>JAKOOJ010000007.1:34195986-34795986 GCA_022577455.1 Arizona elegans | reverse complement strand
TTTAATATTGTAGTGTTTAAAGTCCATCTAGACCTTCTCTTTTGTCCTTTCCATCTCACCATCATTGGATTATGATCTGCCCAAGTATTAGCCTCTATAGCTATTTCTTCTACATTTGAGATCAAGTCCATTGTCAACCATATCATGTGTATTCTGGACCATGATAAATGTCTATTAGAATAAAAAGTATATTGTCTATTTTTTGCATTTCTTTCTCTCCATACATCTTTTAAGTTTATTTCCTCTATCATCTTAAAAAAGGATTTCGGCAATGTTTTCCTACTTTGTTTTATTGTCTTTTGTGTATTGTAGTCCATTTTCTCATCTACTATTCCATTAAAATCTCCCATCATACAGATGTTGTTGTAGTCCAGCTCTATTAATTTCAAGTGTAATTTTCTGTAGAAGTTTTCTTGATTTTCGCTAGGAGCATATATCGCTGTTAGCAGTATTTTCTTATTGTTGTCTGTCATTTCCACCATCAAGATTCGTCCTTCTCCATCTTCATAATTTTTTTCCGCTAATATTGTAACTTTAATATACAATACTACTCCTCTTTTCTTGCACTGTGGCAGTGAAGCAAATAATTTTCCTAATTTAGGCTGTACCAAAAGTAATTCATGCTGCTTTTTTATATGCACTTCTTGTAAACAAATTTTCAATTATATCCATTTTCAATTTCTCCAATTTGTGAAATACTTTTCTTCTTTTCGTTGCTATATTAAGTCCATTTATATTTATTGTAATTAGTTTTTTCTCCTCCATGTTTATACTTTTTGTGTTGGTTTTGTTGATCTATTAGGTCTCAATTCATGTTGTTGTTTATATTCTATAGCGCCTCCTACTGCACCTTCTAATGCGCTCTCATCCTTTCCCATCATCAGGAGATCCTCTTCTTGTAGTTGGAGTAATGTCTCTTCCCTTCTTGGCTCAGCATCTTTTTCTCTTATATATTCCACAAAAAATGCTTTAGCTTTATCAATTGAATCTATTTTAAATCTTTGCATTTGCCATGTAAACACCAATCCTTCTGGTATCAGCCATCTGTAGTTCACTCCTTTCTGGAGCAGTATTTTTGTCAAAAATTGATACTCTCTTCTCAGCTCTCTTATTCCTCTCGGTATTTGCTTCAGCACCGTAATTTCCTTGTCCTTGTATTGCAATGCCTTCTCTTTTGCTGTCTGCAATATTTGTGTTTTAATTGATTTTTTAGTAAATCTTATGTGGACTTCTCTTGGTAGTTTATTTCTCATTGCATATCTAGTATATACTCGGTATATTTCATCAGCGCCATCCGACATTTTTTCTTTAGAAATTTCTAGAGCTCCTGCAAGAATTTCTATCATTTTTTCCACCAAATTTTCTCCTTTTTCTTCCTCCACATTTTGGAATCTTAAGTAAAATTCTGATTTATCCATCTCCTATCCTAAGCCACTTCTATCACATTCAACTTCTTTTAATCTGTTATCCATATCTCTGGTTTTTTATCTCTTTGTTCCTCTTTTTCTTCAATTTTTTCAAGTCTATCTTCATATTTCTTCATCATCTGTTGTATATTCTTAACCTTTTCATCTGTTTTCTCTATTTTTGATTTTATTTCTTGTATTCCTTGCAAAATCATCTGCATTGTCACATCCTTTTCTTTCTCATGTTCTTTCTCTTTTTCCTGCTGAATCATTGTCTGTATTGATCGTTGTCCTCCTGCTGGTGATGAAGAGGGGATCGATCCAGCAGAGCTAACAACTGCTGCTTTCTTGCTCATTTCTATAAGTAATCCAACTTGACACAGCAAAATAATATATCTTCAGGTTCTTCTCAACCCTAATCCATTTTGTAAATGGCAGGAGATTACAAAAAGACAAAAAGAGGAGAAAAAAAACAACAACAGAAAAAAGACCAAAAAAGAAAAAAGGAGAAAAGGAAAAAAAATACCCCCCCAAAAAAACAACGAACTCTTCAGGCTCTTATGAGCCCTAATCCAATCATCTGGGATAGCCAAAAACAAATTTAAATAAAAATCTCCAGTCAGCAAGTAAAAAAAAAAAGGAAAAAGGAAAAAGGGCTAAAAGGAGAAAAGGAGAAAAGGAAAAATTTTCTTCAGACTCTTGTAGGTCTTAATCCAATTGTATAAAATAGCTAAAAACAAATTCAGATAACAATCTCCAATCAGTAGGTTAAAAAGATAAAAAAAGAAGAAGAAGAAGAAGAAGAAGAAAAAAGAAAAAAAGAAAAAAAAGAAAAAATTCTTCAGGCTCTTAAATGCCTTAATCCAATTGAGTAAACACTTATTGTGAAAAAATAAAGGGATAAAAGAAAAAGAAAGAAAAAAGGAGAAAAAAGATGTATATATCTGCTCCAATGTTTTAAAAGTAAAAATATTAGAGAAGCGGAAAGGTAAAACTAGAAAGGGGAAGAGTTTCCATCTTATTTGAAAGTCCACAACTGTGTAACATTCAAAATCTCTTTCTTGTGCCACACTTAGTCTAACAGCTCTCTTTTCCAGAGCCGCTGTTATTTTGTTCTCTCCAGCTTTGATTGCCTTTCAACAATACTTTTCCCAGGCAGGCACCTGTGTAAACAAACTTGTAGACACTCTTTGATGCCCTTTTAAATTTTATCTATGAATTAGCCAAATAACCTTGAAAAATAACACAGTTGCTACTTTTTTTCCTTTCCCCTCAGTAAAAAAACAAAAACAAAAGAGAAATACAATATTTCAATCCACTAGATGGCACTATCTCTTATTTCTTCCACTTCCACTTCTCCTTTCAATTAGCAATAAAACGGAAAGAATGTTAAAAAGTAAAAGTCTGCCAAAAAACAAAAATGACAAATCTAGTTCCAAAATTAATAACCTCAATCTGCATCAAAAATTTAATATTTAAGCAAGTAGAAAAATAAATCTCCTTTCCAGTCCAGTCCAGTCAAATTTTAAGTAAAACTTTCCACTGACGTCCACACATAGAAATAGTTCATATTTTAGAAAAATTGACTTAAATTCAGGCTCAATTCCACCACTAAATTACTTCTATATTAAATCCTAATTGCATTTGCTCTTCAGGGTGTTCTTAAAGTGAAATTCAAAAAAAACCTCTCACCAGATCTTAACACTTTCACTCATTCTCTTCCGTTCAGGGCTGTCCCAACTTCAGCAGCTTAATGGCTGCCTCTTCAGCACTGGAAAAAAGAGCTGCTTCTGGATCAACCAGGGACTTTGCGTTCTCCCTGGGATCAACAGAATGTGCCCTCCTCTATCACTGTCCCAACAGGACAGTGAGATCCAAATTGGATCGTACCGCGATAGAGATATCGGCGGTAGTTTCGGAGCACCGAAAACTTCCAGTCGTCTCATTGCAATGCCAGCCCCGCCCCCTCATCTATATCTTTAATTTTATCACCAGTATACAGCCTCGAATAAAACTCTAAGAAAGATTTTTTAATCAATTGTTGCTCATAAACCTCCTTACCCTTATATCTTATTTTCTCTATTGTCCTTGATTTTTGCTTTTAACTTAACAGGTATGCTAACTGCCTGCCTGGTTTATTGGCATTATAAAAAGTATTATGTTTTGCATATCGTAAATTAGTTGCCACTTGATCTGCTATTAACATGTTAAATTGACCTTTCAATAAATTGATTGCCTCTTTAATTTTCTTATCTGTTAGATTGACTATTAAAGCCTGTTCCTGTTTACTAATCTCATCTTCTAATTCTTTTCTTTTTGCCCCCTGTTTCTTTCTATGCTTATTCAAATATATCAAAATTCCTCGCATATACGCTTTACTTGCATCCCATACCATTTCCATAGATGTACCCTTTTGCATATTCATAACAAAAAATTCTTTCATAAATTTTTTACACTCTTTTACATTTTCTTCATACCTAAACAAGTTATCATTTAACCTCCAGGACCTCCTAGACCCTTTCCCACACTCCAATTCCAACCAAACTGGACTATGGTCTGTCAATATTCTTGAGCAAATCTTCGTGTTCTTCACGAACACGAAAAAAGATCATTAGTAATTAGTATAAAATCAATCCTTGAAAAGGATCGATGTCTGTCTGAGAAAAAAGTAAAATCTTTTTCTTCCGGATTTCTTTCACGCCAAATATCCCTCAGCTCCCAATCATCCATCCATGCCCAACGCTTTGGGCAGTTTTGCTCTTGTTAAAACATTTTGTTTAAGTCCCTTCTTATCTTTTTTAATATCCAAGACCCCATTCCAATCCCCCAACAGGAAACAAGTTTTATATGCCCATTGTGTCAACTTTGAGTGTAGTAAATTGTAGAAATTTTCTTGTTGTTGATGCGTTTTTTCAGTTCATCCACCAGAAAAGCATACTCCCTTCTGGCTCTCAAGATCTCAGGGGGGATTTCTTTCATTGTCATCACTTCCTGGCCTTCAACCCGAAGTTTGTTTTGAAAAGTGGCCTGTAGAATTTCATTACGTACTCTCCTTGTAGTAAAATATATCACAATGTCTCTTGGTAAATGTTTCTGTCTAGCAACCCAAGAATTAACGCGATACAGCTTGTCAATCTGCCAGCCCAGATCATTTTTTGACTCCCCCACCAATGGTGCCAATACCTCAGACATCATTTCTCTCAAGTTCTCTTGTTTGTTCTCCTTCACCCCTCTAAATCTTAAAGCAAATTCCATATCTCTGTATTGTATCATAGCTACATCATCTTCAGCCCTCTGAATTCTATTCTGAGCTTCTGCTAATTTATTATCCAAAATTATCGTAGATTGTTTAGCTTCTTCAACTTATCATCCACCATTTCAATACTGCCTGCCAAACATTTAAATGTCTTTATAATATCATCCCTAATTTGCTGATTCCTAGTTGCAATCTCATATGACACAACCTGTATTTTTTCATTGGGTTCATTAATTTTTTCATTAATCACAATAGCAAGTTTCTCTTGTGTAACTTGCAGGGCTTGTTGTAACATCTCCAATGTTAAAGTCTGTGGATCTGCTGGAGGGGCAGAAGCTTTCAATCTAGGAATGTGAGCTGGGGAGCTGCCAGCACTTAATGTTCCTTTAATAGGAACAGTCTTTACAGATTTTGAGGCCATTTTCAGTTTAAATTAATCGTTATATTTTATTCAGAAGCCAAAAAGAAAAGTTCATCAAAGTCCAAGAATTTTCCCAATCGTAAATTAACGTTTAAAATCCTCCTTCTCTCAGCACAGCAATTCTTTCCAAGCAAGAGGCTGCCAGGGAAACGAAACTTTCTGTAACTTTCCCTTTCTCCGCCCCTCCCTTTCAGGTTTCAATCGCCATTTTGATGCAAATTGCTAACTTGTTACATCCGAAGGAGGCAATAAGCTTTGGAGTTAAGTGTAAATACTTGCAGTCTGACTTCTCCTGGCTTGTTCTGTCTGCAGCAATTAAAGATGTTAAAAATCCCTCATTTGTTGTCAGTAGAAATGGTCGCGGCTTCTAACCCACTAATTAGCGGAATCTTCCCAGGTCCGGAGCAGATTGGCAGGCTTCTAGGGAGCCTTCGCCCTTCGCGTCCCAGGATTTCTCCTAAGGTACTTGGGGGGGATCTACCTCCGCCTGCCGGCTCTTCTCCCTCCCCTTTGCCCAGGGAGAGGGTTTTCAAGCCCCAGACAGCTGTTTTTCGGCTGTTCTGGGGCTTTTACGAGACCAGGGATGGGATGCCCAAAGAGGGACGTCAGCGAAGTCCTGCGGAGCCACCCGGAAGTCTCAAATTTTATACATTTTTACATACTAAAATAATACAATGGGACTATAAATCTTTTATCCTAATGGGTGATTGGAATGGAGTAATAGACACACAGAAAGATAAAAAAAGTTTATCAAAGATCTCGACACATGCGAAATTACCTAAATCTTTTTTTGATATGATGGAAGATATGGAGCTGAGAGATATTTGGAGAGAACGGAATGTTGAGGAAAGAGATTTTCCTTTTTTTTCCAATAGACATCAATCCTTTTCTAGGATTGATTTTATACTAATCACAAATGATTTTTTTTCTAGGGTGAAGAAGACGAAGATAACTGATCATAGTCCGGTCTGGGTGGAATTGGAACAGGAGAAGGGGGAAAGGAGGTCTTGGAGGTTAAACAAAAATTTATTTAGATATGAAGAAAATGTGAATGAGCTTAAAAAACAAATGAAAGAATTTTTTGCTATTAATATGCATAAGGGTACCTCTATGGAAATGGTATGGGATGCAAGTAAGGCTTATATGAGGGGAGCTTTAATACATATGAATAATAAATATAGATTAAAGCAACAGAAGAAGCGGAAAGAGATAGAGGAAGAAATAAAAAAGAAAGAACAATTACTTATAATTAATCCAGGAGATAAGAAAGAAAAAGAAACAATAAATATATTACGAGAGCAATTCAATATGTTAATGGCTGATCAAGTGGCAACTAGTTTATAATATGCTAAACACAATACATTTTGTAATGCTAATAAACCAGGCAGGTGGTTGGCTGATGTGTTGAGGAAAAAAAAGAAATCACAAGTTATTGGTAAAATAGAATTTAGAGGTAAGGAAGTTTATTAACAGAATATGATCAAAAAAGCTTTTTTAGAATTTTATACAAAGCTATATGCCAGTGACTCAATACAAGGTATAGATAGATACTTAGCAGAAGAGAATATTCCTGAATTAACGTTAGAACAGAGGGAAGGATTGAATCAGCCAATAACCTCTGAGGAGATTATTGCAGCAATTAAACAGTTAAAAACAGGTAAAGCTCTGGGAACAGATGGAATAACAGCTGTTTATTACAAGAATTTACAGTCTGAAATGGTAGAACCACTTAGAGTTTTATTTTGTAAAATTCAATCAGGGGGAGGAGTCCCACCCTCATGGAGAACAGCTTCTGTTTCATTGATCCCAAAGGAAGATCAAAACTGTGCCAAACCTGAGAATTTTAGGCCAATATCACTTTTGAACACTGATTACAAAATCTTTGCCAAGATATTGGCGAATAGATTAATGCCAGTTATGCAACAAATAAATCATAATGACCAATCAGGGATTATAAAAGGGAGGCAAATGAAATATAATGTTAGACAAATTGTAAACCTACTGGAATATTTGGAAAAAAACAACCAAGTCCCTGCAGCGTTCATATTTTTGGATGCAGAGAAGGCATTTGATCGATTGAATTGGCAATTTTTATTTAAGTTAATAGAAAAAATGCATTTTGGACAGTATTTTATACAATCAATTAGAGCAATATATCAGGAACAAACAGCACAAATAATAGTTAATGGAGGGTTAACAGATGCTTTTAAAATTGAGAAAGGAACAAGGCAGGGTTGTCCTGTGTCTCCATTGCTGTTTATTTTAACTTTAGAAGTTTTGTTGAATAAGATACATGATTCTGACAAAATAAAAGGAATTGTAATTAGACAGCAAGATTATAGATTAAGAGTGTTTGCAGATGACTTGGTTGTTACTTTATCTCAACCTATAGAATCAGCTCCACATATGTTGGATCTAATAGGTCAATATGGTAGGGTATCTGGATTTAAAGTAAATCAACATAAGACAAAGATGATAACTAAAAATGTGTATATCTCAAAGAGAAGATTTAGGAAAAATAACGGGGTTTGAAATAGTCAAAAAGGTTAAATATCTGGGAGTATATATTGCAGTCTCTAATACGAAATTGTTTGAAAACAATTATGAAGTTCTGTGGCAAAAAGTGCAGAAAGAAATGGAGAATTGGAAAAAGTTACAACTATCTCTACTGGGAAGGATAGCAGTAATAAAAATGAATGTATTACCCAGGTTTTTATTTTTGCTTCAAATGATACCAGTGCTTAAGAAAAATGGAAATTTGAGGGAGTGGCAGCAAGGGGTTAATACTTTTATTTGGGGTGGGAAGCAACCAAGGGTGAAATTGAAAATTATTCAGGATACACGTGAGAGAGAAGGTCTTAAAATGCCTAATTTAAGACTGTATTATGAAGCAGTTGTTTTATCACAAATTAGCGATTGGTTTAATTTAACTGAAGAGAGAATGTTAAATATAGAAGGCTATGATCTGTTATATGGATGGCATGCTTATTTGTTATATGAAAAAAAAGTGGATAAAGTGTTTAAGGGTCATATACTTAGAAATGCGTTGCTGAGGTTTTGGAAAAAGTATCAATATAAGCTAAACTACAAGATACCTATATGGGCAAATCCCAGACATGCAATAGAAAATATAAGTATAGAACAAAAAACAGAGGTGATTACTTATAAAGAACTTCTTTTTATGGAAAGGGGTAAACTGCAATTGAAATCTTTAAATGTATTGAAAGAAGAAGGGATAATCTATACTTGGTTTCAGTATGGTCAGCTTCAAGCTAGATCAGCGGTTCTCAACCTGGGGGTCGCGACCCCTTTGGGGGTCGAACGGCCATTTCACAGGGGTCGCCAAAGCCCTCTCTCTCCCCCCCACGCCTTCACTCACCCTCACTCCTCTGTTGGATCGCCGGCCGTTCGCTTACCCCGCCCACTCCCCATCTATTGCTGCCTCCAATGGCTAGAGGAAAAAAAACTGTTTAAATTCTTCCCGCGGGGCTTCAAAGGGCCGCCCTAGAGCCAGTGGTGCAGCCGAACCCTTTGTTAAATTGCTGGCTTGCCTCGCCCCTCCGCACCATTATTTATTGCCAATAAATAGTGGTGGGCGAGGGGCGGGGGAGCCAGCAATTTAACAAAGGGTTCGGTGTTTTTTTTTTTTTGTAATTTTATTGCCCACCGGAGCTTCAGCAGAGGCTAATTAGCCCTTGCTTGGATCAGCTCCCGACCCCCAGCTGATTTGCTCTCAGCTGTTTTGCTCAGGGCTCTTTTGCTTGCTTGGAAAGAGTGCAGATTTTTTTCCCCTACCTAAACTGAAAAACGAAAGAGAAAGTAAAGCAGGCTGTTGGCTTTGCACGTTGGAAAATTAGGCAGGCAGATTTCTTTTCTTTTTCCTCACCAAAAAAGGTAGGTGCAAACAACGGGAAATTTAGGGAGAAAGAGGAGATTTTAAAACACAAAAGAAAAAAAGCTCTATTTAACTAGGGAATTGTAATAATTGAGATATTATTAATTGTATATTGTGTTGAAAGCAGAAATGGTTAAGTTGTGGTTTGGAGGAATATATGGGGGAAATTATTTGGTTTATTATTATTGGTAAATATAATTAATTGATTTGTAAGAAATTGGATTGCATGGAAATAATTGGAATAATATACAAAAAAGGTAGTTATATAACTAATTGATTTATATTAAAATGTTGAATTCATATTAAACAACTGTAATATTACATAATTAACCAATGTGAGGATGGATATAAAAATAGAAGACAATGGGAAGGGGTATAATATAGAATAGAAGGGAAAAATTGAATTTGATTAAGATTAGAGATGAGGATGAAGGGTAATATTGGTTTTTTTACAAAAATAGATGACGAATAAATATGGCAAAAAGGAAATATAGAAATTGTAAATTTAATTGAAATGACTAAACACTGTTTAAATTTATGAACCGGCCAAATACTCTGTTCAAAGAAAATACATTGTATGTTTGTATGTGTGTTTCTAATTATTGTTATTTATTCATATTTGTTCTCTTTTATTCTTTAAAGTTTAACAATTCATTCTTTATCTTAATATCTTTATATTTGTTTGGGGTTGCCTTTCTTCCCTTTCATCTTTTTTATTGTACAGCAATCTTTCTCCTCAAATCTACCACCTCTCTCTTTTCTTTCCTTCTTACTTTCTCTTCCTCACCCTCTTCTTCTCCTCCCTACTTCCTCTTCCTTTCTCCTTCTCCTCCTCTCTTCCTCCCTCTCTTACCCTCACTCCTACTCTAATTTCCCTTCCCTTCCTTCATCCCTCTCTATTGC
Source organism: Arizona elegans (assembly GCA_022577455.1). NCBI lineage: Eukaryota > Metazoa > Chordata > Lepidosauria > Squamata > Colubridae > Arizona > Arizona elegans. Next base: position 34,786,105 of record JAKOOJ010000007.1, on the reverse strand, counting down.
TGTATCCTTTTGTGCATATGGATTACTCAGAGGGCTGAAAAAGTTATTTCTGACTGGTCCTCACACTTTTGACCAGTCTTCGAACTTACGACTGTCCTCACATTTTATGTTTTTGCCCTATCTTGTCACCATGGTGAAGAGAAGCAGTTGTGAAATGAGTGACATGGTTGTTAAGAAAGCTGCAGGGCATAAATGTGAGGATGGTCATAAGTGTGAGAACTGGTCAAAAGTGCGAGGCCCAGTCAGAAATGACTTTTTTCAGCCCTCTGGGTAGTCCTTTTGTGCATATGGACTACTCAGAGGGCTGAAAAAGTTATTTCTGACTGGTCCTTGCACTTTTGACCAGTCCTCGAACTTACGACTGTCCTCACATTTTACGTTTTTGCCCTATCTTGTCACCATGGTGAAGAGAAGCAGTTGTGAAATGAGTGACATGGTTGTTAAGAATGCTGCACGGGCATAAATGTGAGGATGGTCATAAGTGTGAGGACCAGTCAAAAGTGTCAGAAATGACTTTTTTCAGCCCTCTGAGTAGTCCCTATACACATAGCCATGGCCACCCGGTCACATGACCAGCTAGCCATGCCCACCCAGTCACATGACCTCCAAGCCACGCCCACAAAATAAGCCACGCCCACAGAACTGGTAGTAAAAAAATTTAGAACCCACCCCTGGTTGGGGGTCACCACAACATGAGGAACTGTATTAAAGGGTCACGGCATTAGGAAGGTTGAGAACCACTGAGCTAGATGGAGGGAAGATCAAAAAATTGGTGTCATGCAAAATGAGGAAAACCTGGTAAAACAGATTAGAGATCAAAGTCAGATGCATATTAAAAGGTTGTATAATGCTTTATTGGAAATAGATTCAGAAACGGAATTGGTTAAGGATTGTATGATAAAATGGGCACAAAACTTTCAGGAACCAGTGATGATGGAAACATGGGAAAAGATTTGGGTTAGAAATGTTAAATTTACGCAAGCACAAAATTTGAGAGAGAATTTTTATAAAATGTTTTATAGATGGCACTTAGATCCTAAAAAATTATCATGTATGTACCCGAATTTGCAAGCTAAATGTTTGAGATGTGAATGTGATGATGCAATTTATTATCATATATGGTGGACTTGTAAGAAAATCAAGGCATTTTGGATAAAAATTTGGTGGGTGATGCAGAACATTCTGAAAAAAAGGTTGAAATTTACTCAATTGTTTTTATTGGGTATAACGACGGATTGTACAGCATTAGAGACTAAACTGATTTTGAACTTAATATCAGCAGCTAGGCTGTTGGTAGCGCAATACTGGAAGAAGGACTCTTTGCCTACTATTGAAGAATGGATATTGGAAGTAGTGAATTTAGCGGAAATGGCGAAAATTTCAGCATATTTGAAGGACTATACAGAAGAAAGATATATATTGGAATGGAGAAGATGGATTAATTATATTCAAAATAAGTATCAGACAAGAAAATATCAAATAGCTTATGAATGAATATGAAATTCTAGCCACAGTGGAGTTAAGGTTTCAGGGGGGATTTTGTAGTTTAAGAATAGTTAAATTAATTTAGCTTATGATTGTTAATTGAAATACCCTGTATTTTGCTCTGGGAAGTCGGGGGGGGGGGGTAGGGTGGGATGGGAAGGGGGGTGGGAGTGGTGGGGAGGGAAAAGGGGTGGGGGGAATGGGGGGAAAATTTTTCTTTGTAAAACTTTTCAATAAAAAAAAGCATGTTTGGAATGAAATATATGATCCGAGTTGACTGTTCAATTTATTAAGATTTATTAATCTTTATTATTAAGATTAAGTTCTCTTTCCCTCAGCTGTATTCCCAAACATCAGTAAAATTTTGACCAGTTTTATACCAAATATATTTTTCTACTATTCAGAAAGACTGCCTTGTGCTGTTTCCCAAGGTTCATGGGAACTGCCTTGGGAACTGCGCAATTGTCCCCATTGCACAGTGCTACCTAGAATGTGCCACATGCTGCTTACCTTCAGCAAGTGTTTTCTTTCTGTAGTCTACCTGAGGCTGCTTCAGGTTGTATAATGACTTTGTTTTTGAAGCAACTTTGGAGAATGGTCTTCTCAATCTCTGCAGCCTCCAAAAACTGCACAAAAGCATATTTGTGCAACTGTTCCTGTGCAATATTTGGAGGCTCCAAAGACCAGGCAAGGTTCTGGCCCTCTTGAATGACTTTGTCAGGTTCTGATCTGAAATGAAGGACTCCACACATAGAAGATGGGTAGAACCTTGTTTTATCCACACTGGCACTTACCGACATCCACAATCAACAAAAGGATAATATTGTTGGAGCTACCACTCCGTGCTCCCCACCACCTTATAAAGTAATCAAACCAAACCCATTAAACAATTAATCCAGCCCCAATTCAGTTTTCAGTTTCAGTTTTATTTGATTTGTATACCGCCCTACTCCCGAAGGACTCAGGGCGGTGAACAGCCAACAATAAAATACATAGATACACAAAATTTAAAAAACCCAATAAAATCAAATTAAATTATTTGGCCCAGACAAATTAAAACACCCCGATAATTTAAAAATAGATTAAAATTTAAATATTTAAAAAGGGAAGAGATTAGGCCAAGCCCGCTTGATGGAATAAAAAGGTCTTCACAGCACGGCGGAAGGAGCGCAGATCCGGGATCCTCCGTATCTCCGGGGGGAGCTCATTCCAGATAGTAGGTGCCCCCACAGAGAAGGCTCTCCCCCTAGGGGCCGCCAGTCGACACTGTTTGGCTGACGGCACCCGGAGGAGTCCCTCTCTATGAGAGCGTACTGGCCGGTGGGAGGCTATTGGTGGTAGTAGGCGGTCCCTTAGATAACCAGGTCCTAAGCCATGGAGCGCTTTGAAGGTGGTAACCAAAACCTTGAAGCGCACCCGGAAGACCACCGGGAGCCAGTGCAGCTCGCGCAGGAGAGGTGTTACATGGGAACGCCATGTTGCTCCCATTACCACCCGCGCGGCCGCACTCTGCGCCAGTTGGAGCCTCCAGGTGCTCCTCAACGGGAGCCCCATGTAGAGAGCATTACAATAGTCCAGGCGGGAGGTGACGAGGGCATGAGTGACCGTGCGTAACGAGTCCCGATCCAGAAAGGGACGCAACTGGTGAATCAGGCGAACCTGATAAAAAATCCTCCCAGTCACGGCCATCAAATGTTCTTCTAAAGACAGCCGTGAGTCCAGGAGGATGCCCAAGTTGCGAGCCCTCTCCGTGGGGGCCAATGATTCGCCCCCAATAGTCAGTGATGGCGTCAACTGACTATATCGGGATGTCGGAAACCACAGCCACTCGGTCTTGGATGGGTTGAGCCTGAGCCTGTTCCTCCCCATCCAGATCTGTACGGCCTCCAGGCACCGGGACATCACTTCAAGGGCATCGTTGGGGTGATCCAGGGTGGAGATGTACAGCTGAGTGTCATCAGTGTACTGATGGTACTCCACCCCGAAACCACGGATGATCTCGCCCAGCGGCTTCACATAAATGTTGAACAGGAGAGGCGAGAGGACCGACCCTTGCGGCACCCCACATATAAGGGGCCTCGGGGTCGACCTCTGTCCCCCTGCCAACACAGACTGCAACCGGTCAGAGAGAAAGGAGGAGAACCACCACAACACAGTGCCTCCCACCCCTAACTCTTCCAACCGGTGCAGCATGATACCATGGTCGATGGTATCAAAAGCCGCTGAGAGATCTAACAGGACCAGGACAGAGGAGCACCCTCTGTCCCGAGCCCTCCAGAGATAATCAACCAACGCGACCAATGCCGTTTCCATGCTGTACCCGGGCCTGAAGCCCGACTGGAACGGATCCAGATACGTCGTTTCATCCAGGTGCTGGGGGAGCTGTTGCGCAACCACACTCTCAACAACCTTCGCCACAAAACGAAGGTTGGAGACCGGACGATAATTTACCAACATTGCCGGGTCCAGGGAAGGCTTCTTGAGGAGAGGCCTCACCACCGCCTCTTTCAAGGCGGCAGGAAAGACACCCTCACCCAGCGAAGCATTTATAATCCCCTGGAACCAGCCTCGTGTCACCTCCCGAGAAGCCAGCACTAACCAGGAGGGACATGGGTCCAATAAACAAGTGGTCGTGTTCAGTCTACCCAGAATCCTGTCCACGTCCTCAGGGGTCACAGGATCAAACTCATCCCAGATAACATTCTCAAGACCTGCCCCAGTCCCTCCCCCTGAGACTACCCAGTCGGAGTCCAGATCTTCCCGAATCTGAGTGATTTTGTCATACAGATATTGAACAAAATCCTCGGCTCTACCCTCCAAGGGGTCATCCCGCGCTTCCTGGTGGAGCAGGGAGCGGGTCACCCTAAACAGGGCGGCCGGGCAATTATCTGATGATGCAATAAGAGCAGCAAAATAGCTACATTTCGCTGCTTTTATCGCCACTAGATAATTTCTAATATGAGATCTTACCAGTGTCCGGTCAGATTCAGAAAGACTGGCCCTCCAACTACTCTCTAGGCATCTTTTCCGGCGCTTCAACTCCCTCAGCTCCTCAGTGAACCAAGGAGCTAAATGAGATCGGCGCCGGGTCAGAGGCCACAAAGGCACGACCCGATCCAGAGCTCCAGCGGCCGCCCTATCCCAGGCAGCCACTAGGTCTCCAGTCGAGGCGTGTGCCAGAGCCTCAGGGAATGGCCCAAGCTCCATCTGGAACCTATCAGGTTCCATCAGGCGCCTGGGGCGGAACCATCTTACCGGCTCCGCCTCCCTGCGGTGGGGTGTAGCGGTTCGAAGGTCGAGACGAAGTAGAGAGTGATCCGACCATGACAAGGGCTCGGTGACTATATCCCCTATCTCGAGATCACTCAACCACTGTCCAGAGACAAAAACCAGATCCAGCGTGTTTCCCCCCGTGTGGGTAGGGCCATGAATTAACTGGGTCAGGTCCATGGCTGTCATGGAAGCCATGAACTCCTGAGCCACCTCAGATGCCTCACCAATGGACGGCAAGTTGAAATCCCCCATGACCATAAGCCTAGGGGTCTCAACCGCCACCGTGGCGATGACACTGAGTAGCTCGGGCAGGGCTGCTGCCACATGGCAGGGAGCCAGGTACGTGATCAGCAAACCCATCTGAATCCCGTGACCCCATTTCACAAGGAGGGATTCACAGCCGGCCGTCTGAGGAACAGTGGCCTCCCTCGGTCTCAGACCTTCGTTAATAATAACCGCTACCCCCCCGCCCCTACCCTGCAACCTCGGCTGATGGAATGCGCGGAATCCTGGTGGGCACATTTCAACAAGAGGGACCCCCCCTCTTGGCCCAACCAGGTTTCCGTAATACCTGCCAGGTCCGCTCCCCCCTCTTGAACAAGATCACAAATGAGGGGGGCTTTATTTACTACAGACCTGGCATTGCATAACATCAGTTCACCATTTTGGCGCGGATCAGAACCAGGGCTCCACTGTCCTCTCATGGCAGTGGAGAGGAGTCTCAAGCCGATGCCCTGAAAAACAATGACCAAGCCACCCTGGTATTGGCTGGTATTGACAGGTCTAATTCAGTGGCAATAACAGCGAGTTGACTCCCTCAGTGACCGCATCCAGGCTTAAGCTTCTCCTCACAGCAAGGCATTTTAAATGTGACTGGGACTGATGATATGAAATAGCCGGAAACCGGGGGTCAATTATAGTCAGGTCAGGTCAGGGGTCCAATAAGTCCAATGCAGTCCAGTGCGGGTGCAGATAAGGTCCAGATCAAATGGCCACAGCCCCAACCACGCCCATAACCAGGCCGCGGCGGGGAGGGGAAAATGGATACAGGCCAGGGGGAGGCAGGCCAGTCACCCAACTTTGCCAAACCCCCAGTCTCCATAGAGTCTTCTAATCCCCTTTAAGACCCGGTCTTCAGGGGTCTTCAAAAGTCAGCAACCAGTTAGACTGCATTCTTCCCTTCCTCCCCTCCACAGTAAATAACCGACCCTGGTAGAAAGGTCTAAAGTCGGTCTGAGAACAGCCAGGATAGCGCGGTTCCACCCAGCACCGCCCCAGCGGCCGTCGTTTCATCCCCAGTTGCTGCAGCCACCGCTCCAACCGTCGCGGTCGTTGCTGACAGCTGGGAACCATATCGGAGTAATTTTCCGGGGGGGGTGGGACGCTCCAACGAGCCGCTGTCTCCCCACCACCCCTCCCCGCTCCGGTCAACGCTGGGGGGGCGCTGCTGGAGGGGGCGCCGCTGGGGGGGGATTTCTGTCTGCATCTCAATTTGACAAGGGACACGTAGCCCTTCCAACTTTACTCCATATAGTAAGACTGCATTTTCTTTGAAAAGTATTTGGTAGAAGTAATTTGGACTTTGTGTCAGTGTAAGGATAGAATCTTCTTGATATTCATTAAAGCATCTTGGAAAATGCATCTTAAAGCCTGACTAGGTAGTTCAAGCCTGACTAGGTGGCTCAGTGGCTAAGATTGACACTGAGCTTGTCAATCAGACAGGTCGGCAGTTTGGTGGTTTGAATCCCTAGTACAGGTCTCCTGTTGCATTTGTGATGGGTTTCTGAAGATCTGATAAGATCAACCTTTCAGCAGGCAGAAAGCTACTGGTAACTGAGTCATCAGTCAGGCACATCAGTAGTATTGAAAAGGCAGCCTTCTCCTTTCAAACCCTTAGGCTGTGAAGAGATGTGCCAAATAAAAGGTAATAAATGATGGCAAAACCTCCTGTGGAATTTTATTTTTAACTTTTTATTCCATTAAGGATCTGCAGGAGACTAACCCTTGTTAAAGAAATTGATATACTGATTGTGATCACACTATATTGTGATCATGCTGACTTGGTCTGAAGATCCATAATCTTTCTTATTCCTCTCTGTTCAGTTTGAGGAATTGTCTAGGGCTTTCTGTTAATAGTCTCACATCAGGAGAGCAATTCATTACTGATGTTGGAAGAAATGTCCATTTGGGTTCAGTTCCAAGTGGGGAGAAAGACACTGGAAACATGGAGACTGCTTGGAAAGATGGTTTAATGACAGGACCACATGTGTGTGTATACATACATACATACATACATACATACATACATACACATACACATACACACACACACACACACACACACACACACATATATATATATATATATATGTTGTGTGTTTTGTGTTTGTCATATTGTGTTATAATAGAAATAAAAAAAATTTAAAAAAGAGAGAAAAGGGGGAAAAAAACAATTAGAGGATGAGGACAGGATGATGTACTTCCAGAAAGAAAAAAAAAGAAAAGCATAGCAGTAAATTATTTTCAAACATTATACAGTCAAGAAAAAATTGAAGGGAAAGATATTCAAAGATATCTCCAAAAAAGGAATCTTCCCAGATTACTAGATTTAACAAAAGAAGTATTAAATGAGAAAATAACAAAACTGGAGTTACAAAGAGCAATTCAAAAGCAAAAAAATAATAAGACTCCAGGCCTAGACAGAATCCCTGCTAAATTTTATAAAAAAATTCAAGAACCATTAGAACAATTGTTATTAGAAACATATAATGAAGTACTGGGAAAAGCCAAGATATCAGAATCATCACGAAAAACAATCATGAACAACAGAAGATTCAGAATTATAGGCCAATCTCATTGCTAAATGCTGACTACAAAATATTTATAGCTATAATAGCAGATAGAATCAAAATTATACTAAACGAAATTATACATTTGGATTAAAATGGATTCCTACTCAACAGACATATAAAAAATAACATACAAATTATCATTAACGCCTTAGAATTTTATGAAGCTCACCCTAAAAAACAGGTAACTGTGATATTTTTGGATACACAAAAAGCTTTTGACAACTTAAATTGGAACTTTATAATAAACCAATTAATAAAAATGAATTTTGGAGAAAAACTTTACAAAAATGATTAGAGCCATATACACTACACAGAGGGCAAAAATAATAATAAATGGGGAGCAAACAAAAAGTTTTGAGATAGCTAAACAAGTAAGACAAGGTTGCCCCATATCACCTCTGTTATTCATTCTGTCTGTAGAGACATTAAAGTCACAAATTAGAGACAATTCGGAAATAAAGGGACTAAAAATTAAATTACAAAAATATAAGGTCCAAGCATTTGCAGATGATTTGGCATTCATAATTGAGGAACCTTTAGAAACTGGACCTACTTTATTACAAGATATAAACCAATTTGGTATGGTAGCAGGATTTAAAATAAAGACAAAACTAAAATATTGACTAAGAATTTAACCAACAGAAGAACTAGAGGAGAAGTTGGGAATCTCGAGAGTAAAGAAAATTAAATATTTAGGAATTTGGCTATCAGAAAAATGTACCACTATAAAGAGGGATAATTACAATACACTTATATTACAAATACAAAAAGATCTGGACAATTGGACTAAATTACCAATTTCATTAATTGGCAGAATTTCGACAATCAAAATGAACATATTACCCAAGTTACTTTATCTATTTCAAATGGTACCAATAAAATTAGGGAAAAAATTCTTTGAACAATTAAATAAAATGATATTAAAATTTATATGGTCAGGGGGAAAAACGCGTATCAAATTCAAATTATTGCAAGCTAGCAGAGAAAAAGGAGGTTTCGGTTTACCAGAATGGGAACTTTACTACCAAGCGGCAACCCTAACATGGCTTAAAGATTGGATACAACTCAAAAATAAATGAATACTAACTCTAGAAGGCCATGACCTCCAACTTGGTTGGCATGGCTTTTTCTGGGATGGGAAAAATAAATCGCATACCTACTTTCAAAATCACATGTTAAGAGATGCTCTACTGACAGTTTGGGAAAAGATTAAAAAGAATCATTATATGAAGGTCCCAATTTGGTTGTCTACAATGAGCCGAGGTAGCTCAGTGGTTAGGGTGCAGTACTGCAGCTACTTCAGCTGACTGCTAGTTCAGTAGATCAGCGGATCAAATCTCACCGGCTCAAGGTTGACTCAGCCTTCCATCCTTCTGAGGTGGGTAAAATGAGGACCCAGATTGTTGGGGGCAATATGCTATTTAGTATATTGTCTTTGGTGTAAGCTGCCCAGAGTCCTCGGAGAGTGGGCGGCATAGAAATATGAATAATAAAATAATAAATAAATAATAAATAAATAAATACAATGGAAGCAATGATACATCCAAATACCACCGATTGGACAAAATGGTGAGATATATAAAATTACTAGACACAAAAGGAGAATTAAAATCAGTACAAGAACTGAAAAAACAAGGAATAAATTTGGAATGGTGGCCATATTTACAAATCAAAACTAGATTTAAAAAAGATAATGAACAATTTGGCATAAACAGGGAACAATTGGAACTAGATAAAATATTATTAGAACCTGGGAGAAATATTACAAATATTTATAATTACCTACTGTATTAAGATATATATTGGAAGAAGAAACAGTTAAAGAAACAATGATAAATTGGGCTAGGAATTTTGGACACACTATAGAATTGGAAAAATGGGAATAATTGTGGCAGAGAAATTATAAATTTACTTTGGCAGTAATTTATAAAGAAAACAGCTATAAAATGTTTTATAGATGGCATTTAGCACTAGCGAGATTGACAAAAATGTACTCCAACCTATCACCTAAATGTTGGAGATGTCGCCATAAATTAGGAACATACTACCACATGTGGATGTGCCCCAGTGTTAAAAAATTTTGGTATAAAATCAGAAGGTGGTTAAAAGAGATTACACTCCAAAAGATTGATTTCAAACCGGAGTTGTTTCTTCTAGGCATGACTGACAAGAATATGGAGAAAAGTTTGTACTACATAACATTGCATATACTAATGGCGGCCAGAATTGCTCTGACGCAAATGTGGAAACAGATCAATACACCACCCAAAGAAATAGTAATTAAAAAGATCCTTGAATGTGCTGAAATGGATAAAATGACAATGGAGATTAAAGAAAGAGATGATTTGGACTACTATAAAGTATGGAATAAATTCTATACGTGGCTAGAAAATAGAAATCAAAACAAGAAATAAGAATGTAAATTGAAATTTGATTAATTGGAATCTAAGAGTATTGAATACTGGCAAGGATAAATTTTGACTGTTAATAAATAGGATGCAAGTATATATAACAATTTAGTTTATAAGAATGCTCAATATGGCTATACAAGAATAAGAGAATGATTAGGAAGATTACATTTAAAAGTAAAGATAATTTTCGATGCAGAAAGTTGTAACATATTATATAATGTTGTTATTTATGTTTTGTATTTTACCGTTTGGTGTATGTGTATGTTTTCTTCTTTTTTTCTTTTTCTTTTTTTTCTTTTTTGTCTTTATGTTTTTGATTTTAAAAAATGTAAAATATTCAATAAAAACTATTTTTTTAACAAAAAATAAATTTAATTTAGAACATAGAATAATAAGAGTTGGAAGAGACCTCACAGGTCTTTTAGTCCAACCCCATGCTCAAGCAGGGAACCCTATACTATTTCAGACAAATGTGTGGGAAGCCCGCCCCACCCCAGAAGAATGAAATATTTTGGGAAATATTAAAAAAGTCAGAATAGATTTCCTCAAAGGGAGAAATGGAGAAACATATTTTAGAGGCAAAAAGCAATGCCCAGTCTTTCTTAAGGAGATAAAGAGCTTATTGAAAGAGAAGGACTCCGATGGCTCTGTTCATAAGCAAAGCAAATACTGCAGGCAGAAATCCATTCAAGACAGGATATTTTGAAATTCCTTGCAGAAAAGGTTGACAGCTAAAAAAGGCAGAATGGTAGGATTAAAAAGCAGCTCCCACTCAAGATCCAACATAGGACGAAAGCCATTAGCCACAATAGGAATTGCCCAACACCCTTTCAGAACACAAGCTCCTTTCATTTCATCACCCCCAAAACAGTTCAAACTTCAAAGTCACAGAAACCTATAAAGATCTATCCACCCATTCAATAATTTGTTCAACTGACCCACAACTGCTGTTGGTTCTGTTCATCAATAAACTTTCTTTCCAATCAGCCTCCATTTTTATATTATTCCCAGTTTGGACCTGAACCAGATGGATTTTTCCTTCCAACAATTTGGCACCCCAGATGGGACTCCAAGCTGACCTGACCCAGGTAAGCCTCCACCTTGCAGGCAGCAGACCCATTGTTTTTATTTTATTTTTATTTATTTATTTATTTCATCAAGCATGTATTTTATGACAGATGCAAGTGTAAACATAATTATAAATACACGAAAAGGATACAAATAAAAGAAAACAATAGGACAGGGATGGTAGGCATGCTGGTGCGCTTATGCACACTCCTTACAGACCTCTTAGGAATCGGGTGAGGTCTACAGTAGACAGTCTAAGGTTAAAGTTTTGGGGATTTGGGGAAGAAACCAGAGTCAGGTAGTGTATTCCAGGCATTGACAACTCTGTTAACTGAAGTCGTATTTTCTGCAGTCTAGTTTGGGTCGGTTTACCATGAGTTTGTATCTTTTGTATGCTCTTGTATTGTTTTGGTTGAAACTGAAGTATTCATTGGCTGGTAGCAGATGATTTTATGTACTATGCTTAGGTCAGCCCGAAGATGGGAAAGTTCTAAGTTGTTTAAGCCCAAAATTTCGAGTTTGGTGGCATAAGGTTTTTTGTTGCGAGCAGAGGAGTGGAGGACTCTTTTTGTGAAATATGTCTGGACTCATTCGATTGTATTAATGTCTGATATGCAGTGCGGGTTCCAGACAGATGAGCTGTATTCAAGAATTGGTCTGGCAAAAGTATTGTATGCTCTAGTTTGCAGTTCAATATTACCAGAGAAGAAACTACGCAAGATTAAGTTAACAACTCTTTTTGCAATGCTGTTACAGTGAGCTCTGGCACTTAGATAATTTGAGATGATTACTCCAAGGTTTTTGACAAGAGTGAGGGTCGTCTGTTAGGTCGTATCCATCCATCTTGTATTTTGTGTTCTGATTTTTTTTTGCCAATGTGTAAGACAGAGCATTTGTTGGCTGAGATTTGGAGTTGCCAATTGTTTGACCATTCTGACACATAGTCTGACACATAGTACTACAAAGAGTAGTAGCATTGTCAGTGGTGTTGAATAGTTTTATATCATCTGCAAAGAGAACGCAGTTGCTTATAATATGATCGCAAAGGTCATTTATATAAAACATAAAGAGTGTAGGTCCTAAAACGCTGCCTTGGGAGACACCGCTGCTAACAGGTGCAGGGTTAGATAAGGTATTCCCTATTTTGACTATTTGCTGCCTATTTGATAGGAACACAGCTATCCACTTCTACAGGGATCCGGAAATGCCATAAGATGTTAGTTTTAGAAGTAGCTTGTCGTGTACCACTGAATCGAAGGCTTTACAGAAGTCTATATAAATTGCATCTATTGATTTACCCTGGTCGAGTTTTAAAGCCCATATGTTTTTGCAGTGTAATAGTTGCAGATTGCAGGACAATTTTTTTCTAAAGCCAAATTGCTTGTTAGAGAGTAGGTTAGAGAGTAGTAGTCTCTAAGTAGAGGGTAATGGATTGGTTTATAATTGATTCCACGACTTTGCAGATGACACAACATAATGAGATTGGTCTGTAATTATCAACTAGGCTGGGGTCACCCTTTTTGAAGATAGGGATGACTGTGGCTAGTGAGCATTAAGTTAGGTAAGGAGCTGGTTCTGAAAGATATTTCATAGATTGTGTTAAGTGGTTCTGCTATGGTGATTGAGAGCTTCTTTAGGAAGTAGGCACATAATCCATCAGAGCCAATCGATAGAAATGGTTTTAGGTTGTGTAGTGCCTTTTCAACGGCATGTTCTGTGAAATCAACATGTAGTAGATCGTTGTGAGTAGTTGTGATACGATTGGGAAATGAGGGGATGAGCCATTGCTGTTTACAAAGACTGAACTGAAGAATGTGTTGAAGAGGTTGGCCTTAATGGTTTCATCATTGCAGTCTTTCCCGTTTGGTCCTTTTAATGGTGGGATGGATTTTGAGTCATTAAGTTTGTTGTTTACGAAATTGTAGAAGGCCCAGGTGGATTTAGTTTGTATTAGGTTTTCCTCTTGTTTGCTGTGATAACAGATGCATTCTGCCTTTATCTGTCGGCATACAGTTTTGTAGTGACTTTTGAAGTTTGCTATGTAGCAGTTCTGTTTTTGCGCCAAAGAGGGTTTTTTTTTGGTCTGAAGCTTCCTTATTGTTATGGGTAATTTATTTTTCCTGGTTTTGGGGGTTATTAGTGGTACGTATAGTTTGATGATTCTTTTGACTTCTTGCAAAAAAAAATGTTATAATTGTCTTCGGCAGTGATGCAGTCAGTGAATAGAGTTTGCCAGTCAAGAGATGAAAAGTCATCAGTTATGATATCATAGTTGGCTTTTCTAAAGTTATACTTTGGGATTCTGTCATTATGATTGTCTACGTGAGGATGTAAGTTGAGATAAAAGTCTATCATGCTATGGTCACTTTTGGAAAAGGGTTCTTTTATTTGTAGTCCATAATCCATTGAATTTAAACAGTTGCAGAAGATGAGATCAAGGCAGTTGATCTAGTCCCAGATTAGTTACAGCATTGTACAGGGTGGCATGTATGGGTTCAGTTCAGTGGTAGGTTTCAAAATTTTTACTACCGGTTCTGAGGGTGTGGCTTGGTGGGCATGGCATTGCTTGGTGGGTGTGGCAGGGGAAGTATACTGTAAAATCTCCATTCCCTCCCTACTCCAGGGGAAGGTTACTGCAAAATGCCCATTTCCTCCTGATCAGCTGGGACTCAGGAAGCAGAGAATAGATGGGGGCAGGGCCAGTCAGAATTTTTACTACTGGTTCTCCGAACTACTCAAAATTTCTGCTACCGGTTCTCCAGAACTGGTCAGAACCTGCTGAAACCCACCTCTGGTTCAGTTGTACATTCGTTTAGGGTCCAATTAATAAGATGTAGATTTAGGTCACTAAGAAAGATAAGAGGGTATGGGCAGGAGGCTGCCCATGTTAGTAGTGATGTTAGTTTGTTTGCATGTACAAGGTCGTAATCAGGGACTCTGTAACAGAGTATGAAGCAAATTATGGTGTTTAGAGAAAAGTCGCATTCAATGGTCTCAGGAAGAGCTAACTCCTGTGTAACTTGAATATTTTTTAGATTTAGGGATTTTTTATAGAAGATAGCAACAGCATCCCCTCTGTGGATTTCACAGTCAGACCTGTATACGTGATGGTCTCTTACTGTGGTAATGGAGTCTGGTAGTGATGAATTCAGCCATGTCTTGCATATAAATATAATGTCAAATATAGTCGTATTTAGTAGAAGGAGGAATTCTGGTATTTTGTTTACGAGGCTTCGTGAATTAAATAGTTTGCATTTAAGGTCTGTGGCAGTGGATTTTGAGGAAGTTAGGGGCGTGCATGCCTAGTGTTGGCTGTTGGGGTGGTTGTTATTGGGGTGCAGACCATTGTTCTTACTTTTAATACAGTCGGCATGGTAATCAATGTATAAGTCTGTTTCTCCCCGGTTTTGGCGTATTTTGAGTTCAGCACGTAGTTCACGGGTTCCCCTGGACCTTGGCCATTTGAAGCAAGGGTAGTAAAGGGAGTTATGAGTTTTGAGCTCAAAGGTTGCTTGGAAAGAAGGTGAGTACCTCTAAATTTTAACTTTAAAAAGCCCAGGATGTGAAAGAGGCTGTGTGTGTGTGTCTTTCTCTCTGTGTGTAGGAATCCTTCTGCCACAGCTGGATCCTGCTCTCTCTGTGCCTTTCCTAACCACAGAAAGATCTGTTCAACTGACAGACCCTGGAAAGTATGGGGCTTTAGCCAGAGTGCAGGACCTTCTGTTAGAGAAAAGAGTATGTGGGGAAGTGATTGAAGAAAAGGAAAGTGAGAGGTTCATTCCTGGGCAACTGAGCATCACTGAGCAGACCCCTATTTTGGAAAGGAGGTACCCATACTTTGAGTAATTTTGGCAGGCAGAGTCCTCCCAGAAGATTTGCCTGAAAAACTGAGGGGTTGACTACAGGTTAGAAGGTACTTCCACCTGTTGGAGGTGGTGTAGTAGTGCAGATTGTGAGGGACCCAAGTA
The DNA here is from genome assembly GCA_022577455.1 of Arizona elegans. Lineage (NCBI taxonomy): Eukaryota > Metazoa > Chordata > Lepidosauria > Squamata > Colubridae > Arizona > Arizona elegans. Next base: position 34,771,048 of record JAKOOJ010000007.1, on the reverse strand, counting down.
AAAGAAAAAAAGAGAGGAGCCTTGGAGTCTCATCGTGAATGATGGGAAGAGCAGACCAGAAAATGGGAAGCTCAGAATCTAAGATCCCACCGAAATCTCACCAAGGAAGACTGATGGAGGCCTGGAGTCAGGACAAATTGCCCATCCAGGCAGGAATGAGGAAGACATGCTCGTGCAAGCTATGTGAGAAATGGACTCTGTTCAGGGATGAAGCAAGAAAACCAATATGGCTAAATAAAGGTACTTAAAAGAAAAGAAAAATATATAGTAACATTGATTCCCCCCCTCTTCTGTGTAACTACTGAGCAATTAATATGTTTGTTAAGTTTTTTTGCCTTTCTAATTTAAATTAACAGTAATTTACAGTGAGAATGAACAAGGTGTGTGAACCTGAGAGTTCTGCTGTTCTTTTCTTTCTCTTTCCCTTCTCTTTTTGTGTGTATGTGTATCAAAGTCTTTGTGTGTTAGGTAAATGTAACTGTTAAATATCTCTGATCCCTAGAGACAAGAACTTTAAATTGTTAGGGGGGGAAAAAGTCCTGAACACCTTGGATTTCTGTCTAGTGGGAGGGAAATTTATCTAGGATGTTTGTATTGCCGGTCTTGTAGAAGTAGCTGCATACACACACACCCCATTCAGAATCAGAGATTCTGAGACTATCCCCTTCACTCACCTCCACATAAAGCTTCCCCTAGGCTGGTTCTTGCTCTGTGGCACTAAGGTCGAAGCAATAAGTGTGTGTCACTCACACTTATTATGGCAAAAAGGGGGATTGTGGGATGCCTCCCACCCCAGAAGAATGAAAGGTTTTGGGAAATATTAAAAAAAGACAGAATATTATATTTCCCCAAAGAGAGAAATGGAGAAACATGTTTTAGAGGCAGAAAGTAGCCCCTAGTCTTTCTTAATAGCTCACAGCAGATATCAGCACTTAAGGAGATAAAGAACTTATTGAAAGAAGAGGACAACTATCTAGATGGCTCTATTCATAAGCAAAGCAAATACTGCAGGCAAAAATCCATTCAAGACAGGATATTTTGAAACTCCTTGCAGCAAAGTTTGACAGCTAACAAAGGCAGAATGATAGGATTAGAAAGAAGCCCCCACCTAAGATCCAATACAGGACAAAAGCCATTAGCCACAATAGGAATTGCCCAACACTCTTTCAGGTGCTTTGGAAAATAGATTGACCCCCTTGTCTTTGTAGGAGCCCCTGAAATATTGGAACAATACTATCATGTCATCCGTAGTCCTTCTTTTCATTAGATTAGACATACCCAATTCCTGTAACTGTAACTTAAGTATGTGTAAAACGGAGTGGAATAAAGGAATGATAAAATCTCATTTTTATAGTACTAAAATTTGAGATCATTCAATGAAACTTAATGCTGAGAAATGTAGTTACACAAAAGGAAGTTCTTTTTCACAGAGCATGAAATCATATATCACAGGGCTTCCGGTTTGGCATTGGGGCGAGACAGTCGGGGAATTAGTGGGCTCCAACGAGCTCCACGAAAACCCCGGCTGACGAGCTACTGCCGATGGGTCTGCGGACCAGAACCATCCTGCAGGGACAGGGAAGAAAAAGAGGCATCTCGGATGACCAAGAGGAACAGGCAAGTTTCTCGAAGGTCGGAGGGAACTCTCTGTGACTTGGAGGTGGGGGATGGCAGCCATGGCGGCTATCATGAAGCTGGGACAACCGGATTAAATATAGAGCTGGAGAGAGGAGAGGAACGGAATGGAGTTTTTTTTATTATTATTATTAAAAAGTTTTAAAAATTTTTACACATATTTTCCCTTCCCTCCTCCCCACTCCTGCCCCAACCCTCCCCCCCCCGGACTTCCCAGAGCAAACACAGGATATAGCATTCAACAAACATATAAAAAAAGAAACATAAGCTAACTATCTATAGATTTATCTCCCTTATACACTTTAACTCCCCTTGTTCCTATCTGAATATAACTATTTAAACCAATTATTGCTTGAAAATAATCAATCCAACTTCATTCTTGTCCATTCTTCAATAATAAGCAAGTCTTCTTTCTTCCAGCATTGCACAATCAGAACCCAATTAAAATTAACCATCACATCTCCAACCCTTACATATATTAACACATTAACACATTAACAAAATATTTTAACTAATCTCAAATAAATTATATTGTAAAAACCTTATTTTTACCTTTTACCCCATAAACTCATATTGACTCTTCCTAGAAACATTCCTTACTTAATAGCTTTGCATAAACTTATTCATTTTATTCTCTACAAATCCACTGCTTATAATCAAATAACATCTTCACTATTTGATATCTATAAAAAGTATTGTGAAAACCTTCCCTCAACCCTTGCACCACTTATATTATCCTTATAACCCACAAGTTTATATTTATTCTTCAACAAAACATTCTTTATAAGCTTATATAAATTTTTCAGCAAAGCATTCCTTAAGATATAACTTTAGTGTTAATATACTTCAGGACAAAAGTGAAGGTTTGGTCAATAACCCATAACAATTCAAATGTAACATTACTTAATATAACTTTTCAAGACAAATCATGTCCCTAAATATAAGTAAATCATTCATTTACACTATAGCATAATTTTTCAAAACAAATCATATCCCTAAATACAGATATAGTCATTCATTTTCACTACTACTATCCTCCCCAGGCAAAAAGATTGTAATTTTTTCCTTTCCATTTTTCCTGACTTTTTTGTGAACCTTCTTCTTCAGTCTTATTCCCCCATCTTCTTTTATTTTTATAAGTTTTTGAGTTTTCAGTTGAAGTTGCTGTACCTTACAATCTTGTTCTCTTTGCAAAGTAATTCCTTTCAGTAAACACACCTCTTTCACTACGATTGAGAGTCCATTTTTTTAAAAAAGTTGTAAATTTCCACTTTGAATCCTCCTTCTTATATTAGAAATCCAAACACCTCCTGACAATTTTCCTGTTGACTGTATCAAAGCCTCTGGAGAAATCTCTCTCAATATTTCCTGGTTACACTCCTTCAAACCTCTCAGCCTTTCCTTCTTAATTTGAAAAACATCCATTCCATTTTCCAAAGGCGCATTAAACTGGATTATTTCTTCCACCTCTTCATTCAGCAACTCACTATTATTTGGCAACTGAAATACCAATACAGTATCTTCACTTGTAACTTTGTTTCGAACTTGAATAAAATCCTTGTTGAAAAACCCTTCCATTCTTTCCAACACAGAGGTAAAAGATTCTAAAATTTCTTTAAAGAGATCCACAATCAGTATTTGTGTATTTACTGATGTTTGTAATAGTGAGCCTTCATCATTTTCAAAAAAGCCAGCCATTTTTTTTATCCATCCACCTTGAACAATGCTGGGTGTTAACAGCTTTATCAGAGTTAACTTTCACTTTCACACTCTATTAAGCACAAGCACCATTTTCTTCACTCCTTTAAGCAGCTTCAAAAAATAGCAATTTAAATGTGGAATTAAGGGTTTGTTACTTGCGATTGTCTGTTCTCCTGTCTTCACTCCATCTGCATAGATAATCAGCTTAGATCTCAATAAAGATTGCAGAAGTGGTTGTGACATTTTTTTCTGCTTAAAGCAGAAGCGCCCTGGATCTCAGAGTTTCACCAGACTTCCTGGGGAGCTCTCACCCTCCAAGCCCCCCAAACTATTTCAGGGGCTTTCAGGGAGCTCTACCCCCATCCGATTGCTCTCCTTTCCCTCTTCTCCCGGGGGAAAGGTTTTCCAGCCACAAGACAGCTGATTTGCACTGTCAGGGCGGCTTTACAAGATCACAGGGCTGGCGCACCGAAAGAGAACGTCCAGCAATGTCGGCGGTGCCACCGGAAGTCCCCGGAATGGAGTTTTTTGAAGCCGGGTGAGTGACAGCCAACCCAGGCGTGAAATAACAACAAGGGAAACATCTTTTAATTATAAGACCCCTAATGATAAATAGTGGCTAAGGAGTATGGAGGGAAAGAAGATTTTGAAACATAACTTTAAAGAGACAAAAATCCGATAGAAAATTGATTTTTAAACAAACTATTTGGAAATCTTAAACAATTAGAGAATGATCAAAGGATTGGAAAAAAAAGAGATCCTTTTTTTTTCTTTTCTCTTTTTAAATTTCAAGAAAAACAAAGGAAATGGATAATAAGCTTTAAAAAAGAAGTGATATACAAATAAAAGGAAAAAAAGGGGGGAAAAAGAAGTGAGAGTTATTTAAATTTGGACTGGACTTTAAATATGATTTGGTACTTTTAAACCTAAAAGAAAAAGAGAAGCTAAATAAGATTGTTATGTAATTGAAACAAATGGATACTTTTTAAACAACCGGAAATTGTGGATTGCAGAGAGACACCATCTGGAGTAAAAAGGAATATTGCAACTTGGTTTTTGTTTTGGAAAATTGTGGACTTCACAGCTAACATGAGAACTTGTGGGGGAGGATTTTCTTGTCTACAAGCAGTTTGACTTTTGGAGAAAAAAAATAAAAAGAAAGGAACACAATGGAACTCTTATAACTGGAATAATATTAACTTAAAAAGAAAAATGGCACAGGAATTAGAGAAGGAACAAATTGATCTAGACTTGGACAACGGAAATAAGAGAAATAATTATAATGTTGCACAAAAATTTGATGATACAGAAGTTGAAATGGAGTATACACAAGTGGACAAGAAAATGAAGATGAAGGAATAAGACATAGAGGTGGAGAATAAAGAAGATAAAGACAATGTGATTAAATATGAATAAGTAACGGAACATGTGAATAGTAATTGAATTGCAATGAAGCAATTTTTATTAAGATGTTGGATGATATTATTTGAGGAAAATAATAGCTATAATAATTGGGATACTGTAGGCGACTTCCAGTTGACGTCGCGGTGAGACAGTCAGGGAAATAGTGGGCTCTGATGAGTCCTGCGAAAACCCCGGCTGTCGAACGGCCGCTGATGGGTCTGTGGACCGAACCTGTCCTGCAGGATGGGGGAAGAAGAGGGGCACCTTGGAAGACCGAGAGGAACAGGCAAGTTTCTCAGAGGTCAGAGGGAACCCTCTGTGAGTCAGCGGCGGGGGGCAGCAGCCATGGCGGCTGCCACGAAGCTGGGACAACCGGGCAAGAAAAGTGCTGGAGGAAAGTGAAGTAAAATGGAGCCTTTTAAAGCTGGGTGAATGATAACAGCCCAGGCTTGTAACAACGTTTGGAGCTATATTAATAACTAGAAGATCCCTAGCCTAAAACAGCGGCTAAACAACAAAGGGGCTTTGGAAATTTTTTAAACTGTAACTTTAAAGAACAAAGACCTGAGAAACAACTAATTTTGGAACAGAACTAAGAGTCTTAATTTAGAGATATGGTAAAAGGACTAAACAGTTAAAAAATTTGAATTGGACTAAGGGGGAAAAAAAGAGAAGATTTGATACTTTTTTAACTAAAAGAAGAAAATGAAGTGGATGATTATATAATAAGAAATAAAATGGAGTCTTGCATGACTAATGGGAAATGTGGATTATAGAGAGACACCATCTGGCGTAAAGAGGAACTTTGTAATCTCCCTTTGTTATGAGAACTTTGAGCTCTACAGAAAAAAAAATTGCTGAACTGTGGAGGAGGATTTTCTTTCCTGACTGCAAGCAGATGGACTTTGGTGAAAAGAAAAGGAATCTACAACAGAACTCCTACAGTTGAACAAATAATAATTTGAATGTTGACGCAGGAATAGAAGAAGGATTAAGCGCAGCCTTAAAAGAAAGAGATTTGATACATTATATCCGGAATAAAAATATGAAAAGAGATTTAATTGGACTTATGGAGAATAAAATTAAAACTTGGAAAATGGAAGGAAATTTATGTTTGCAGACGAGGAAATGAAGATAATGTGATTAAAAATAAAATAAAGTAAAGATGATTGTAATAAATTAAAGGGAGGCTTTTATAGAAATTAAGAATGTTAAATGAAACTAATTAATACATGTAAAGATATGTTTAATTCAAGGACTATGTTTTAATGGTAAAATGTTAAGGTAAAGAATAAGGGTGAATATGATTAATTGAAAATGCTAAAAGGAATTTAAAAATATACTTAAAAATATGTTTTAAGCAAGAACCATGTCTCAAGGTTAAAATGTTATGACTGCTGTGAAAAAGGATAAAGAAAAATATGATTAAATGAAAAGCAATGCATAGATGGAGGGAAACAACAAAGAAAGGTTTCAGTAGAGATTGTTAAACCAACTATGAACATGCTGTATTGAACAGCCAAACAAATGGTCATGCTGGGTATCAGCCAAAACGAAACTTAATATGCCGTGTAACGGCCAAAAATCAAAAATTGAGATGTTGTGTTCAACAGCCAAACAAACCCGAAGATGCCGTGTAACGGCTAAGAAACAAAATTAATATGCTGTGTTTAACAGCCAAACAAAGGGCATGCTGGGTAATGGCTAAAAAATAAAAATACGCTATATTCAACAGCCAAAACAAAGGGTTATGCTGTGATTAACAGTCAAGAAATAGAAATGATTGGTTTAACATCAAAGATAATAAAAAGAGGTGGGATAATTAAAATGAGGAGGTGTATGTTGAGAGTGATAGTTAAGATAAAATGCATAAATTAGGTTTAATAATAATTTAATAATTAATGAATGTTTAATCTGTTTAATATAATTGTATGATTTATATTGTTAAAATATCCATCTAAGCAAATGAAAGAGAAAAATGAATTGGTAACTGGTTAGGATTTAAGATTTAAGTAACAGGTTTTTGGCGATAATGGCATAGTTATATAGATAGATTTGCGGGAAATATTTGTTTAAAATATTGAGTTGTGTTAATTGAAAATAAGATTTGTTAATGATTTGTTTTAATTTGTGACTGGAGCAAAAGCTTCATTTTGAAAAGATGCCTATTGTATTCAATTTGGATGCAGTGGTTTTCTTCTTTAGGTTCATATATGGGCTCATCATTTTTAAAGAAGCTGTTTGCTCCCTATTGTGTTTTATTTTGGTGTTGTCTTGTTTAGGTTGGAATTTCTCACTTTGCTCATTGAGTTTCAGAGTGGCTAGAGTTGTCTTTAAACCCTTCTAGTAATTCAAGTAACTTACATTTGATAAATACATAGTTTGGTTCTTCTCTGGGCATAAGTTGAAACATATGGATCACTTTGCAAGTCACTATAGGGTCAGTCACTATCTCCATTACTTTTTCCTTTGTCTGTTTGCTAAAACATTTAAAAAATTCTAAAAAATTAAATATTTTCCATGTTGTGAAGTGTCAGTTTACAATGTATACAAAAGTTCTTGACCCTTTTTTCTCTGTCTTGAAAAATTCATCACTATCTTCTCTGTTTTAAGTGTCTGTCTCTTTTTCTGTGGTTTTTTTATTTTTCTCTCTGAGATAACTAAGAATTTAAAAGTTTCTAAAGAATTAAAATAAGTAAACTTTTTTCAAATGTTTAGTTGAAAAAATTGAAAAATTGAAAAAAACTGAAAAAATAATTTTATAAAAATCTGAAAAAATAGTTTTAAAATTGAAAAAAGAATTTAAAATTAAAAATGATATTTAAGAGTTGAAAAAAAGGTTAAAATTGGAACAAGAAATTTAACAATTAAAAAAATAAATTAAAAAAATGAAAAGGATTTTTTCTTAAGAAAGGGAAATCAGAGATTTTTAAAATTTAAGAATTTACAAGATATTTTGACCCTTTATGAAGTAATATGCACTTTTTTTGGTTGGAAGTCTCACACTATTTTGTAGGAGATGCTTTGCTGTTAACGCTCTACTCCCTGACTTGAAAGTTTATTCCTTTCCACCCTGTCCACAAAGTGTTTTGTACTTATCCTTTTCCATCCCCTGCTTTCTTGCCCTTCAGTTGCCTGGCCACTGCCGGGTTTTTTAGGTACAATATGCTGATGTGGGTACTCTGTTTAGCTGGTCCATCGCGCTCTTCTCAGCTGCTGCTTGTCTGCCATGCTGCTTGTAAGGATTGTCTCTCCTCCTAATTTAAGAAAATGAAAACTCTTGAAATGAAGTATTTCAAAAGGAATCTTTTATTAAGTAGAAATGACAGCAATGGATTCAAAACAGTGTCTGAATACCCTTAGGCAAGAGAAATAGAATTAAAGTAGTAGAGACCCATCCCTTTAGCCAGATGCAGAATTTGCCAATTCACAGGTGTGAAGATGTTGTTTTACCAGCTGCCCTGAGAATTGGATAAGCATACATTCCCTTGGCTATCTTCCGTTGGCTATCAAAGTGAAACATCCCACATGGCCATTCCTCCTATACTTCCCCAAGAGGTGAGAAGATCTCAGGGCACTCCGGCACCAGGATGCAAGTTATAAAATACCAGTTGTCACAGACAATATTAATGAATTGAATCCAAGCCCCGCCCTTCTCCCAATTGAATGGCAGTATCAGTTTTAAGGATCTGACATGCTGCCTTCTTTAGAAAATAAAGGGATCCACCTGTGAAAGGATATAAACAAAAAAATCCATTATAGTATTTTTAACAAGGTTTGTTAGGGTATTGAGAGTGGATTTTTTTCAGTAAGGTAGGAGCCCTAACATGGTGTTTAGCAACCCATTTATTTTGGGATGAGGGTAAATGTTTCCAAGCAACTAAGTATTGGGTTTCCCCCCTGTGGATCCTAGAGTCAAGGATTTCCTTGCTTTCAAAGTGTTGTCCACCTTCTATCATGATGGGAACATGTGGTGTAGATGCAGGTGGTCTGAAGGATGAGATTACCTCTTGTTTGAGTAAGGTAATGTGAAATACCGGGTGGATTTGCCTGAGAGACTTTGGAAGGAGTAGTTCTACTGTTACTGGATTGATGATCCTAGTGATAGGGAAAGGTCCAATGAAATTTGGCCCTAATTTCTTTGATGGCTGTAATGACTTCAGGAATTTTGTAGATAAGTATACTCTATCTCCAACATGGAAAGGTTTGGGTTCCATTCTTTTTTTGTCAGCTTGAATTTTAAAAGTCTCTCTAGCTTCCTTTAAAGCTACTCTAACTACTGGCCATGTGTTTTGCAAAGTGTCCAACTACTCCTTAAGTGAGGGGATGGTGGGTTCTTCTGTGGGTAGTCCAGGCATGAAGCTAAAATCTTGGCCTGTTGCTACTCTAAAAGGGGTAAAACCAGTACTTGAGTGTACAGAGTTATTGAATGCAACTTTTGTTTTTGCTTTAATTTATATGCTGCCCTTCTCCGGAGACTCAGGGCGGCTTACAAGGCATTAAGCAATAGCCTTCATATTTTTGTATATTTATACGAAGTCAGCTTATTGTCCCCACAATCTGGGTCCTCATTTCACCTACCTTTGAAAGGATGGAAGGCTGAGTCAATCTTGAGCCTGGTGAGATTTGAACTTGCAGTAATTGCAAGCAGCAGTTGTTAATAACAGTGTTTTAGTCCACTGTACTACAGGCTCTTCAGCAAGAGGTAAAAGTTCAGTCCAGTTATCTTATTGAAAATTAATAAAGCATCTTAGATATAGAATAGAATAGAATCGAAAATAGAATAGAGTAGAGTAGAGTAGAGTAGAGTAGAGTAGAGTAGAATAGAATAGAATAGAATAGAATAGAATAGAATAGAATAGAATAGAATTCTTTATTGGCCAAGTGTGATTGGACACACAAGGAATTTGTCTTGGTGCATATTTTATTTTATTTTATTTTACTTTAGATTTATATACCACCCTTCTCCCTAGGGACTCAGGGCGGTGTACAGCCAAGTAAAAACATGTAAATACATAATACAATATATAGATTAAGAACAGATTAAAAGGAAATATCTCAATTTGGCCCAAAATTTAAAAAGACAAATGAATTTAAAATCATTTAAAATCATTTAAAAGGATTTGTTAGGCCAGCCCGGCTTGTTGAAAAAGGAAAGTTTTAAGAGAACGGCAGAAGGCACGAAGGTCTTGGATTCTCCTTATCTCTGGGGGCAGTTGATTCTAGAGGGTGGGAGCCCCCACAGAGAAGGCCCTCCCCCTGGGGGTCACCAGCCTGCATTGCTTGGCTGATGGCACCCCGAGGAGGCCCTCTCTGTGGGAGCGCATGGGTCGATGGGAGGTCGTTGGTGGCAGAAGGTGGTCTCAAAGATAACTAGGTCCTATGCCATGGAGCGCTTTAAAGGTGGTAACCAACACCTTGAAGCGCACCCGGAAGACCACTGGGAGCCAGTGCAGCTCACGCAGGAGCGGTGTTATGCGGGAGCCCGCCGGATCTGAGCGATTTTGTCATACAGATATCGTCCGAAATCCTCAGCCCTGCCCTCCAAGGGGTCCTCCCGCACTCCCGATTGAAGCAGGGAGCAGGTCACTCTGAACAGGGCCGCTGGACGATTCTCTGATGACGCAATAAGAGCGGAAAAGTAATTAGATTTCGCCGCTTTTATCACCACTAGGTAGGTCTTAATATGCGACCTTACCAGTGTTTGATCAGATTCGGTGAGACTGGCTCTCCAACAGCTCTCCAGGCATCTTTTCCAGCGCTTCATCTCCCTCAGCTCCTCAGTGAACCAAGGAGCTGCGAGGGATCGACACCGGGTCAGAGGCCGCAAAGGCACGACTCGATCTAAGGCTCTGCTAGCGGCCCAATCCCAGGCCACCACCAGATCCCTGACCGAGTCATGTGCTAGAACCTCAGGAAATGGCCCAAGCTCCATCTGGAATCTATCAGAATCCATCAGGCTCCTGGGGCGGACCCATCTTGTAGGCTCCGCCTCCCTGCGGCGGGGTGTAGCGGTTCGAAGATCTAGGCGAAGGAGTGAGTGGTCAGACCATGACAAGGGTTCCATGTCTATATCCCCTATAACAAGGCCACTCAACCACTGGCCAGAGGCAAAAATCAAGCCCAGAGTGTGACCCCCCCTGTGGGTGGGGCCATGAACTAACTGGGTCAGGTCCATGGCCATCATGGAAGCCATGAACTCCCGGGCCATCTCAGACGTCTCACCAACGGATGGCAGGTTGAAATCACCCATGACCATAAGCCTGGGTGTATCAACTGCCACCGTGGCTATCACGTTGAGTAGCTCGGGCAGGGCCATTGCCACGCGGCAGGGAGCCAGGTACATGAGCAACAGGCCCATCTGAGCCCCATGACCCCATCTCACAAAGAGGGTTTCACATCCGGCAATCTGTGGCACAGTGGTCTCCCTCGGATCAAGACGTTCTTTAATAATAACCGCCACCCCCCCCACCCCTCCCCTGGGCCCTCAGCTGATGAAGCGCTCTGAAGCTCGGTGGGCACATCTCAACCAGGGGGACCCCTCCCTCCGGGCCCAACCAAGTCTCAGTAATAGCTGCCAGGTCCGCTCCCCCCTCCCTCCCTCCCCCCTGTATAAGATCATGTATGAGGGGGGCCTTATTAACCATGGACCTGGCATTGCATAACATCAGCCAGGTCCTGAGTATCTAAGCCACCTAGTATCTGAGTGGAGTCTTGGGGATCGGGGCACGCAATTGCTCTCAAACAGCGAGTGTGCACCCCCAGCACATGATGTGGCCCCCTACTCCCGCCATATCTGCCCCTCCCATTCACCATGCTGATGGTAAATTCTTCCTTCGGAGAGCCCACCAACCCTTCCCCAATCCCTCGACCTGCACCCTCCAAACCATTCCCCTGTGCCGGGCTCGGCTCCGACCTTAGTGGGTTACCCCCCTCAACCCCATTGGTCTTCCTCCCGGTTCCCCTTAAAAAATCATTAAAAACCCTAATTAAAAAAACCCTCAATCCCCGCTTTAAAACATGCCACCTCTCAGGACTCCAAAGCCTGTCCTTAAGGTAGGCCTTCGATAGGGTGGAAGGCCATCGCCGCGAGAGGGGGGCATCTCGCAGCGCAAGCAGATCTGCCGAGGTATAAGTCATTCAGATATGGTGGGAAAGGAAATAAAAATGGAACTCTGGGTGTTAATGATAGTCATAGAGGTGAGAGATAAACAGTACAGTTGGACATGGAAAAGCTGGGCCCCATCACTCTCTCACAGTTATGGGGCGTCCAGGGCAAGTAGCAGTACAGGTGGGTGGCCACAGCTGTTCTCTCACAGCGGCAAGATAACATAGGCCAACCTTCTTTCCCTGTGGATGGAACCGCAATCATTGTCCTGGACTCTCAGCTTCTCCTTCCAACCAGCAATCTCCCTTCCCCCAGGCCAAGGCGAAAAGGCGGAATTTGGGAGGTAGGAGTAAAACAGCCAGCAGCAAAAGGAGCTAGAGATCAAACATAATAAATAAATCTAGGAGGATGATAGAAAAATCCCATAATCAATAAAGATGGAAAGGTGGGCCGACCTGATAGAGAGTCCGGGCAGGGATGGGGGGAGGCCTATTTCATAAGGATGGGAGTGAATCCAAGGGGGAGACTAGATGGCAATTTGTCAATCCCCCTCTATCGCTCCCCACCCCTATCATTTTTCCAGGCCAATTCACCCCCTATACTCCTACCCGTCTTCTCTGGACAAATTCTTCCATGCTGTTCCCAGGTCTAAGTCCATTTAGGGGGATTTTCACTGATATGCTCTCAGTGTACATAAAAGAAAAGATACATTCATCAAAAATCATAAGGTACAACACTTAATGATAGTCATAGGGTAAGCAATCAAATCATATTAGGAAACAGTCAATATAAATCGTAAGGATACCAGCAACAAGGTTACAGTCATACAGTGGGAGGAGATGGGTGATAAGAACTATCAGAAGATTAATAGTAATGTAGACTTAATAACTAGTTTGACAGTGTTGAGGAAATTATTTGTTTAGCAGAGTGATGGCGTTCGGGAAAAAACTGTTGTTGTGTCTAGTTGTTCTGGTGTGCAGTGCTCTATAGCATCATTTTGAGGGTAGGAGTTGAAACAGTTTATGTCCTGAATGCGAGGGGGTCTGTAAATATTTTCAGAGACCTCTTTTTGATTCATTCAGTATACAGGTCCTCAGTGGAAGGCAGGTTGGTAGTAATTGTTTTTTCTGTAGTTCTAATCATCCTCTGAAGTCTGTGTCTGTCTTGTTGGGTTGCAGAACCAAACCAGACAGTTATAGAGGTGCAGATGACAGACTCAATAATTCCTCTGTAGAATTGTATCAGCAGCTCCTTGGGCAGTTTGAGTTTTCTGAGTTGGTGCAGAAAGAAGATTCTTTGTTATGCTTTTTTGATGACGTTTTTGATGTTAGGTGTCCATTTTAGGTCTTGAGATATGGTAGAACCTAGAAATTTGAAGGTCTCTACTGTTGATACTGTGTTGTCTAGTATTGTAATAGGTGGTAGTATGGGAGGGTTTCTTCTAAATTCTACTACCATTTCTACAGTTTTGAGTGTGTTCAGTTCCAGAATGTTCTGGTTGCACCATGAGGCTAGTTGTTCAACCTCCCGTCTGTATGCAGATTCATCATTGTCTCGAATGAGACTGACCACTGTTGCGTCATCTACGAACTTCAGTAGTTTAACAGATGGATCATTTGAGATGCAGTCATTGGTATATATAGAGAAAAGAAGTGGAGAGAGCACACAGCCTATGGGGCCCCTGTGCCTCATGATATCTGATGTGATTCTGCTTAGCTTCACCTGCTGCTTCCTGTCTGTTAGGAAGCTTATGATCCACTTACAAGTATGTTCAGGTATCATTAGCTGGTTTAGCTTAGTTAGAAGAATGTCTGGAATGATGGTGTTGAATGCTGAACTAAAGTTTACAAAGAGGACCCTTGCGTAGGTCTTTGGAAATTCAAGATGCTTTAGGATGTAGTGCAGAGCCATATTAACAACATCATATTGTTCTAGCACCGAGTTAGTTCTCTCAGTTTGACCACATGTGATGCGATGAGTTCAAACCCTGGGCAGTGCCCAGTAAGCTCAAGAACGCCCTCCAAAATTTGGAGGTGAATTGGACCCCTCTGTTGGAGATGATTATTTGTGGAGCTCCATGAAGATGATAAATGTGTATTAGGAATAATTTTGCTAAACTTTTGGCAGTTGGGATCTTTTGGCAAGGTATAAAATGTGCCTGTTTTGAAAACAGGTCTGTCATGACCCAAATGACAGTATTCCCCACACTTTCTGGAAGTTCTACCATAAAGTCCATAGCAACCTCTCTCCAGGGTGCTGAAGGTTCAGCTACCTTCTGTAAGAGTCCTGGGGTTTTCCCCTGACGTCTTTTTGCTGCTGCACAAATGGGACAGCTAGCTACATACTGTAGCTCTGTATGTCTTTTTTTAATGATGGCCACCAAAATTATCTTTTAATTAGCTGTAAAGTTTTCACAGATTGTTAAACCACCTATGAACATGCTGTATTGAACAGCCAAACAAATGGTCATGCTGGGTATCAGCCAAAACGAAACTTAATATGCCGTGTAACGGCCAAAAAACAAAAATAGAGATGCTGTGTTCAACAGCCAAACAAATCTGAAGATGCTGTGTAATGGCCAAGAAACAAAATTAATATGCTGTGTTTAACAGCCAAACAAAGGGCATGCTGGGTAATGGCTAAAAAATAAAAATACGCTATATTCAACAGCCAAAACAAAGGGTTATGCTGTGATTAACAATCAAGAAATAGAAATGATTGGTTTAACATCAAAGATAATAAAAAGAGGTGGGATAATTAAAATGAGGAGCTTCCTTTGGAGCTCCGGATGGCCCCTGACCTTCGCTCGTTCCACTGTGATTTGAAGACCTGATTGTTCCGCAGCCTGGACTGATGGGGGGGGGGGGGCGGGAGGGTTAATGAATTTTAAATTGTTTTAAATTGGGATTTTAATTTTATATTGGCAGGAATTGTGCATTTTACCGCTGTGAGCCACCCTGAGTCCTCGGAGATAGGGCAGCATATAAATTGCATAAAATAAAATAATAAATAAAAAGCTTTGCTTTGAAAAGATGTATTTTAATTGATTTTATTAGGTGCAGGCTACATATTTTCTCTCTTTTGCAGACTTTCTAGAAAAATAGGAAAGATCTTGATCTGCTGGATCCAATCCAACTTTCTTGAGCTAGTCATGGCAAGCTCCCAGCCTTTTAATACTTAAGGATGGCAGAGTGCCAATGGCAGGATAACCACAGTAGCAGAAATCCCTTTCTGAAGAGGAATTATTCCCCTCCTAGTAAAATCCTGAAAAATGCAGGATTTTATACCCCAATGCTTCCCTGTTAGATTCATAGGGTCTTTTTAAAAATACAAATTGATAGATGATAAGCCAAATGAGGTAACTATCAGGGAAAATGTTTAACATAGTGCTCTGTGTGTGTGTGTGTGTGTGTGTGTGTGTGTGTGTGTGTGTGTGTGTTGTGTGATTTCAAATCAGTGTTGATTCCTAGTAGTTAGTCTGAACAAGTCCCTGAAGTTTTCTGAGCATTTTTGGATGACTTAAGGAAGAGAGAGAGAAAGAAAGGGGTACATAATGAAAATAACTATTTCCAAACAAGCATGGTGTCAGGGTTCCAACCGATGCCCTAATTAAATCATGAGCCTCAAGCCAAGCTTCAAAAGAAATCCAGTTATTTATTAGGAGCGTCATTTCAGCATGGACCAAGTGAAGCCAACTCTGACCTCAATTTGTGCCTTGACTCTGACCCTGTTTCCCCCTCCCCCCAAGGTGTGTCATCAGTCACATTCCCCAACAAAGCAATTTTGTGGATTGTAGAAGTCACTCCCTCTGGCCACTGTGGATCTCTGTGGACATGACCTTGACGTTGGGGGCTGGTATGTGCTTTGTTTTTACTGAAATGCAAGTTCCTTGATGCAGCTGCGAGGCTCGATTCCCCATCCCCCTGCCTATGGCAACTCGAGAGCAGGTCAGGAATGCTTCACGAGTTGACACACTGATTTTAAAAGAATGGATATTAATTTATATGAAATAGTTACAGCAAAATAATGTATTGATTCTGAAATAATATATTCTGAATTCTTCCAAATGTTTTGTAGTACATCTTGATAATGGGAGAGGACCTTTATTCAGGTGCATTCATGATTGCATAAACACTAACAGAATTGCATTTGTGGAAGAATGACTATTTATTTTCTGATTCTCCTATGCTTCAAAACTTCAAAATAGAAGAACAACTAAGTTTTTTTTTAAAGCAAATGATAAACAAGGTATTTTTTAAAAAAGTCCTTAAATTGAATATCTGGTAATATGGCACAAAACTACAGTGTGCCCCAATATTTCCTCCCTATTATTCAATTCCAATCATCTATTTGACTTTCATTATTATTACAGAATTTCCTGCACAAAATAAATGCTCATCATTTTTCCTAACAGACTTCCAAAACTCTTTTCATAGATTCACTGCTTCTATTTGATAAGAAATCGTGTTACAAAGTTTCTATAATGAAACTGACCCATTCCTCCCAAACTAGTCTGTTTAAGTTACAAAATAGTTTTTATTTTTAATCTTAATATTGGCTTGATTCAATGTTTAAAGATCTTATATAACCTTTTTTATGCCTGTGGATTTCTCTTAGCTAAAAAGATGTCCTTTTATTCTAAAATAGGCAATATTGTTATTAGGCAGTGAGAAAATAATGTGAATTTCCAAGAAATCTCCAGTAGTTGAAATCTTTTATAGGTAGTCCTGCATTCCACCAGTGAAGTATGGGGGCTTCCCCCACTCCCCCCTCAATAATTAAATGAAAACATGTCATCTCCAAACTCCACTGGAAATTGGCAGCCAATAAATACAGATAACCCCTGGGTTACCAGAGTTCTTTTAGCGAATGTCCAAAGTTATGCGATATGAATAAGTCCCGAAACTACGAATGTTGAATCAATCTTGTCTTGGTGAAATTCGCAGTTGGAAAGCTTTGCATATAGTTCAGTGTCTCAGAGTCTTTTAAGGATTACCCGCACTAATTTCACATGTTCCTCCATAGTTTCAGTATATATTAAAATGTGACCAAATACACCAACACTGCCTTGTACAAAAAGGCATGCAGCACCTCATTGATCAGTTGCATGAATACTGTGGTGGCACCCTGTAGGCCAAAAGGGAGCACCTGGAATTGGAAATATCCTTGAGGGAAATTAAATGCAGTTTTCCATTCATTCTCTTGCTTGATATGAACCAAGTAGTAAGCTTCCCGCAAGTCTAACTTAGTGAAGATTTTTTCATTTGACTAAATGCACCAACATGTCTTTCATCAGGGCAGCGGGTAGACATTTTCTACACACACCACTTTTAGCCCTCTATAGTCAACACATAGACAAAGAGCCCCATCTTTCTTCTCCCGGAACGAAACCAGGGCTGCCACTCATGGCCTTGCTGGTTTGATAGAGTTTAACAGTTTAAGTTCTTGTCTATGAAGGTGTGAAGCTCTCCTAGATCACATGGAGTCATTGAGTAAAGTTTAGGCTTTAGGAAGCCTAAACTAGGCTTTGGGAACCCGGGAAAACTGCAGTCTGTTGAGCAATGGGGCGGGAGCGCATTGGAGCCTTTCTCACTAAATACATCTCAGAAGTCCCAATACTCGGTTATTGAGTGATCCTGAGCTACTGCCCTAGCTCCCTTTGCCCTTTGTTTCTCTTACTCCTGGGTTTTAGGATCTTTTTCTCTTCCTTAGCCACTTTCTGCTGAATCTTTAAAAGCCCACCCCCATTCACATCAGGGTTCCATTTCTGCAGCCAAAACACTCCAGGTAGGAGGGGCCTCTCCATCCCCGATAAAACTCAGAGTCTCTTTATGCCTTCCCATTCTCATCTCTACTGGTTTAGTGAGCTGAGCCCCCTCCAGCTACAGTTCCATCTAGCTGGCAAAACACTATGGGCATCCTCAGCCGTTTGAGTCTCAGTCCCAGCTTTTCAATGACTTCAGGACTAACTATGCAGCTATTGCAACCTGAGTCCAATAAACCCAGCATCCTCTCTTGGGTCTCCAAAGAGGGCACATGTAAGGCCCAGCCTCTCCCCCTTATTGAAGAAAGTAAAGACTCTTGAAACTTAGCATTTCAAAAGGAACCTTTTATTGAATAGAGGTGATAGCAGGGCAAAAGAGAAAACAAGCTCTGAGGGTCCTCAGGCCATGCAGTTAGACTAAAGAAATTAGAAACCCCTCCCAACAGTCCAATGTGGATCCAGCCCATCCGCAGGTGCGAAGATGTTATTGTACCAGCCAATCTAAGAAAGTGATAAGGGAATTTTCTCAGGGTCACCCTTCCATTGGTTCTCGAGTGATGGAATCCACATAGCCCTCCTGCCCCTTACATTCCCCAAAAGGTGCGAAAATGCCAGGGCGCTTAGGTGCCAGGCTAAAGCTATAAACTAATACATTTCAGGATATAGGATATATGAGAAAGAACTTAATAAACAAGATAGTAATTTTAAAAAACCTTCCCCTGAAGAATGGCAGATACACAGATCTGACATACTGCCCTCCTTAGAAATAAAGATAATGCACCTGGAAAGATAAAAGGAAATCATATATAAGGTAAGATGGTTTGGTTGGGTATTTCAGATAGAGTTTCCTTCAGAGTGTGGGGGCTTTTATGTGTTTCTTAACCACTCGCTTGTTTTGGGATGGTGGTAAATGTTTTCAAGCTACCAAGTATTGCTTGGAGCCATGGTGTGTGCATGAGTCTAGGATTTCCCTAATCTCAAAGTGTTGTTCTCCTTCAACCATAATGAGAGCTGGAGGTAGGTGGTCTGATGGTAGAAGTAACCTCTGGTTTGAGTAAGCTACAATGGAACACTGGATGTATTTGCCTAAGTGTCTTGGGGAGAAGTAATTCAACCGTGACAGGATTAATAACCCTAATAATTGGGAAGGGACCTATGAACTTTGGTCCAAGTTTCTTAGAGGGTTGTAGTGATTGTAAGAATTTTGTGGATAAATAGACTTTGAATGGTTTTGATTCGGTTCTCTTCTTGTCTGCCTGAGCTTTAAAGGCGGCCCTAGCTTCCTGTATGACTAGCCTCAAGATTGGTTGTGTGGTTTGCAAATTGTGCATCCACTCCTGAAGGGAGGGGATGTCTGGTTCCTCTGTTGGCAATTCTAGCATGGGGGTGAATTCCTGGCCAGTGACAACTTGGAATGGAGTAAAACCTGTGCTGGTGTGTACTGAATTGTTGTATGCCGCCTCAGTGAAAGATAATTGGTCAATCCAATTGTCTTGTTGGTAGTTAATAAAACATCTTAAGTACTATTCTAACATGCCGTTAGTTCATTCTGTAGCCCCATTTGTCTAGGGATGGTGGGAGGAGCTTAAATCCTGGGCGGTGCCTAATAGGTTTAGGAATGCCTCCAAAATTTTGAAGTGAATTGGACTCCCCGATCAGAAATTATCCTTTGAGGGGCTCCATGGAGGTGATAAATGTGAATTAAGAACATTTTTGCCAGTGCCTTGGCAGTTGGGATCTGACCTGTTTGGAGAAAAAGTCAGTTACTACCCAAAAAACAGTATTGCCAGCACTTTCCAGTAGTTCAAGAATAAAATCCATGGAGATCTTTCTCCAGAGTGCTGAAGGCTTGGCTACAGTTTGTTAAAGTCCGGGGGATTTTCCCTGCCTTCTTTTTGCTGCAGCACAAACAGGGCAACTGGCCACATAACTTTCAATGTCCTTCTTGAGTGATGGCCACCAAAATTGCCTTTTGATTAGGTGCAAGGTTTTTACAAATTCAAAATGTCCTGCTAATCTGGAAACATGGCATCGCTTCATAAGGTCTAGTCTTTGGGTTGCAGGGATGTACAGTTTTCCTCCCACCCACACCAAGTCATATTTAATCAGGCAACTGTTCTTGTGTGCTAGGAACCAGTGGTCCTTGAGGAGGGCTTCCTTAAAAACCTGAGTGGTAGCATTGGGGGTAGGGTTTTCTTGTTTGGCTTGTGCCCTGGTGATTACTTTATCTGCCGGTTGGAGGCTTTAAAGCAGGGGTGAAATGCTCCAGGTTTGGACCGGATCAGGTGATCCAGTAGCGATTGTGGCAGGTGGTTCGGAGAACTGGTAGCAATGGCGGAAGAAGGTACCTTGGTGTTGGTTGCATTTCCAGCACTTGGGGCTTAGATTTGGATACATTTTGGCCAGCCTTGCTGGAGGTAGGTGCCACAATATAGCATTTTATACTGATTTTCCTTATAAGCCACTGATTTTGTTAATGTATAGTTTTTATTCCAAATAGTTTCCCAATCATATAGGTTTATGTTATGTCCTACACTTTTCGCCCATGCAATCATCCGTTCTTCTACCACATCCTCTGCTCTATCAAATTCTAGTAAATAATTGTATAATTTAGATATTAATTTTCTTTCAGGGCCAATCAGCAATTTATCTAATTGTCTTGGTTCCAAATCTATTCTGTATTCTTTCATATCTTTTTTATATCTGGATTGTAGTTGTAAATATGGCCACCAGTCAATGGATATTCCTTGTTCTTTTAATACCTGGTTACTTTTAAGCTTTCCCTGTTTATCTAAGATTTCTGTGTATCTAGGCATTTTACTAATGTCTAATGTGTTGGGGTGGATCATAGCTTCCATGGTGGATAGCCAACCGGGAATTTTCATATAATGTTTCTTCTTTATATCTTCCCAAATTCATATCAGTACATCTCTTATTTTATGTCTGTAAAAGTATGAATGTATTCTATTCCCTTTATCCCACATAAAAGCATGCCACCTCTTTTGTAAATCGTGTCCTTCCAGAATTAAGATTCTTCTATTCCTTAAATTGACCCAATCCCTTATCCAAACTAATGTAGCTGCTTTGTGGTATAGTTCCCATGCCAGGAGACCACAACCACCCCTACTTCTACTGTCTTGGAGAGAGCATAATTTTATCCTTGCCTTTTTTCCGGACCAGACAAATTTAGTAATAATTTTGTTAAGTTCCATGGAAAAAATTTCTAGCTAATGGGATGGGGATTGTTTGAAATAAGTATAATAATTTAGGTAGGATATTCATCTTAATAGTCGCTATCCTACCGAAAAACGATATTTGTAACGTTTCCCATTTTTCCAAATCTTTCTTAATTTGTTGGACCAGCACCATATAGTTATCCCCCTTTAGTGAGGAACACCTCGCTGTTAACCATATCCCTAGATATTTAATTTTCTTGACAATTTGTAAGTCCATTTCTTTTTCTAATTCTTTTTTCTGAGTTGTTAGGTTTTTAACTATCATTTTGGTTTTCCCTTTATTAATTTTAAGTCCTGATACTTCCCCATGTGTTTCTATTTCCAGTATTAGGGCAGGGCCAGATTCCAGAGAATCCTCAATAATAAATACCATATCGTCGGCAAAGGCCTGTGCCTTGTACTCTTCTCTTTTAATTTTCATTCCCTTTCAGTTTGCTCTAATTCTATTTAATAATATTTCTAATGTTAAGATGAAAAGCAGTGGTGACAATGGGCACCCTTGTCATACCCCTTTAGTTATCTGAAATATATTAGTAATATTCCCATTTACTATTACCCTTACCTTTGTGATTTGTAAATTGCCTCTATCATATTCTCAAATTTGGTTTCCAATTTCATTTGTCTAATTTGCCTAATCATAAATTGCCAGTTTAAGTTGTCAAAAGCTTTTTGGGCATCCAGAAAGACTAGCGCCATTTGTTTCTCTGGATGAGCTTCATAGTAGTCCAGGGTGTCTACAATTATTCTCTTATTGTCTCTTATTTGTCTACTGGGAAGAAAACCATTTTGGTTGGGGTGTATAATTTCATTCAATATTTTTTTAGCCTTTCTGCTATTATGTTCATAAATATTTTATAATCTGCATTCAGGAGGGATATTGGTTTATAATTTCTAATTTGACTCTTATCTGTACCTTCCTTCAAGATTAAGGTGATATATGCCTCCCTCCACAATTCTGGTATTTTCCCTTCATACAATGCATCATTACAAAGTTGTAATAACACTGGTTGTATAATTTCACTCAATTTTTTATAGACTTCCTTGGGAGACCAGCCGACCCTGGTGTCTTGTTATTTTTAAGCCTTGAAATTGCCCCTCTCAGTTCTTCTAATGTTATTTCTGTATTTAACAATTCTCTTTTTTCCTCCTCTAATGGTATGATCCCTTCTTCCAGCAAATAATTATCGATTTTGTCCTTTTGTATTTCCTCTTGTTTGTAAAGATCCGCATAGTAATCTTGTACTATTTTCTTTTTTTCTTCTTCATTGTTCTGTATAATCCCCATCTTGTCCTCTAGTTGTTGGATAATCCATCTTTCTTTCTCTTTTTTCAATTTATTAGCCAACCATCTTCCGGTTTTGTTAGCATGTTCGAAATAAAATTGTTTGGAATATTTTAAGTTCCTTGCAATCTCCTCTTGTTCTAATAAATTTAATTTGTGTCTCACCAGAATCAAGTTCTCTTTAACAAATTCATCTCCTGGTTTTATTTGGAGTCACTTCTCCAGATTTCCAATTTCTTCCGATAAAGTGTTATGCTGTTTCCATTTTTCCTTATTTTTCTTTGCATTGAAGACTATTGTTATTCCCCTTATATAGGCTTTCATGGTATCCCATAAATTTACTAAGGAAGTATGGTGTTTTTTATTTTCTTTAAAAAATAATCTCAATTCCCTTGTTATCCTTTCAATATATTCCGTTTCTTTTAAAATTTGGGGGTTTAACATCCATCTTTTACTTCCTTTTGGGGGGGCCTCTTCATATTATTGTGGGGATTGTGGTCTGCCCACGTATTTGGGGAAATCTCAATTTTTCCTATTTCTAGACCTAATTCCCTATTCATCCACATCATATCAATTCTGGACCAGGATGCCTGGGGATTAGAATAAAATGTGTATTTTTTTTTCTCTTTTGGATGTAAAGTTCTCCACATATCTATCAAATTTAATTCATCTGTCATATTAAAGAAAGTTTTGGGTAGTATATTTCTTTTTTTATTATTTTTATTGCTGGCATAGTCTTTTTGGGTATCCACTATCCCATTATAGTCACCCACAATACATATAGTCCTATAGCCTGTCATAATTATCTTTTCATGTAGTTTTTTATAATATTCCCCCTGATTTTATTAGGCATGTAAATAACTATCAACAAAATAGGTATATACCCTCTCTTTATTTCCATCATTAAAGTTCTTCCTTTTAAATCCGCATGAATTTGATTGGCTTTTATTCCTTCCTTAATATATATCACCACCCCTCTCTTCTTCTTCTCTGCTAAAGCTATACAGTTTCCCTAGTTTCTTGTATTCCAAATATTTTTCATCCTGCTTTCGAATGTGTACCTCCTGGAGCCATACTATATCTGCTTTTTGTTTAATTAATTTTGTAAATATTTGTCTTCTTTTTGCCACTGCATTTAACATTTATTGGTATGAGCTTCAGATCTTCCATTTTTTGGTCTGTCTATTGAGTGTTAGTATCTATTAGCCCTTGTAATGCTTTGAGTTCTTGTTTTACTACTTCTTATTTCTTGGTTTTCTTTTTCCTCCTTGTTTCTCTTTTCCCGGGCTCCTTCTCTAGTTTCCGGATGCTGTATCGGTTCTTCTTCCTGGCTTATGGTCTCCACCTCTTCTTTACTGCTCTGCTCCTCTTCATTTCCCATCAATTGATCAAAGAAGCCTTGTTCCATCACTAAGCTATCTATTTTTATCTTCTTATCTTTGTCAAGAGATGAGCATCCCTTCGGAAGTATCCACCTGAACATAATATTTCTTTTATTCAATCATATGGTCAAAAAACAATAGTCCTTATGCTGCTCTCAAACCCTTCTAGGAACTTGTTTCAAAGTGATGATTTCCTTCTCCTTATAAATCATAGGTCAGTGATGGCTAACCTTTTTGCTGTCATGTGCCAAATGTGGGGGGAGCACAGGGGGGTCGTGCGTGTGAGTGCCCACACCCATAATTCAATGACCTGCCCTGCCCCCCGCACATGCACACACAACCCTCCCGCACTCCCCTTTTGGCACACGATGGCAAAAAGGTTACTGGTGGGCCTGGTAGGCCGTTTTTATGCCCTCCCCAGGCTCCAGAGGCTTTCTAGGAGCCTGGGGAGGGTGAAAACGGCCTCCCTCACCCCCCGGAGGCCTTCTGGAGGCCAGAAACAGCTCATTTCCCGACTTCCAGTGGGCCTGGAAGGCCCGAAATTCAACTGACCAGCGTGCGCATATGCGCTGAAGCTGAGCTAGGGCAACACTTGCGTGCCCACAAATATGGCTCCGCGTGCCACCTGTGGCACGCGTGCCATAGGTTCACCATCACGGTCATAGGTTCTTCTTGGGTTATGTTATATATTATATCACGGATTCTCTTTCGGACAAACCTAATATGGACCTCTCTGGGCAGTTTATGTCGTTTAGCGTAGTTCGTTTGAATTCAATATACTTTGTTTAATTCATTCATAATTTCTTGTTTGTCCTTCTGTAAGGATTCTGCTATAATCTCTGCCATTATCTGTCCTAGATCTTCATCTTTTGTCTCTATCACATTTTGGAATCTTAGATAGAAAGATGCTCTATCCATTTCCAACTGGATTACTGAGTCCTCAAGATCTTTGTTTAATGCCATCATCTTCTGATCTACCAGATCTATTTTTTTTCGGTTTGTTCAGCTTTGGCTTCTACTATCTTTATTTTTTGTTTGTTCTTCTGAATTGCTTCCTGGATTGAATTCATTTTACTATCTAGTTTTTGAATATCAAGTTTCATTTCACCATGATTGTTAGACAATGTTTCTTGCATCTTTACCATTGTTTCCTGGATCAGTGTCAAGGGGATTTCATTGTTTGCATACTTGGGACTGTGTTAGTCTTTTCCGCCTTCGATAACCCCTCTGTCAACCGTTGGGTTGAAGGGGAAGCCATCATTATCGTTGGGTTTGATGCTGTTTTTTTTCCCCCCTGCCTTTAAGGTTGTTGTTGTATGGCTAGTCATCTCCTTCAACACTTTACTTTGCTCTTCCAATATTTTATAGATGTTTTTCCACACTATCATCAATCAATTACTGTCTATTTATTGTTATTTTTGTTGTTATTGTTGTTTTTCCCCTTCTCTTCTTTTACCTTCCTTATGTTATTAATTATTAAATACTATTTAGTCAATTTCGTTTTCGCTAAAAACAACTAAAAACAACTATCTCTACTTCTTAATCCAATTTAACAAGTTATTCAGCATATAGAGCAACTAACTATCTCTATTTCTTCATGGGAGATACAGTACCCAAGATAGTCTATTTTCTCCTGGTGGAATTCACATTTGGCAAGTTTGCATAGAGTTTGGCTGCCCGTAGTTTATTTAGGACCACCTGGACTAATTTTACATGTTCTGCCTTTGTTTCTGTGTATATTAAAATGTCATTAAGGAAAACCAAAACACCTTTGTATAAATGTTCATGTAGCACCATGTTTATCAGTTACATAAAACTGGCTGGGGCACCCTGTAGTCCAAACGGTAGAACTTTAAATTAGTAGCAGCCGAGCGGGGTATTGAATGTGGTTTTCCATTCATCCCACTCCCTTATTCTGATGTGGTAATAGGCCTCTCGTAAGTCCAGTTTGGAGAAGATTTTCCCCTTTGAGAAGTGAGCTAGATGTCTTTCATGAAGGGGAGGGGATCAGTGGTGGGTTGCCCCCGGTTCGCACCAGTTCTATAGAACCGGTAGTAAAACTGGCGGGAGGCCCTGCCCACTGACCCTGACATCATGAAGATGCTTCTGCACATGTGCAGAAGCTTCTGCGCTTGCGCTTGGCCCCATTGTGAACCAGTAGTAAAGGTAAATAGAACCCAACCCTGGAGGGGATACGTAGTTTCTACCCTCACTGTGTTTAGGTTCCGGTAGTCCACGCAAAGGCATAAAGAGCCATCTTTTTTCTTGCTGAACAGTATCGGGGTTGCAATTTTTGGCCGGGTAGACTCAATGAATCCCCTCTCTAGGTTTTTGTCAATGAACACTCTTAACTCTTAACTCTTCAAGTTCTCAGGAGGACACGCTGTACATTTTTGGTTTTGGAAGTTTAGCTCCTGACAATATTTTGATTGCACAATTGGTGGCTTGCTTGGGGGGGAGCTCGTCAGAACCTTATTCGCTAAATACCTTGGCCAGGTCCCTGTATTCTTTTGGGATTCCCTGGGTTGGTACAGCCAAGCCAAGCATCGCTTTTTCATTTGCCTCCCCTTTCCAGAGTTTTCCTTTATCTCATCTACAAATGTCAGGTGCCCCTGGAATCTTACAGACTCCTTCTTCCAATTTACTTTTGGGTTCCATTTCCTCAGCCATGTAGGACCTAGGATTACAGGCCATTCCATTCCGGGCACTATGATAAATGTGAGTGTTTCATCATGGCTCCCCATGTTTATTTGCAAAGGTTCGGTGGCAAAAATGGCTGTTTTCCCCCCTGCTACTGCTCATCTAGTTGGCAGAATGTGATGGGGGTTTTCAGTTTCTTAAGGTGGATCCCCAGTTTCCCCACCAGGGCTGGGCTAATTAGGCACCGGGTGCTGCCCGAGTCCAATAGACCTAATACCTCCTCCCTTCTCCCCCAACTAGGAATGAAAACTCTTAGGGGTAGAGTGAGGGGCTCGATTAGGTCACTTATCAGGTCATCATCTGGGTTGCTTTTGGACGACTCAGGTCCTCATGTTGGAGTGTCAGAGTTCCTTCCTCCATAGTAGAGGAGGTGTGAAACTCCATGGCTTCTCTACTTCTCAAAGCAGTTTCTTTCCCTTGGGGGATGATTTCGTGGGTTTTCCTCCAGACAGGCATTCTGGCTTCCTGGCGGGAGTTTTTGAATGGCACTTTGCTGTGTGGTGTCCCTCCTTTCTGCACTTGAAGGAGCCTGGTGGTCTCAGTGCCAAAATTGTTTCTGGCTTGAAAAGGTCCCTCTTCCCCTGGGGTGGGAATCTTCTCCAAGCTCTCCCCCCCCCCGATATTGGTTTTGGGTCATGTTGATCTTGGCTTTCTCCTCTGTTAGGTACCATTCATGCAAGTGGTTAGGGGCACCCAGGGCTAAGCAAGCAATGTTCAGGCCAGCCCATTCTTAAACCAGCACACCAGGATGTCTTCTGGCCAGTCTACATGGCAGGCTAGGTTGTGGAATTCCTCTGTGTATTCAGCTACTGGCTGGCGAACCTGCTTCATGACTCTGATGTGATTGCGGGCTTTGTGGTCAGCTAGTGGGTCCTCAAAATGCCATTGCAGGGCCGTCATGAAATGGTCAAAGTTTTGCAACTCAATGATGTCGGCATTGTGCAGCGTCACCATCCATTGAGCAGCTGCCCCCTTTAAGACCAGGGTGATGACTCAAACCCGTGACCCCTGGGTTGGGAAGTTTTGGCCATATATCTTGCATATATGTGAGGACTTGGGCTATGAAAAATCCTAGTTTCTGGGGATCTCCATCAAATTTCACGCCCAAGGGGGGCCTTTCTCTCCAATTGTGGACCCTTGAGTTGGCCAGGGATATTCACCTGGACTGGAGCTGCGAGGGGGGAGGGTTTCCCTGCACAGCTGTTCCAGTGGCGATGGCAGCTTGGTCAGCTGCTACGGGATCCAGGTGATAGCTCTGGCTAGCTCAGTGGCTGGTGTGGCTTCTGCCCTCCTCCACTGATAATCTGGCTCCTTTCGGATGTTTAGATCCCCTAGAGCCCCCATCACGAGCCGTGTGACATGCCATTTAAGTCAGTCATCCTCCAGCAGTTCCTCAATCAGCAATTCCTGGTTGGATAGGGCCTCCAACTCCATCTTCCACCCCGGTTTCAGCTGCCGCGAGTAAGGGTAACCCCCTTGGTTCTCCCATCCCAGCTGTTTTTCTTTCCCACACTGATGGACCAGCGGGGTTTCATGGACAGCTGGGTGGTTGTGGAGGCCTCCCCCCCCTAGCATTCAGCGTCTCCTTGTCACTGCTTTGTTTGGACATAGTTTGCAGGATCCCCTCGATAGAGTAAAAACAAATTTTCTCTCTTGGTTTATCACATTTGCAGAGCTTGTTTTATGTAAGGCCCGGTCTCTCCCCCTTATTTAAGAAAGTAAAGACTCTTGAAATTTGGCATTTCAAAAAGAACTTTTTATTGAATAGAGGTGATAGAAGGGTTAAAGAGAAAGCAAGCTCTGAGGGTCCTCAGGCCATGCAGTTAGAATAAAGAAATTAGAAACCACTCCCAACAGTCTGATGTGGATCCAGCCAATCCACAGGTATGAAGATGTTGTGTACAATTGCATTCTGATAACTCCTGCGACATAGCTGGAACTAATCGTATCAGCTCTGCCGTTCCATTGGACTACTCCAGCAATGTGGAGAGGGAGGATCTGCTGCTTGAGTAACAGTCTATCCTCCTTATTAAAATACCCAGGCTTCATGCATTGGAGAGGATACTCCAGCTTTGCATACAGCATTGAAACAAAACAGGAAGTGGCAGTTACTAGTTATAAGTTTTTGCTCGATTGGCGTAGAGCATGACACCAGGGGCACTTTCAATGGTGGGAGAGGTCATCGTACCTCATTGGGCAGCTACCATCCATCTTAAGATGGGCAGCCCACAGCCAGTAAGTGCTGCCCCACTACGGTCTGCAAACCTCACAGGGTGCATGGGGTTTAGGGTCAAAGCCGACAAACAGATTGATAACTTTGCACCATGCAACCAACATAAAACTTTAACCCTAAAGTTGGGCACTTGGAATGTTCGGACAATGACCCCTGGTTTTTCAGACGATTTACAAGAAATAAATGACGTATGTAAGACAGCTGTCATAGACATGGAGCTGAGCAGACTGCAGATGGATATCATTGACCTTCAAGAGACAAGGCTATTAAGGAGAGAAACTTCTCATTCTTCTGGCAGGGAAAACCATCAAACGAGTCTAGAGAATATGGGGTTGGCTTTGCGGTCAGAAATACCTTAGTAGGATTTATGATTTCACTGCTGCAGGGAGTGAAATAATTCTGTCCATGCAGCTCAACTCATCAGCAGGGCTGGCTACACTTATCAGCGCATATGCACCGACACTATCATCTTCAGCCTAATACAAAGATAAATTTTATGACGATCTGGCTGTTACTATCAAGAAAATCCCTGAGAAAGAATCACTGTTTATTCTTGGTGATTTTAATGCCAGAGTTGGAGCTGATCATAGTTCTTGGCCCACCTGTCTAGCTCAGCTCGGCATCAGGAAGATGAACGAAAATGGCCAATGCCTGCTGGAGTTTTGCTGCTATTACGTTTTTTGCATTAGCAATACATACTTTAAAACCAAGCCTCAACACAGAGTTTCTTGGAGACATCCAAGATCGAAGCATTGGCACCAGCTCCACTTGATTCTTACTAGGTGCTCCAACCTCCCCAATATTACAATCACATGCAGCTATCAGGGCGCTGATTGCGATACAGACCACTCCTTGGTGTGCAGCAGAATAAAACTGCAAATAAAGAATTGCTTCACTTGAAGAAGGAAGGAAGACCACAAATTGACATTAGCAAGACCGGCAATCAGGGCAAAGTGGAGGAATTTGCACAAGCACTCAAGGAAACTTTCCCAGGCCAAGCTGAAGCAAATGCAACTGAACGATGGGAATATTTCAAGGATGCTTTTAATAACACTGCTTTGTTGATATATGGTAAGGAGATCAGAAAGACAGCAGATTGGTTTGAAGCCCATTCGGAGAAGCTGATGCCAGCCATCGAGGAAAAAAGGAGTGTTCTAACTGCATATAAAGCCTGTTCCAGTGAGTGCAACCTACAGGTTTTGTGAGCTTCTCGTAGCAAAGTCCAACAGATCGCTAGGAGATGTGCTAACAATTATTGGCTGCAGCTCTGCTTGCAGATCCAGATAGCAGCTGACACAGGCAACATCAAGGGGATGTATGATGGCATCAAGCAGGCCCTAGGTCCAACACAGAAGAAATCTGCCCTTCTGAAGTCCGCTACAGGTGAAGTTATCCAGGACCAAACATAGCAGATGGCACACTGGGTGCAACATTACTCTGAGTTATACTCCAGAGAAAATATGGTAACTGAAGAAGCATTAAATAACATTGAGTGGCAACCTGTCCTGGAGGAGCTTAATAGTGAACCAACTTTAGAAGAACTAAACGTAGCCCTGGAGTCCCTTGCTGCTGGCAAGGCACCCGGGAAAGATAACATCCCTGCTGAAGTTCTACAGTTTTGTAAAGAGAACATATCCACTGAATTGCATGAAATCGTCTGTCTTTGTTGGAGGGAAGGTGGAATACCACAGGACATGAATGATGCAAATATTGTCACACTGTATAAGAACAAAGGCGACAGGGGTGACTGTAACAACTACCACGGCGTCTTTCTTCTTAGTGTCATAGGGAAGCTGCTTGCCCATGTCGTACTGAAGAGGCTCCAGGTGCTTGCAGAGAGAGTCTATCCAGAATCACAGTGTGGATTTTGAGCCAACAGGTCCACTACTGACATGGTATTTTCCCTTAGACAGCTAAGGGAACAAAGACAACCACTTTTCGTAGCCTTCATAGATCTCATGAAGGCTTTTGACGTGGTTAATAGAGACGGCCTTTATAAAATTCTCTCCAAGATTGGATGTCCACCTCAGCTCCTTAACATCATTAGGTCCTTTCACGAGGAACTGAAAGGCACTGTAGTTTTTGAGGGCTTAACATCAGATTCCTTTGACATTCGAAGTGGAGTGAAGCAGGGCTGTGTCCTTGCACCAACCTTATTTGGGATCTTTTTTTGCTGTCATGCTGAAACATGCTTTTGGAACTGCAACAGAGGGCATCTATCTCCGGACTAAATCAGACAGAAAACTCTTTAATCTCTCTAGATTGAGAGCAAAGTCTAAAGTCCAGCTGAAATGCTTTTGAGATTTCCTCTTTGCTGATTATGCTGATGTTACTGCTCACACTGCTGAAGACCTTCAACAACTTATGGACTGTTTTAGCAAGACCTGCCAAGACTTTGGGCTAACAGTCAGCCTGAAAAAGACACAAGTCATGGGTCAGGACGTGGATTTATCTCCCTGTATTACAATCTCTGCACAAGAACTGGAGGTCATCCATGAATTTGTGTACCTCAGTTCAACCATATCCGATACTGTCTCTTTAGATACTGAGCTGAATATTGGTAAAGCGGCCACCACATTCTCAGGTCTTACAAAGAGAGTATGGCTTAATAAGAAGCTGGCAGAACATATAAAGATCCAGGTCTATAGAGCCTGTGTCCTGCGCACACTCTTGTACTGCAGTGAGTCTTGGATCCTTTACGCATGGCAGGAGAGAAAGTTGAACACCTTTCATATGCTCTGTCTCTGACATATCCTTGGCATTACCTGGCATGACAAAGTTCCAAATAGTGCAGTCTTGGAATGTGCTGGAATTTCTAGCATGTATACACTATTGAAACAACGACATCTATGCTGGCTTGAGCATGTCGTGAGAATGGCTGATGATCGGATTCCGAAAGATCTCTTATATGGAAAACTAGTGCAGGGAAAGCGCCTTAGAGGGAGATCACAGCTGTGATATAAGGATATCTGCAAGAGAGATCTAAAGGCTTTGGGAATGGACATTAACTTGACTTCTGATCGTTCAGCTTGGAGGCTAAAGACGCAACATGGCCTTCTCCAATTCAAAGAGACACTTGTTCGGCAGGCAAAGAGGCAGTCCAGGAACCAGCGAAATCTGGGGGCTAGACAGGGGACAGAATGTATCTGCCCTCAGTGTGGAAGGGATTGCCACTCTTGGCCCTTTTAGTCACACCAGATGCTGTTTTAGGATCTCTTTCCAGAGCACATACCTTAGTCTTTTGAGACTGAAGGTTCCCAATGCCAATGAAGATGTTCTTGTACTGGCCGCTCTGAGAAAGTAATAAGGGAATTTTCTCAGGGTCATCCTTCTGCTGATTCTCGAGTGATGGAATCCACATGGCCCTTCTGCCCCTTACATTCCTGAAAAAGTGCAAAAATGCCAGGGCTCTTAGGCACCAGGCTAAAGCTATAAACTAATACATTTCAGAATACAGGATATATGAGAAAGAACTTAATAAACAAGGTAGTAATTAAAAAAACCCTTCCCCTGAAGAATGGCAGATACATGGATCTGACAGCACCACTAGTTCCACAGGGAGGGTTACAGGGGTCATCCACCAACTTACCAGGGGGTCATCATTGTGGCTTTCAGTCTCACCCAAGCTGGTCGGAGTTCACAACCCCTCAGAACCAGGAGGGCCAAACTCTATAACTTCCAGACCTTTCATCCCTGTTTCTCAGGTCTTCAGAACTGGTTTCATTGCCTCCTCCCTCAAAGTTGTTGTGGCGCTAAGGTTGGGTTTGCTGGGTCAGCATGCCGCATCTCGGTAACCTTCCTTCCCACATTTGAAGCACATTGTGGTCCTGGAGTGTGTTTTATGTGTGGGAGAGATGGACTTGCCCCATCTGCCGGCCCTCCAGCATCATTCCTAGGTGAAGTCAATCTCCACTTCCTTCACCAACACATAGCAGTTTTGTAGAGTTTGTGGGCCCTGCATGAGATGCAGGTGTGGTAGACATTGTTGTTGAGGCCATCTTTGAAACAGTCAAAGAGGATGTCTTTGGGCCATGTGCCTAACTCGCCTGCCAGCTCTTGGAACTCCTGTGTGTACATCAGAGATGGGATTCAGCTAGTTTGGGAGAACTGGTAGGTTTGTGTGCAGTTCAAAGAACTAACTGATCCCACCCCTCTCCCCTCCCCTCCCCTCCCAGGCACTCCTCGCCTTGGCCAGCCTCTCCTGAGGACATTTTGGCATCTCCGCACTCCTTGGTGGATGGTGGCCTGCAGGGGGGCAGGGCAGGGGGGCAGCCCTCCCTCCGTGGGCCTGGCCCAGTGTCCTTCCTCTTCCTCCTCCCAGCTGCTGCCGTTCCTGCACCTGAGCATTCCTGCACCCTCCTGGCCTGTGTCTGCCGCTTGGGCATGCCATATGTCTGCCTGCATGAGTTCATTGAGCAGTTCACCAAGTACGCCCTGCTGGTGCCTGCCACAGGTACACCCTTCCCAGCCTACGTGGTGGACTGTGGCATTGTGCTGTGGAGCTTGTCCCACCTACTACCACCCAGATGCTCTTGCTTTTCCCAAGCATTTCTTTGCCTTGGATTTTCAGCTCCGTCGTGTTTCTCCATCATGTTTCTCACCATTGTGCAGGGAAAGAAAAGTTTGTGGAACTAAAAAAAGTTCAATCAATCAATTCCAATTTCTTGCCAAAAAAAAAGATCTTGGAATTGATTGAATGAACTTTTTCTTTAGTCCCACAAACTTGTTTCCCAGCACATAACAGTGAGAAATGTGACAGAGAAACACAATGGAGCTGGAAATCAGGTAGGCAAAGAAATGCTTGGGCGAAGCGAGGGCATCTGGCCAGTCACTCTTCAACAGTTGCCCAGGGCCACTGGAGGGAAGGATGGCATCTACCAGCACTTAAACACAGAGACATTCCAGCTCTGGCTGGGAAGGGGCAGCTAGAATGGGCGCTGCAGGCAGAACTTGGCGAGAAATGCGATGGAGCTGGAAATCAGACAAAGAAATGCTTGGGAAACTAGGGCACCTGGGTGGGTGTGGCCAGCTTCGCGACACTGCACTGCAATGGAGAAATGGGCAACAGAGCAGCCAGAAGGAGGCTGCTTTTCCTCTTTCCCTGCTCCTTGTTTTCCCTCATACCAGCCTGTCCATTGCAGCACAGCACCAGGATCCAATTTGATAGCGAGGGAGGTGAAAAGGATCAGCCAG
Source organism: Arizona elegans (assembly GCA_022577455.1). Classification (NCBI taxonomy): domain Eukaryota; kingdom Metazoa; phylum Chordata; class Lepidosauria; order Squamata; family Colubridae; genus Arizona; species Arizona elegans. The sequence continues at coordinate 34,737,410 of JAKOOJ010000007.1, read as the reverse complement.
TGTGAGAGAAGGAGGGCGCTTTTCCTCTTTCCCTGTTCCTCTTTGTGCCGGCCTCTACATTGCATTTCCTGCCCCAGAGTGTCAAGAGGCCCGGAGCATATCGTGAAATTCAGCCTCTTGTTACTCTGGGGCAGCTAGGTGCTGGTGGGGAAAAGTCACCCTGCTGAGCCCAAAGGTGAGCTCTTTGGGACCTAAGAAGGGGCTGGGTCACCACTGAGGTCAGCCCTGGATGGGCAGGTCTTTCCCCCAATGGCCGAAATTCGCAATGTACTCTGGGACCTTCTCCTCCTTCTTGGCCTTAAATATACACACAGAGCAAACACACACACACCTCATGGCACCACTGGGATTTGCCCATGCGCTGTCGCCTCGCAGAAGGTTATGGAGTGCATAGCAAAATTTGGCCGGTGGGGAGAGAGACCTGCCCATCCAGGGCCGGCCTCAGTGGTGACCCAGCCCCTTCTTTGGCACCAAGGAGCTCACCTTTTGTTGGGGCCTGCCAGCTGCCAGCAGAGCTGGCGGCAGACTCGGACGATCAGGAGGTTAAGGAGGAACTTGGGCCAGTTCTGAAGGATGCTCTGCTTTGGAAGCAGAGATAGACCCAGGGACATCCAACATTTCCCAGCCACCGGAAAGGCAGCTGCCTTCGGAAGCTGAGATAAATGGGGATGGGGATGAAGAACAGGTGCGGCCTGTGTTTGCGCAGAGCTGTTAGGAGAGGAGAACAATAAGGAGTCGACTCAGAAAGCAAGGCACATGTGGACACTGAATGGCCCCTTCCTGAATGGGGAATAAATAGAAGGAAAGGGGAGTGATGGTTGTATGTGGTTGTAGGTTGCATTCTTACACATTCTCATTAGGGGTAGTCCTCGATTTATGACCACAACTGAGCCAAAATTTCCATTGCTAAGCAAGATTTAAGTGAATTTTGCTCCGTTTTGTGATTTTGCTTGCCACCATTAAGTGATGTTCAGTAGTAGTAAATAAATAGAGATTGTATTTTGTTGATGCCTTTGAGGTGAGTGGCTGGGAGGTGGGGCCAGTCGTGGTGAGGAATGTCGAGTTGTCCATGCCCACCCAGTCACATGACCACCTAGCCATGCCTACCCAGCCGGTCATTAGGGCAGAGAACTGGTTGTTAAATTATTTGAATCCCACCACTGGTGTACATGGCCACTGACCATCGCCCTTGGATGATGGCTCAGATCTTTATCCTGATCTGAGCCTTGTGCTCGGCCAGTGGATCCTCAAACCACTGGCGAAGGGCTGCCATAAAGTGGTCATAGTTCCACAGTTGGGAGGCATTGTTAATGTGGAGGGAGAGCATCCACTCAGCTGCTGCACCCTCCAGAGCCATGGTTACCCATCTTATTTGAGCTTCTCCAATCTCCAGTTTGGCTCCATACTCCTGCATGTAGTTCCAGACTTGCACCAGGAAGAATCCCAGTTGCTCATACTTAACCCATACTTAACCCCCAAGGCTGGGACCTTTGGGTTCTGGTGCCTTTGAGGAGCAGTCCATGCAGGTAGAATAGCTTGTGCAGCTTGGTCTGGGATGAACCAGGAACCTTGGGTAGCTGTCTGTACAACAGGTTCTTGGGCTCTTCAACTCCCCCTCACCTGTTGGGTTTCACATTGAAGTCCAGCTCCTCTTGCCATTCTGCCTCATCTCAAGCACAGTATGGTCTAATGGGGAAGTTGGCCATAGTTTCAGTTTCTTCCAGCTCAGTCCCATGGTTGGACATTGGATGCTTGGTCCCCATTGTAGACTGCTGTCTCCAGGTTAAGCATTAAAGCAGAGCTTGCCTAATGTCAGGGTTGCCTCTGTCCAATTCCTAGGGGGAAAAAATCTTGAGCTCCATAGAATTAGAGAAAAGTACTTTTATTAGGAATGAACCAAAAGCAAGAAATTCCAGCCCTGGGGAAGCTCATGAAAACAGGCAAAGCATGCAAAAACAGCAACTTGAAACAAACTGTACAGCCCAACCCTCTTGTACCTAGGCAACCAGAGGGCTTCTGCATATCAACACTAGAAGAACTGACCTTGGAGAGATAAGCAAAGAGTAGTTGCAAAACTGCAATGAAAAATTCTTCATTGATCCCTCTCCCCTCTTCTATGGCAGCAAGAAGCAAGCTAGCTGACAGCAGACAAAACAGTAACAGTAACAGAGTTGGAAGGGACCTTGGAGGTCATCTAGTTCAACGCCCTGCTCATGTAGGAGGCCTGTACTAGGGATTTGAACTGCCGAACTGCAATGGTTGACAAAAGGAAAATCTGCCACAGAGTAGATGTGGATGGAGGGCATATAAATTGAATTAATTAAATTAAATTAAATTAAATTTTAAAATCTGGACAATTTGGCACAATTCCAGATGGTTGGTCTTCCTATCTTCTATGTTCTATAAAATTCAAATATCTAAAACGTCAAGGATATTCTGACTTGTTGATCATGGGGATCTGAGTATTTGCTCATACCATGTCATAATGTTGTCTTTTTGGATCTTTTTGAAATTTTACTGCATGCACACCTATTTGTGTTCTTACAATTCTATATAACCAATTAATATATAGCAACCACAAAAGGAAGCCATAAACAAGAAGATAAAAAATCAACATCATAAAATAAAATATATAACAAATTGTGCATATCCATACTCTTATGCAGTTGTTATATATCAGAGAGTGTGTCAGCCTCAGCTTTGCCTGCTTCAGCTGCCATAAGAAACGGGGGGAGGGATTAGTTATGGAGCAATAGATTTAGTGAAATGTTCCCCAAACTGCATCTTTTCTATTATTTTCAATAAAAATTGCCAATTCAATCGATCAAATGCTTTCTCTGCATCAAGAAATATCAGCACCGCAGGGATTTGGTTGTTCTTCCCCAAATACTCCAATAGGTTAACAACTTGCCTTACATTACTCTTCATTTGTCTACCATTTATAAAACCAGTTTGATCATTATGAATCATTTGTTGCATGACTGTCATTAACCTATTTGCTAATATTTTAGCAAAAATCTTGTAATCTGTATTTAAGAGTGATATGGGCCTATAATTTTTTGGCTGGGTATGGTCTTGCTCCTCCTTTGGAATCAAAGAAATATAAGCTGTCCTCCAAGATGGGGGTACATCTCCTCCAGATTGTATATTAGTAAATAATTCTTTAAGTGGTCCCACCATTTCTAACTGCAAATGTTTATAATAAGCTGTCCCAGGAGTTTTACCCACTTTCAACTGCTTAATTGCAGACATAATCTCCTCAGTAGTTATTAGTTGATTTAAACCCTCCCTTTGCTCTTTTGTAATTGTAGGAATATACTCTTTCTGTAGGTATCTATCTATATCTGTACCTTGAATTTTATCACCAGCATACAACCTCGTATAAAATTCTAAAAATGCTTTTTTAATCATATTTTGCTGATAAACCTCTTTACCTTTTATATTCTATTTTCTCTATGATCTGTGACTTTTGCTTTTTCCTTAACAAATATGCTAACCACCTCCCTGGTTTATTAGCATTACTGTCAGCCTCAGTTTTGCCTGCTTCAGCTGCCATAAGAAACGGGGGGAGGGATTAGTTATGGAGCAAAGGGTGGGAAGATGCAGGAGGTGTTTTTTTTTCCTTGTAGGATGTGTCTTCATGAGAAACGAAAGTGGATCTTCAAAAGGGGACGGCTGACCAACTGCCCTACATTCCTGATGAATGACGCTGCCAGACATGTTGCCACCTGACCTTTGGAAGACCTTTGGATTGGCTGATGATTTATGAACACGAGGGGGGGAGAAGCTTAATAGATGCATTTTGTGCATTTTGCTCACTTCCAGCTTTACCTGGGTTGCTATCATTTCATATTCAGTAAAAGTACTAAATTCTTCAAAATGCTTGAGTTTGGGTTTTTCTTTCCTGGATACTGAAGGAAGCATACCTGACAGAGTGCTTGTTATATATTAGAAAGTGCACAGCTACCCCCTAATTTAGATCTGCAGGTGTTTTCTTTCACACTGCCTTACATCTAATTCAGAAATACGGTAAACATAATAAAATACTGTTAGGTTGAATATAAATTCATAGCTCTTATATGACGTTTTCTACACTAGAATAATAATTGAGTCAAACTTGCTGTAACTCATTTTTACAAGGTTCTATTGTAAACATTTGGAAAATATATGTCTCTTTCTAGTTTAAGTAAGTCATCTGCCAGTTTATATTAATGCATCTTTATCTATCGTGCTCTATTTCATACTGCTCCAAGAGATTTTTGCATGATTTCATATGACAGCATATATCCCACTATAGTAGAAAACTGACTTGAAATTCAACTACTCTTTTCCTCCTGTCCAACAGACCCTGAAATACAAAATAAAATTTTATATGAAGATGGAAATAATAACACATAATTGATTTTTCCAACTAGAGAAGTTCATGAACTAAGAGGATGTTGGGTTGGGTGGATTAATAATATATATCAAGACTTTTAAGAGGAAATTTCCAAGCCAGAAAACAACTCAAGAGAATGTATGAGTGATAATATACGATACATATGAAAATTATATGTTCTGTTAAACTTATTTATGAATATTTACTTCTTCTCTTCTGGTATTGACCTATTAAGTTTTTAATCCAATTTATGTTGATTTCTTAGAATATTTCACTCATTATTAGATGTTGTAACTAACCAGTATTTATTCATATTTAGGTCATAAAGTGGTATCTGCTCCTTTTAATAATTTGTCAGCAATGTTCCCCATATTTTTTTAAATAATTTTTAGAGGATTTTCATGAAGAAGTATTTGTGTTAGGTATTTCTCCCGTTTAATTTTGCTCTTAGTTTTCCATGACACATCTGGAATGGTATATGAAATGATAAGCTTCACAAAGTAGACAACATGCTGAAAAAAAGTAAATAGAAAGACAATCAGTTTCTTACAATGAACAAGTATTATTGGAGGGGGAAAAAACAGCAAAATTGATATGCCCCAGTTAAAAATTCTCTGATTAATGTGAAAGGTGTATAATGCTGTTTCTTATAATTCATTGTGATAGAAGGAGCTGATCTCCAGACAAAAAATCAAAATATACCCCACAGAGCAATTGTCTCAGCTCAACTGAGGGTAGAGGGTAGAGCCGAGGATTTTGTTCAGTATCTGTATGACAAAATCACTCAGATTCGGGAAGATTTAGACTCCGACTGGGTAGTCTCAGGGGGAGAGACAGGGGCAGGTCTTGAGAATGTTATCTGGGATGAGTTTGATCCTGTGACCCCTGAGGACGTAGACAGGATTCAGGGTAGACTGAACGCGACCACTTGTTTATTGGACCCGTGTCCTTCCTGGTTATTACTGGCTTCCCGGGAAGTGACATGAGGCTGGCTCCAGGGGATTATAAATGCTTCGCTGAGTGAGGGTGACTTTCCCGCCGCCTTGAAAGAGGCGGTGGTGAGGCCTCTCCTCAAGAAGCCTTCCCTGGACCCGGCAATGTTGGTAAATTATCGCCCAGTCTCCAACCTTCGCTTTGTTGTGAAGGTTGTTGAGAGTGTGGTCGCGCAACAGCTCCTCCAGCACCTGGATGAAACGACGTATCTGGATCCGTTCCAGTCGGGCTTCAGGCCCGGGTACAGCACGGAAACGGCATTGGTCGCGTTGGTTGATGATCTCTGGAGGGCTCGGGACAGGGGGTGCTCCTCTGTCCTGGTCCTGTTAGATCTCTCAGCGGCTTTTGATACCATCGACCATGGTATCATGCTGCACCGGTTGGAAGAGTTGAGGGTGGGAGGCACTGTGTTGCGGTGGTTCTCCTCCTTTCTCTCTGACCAGTCGCAGTCTGTGTTGACAGGGGGACAGAGGTCGACCCCGAGGCCCCTCATATGTGGGGTGCCGCAAGGGTCGGTCCTCTCGCCTCTCCTGTTCAACATTTATGTGAAGTCGCTGGGCGAGATCATCCGTGGTTTTGGGGTGGAGTACCATCAGTACGCTGATGACACCCAGCTGTACATCTCCACCCCGGATCACCCCAACGATGCCCTTGAATTGATGTCCCAGTGCCTGGAGGCCGTACGGATCTGGATGGGGAGGAACAGGCTCAGGCTCAACCCATCCAAGACCGAGTGGCTGTGGTTTCCGACGTCCCGATATAGTCAGTTGATGACATCACTGACTATTGGGGGCGAATCATTGGCCCCCACGGAGAGGGCTCAAAACTTGGGTGTCCTCCTGGATTCATGGCTGTCTTTAGAAGAGCACTTGACAGCCATGACCGGGAGGATTTTTCATCAGGTTCGCCTGATTCGCCAGTTGCATCCCTTTCTGGATCGGGACTCGTTACGCACGGTCACTCATGCCCTCGTCACCTCCCGCCTGGACTATTGCAACGCTCTCTACATGGGGCTCCCCTTGAGGAGTACCCGGAGGCTCCAACTGGCACAGAGTGCGGCCGCGCGGGTGGTAATGGGAGCAACATGGCGTTCCCATGTAACACCCCTCATGCGCGAGCTGCACTGGTTCCCGGTGGTCTTCCGGGTGCGCTTCAAGGTTCTGGTTACCACCTTTAAAGCGCTCCATGACTTAGGACCTGGGTACTTGCGGGACCGCCTACTACCACCAATAGCCTCCCACCGGCCGATATGCTCCCATAGAGAGGGCGTCCTCCGGGTGCCGTCAGCCAAACAATGCTGACTGGCAGCCCCCAGGGGGAGAGCCTTCTCTGTGGGGGCACCTACTATCTGGAACGAGCTCCCCCCAGAGATACGGAGGATCCCGGATCTGTGCACCTTCCGCCGCGCCTTAAAGACCTTACTATTTCACCAGGCCGGCCTGGCCTAATTTTCCCCCTCTTTTATAAAAGATTTTTAAAATTGTAAATATCTTTTAGTATTTTATATATTCAATTTTAAATTGGTTTTAAAAGTTTGGGGTTTTAAATTTGTCGGGGCCAAAATTATTTAATTTGATTTTATTCTATTTTTAAATTTTGTATTGTATGTGTTTTTATTGTTTGGCTGTGCACCGCCCTGAGTCCTTCGGGAGTAGGGCGGTATAGAAATCTAATAAAATAAATAAATAAATAAATAAATAAATAAATAAATAAATAAATAAATAAACTGAAAAGGGAAATATTTTTTTATCCAGTGCTGCAGGATGATTTTTTTTTTTAAAAAAAAGGTTAATTAGTTGGTAATTTCTGTTCCATTAATTCAGCACTTGATTACTAGTAAACTACTGGCATAGGGTGTGGGGGCATAGCATTCTAATGCCATCTCCTTAACATTAAAATTAGATTTGCTTTTTCCTTCTAAGTCATTACAAAAGTAATGAAAAGGCAACATCCCTATTCTATTTCCATCCCTATGCATTCTATTTGGAAATTAATTTTATCCTAAAAAATTATATGGAAGAACCATTGCCATTTTGTTAGGATAATGCAACATAGGAAATATTTTTTAAAAATACAAATATCCTCACTGAACTTTTTTTTCACAAAGTGCATATACTGTAACATACATCTTTAAGAACAGGGAAGGTAAAATTAAATGATTTAAAGTCTTTTCATTTAAATAAAAAAATATATTTGCAAATTTTTAGTATCCATTTTTAACTAAAGAGAGAACATAAAATTGATAGTGAGAATCAGAAAAGTATGGATGGAGTAATCTGGTTAAAAATGATAGTAAAACAGGATGAAGAGTTAATGATATCAGAGATAACGCTTAAAGTATAGAATTGAATTTAGCGCTGATCAAAGTACAAGTGAATATTTCCATACATACATTCATGTCTGTTATGAATTGATATTAGAGTTGACATGTTTAATCCTACTTGCCAGCTTTTATAACAGCGGTTCTCAACCTGGGGGTCGCGACCCCTTTGGGGGTTGAACGGCCATTTCACAGGGGTCGCCAAAGCCCTCTCTCCCCCCATGCCTTCACTCACCCTCATTCTCTGCTCTGTTGGATCGCCGGCCGTTCGTTTACCCCGCCCACTCCCAATCTATTGCTGCCTCCGATGGCTAGAGGGAAAAAAACTGTTTAAATTCTTGCCGCGGGGCTTCAAAGGGCCGCCCTAGAGCCAGTGGTGCAGCCGAACCATTTGTTAAATTGCTGGATTGCCCCGCCCCTCCGCACCACTATTTATTGCCAATAAATAGTGGTGGGCGAGGGGCGGGGGAGCCAGCAATTTAACAAATGGTTCGGTGTTTTTTTGTAATTTTATTCCCCCCCCCCCCGGAGCTTCAGCATAGGCTAATTAGCCCTTGCTTAGATCGGCTCCCGACCCCCAGCTGATTTGCTCTCAGCTGTTTTGCTCAGGGTTTTTTTGCTTGCTTGGAAAGAGTGCAGATTTTTTTCCCCTATCTATACTGAAAAACGAAAGAGAAAGTAAAGCAGACTGTTGGCTTTGCACGTTGGAAAATTAGGCAGGCAGATTTCTTTTCTTTTTCCTCACCAAAAACGGTAGGTGCAAACAACAGCAAATTTAGGGAAAAAGAGGAGATTTTAAAACACAAAAGAAAAAAAGCTCTATTTAACTAGGGAATTGTAATAATTGAGATACTATTAATTGTATATTGTGTTGAAAGCAGAAATGGTTAAGTTATGGTTTGGAGGAATATATGGGGGAAATTATTTGGTTTATTATTATTGGTAAACATAATTAATTGATTTGTAAGAAATTGGATTGCATGGAAATAATTGGAATATTCATGTTCATATTGATTAATATACAAAAAAGGTAGTTATATAACTAATTGATTTATATTAAAATGTTTTTTTTATTGAAAAAGTTTTCAATTACAAATTTTTCCCCCTTTCCCCCCTCCTCCCTAACCCCCCCTCACCACCCCAACCCCCCTCCCCCCTGTGACTTCTTCAAAATAAAAACCTAATACATAACAGATTATATAATATTTTACCATCCCCTTACTCCCTCCTCCAAATACTGACCCTTACTTCTAGTAATATTATTAATATTATTACTTCCCCCTTTTACCATACACTTCAAAATAACATTCCATTATAACACTATGTAATAACTTCTAATTTAACACAGTAACATTGTTATAACTCCCAATTTATCAATAATCTGCCCTTTTTTTCTCCTCCCCCATACTTATGTCTGTATATTAATATAACATTTCAAAACAACCTTCCACTTTAAAACTATATAATAAATCCTACTTTAACATTTAATCTTTTGTGTATATTAATATGACATTTCAAAGCAGCCTGCCCCATGAATTCTAATTTTACATTTGTTCTACTCTATCCATTTCCTCCACTCCCATAAATATATCTCTTAAACATCCCTTTTCTTAATCTATACAATCAATACACTAGCCTGTCTCCACCCACTTTCCTACAAAATTACCATACACAACAATTCTTAATATCTTTGTTCTTCTGCCCATCCTACTAAAATATATTCCCTTATATAAACAAAATCAATAACTTTAAACTTATAATCCATATAATATCTTCTTTGATATCTTTCCACTGGATTGCTGACTCCATCATCCGGATTAGGGTAACATAACATCCCAGTTGCAACAGAATATTCAAAATCCTCAGTTATCATCTGCCCCCATCAATAATGAATATCTTCATATATATATATATATATATATATATATATATATATATATATATATATATATATATATATATATATATATATATATATATATATATATATATATATATATATAAAGAAAACAACCACCCGAGTGACTTTATAATTGTAATCCATATAATATCTGTAATGGTGGCTTTCTTCAGGATTATTATTGCCCATTCTCATAATGGGGTAACAATTAGATCTTCTGCATGCCCCAGCATAACTCTCTTGCCTTATGGCTCAGCATAAATATAATACGTTGATCAATAAAAAGAAAACCAAAAATAGATAATTCCATTCCAACAATTCAAGGCCCTTTTCACATCCCAAAATTACGGCATTACAGAGGTCTGTCACTCTCCTCAGGATGATATTAATCACATAACTGGCTTTGCTGTTGCTTAATTTAAAAATTTTTATTTTTGTGAGACCTGTTTCTTTTTTTCCTTTCTTTTTGTGGGTTTGATCTCCATCCTGATTTCCTTTCTGCAAGTTGTGTATCCACTGATCGGTTTTCATTCTGGTTTATAACTTGATCTTGTTGGTTTTGTTTTTGTGACTCATATTTCTTTTCTGTAAGTTGCATATCAATTAGTTGATTTACATGGTTATCTGTAACTTGGTGAGTCGTCTCGTTAGAATCCAATGCCACTTCTCTCTTATTTATAAATAATCCAGCTGAGATATCTGGAGAATCCAAAGGCAATTCATCTGCAAAGGCCTCTGTAACTCGATATTTTTCCTTTATTTCTAACTCCTTCTGCTTGTCTTGTGTTGTGCATAAAGATGTTAAATTCATTTTTAAAATTTTTTGATAAAATTCTTCCCCTTTTTCAACAGTATTTAATTGATATCTTTCTCCTTGATATCTCAATATTATACCAACTGGAGCATTCCATCTGAATAAAATATTTCTTTTTTTAAGCTCAGCCACCAGGAAACCAAATTTCTTTCTTTCCAATAATATCTTAGGCGGGAGCTCTTTATAAATCCAAATCTTTCTTCCAAAGAGTTGCAAAGTAGACTTGAAAGATTTCTGCACAATATTATTTCTTATTTCTTTATCTGTAAAATAAATCACCACATCTCTAGGCAATTGCCTTTGCTTTGCAATCCAGGAGTTTATTCTATAAACTCTATCGATCCTACAAAATACCTCCTCAGGTTGAACCTTTAAAATCCCAGCCAGAACTTCAGAAGACATTTTTCTTAAATCCTCTCTGTTATTTTCCTGTAATCCTCTCAGTCTGATCGCATATTCAGTAAAATTATATTGCATCATTAAAACTTCCTTTTCAATATGTTGCTGTATATTTTCTACATTGCAATCAGCTTCCATTTCAGGTTTTTCTTCTAAACTATTGTCTTGAATATTTATCAAATCATTTTCAATTTTTTGTATTTTATTTTCCAAATTGTCCTCAATTTCCTCCACTTTAGACTCTAATAGATTAGTATTTGTATCCAACCTGATCATAAATTCTGAGAAACCATTAGCCATTTTTATAATCTTTCGATGCAAAATATCAAACTTTGATTGCACCAATTCTTTAGTTTCCTGCTTGAATTTCTCAAAGTTCTGATTCATAATCTCATCCCTTCTTACAATCTCCTCCAGAAGAAATTCAATTATATTAAAATCAGTTTTCTGAGACTGCAAGTTAAGAACTTGTTCATATAGTTTGTGGATGGGGGAATCCCCCCCCTGCTTGTTTGTCCGTCTTTGTAAGCCTAAACGCCATATTTCCACACAAGCAAACTTTTTTAGAAAAGAAAAAAAAACAAAGCTTCTTTCCAAACAAGATCAGTATCAAATCAAATCTCCAGGAAGGAGAAAACACAAAAGTGGAGCTTTTTCTTCAAATGTAGCCAGGAGCATTTATTCCGTTACTTTGTGGCTTAGTAAGAAACGGAAGAACTTTCCCTTTTCAGCTTCCCTGCTCCAGTTTCGGCAGTCGCCATTTTAAAAGATCTTTTTTACTTTATTCAATATCCTTTGCAAAATAAGTATTAATACTTGCAATTTAGGGTCACAGGTCCAGATCCAGATCTCATCCTCTTTGATTAATCTGTTAATTGTCTTGAAAAGCTTGTTTTTGTAGCCTTGCTCTGCAAAAAAGCAGAGGTCTCCCAACGGCCGGAGCAAACGGCGAGTGATATAGGGAGCCTCATCCGCTTGCCCCCAAGAGTAAAAAAAAAAACTCTGAGGGCTGCGCGGAGATCTCTACCTACACTTACCTGCTCTATCTCACATTTCCTCCTGGAAATGGAGTTTTTCGAGCCGCCTTTCGCTGTAAAGGCGGCTCTTTACAGGCGAAGGGGCTGGCGGTCCCAAGGGACCGTCTGGTGGCTACCTATATTAAAATGTTGAATTCATATTAAACAACTGTAATATTACATAATTAACCAATGTGAGGATGGATATAAAAATAGATGACAATGGGAAGGGGTATAATATAGAATAGAAGGGAAAAATTGAATTTGATTAAGATTAGCGATGAGGATGAAGGGTAATATTGGTTTTTTACAAAAATAGATGAGGAATAAATATGGCAAAAAGGAAATATAGAAATTGTAAATTTAATTGAAATGACTAAACACTGTTTAAATTTATGAACTGGCCAAATACTCTGTTCAAAGAAAATACATTGTATGTTTGTATGTGTGTTTCTAATTATTGTTATTTATTCATATTTGTTCTCTTTTATTCTTTAAAGTTTAACAATTCATTCTTTATCTTAATATCTTTATATTTGTTTGGGGTTGGCTTTCTTCCCTTTCATCTTTTTTATTGTACAGCAATCTTTCTCCTCAAACCTACCACCTCTCTCTTTTCTTTCCTTCTTACTTTCTCTTCCTCCCCCTCTTCTTCTCCTCCCTACTTCCTCTTCCTTTCTCCTTCTCCTCCTCTCTTCCTCCCTCTCTTACCCTCACTCCTACTCTAATTTCCCTTCCCTTCCTTCATCCCTCTCTATTGCTGTATCCTTTTATGCATATGGACTACTCAGAGGGCTGAAAAAGTTATTTCTGACTGGTCCTCGCACTTTTGACCAGTCTTCGAACTTATGACTGTCCTCACATTTTACGTTTTTGCCCTATCTTGTCACCATGGTGAAGAGAAGCAGTTGTGAAATGAGTGACACATTGTTAAGAATACTACAATGGGCATAAATGATGACCAGCCATAAGTGCGAAGACCGGTCAAAAGTGCGAGGACCTGTCAGAAATCACTTTTTTCAGCCCTCTGGGTAGTCCTTTTGTGCATATGGACTACTCAGAGGGCTGAAAAAGTTGTTTTTGACTGGTCCTCGCACTTTTGACCAGTCCTCGAACTTACAACTGTCCTCACATTTTACATTTTTGCCCTATCTTGTCACCATGGTGAAGAGAAGCAGTTGTGAAATGAGTGACATGGTTGTTAAGAATGCTGCACGGGCATAAATGTGAGGATGGTCGTAAGTGTGAGGACCAGTCAAAAGTGCGAGGACCTGTCAGAAATGACTTTTTTCAGCCCTCTGAGTAGTCCCTATACACATAGCCATGGCCACCCGGTCACATGACCAGCTAGCCACACCCACCCAGTCACATGACCTCCAAGCCACGCCCACAAAATAAGCCACGCCCACAGAACCGGTAGTAAAAAAATTTAGAACCCACCCCTGGTTGGGGGTCACCACAACATGAGGAACTGTATTAAAGGGTCGCGGCATTAGGAAGGTTGAGAACCACTGTTTTATAATTATATAAAATAGAATCTGTACATCAGTAAGCGTGGGTAACGAATTGTTTGGAGACACCCTAATTGCAAGATTGTGTAGCGTTCCCTTAAATAACATGCTCTTATTAATAATTTTCCCTGATAGTATATGGTAATCTATGATGGCTGGCAGAAGGAATAGGCTGTGATAGGTTCATACAAGGATAGAGAAAGTGAAACTGGATAGTTGTAAGAAATATAAAACAAATACTGACAGGGCTTTTAATACCAAATATTGGCGGGGGAAAAGATTTAGAAATAAATATACTGACCTCCATCACAAGGATGAATGCTAACTTGGCTGCAATAACATGCCAGTAATAAATATTATGTTCATATTGATGTTTATGTCCAGGAGGGTTTCGGAAATCTCGATATCTAACATAGTTAAAGAAAGTAATTCAAGCTATTATTTCAAATGTCTCTGCAATAATCTACAAAGACCAGAAGGGGGAGCAAAAGATTCCTGTTGCTCTGGTTTTAAGGTAACACACTATATAAGTAAATGCAATCAGAATAAATTGCAACCAAATATACAACCATATCAGAGTTGCAGAATTTCATCATGCTACTATTATATTATTATGTAAGATAATAAAAATAGTGTTGAATTAAAAGACCTTGATTTTTTTTTCTAGCAATTTTAATTTCCATTATTTTACACAGCCTAACAAGCAAAGGCATACTGATTTTGTTCCTATCTTTAATCAGGATATAGACTTGCCTGCATATTGTTAAATTGGCAAATACAGGAAGAACATGTGGCTTGCTTTCATTTCGGAAATCTGATACCGCAAAAATAGAAAGAGTATTGTTTATATATCCCTTCATGGTACAGCTACTGTGATCCCCATAGGGTGGGACTGAAAATGACCAGAAGTAAACCAGGCGTGGAATCATATCCGATGTAAAAGCAATTATCATTGCCTATATTGAAAACAGGAATAAGAGAACAATAAGAGCTGAGATGGTTAGCTATAGAAATCAAATAAATCAAATAAAAACAGACAGTCTAAATCTTCCTAAACAGAGATATACATAGATAAACATTATACAAATTATTTCTGTTCTTGGTAGAAGAGTAGAGTACAAATATAGAACTCCAATTTATTATTTCTACTGTCACAATAATACACAGCAAATACAAGTAATTGCTTTCAGGAAAATTTGTTATAACATATTTCTTCTTTCTTTATGATTGTACCTCCTTCTTTATGTCTCACCACTTTAAATTATTACAATGTATTCTATGAACCAACAGCATTTTCTAATTATTATTACTAATAATCTAACTAATTACTAAGAATTTAATAATCTAAGAATAAATCTAATTTATTCTTTCTATTAAGCTTGCACTAACAATTTAGCTATAAGTTTATTTAATACTCTAATATTCCTCACTGATATCAGAATATACAAGCATTATCCCAAAGGTGCTTATTCTGGAGGCAACTGGACTTCTTATGTTTTCTTTGAAGACGTTTTGCTTCTCATCCAAGAAGCTTCTTCAGCTATGACAGGATAGCGGGGAATGGAAGGATTTATATTATATAATATTTAATAATATATAATATATATTCTTGGATGATAAGTGAAACGTCTTCAAAGAAAAAACAGGAAGTCCAGTTGCCTTCCAGAATAAACATCTTTGGGACAGCCACGACCTGGATGACTGAGAATCTCTACTGACTCCCAAGCATTATCTTAGTCTGGTGCAGTTTGTTTCAAAGCTGATTACTTCAGGAATTAAATATTTTAAATTACGTGTCATCTTATGCCAATTAGCTGGAGGCCTACCATTTATATTAGTTTATATAATTTACAGAGAGCAATACAAGAAATTAAATTTGAGTTAAATAATGCAAAGATCTGAATTTTCTCTACTTGTTTTTATCCCAAACATTTTTGAAAGATGGTGTTTGAATCTTGGTAAATAATTTAAAGAAGAAAAATGTTTAAAAGACTATTATCTCTCTTTAAAATGTAGAGTATTTATATAGTTCCTTTGATGACATAAACTTTCAATGTCTTAATATCTATTCAAATCCGTATAATAAACCTGAGAATGTATCTTAGAAGCTTTTATATCACTGATCTATCACAATTTGAATTTTTTGCAACAAGAATTAGTAGCTTCTCTGACTGACTGAATTTAAAAAAAAGATGATTTAACTATTTCTTTAATTTTAAGATGTATAAGTCTGTCCAACTCAGTCATTGTGAATCTGAGGGTACAGGATATAAGATATATGCAATAAATCAAAAAGAAACAACATAACAATGAGCAGACAGTATACAGTATAAGTACAAAATCTAAAATGGTGGCAAAGTGCACAATAAACTGCCATGGGGCGGGGATGGGGGTGGGAACACTACTCAACTGGCCTTTAATGGCTGGGGGAACTACCAGGCCTAAAAGTAGGAAGTAGGAAGACTTGAGACTTGTATATTAGAGGGAAAAATATAGAGATCATATTTTATGTTCCTATTATTGCTTTATCCAGTGGTGGGATTCAGCCAGTTCACACAGGTTTGGCAGAACCGATACCTAATTTTTTGTTGAGTTCGGCAAACCAGTTATGATAAATCTGTGTTTTCCAGAACACATCTGGTTTTCATTCAACTTCCTTCCAGGAAGTCCAAGAGAGGAGTGATGGAAACCAAATGGAGACGCGGCGACTTCAATCATGTTACACAGGCAAAAACTACTGTGTTTGGGGGGGATGTCTTACTTTACAGTAGGCAGCAGGGGTGGGGTGGGACCTGCGCATAAGGCAGTAGACCAGGGCCAAAGCACTGGCAAAGTGCCAAAGGGTTGGGCAGGGTGCTGAAGCAAGCGGGCATCCTGCCTGCAGCGCCCATGCCAGCTGCCCCTTCCTGGCCAGAGCTGGAATGCCACCATGTTTAAATGCTAGTAGATGCCAGCCTTCCCTCTGCTGGAGAGAGACAGGCCTACTTCAACACCTGGCGCCCAGATGCCCTCGCTTCCCTCAAGCATTTCTTTGCTAACCTGATTTCCAGTTCCATCGTGTTTCTCTGTCGTGTTTCTCGCCGTCATGTGCAGGGAAATAAAAGTATGTGGGACTAAAAAAACAGTTCAATCAATCAACTCCAACTTCTTGCAAAAAAAAAAATAAAATCTCATGAAGTTGGAATTGATTGAACTTTTTTTTTTAGTCTCACAAACTTTGGTTTCCCTGCACACGACAGTGAGAAATGCGATGGAGAAACATGATGGAGCTGGAAATCAGGTTAGCAAAGAAATGCTTGGGGGAAGTGAGGGCATATGGGGTGCAGCCAAGCCAAGCGGGGGTCTCTCTTAAATGAGAAAGCAGGGCAGGGAGCCAGGCTGCCTGCTGGAGGGAAATGCTGCCTCCCAGTCAGAGTCCAGGCCAAACATTTTGGCTATGCAGCAGAGCCCTGATCATCTTTCCCCTCCTGCCAGTACAAGGGCTGCTTTCTGCCTGGAGTGAGGGCCATACTTTACAGCCCTGGGCCTGGCATGGCTTGGCAGCCTGGCCTGTTTCCTGGCCTCTCTGGAAGTGGGGAAATCCAGGCCCCACACTCCTTTGCTAGCATGATTCCTGCACGTCCGTCCTGGCCTGGGTGTTATGATTTAACACCCGCCTCATATGGTTGTGATCAGTCTTTCCTCTGCCTGCTAACTCAGGAAAGAATTATCAGGCAGAGGAAGGCAGGGGGCAGCTGACACTCACCGCTCATTTGTTGCGTTTCCCCGGGAGCCGCCCTGCCTGCCCCATGCCCAGCTGGTCATGGCCCACTTGCGAATGAGATGGGTGAGCCCGATAAAGAGCCAGATCAGGTTTCCGATCCTGGGGGCCTTCTCCATCCACCAAGATTTGAAGAGTTGTTCTTCAAACTCCCACCCTCCCCGGGCCTGCAGAGTGGCCAGGTGCCTGCCACCATTCAGGTTGCAAGATCGTGGGTACAGAAAGGACACAGACAGTGACTTAGTAACAGGTCCATTGTCCAAAACTATCAGGTCGGGTAGTGTGTTGCAAACAGTTTCCGCAAGACCCTGATGACCGCCTCTGATGTTGTTGATGTCATTAATTGTACCTCTAACCATTTAGAGTAGGCATCAACTATGATCAGGAACATATTTCCCTGGCATGGCCCAGCAAAATCTATGTGTATCCGGGACCATGGTGTCCTGGGATTCTCCCAGTCGTGTGGGCGTGGCGTGTGGTGCTGGCCGGGATTCCTGACATGGTGTGCAAGTCGATACCCAAGTCTCTATTTCTTTATCCATCCCTGGCCACCAGACATAGCTTCTTGTTAATGACTTCATCTTTACTATCCCAGGGTGTCCCTCATGCAACAGGTCTAGCACATCATTCCTTAATGTTTTTGGGATGACTACTCTATCCCCCCACATTAGACACCCCTTTAATCCTGATAGTTCTGTTTGTCTCGTTTTGAACGGTTTGAACTCCATGTCTATGACAGTCCCAGGCCATCCCTTCCATACCCAGTTCAAAACGCGCGCCAGCGTCCCGTCCTTAGCTGTTGCTCTTGCGATGTCCCTAGCCGAGATCTGGGTGTTCTCCATGGTTTCTATCAGCAGGGTGGTTGTGGCTGGTGCCGGGTCTTCCACTGGTTCTGGAAGCGGGCATCTGCTGAGTGCGTCGGCGTGGTCGATGGTCTTCCCAGGTTTGTATTGTAGCTGGTAGTCATATGCCGCGAGGAACTCAGTCCACCTTAGCATTCTTGGTGACAGAATGGGGGGTGTCAGCTTGTCTACCACGATGATTTCCAGGAGCGGTTTGTGGTCGGTAATGAGTTCGGATTTTCTCCCATACAGGTACTCGTGGAATCTTTTTATGCCAGCTACTGTGGCTAACTCTTTTTTATCTAGCTGGCTGTAATTTCTTTCTGGCTTCGACAGTGTTCGTGTGTAGAATGCGATGGGGGCTTCTCTGCCATTGGGTGTGCAATGGCTCAGTACAGGTCCTATGCCGAATGGGGAGGCATCGCAAGTTAATCTTAGAGGCAAGGTCCCGCTGTACTGTACTAATACTCTGTCCGAAGTTAAAAGTCACTTTATTTGTTCGAATGCATTCTTTTCCATCTTCCCCCATGTCCACTCCGTCCTCTTATCCAGTAGCCAGTGCAGGGGCTCC
Organism: Arizona elegans; assembly: GCA_022577455.1. Classification (NCBI taxonomy): domain Eukaryota; kingdom Metazoa; phylum Chordata; class Lepidosauria; order Squamata; family Colubridae; genus Arizona; species Arizona elegans. The sequence goes on along the minus strand of JAKOOJ010000007.1, from coordinate 34,718,906 downwards.
GCAATCGTGGCTTTCTGCGGCAGGAAAATATTGTAGAAGTTCAATAACCCCAGAAATGCCTGCAATTCTGTTTTGTTTGTTGGGGTTGGAGCTTCTCTGATGGCCTTTAATTTTCCTAAGGTGGGTCATATTCCTGCCCCATTGATTAAGTACCCCAGGAATTCAACTTGTGTTTGGGCTAGCTGGCACTTGTCCCTTTTCACCTTCAGCCCCACTTCCTGGAACCAGGTCAGCACCGCCCTTAATCGTTGCTGTAATTGCTCCCGATCTTTGGCTGAGATTAATACATTGTCAAAATAGTGGACGACTCCTTCAATTCCCTGAAGCAACCGTTCCATGAGACTTTGAAAAAGTCCTGGAGCTACGCTTACTACGAACTGCAAACGCTTGCACTTGAACATCCCTCGGTGCGTGACTATTGTCTGTGCTTCTGCCTTGGCATCATCCACGGGTAATTGTTGGTATGCCTGGGCCAAATCCAGCTTCACAAATGTTTTCCCTTGCCCCAGGGAGTGTAAGAGATGCTACACCATGGGTACTGGGTAGGCGCTCTGCTGCAACGCCCTATTTAGGGTGCAGAGGCGCACTGATCCATCTGGCTTTGTGGAGGTGATAATGGGTGTTTCCCACTTAGCATGGTCCGTTGGCTCCAGTACCCCTTGGGCAATGAATTTGTCCAGTTGCTCATCTATCTTGGGCCGTAGAGCAAAAGGAACACTCCTGGGTTTAATTCTGACAGAGGCTACCTGGGGATCTAGGTTGAACGATATTGGGGACCCCATGTACTTGCCTAATTTGCCATCAAAGACGTCCTCAAATTCTCTCATCAGCTCCTCTTCCCAGCCGTCGTCTTCAATCCGATCGACCCCGGTTACTGCTAGTCCCAAAGGCTCGAACCACTCCAGACCTAATAGGCTGGGTCTGTCCCGGTCCACTATGGTGAGAGGCAGTTTCCCTCGGAAGCCTTTGAATCTTATGTTGAACTGTCCAATGCCCAGGACTGGAATCCGGTTGCCTTGGTAATCTTTTAGCATGATTCTTTGATGTTTGAGTGCACTGGTTGTGAGACTGGAAATTAGTTGCTTTATGATGGCCCAGGATACCATGGAGAGGCACGACCCTGAGTTGATTTCCATTTTGCAGGGTCTCCCCTCGATGTAAAAAGTTGCCGCCATCTTCTTAGACTTTCCCACGCTCGCGTGTCTATTATTGTTTGATGAGTCTCTCCTCTTTCTGATCCATAGTCCTCACTCCTGCGGCTTCTCCCAAATTGCTGTTTCCGGGCTCCTGTCTGGAACTGTCTGGCTTGTGGCTGAGGGCCGGTTTGTCTGGTCTTGCGTGAGGCTGGCTGGGGTGCCCTGCAAGCTCTTGCTATGTGCCTTTTACGATCGCATCTCTGGCAGATTGCGTCTCGGAACCTGCACTCTGATCTAGGGTGATTCCCTTCGCAGCCTGCACACCGCAGTTCCCTCTTTCCTTTCCCTTGGTTCTGTTGTGGCCCCACCCTCTGAGCCTGTCCCATCGGAGGAAGAAAGCTCCGAGCATGAGGAAGAGGAGTCAGCCAGGCCTCCCTCTCCAGGCCCCTCCCCTCTGGCATTGTCTCAGGTGCCGGCCGAGGGAGAGGAGATCAGCAGGGAGACAGCTGGTTCGTCTCAGAGTGATGAAGAAACATCATTCCTGGACGCACGCCTCCGAAGGCGTGATAAACGATTGCAGCAGTTTAGGAGGCGTGCTAGGGATTAGAACTGAGTCACTGGACCACACCCCAGAGACTATATAATAGAGGGTAGTGGTCAGGGATCCTTGTGACGAACAAAAGTAAACCTTGGATAGTCACTAAAGCCTCGTCCGGAACTGCTGGGAGGAATATTATTTCTGCTTGGACTTTTTTGAACGTTAGTATCTTGTCTTTCTGTTTGTGAAAATAAAGTCACTTGGCAGACGGTGTGTCTATCGCTGCCAAGTGGGAGATAAGACCTGGGTGCGTTCCAAAGTGTTTCCTTAACCCTCGGCTGGCTGTGTTTGTGTGTGTGTGGGGACGGGGACAGATCAGGTTCTTCTCTTTGCGGTCTGAGCAGAGGTGATGGACTTCATCTCCTTCATCTTCTTCTGATTTGGTCTCTACCTCCTCGCAGTGGACAGCGGCTTCTTCCTTCCCTTGCGGCCCCTTGTTCATTTTCTTCATGGCGGCTGCAGATTTCTGGGATGCCTCAGTCGCCATTGCTTCTTCCAAAGCCTCTTGAAATGTTATTTTTGGCCTTGTAAGTAAATGGCTTTGTAATGTGAGGTCCCTCAGGCCCAGTACAAGACGGTCCCTCATAGCGTCGTCCATGTTTAGGAATTCGCAAGTGGTGGCTATCTCACGCAATGTGGCCATGAACTCGCTTATTGATTCCCCTTCCTTCTGGTCCCTCCGGTAGAACTCGTGTCTTCATACCAGGGATGAAGCTTGTGGTGCGTAGTGGGCTCTCAGAATGTTCTGCAGGGTTGGGCAGGTCATGGTTCTCAGCTCTGCCGGTGATGCTAGTGCTTTTGCCATCTTAAAAACGGTGGCTCTGCAGTGGGTGAGGAAGAGTGCCCTCTTTCTCTGTTCCGATAAGCTCAGCAAGTCATTTGCCTCGAGGAACATGTGGAATCTCTCCATGTACGATTCCCAGTCTTCTCCAGTCGGGTTGAATAGAGCGGGCGGCATGATCGAAGACATCTTCTGGCCGTTGCTTCTGGTGGCCGGCGATTGCTTTGGGGAGCTTAGTGACTTAGTATCCGATTGTCCTCCTGAAATCCCACCTTTGTCGCCAGTGCAAGATCGTGGGCAGAGAAAGGACACAGACAGTGACTTAGTAACAGCTCTTTATTAGCTCCAGTACAACAATGGAAAAGCCTAGCCGCAGCAGCCCCTTTTAAAGGGAGCTGTCCGCAGCTTCAGCCACTGACATTCCTCTAAATCTCCCGCTTCTTTTATTTAATTCTAATTGGTCCGTTTGAATGGTCATTCAATACTCAACACAAGTGTTGGAAGAGGAATGCTGAGGGGGAGAGTGGAAGGGGCTCTGGCCCTGTCTGCACAAGCCCACACCTCCTGAGGGCATCCACTGGTGGGGGCTCCTCGACGGACCCTTTCTGGCAGGGCTTGCCCAGTTTCCCTCCTTGCTCCCACGAGAACCGGTTGTTAAATTATTTGAATCCCACCACTGGTTCTAGCTCTGTATAAATATTTTAGGAAAACAGCAGGATATTCATTTAACTGATCCAAGTCATGACATATTTATTTATTTAATAAAATTATACGCCACCCATCTCACCTAGAAGTGACTTTAGGAGACTTACAAATAGATAAAAGTCTTTCACAAATTTTGCCCCATCTAAGCATAAAAAATTATTTCACTATTTGAGGAAACTTAATCTGGATATAGTCTGTCTTCAAGAAACACATATTAAGAAACAAGACAAGAAATATTTGATAAATAAACGATTAGAAGAATTTATATCAGCTGGTATAAAAAAGATTAATGGAGTTGTTTTATATATAAAACCCCAATTCAAACCTAAGCTACTTATAGCAGATGGACATGGAATCCATCTACTGCTACTTGTAGCAGTGGAAATAGAATTTAATGAGATAAAATCAATAGTGGTAGGCGTGTACAGGCCAAATGATGATAGAAGCAATTTTTTTGATTATTTAATGGATCAGTTACTGCCTTTCTTGTATGGAAACTGGCTTATGTTGGGGGATTGGAATGGAGTGACTACACCAGCTTTGGATAGAACATCAATCAAAGGGGTTAACCCCTCACAGGGTAAATTATCTAAAACCTTCTTTGAGATGATGGATAATCTAGCACTAATAGATTCATGGAGATAAAAAAATGGAAATGCCAGAAAATATACCTTCTTCTCTGAAAGACATAAATCTTTTTCAAGGATTAACATGATATGGATATCTAAAAATCACACAAGTAAAATTTTGACATTCTGGACATTCTGCCTAAACCTTTCTCGGACCATAATCCTGTGCTTTTGGTTTTAAAATGAAAGTGCTCGAGTTTCAGATGGAGATTAAATGAAGCTATTCTACAAAAGGAAAGGATTGTAAAAGACTGTAAAAAGAAACAGCAGGAATACTTTGAGAATAATTTGGGAAAAGGGACAAGCTTAACAACAATATGGGATGCAGTAAAGCTTTTATGAGGGGCTATTTTATACAGTACAATCACTTAGAGAAGAAAATATCCCAGGAAAAGATGCAAAGGATATTGGACGAAATTAGACAGATAAAAATTCAATTGCAAAAAGTCTTTTGCAAATTTATTAACCAATCATCAATTTTGTGTTTGTAATGGATACACTAAGTATGTTGGTGTTGTTATCCTGTGTGATATTTCAGGCAATCATTTTAAATATGAATAAAAGATATAAGGAGCTATCCTTGGATTTCAGTAGTTCTAAAATCTTGGTATATTACACACTTTATGTGGATTTTTTTCTTCCTTTTTCCCCCCGTTTATCATATCTAATTCTCAGAGACTCCTTCCAGTTTTCTTGACAAGATTTTTCAGAACTGTTTAGCCATTGCCTCTTTCCTAGGGCTAGGAGTGAATGACTGGCCCAAGGCGTCTTTGTGTCTAAGGCAGGAGTAGAATTCTAGACTGATGTCATAACCACTATACCAAATTGGCTCTCATTTCTGTGGAATGCCTATGGGTATATCTGCAAACTATTTTTAAAATATAATACAATGCTTATTAATTTTCTGAAAGAATCTTTAGTTCACTATTAAAGTAGGGAAATTTGAGTTTTGAACTCTTGAATCTATTCTTATATCCTGTGACAATATCTTTAACACTCTCATCTGTTTATCTGTCCTCAGACTCAATAGGGGCACAAACATGCCAAAACCGGTCTAAATATCTAGCTGACTCTGCAACCAACTATTATAATTTGCCAATACATACAGAAAGACCTGCTTGAAGCAGTTATTTAGCAGGATAAATAGGTCTCCAAATTCCTAGTCCGAAACCAGAGTTAATTATCAATTAACATTGATAATTTGCTTTCTCTCAAGCACCTTGCACTGAAGTGGGATACCCCATATATCTCTGTGCCCAGGAAATTATTTAGGAGAGCTTCTAGTATGTCTCTTTCAAGGCATCCAGATGGTCTCTTGACATAATAGGTATCCAATCACTTTTCTCTGCTAGCTGCAATCTTTCCTGGTCACAGTATTTCATGCTCTAATAGCTTCCTGTCTAGATAAATTCAATATGCTGCATATGGAATTGCATTTGAGCATGACAAAAGGCTACAGACAACTGTCAGGAATAGTTATTAAACTACCATTTCTAACAAATTCATGCAGTGAAAAGAACTAAACATGAATTTAACAGAGGAGATTGATGGTTCTTAATAATGGGATTATTTTTCACTTTCTTACACCAATAATAGACTAGATAAAGGTAGTTTGGGGTTTTGATTTTAAATATTTGGCTAAATAAGTATCCTCAGATTCTAGTGCAGAGTTAGTGATTGTGCTGCCTACTGAAACCTGTTTGTAGTGCGCTCAGCTTTTACATTTGTGATAAGTCAGATATTACAAAGGCACCTTAGGTCTCTCATGGTTCTTAATCAAAAGATAACACATGAAAACATCTGATCCAAACTATTTGTCCAGTATTTGGGGGAAGATGACTGAAAATTCTGTTAATTGCATATGGTGTCTTTTGAATGAGGTTGATGTTGAGGTTGATGACAACTGATGTTGTCCTGAATTATTTGTTAGATTTAAATCTCACATTTTTGCTACCAGTAAGATCTCCTTCATTTTATTTCTAGGGTCTCCTTTATTTTATTACTAAAAAATATTTCTGTGAAATGCATGGGAGGGAGGGAGGGAGGGAGGGAGGGAGGGAGGGAGAGAGAGAGAGAGAGAGAGAGAGAGACTGAGGTCCAAGTTATGCTATGAGTTTTGGTGGCTGAGGGTGAGCCAGAATCTGAGTCTCGCCAGTCCAACTACTGTTTAATCATGGTATGGCTTTTATAATATTTAACAATTGAATTATTAAAAAGTACAATTGTTGTAATGTTTATAAGCAGGTAATTATTGTTGTAAAATGTACTTACATTGGTTATCACAGCCAGAATGGCTATTCCTTGCATGATAGGTTGCCATGCCCCTATATGTTGGGCTTTTTGGGAAACCATGCGTCTATACTGTGTGGTAATCTTCCAAGCATCCACATGAATTTCCAATAAATTGTTAATAAGGGCCAGAAGGGGTGCCAATGGGAATGATGTCACAAATAATGTTACAAATCCAAATTGTATAACTAGAAATAATAAATATAGTATTATAATGTTGATGAAACAGTAGTGCTTTATCTGTTTTCAAATCTCACATTTGAAGGATATTGCAAAATCTCCATTCCCACTCCACTCTGGGGCCAGCCAGAGATGGTATTTGCTGGTTCTCCAAACTGCTCAAAATTTCCGCTACCGGTTCTCCAGAACCTGTCAGAACCTGCTGAATAGCACTCCTGATTCCAGCTTTATTCAATCATTTTCAGTATCTTATTCAATAAATTTCCAACATGTTATTCAATATTTCAACAAAAGAATATATACATTATTAATATGGTGATTGTCTGTCTGTCTGTCCTTTGTATCTATCTATCTATCTATCTATCTATCTATCTATCTATCCATCCATCCATCCATCCATCCATCCATCCATCCATCATCACATATACAGTGCATTCAGAAAGTATTCAGATTCCCTTCACTTTTGTCATTTTGTTATGCTACAGCCTGATTCTACAGTTGAAATTCATTTTTTTCTCATTAATCGACACTCAGTACCCCATAATGACAAATTAAAAACAGAATTTTGGAAATGTCTGTAAATTTATTAAAAAGAAAAAAACTGAAACGTTTGCAAGAACATTTGAAATTTAGCTCAAGTGCCTCCCATTTCTCTTGTTAGTTGCTGCCATGTTTCTATGCTTTGATTGGAGTCAACCTGTGGTAAATTAAATTGATTGTACATGATTTGGAAAGGCACACACCTCTCTATAGAAAGCCTCACAGTTGACAATGCATACTGTAGCAGAGCAAAAGCCATGAGGTCAAAGGAACTGCCTGCAGAGTTCAGAGAAAGGATTAGTGCAAGGCACAGCTCTGAGGAAGGCTACAATAAAAATTCTGCTGCACTAAAAGTTCCTAAGAGCACAGTGGCTTCCATAATTCTCAAATGGAAGAAGTTTGGCACAACCAGGACTCTTCTAAGAACTGGTCACCCTGTCAAACTGAGCAATTGGGGGAGAAGGACCTTAGGAAGAAAGGTGACCAGGAACCCAATGGTCACTCTGACTGAGCTCCAGTGATCCTGTATGGAGATGGGACAGAGTTCCAGGGCAAGCATCACTGCAGCCCTCCACTGATCTGAGCTTTATGGTAGAGTGGCTAGATGGAAGCCTCTCCTCAGTGCAAAACACATGAAAGCCTGCTTGGAGTTTGTAAAAAAGCACCTGAAGGACTGTCAGACTGTGGGGAGCAAGATTCTCTGATCCGATGAAACCAAGATTGAATGGTTTGGCCTCAATTCTAAACATTATGTTTGGAGGAAACCGGGCACCACTTATCACCTGCCCAATATCATTCCAACAGTGAAGCATGGTGGTGGTATGCAGCAGGGACTGGAAGATTGATCAGGGTTGAGGGAAAGCTGAATGGAGCAAGGCACATAGCCAAGACAACATAGGAGAGACTTAGGGATAACTCTGAATGACTTGAACCCTACTGAACATCTTTGGAGGATCCTGAAAATGGCTGTCCACTGATGGTCGTCATCCAACCTGACTGAGCTTGAAAGGATTTGCAAGAAAGAATGGCAGAAAATCCTCCAATCAAGGTGTGCAAAGCTTGTCATGTTATACCCAAAAAGACTCAAGGCTGTAATTACTGCTAATGGTGCTTCAACTAAGTACTGAGTGAAGGTCTGAGTACTTATGCCAATGTGATATTTTTATTTTATCTCTTTAATAAATTTATAGAATTTCTAAAATTCTGTTTTTGCTTTGTCATTATGGGGTACTGAGTGTAGATTAATTAAAAAAAAAGAATTTCAACAACTATAGAATCAGGCTTCATCTTGACAAAAGTGAAGAGAGGGTTGAATACTTTCTGAATGCAGTATGTATGTGCGTATACACACACACACACACACACACACACACACACACACACACACACACACTGTGGTGGTGCAGTGGTTAGAATGCAGTACTGCAGGCTACTTCTGCTGACTCCTGGCTGCCTGCAATTTGGCAGTTCAAATCTCACCAGGCTCAAGGTTGAATCAGCCTTCCAATCTTCCAAGGTGGGTAAAATGAGGACCCAGATTGTTGGGGGCAATATCCTGACTTGGTAAACTGCTTAGAGAGAGCTATAAAGCACTGTGAAGCAGTATGTAAGTCTAAGTGCTATTGATTTTATTTATATACAGTATAAAAACATATCTCCTCTATATAGAGGAGGGTTATTAAAGATATTGGAAGAACTGAAATGTGCACATATTATGTTTATCAGAAAACGTACATTAGTATCTCTTTATAGAAATGAATATGCTTTTGGGCTAATATGGACTTCTGCTCTCACCAACATTTTTTAAAAAAAAACCATAGGTGATAACCAGGATGGTCTTCCCATTTTTACAGTATATTAAAGCACTTTGCATAGCCAAAAATAAGAAAAATTGGTGTACTAAAGTTGAATTAGAAAGTATGAGCATCTGTTCAGAGAGAGATAAGCATGAAAGGACTTTGTATTTAAGACATACAGAAGCCTTTTTAATACTAAAGTCTATGATTCAACCAAAATTCCAGCATAAATTTACACATTCATTTTACATATAATTTAAGCATAGCTCTTTGCATTAGGCCTCCATACGTGTGTAGGCATGCACACATGTACATGAGGTACACACACATTTTCTTCCTTTTCCTCTATTTTGTATTAATTATTTAACAGAATCTGTGAAGCAAATTTTGATCCAATATTTAACATGACAAGAAGAAATAAAATGATCAGTTGGCTTACCCATTTCGAGGTATTCATAAAACAATCCAAGTTTGCCAATGGCCTGCAAATGGTAGTCCTGCTCCCAGCGAGGAACAATAGTTTCGGATCGTGTAGCTGAGCGGCATCTCCCAACCAGATTTTTAAGCCACCTGTACATTTGGAGAATCAGCAAGATTTATTCTATCTGCTAGAGTAGAGGTGTAACGTTTGAACTCTATCAGCATTTCTTTGTTGCTCCCAAAGTTCTGCAAAACAGTAGAGCTAAACATTTCAATTTTTTCCCACACTGGGAGGATTTAATCCATCTAATTCAAATTGAAAAAATAAAACAATCCATTTATAATTTCTATGTTCAACATCATCCCAAATCACCCCAAATTAGCTATCAACTCTGGGCTGCAAAACTTCAGACGACCTCAAAATGATAACAATAGCTTATGGTTTTCTGTATCTCTTTATTTTTTATTTATTTTATTGTTTTTATTTGTTATTATATTTATTTTTTATTTGTCAAGCATATATAAGATAATAGGTAAAAGTATAAACATAATTTGAATACATGAAAAGATTAAGAGTAAAAAGGAACATTAGGACAGGGACGGTAGGCACGCTGGTGCACTTATGCACGCCCCTTATAGACCTCTTAGGAATGGGGTGAGGTCAACAGAAGACAGTTTAAGGTTAAAGTTTTGGGGGTTTGGGGAAGAAATCCCCAAACCCCCAAAAAGTCAGGTAGTGTATTCCAGGCATTGACCACTCTGTTACTGAAGTCATATTTTCTGCAATCGAGTTTGGAGCGGTTTACCTTGAGTTTGTATCTATTGTGTGCTGTTGTGGTTGAAGCTGAAGTAGTCATTGACAGGTAGGACATTGTGGCGGATAATTTTATGTACTACACTTAGGTCACACTGAAATTGGCATAGTTCTAAGTTGTCTAAGTCCAAAATTTGAAGTCTGGTGGCATAAGGTATTTTATTGTGGGTAGAGGAATGAAGGACTCTTCTCGTGAAATATCTCTGGACTCTCTCAATTGTATTTATGTCCAATATGCAGTGCAGGTTCCAGACAGATGAGCTGTATTCAAGAATTGGTCTAGCAAATGTTTTGTATGCTCTAGTTACCAGAGAAAAAGCTACCCTAACCCTAACCCTAACCCTAACCTAAGATTAGGTTAACAACTCTTAATGCCTTTTTGGCAATGTTGTTACAGTGGGCTTTGGCACTTAGATCTTTAGAAATGAGTACTCCAAAGTCCTTGACAGAGTGAGGGTCATCTACAAAGTCATGTTCATCTAATTTGTATTTTATGTTTTGATTTTTTTTTTGCCAATGTGCAAGACAGAGCATTTGTTGGTTGAGATTTGAAGTTGCCACTTGTTAGATCAATCTGACACATAGTCAAGGTCTTTTTGAAAGGTAGTTGCATTGTTGGTGGTGTTGAATAGTTTAACATCATCAGCGAAGAGAATGCAGTTGCTCTTAATATGATCGCAAAAGTAATTTATGTAAAGTATGAAGAGAGTTGTACCTAAAACACTGCCTTGGGGAACACCACTATTAACAGGTACAGGATTTGATAGAGTGCTTCCTATTTTAACCACTTATTGTCTGTTTGACAGAAAGGCAATTATCCATTCATGTAGGAGTCCAGAAATGCCATAGGATTTTAGTTTTAGAAGTAATTTGTTGTGTACCACTGAATCAAAGGCTTTACAGAAGTCTATGTAAATTGCGTTTATTGCTCTGCCCTGACCAAGTTGTGTAGTCCATATGTTTTTGCAATGTAGTAGTTGTAGATTACAGGATAATTTTTTTCTGAAACCAAATTGTTTGTTGGAGAGTAGGTTGTTTGTCTTTAGGTGGAGGGTAATAGATTGGTTAATGATTGATTCCATGATTTTGCAAGTGATGCAACATAAAGAGATTGGTCTGTAATTTTCTCTTTTTTTTAATTGAAAAAGTTTTACAATTACATTTTCACCCCATTTCCCCCCCAACCCACCCCAAACTCCCCACCCCAACCCTCCCTAACCCCCCCAACCCTCCCCCCGGACTTCCACAGAATATACTCCCATCAAAAAAACCCTTTATATAAAACTTGAACCCCTCCGTCCCCCATATAATTTTTCATCTTCACAAAATTGAAATATTTCTATCTTAATATAATACTATCAATGAAAAGCTATTTGGTACTTCCTAGTTTGATATTTGTTCTGCACATAATCTATCCACTTTTTCCATTCCCATTCATAAGTCTCTTGTGAACAATCTTTTAAGTATGCTGAGATCTTCGCCATCTCTGCAAAACTGGCCATCTTCAAAGTCCATTCCTCGATAGTGGGCAAAGCTTCATTTTTCTAATATTTACCTATCAATAATCTCGCTGCTGTCACCATATACAATATCAACTTTGTTTCACCCAATGTAAAACCCTTAACTATACCCAATAAAAACAATTGTGGAGAAAATTGAATTTTTTTCTTCAAAACATTCTGCATAACCCACCAAATTTTTATCCAAAATGCCTTAACTTTCTTACAAGTCCACCAAACATGATAGTATGTAGCATCTAACAATCACATCTCCAACATTTTGGCTGAACATTAGGGTACATACATGACAATTTCTTAGGATCTAAATGCCATCTATAAAACATTTTGTAGAAATTTTCCCTCAGATTCTGCGACTGTGTGAATTTAACATTCTGAACCCAAATTTTCTCTCATGTTTCCAACATCACTGGTTCTGCAAAATTTTGTGCCCACTTGATCATACAATCATTAACCAATTCAGTTTCTGAATCCCTTTCTAACAAAACATTGTAAAGCCTTTTAATATGCATTGGACCTTTCTCTTTTATATGTCTAACCAATTCTTCCTCATGCAACATAATACCAGTTTTTTGGTCCTCTTTCCATCTCAATTGTAGTTGATTGTACTGTAACCAAGTTAAGTTAATCCCTTTGTCCAACAGTGTCTCTAATGTCTTCAGTTGCCATCTGCCCGCATCTGTAAAAAGAACCTCTTTATATAAAAACCCCACGAGTGACATTATATTTGTATTCCACATAATATGACCAAGATCCAGCCATAGCGGTATTTTATAATCCCATTTGAATCGGTGCTTCTTCCAAACTCTCATCAAAGAGTCTCTAAATATATGGCTTTTAAATACTTTGTCCACTTTATTTTCATAAAATAAGTAAGCATGCCATCCGAATTCAAGATCAAAACTTTCTATATTCAATATTCCAGTCTTTTTCCTTCCAAACCAATCACTTGCTTGAGATAAAGCTGCTGCTTCATAATATAACTGTAGGTTTGGAAGTTTAAGGCCTCCCCGTTCTGGAACATCTTGCATAATTTTCAATTTCACTCTCAGTTTTTTCTCGTTCCAAACAAACTTATTCACTCCACTTTGCCACTCTTTCAATTGTTTATCACTTTTAAACACCGGAATCATTTGAAACAAAAAAAGAAATCTTGGCAAAATGTTCATCTTAACTGCTGCTATTCTTCCAAGTAAAGACAGCTGCAGTTTTTTCCAAGTCTCCATATCTTTCTGCACATCTCGCCACAACACCTCATAATTATTTTGAAACAGTTTCATATTTGATTCTGCAACCTGAACACCTAGATATTTAACCTTTGGTACAATCTCAAAACCTGCCCTCCTTTCAAGTTCGTGTTTACGATCTTGTGTCATATTTTTAACTATCATCTTAGTTTTTTTCTGGTTCAATCTAAAACCTGATACTATGCCATAGTCTTGTATAATGTCTTTCATCTGGATTATTGATTCCATCGGCTGTGTTAGGTAACAACCAGATCGTCTGCAAATGCCTTTATTCTGTAGTCCTCTTGCCTTATCACTATACCTTTCAAGATATTAGAGTCCCGTATTGTATTTAACAAGACTTCTAGTGTTAAAATAAATAACAATGGGGATAACGGACAACGTTGTCTTGTTCCTTTTTCAATATTAAAATCTGTTGTCAAACTACCATTAATAATAATCTGTGCCTTTTGCTCTTGGTATATTGCTGAAACTGGTCTGTAATTGGTCTGTAATTTTCAACTAGGCTAGCATCTCCCTTTTTGAAGATAGGGATGACCATGGCTTGTGAACCACAAGCAATGGTAGGGAAAGAAGTTGGTACTGAAAGATTTTTCAAAAATTATGCTTAGAGGTTTTGCGATTGCAGTGGAAAGCTTTTTTAAGAAGTATGCACATAGTCAATCAGGTCCAATAGATAGAGATGGTTTTAGGTAGTGTAGTGCCTTTTCAACATTGTCTTCGGTAAAATCAATATGTATAAGATCACTGTAATCATTGTAATTATCTGAATTACGACTGGGAAATATTGGGTATGTGTTGTTGCTGTTTACAAAACTAAGCCGAAGAACGTGTTAAAGAGATTGGCTTTAATGGTTTCGTCAATACAGTCTTCGTCGTTTGGTCCTTTTAGGGGTGGGATGGATCTCGAGTCTTTAAGTTTGTTGTTTACAAAATTATAGAAGGCAGGGGTGGATTTTGTGCATAGGTGGTTTTCCTCTTGCTTAATGTGATAATTGGTGCATTCAGTCTTTATTTGTTGGCATAAGTTTTTGTAGCGGTTTTTGAAGCTAGCTACGTAGTTAGCTTTGTTTTTTTGGATTGTAGTTTCCTTATTGTTATTGGTAGTTTATTTTTTCTGGTTTTGGGGGATATTAGTGGTATGTAAAGTTTAATGATTCTTTTGACTTCATGCAAGATAATGTTGTAATGGTTGTCAGCAGTATTACAGCCAATGAATAGACTTTGCCAATCAAGAGATGAGAGTTCATTGTTTATGAGATCGTAGTTGGCTTTTTTAAAGCTATAACTGGGAATACCATCATTATGATGATTTTTGTGAGGGCATAAATTGAGACAAAAGTCAATCATACTGTGGTCGCTGTTGGAGAATGGTTCTTTTATTTGTAGTCCATAAATTGAGTTTAAACTGTTGCAGAAGATGAGATCAAGGCAGTTGTTGAGTCTAATGTTGTTAGTTACTAGTTGATCAAGTCCCAGATTAGTTATAGTATTGTACAGGGTCAGGGGTGGGTTCTACTGATCTGTCCCCGTCCCCACACACACACAAACACAGCCAGCCGAGGGTTAAGGAAACACTTTGGAACGCACCCAGGTCTTATCTCCCACTTGGCAGCGATAGACACACCGTCTGCCAAGTGACTTTATTTTCACAAACAGAAAGACAAGATACTAACGTTCAAAAAAGTCCAAGCAGAAATAATATTCCTCCCAGCAGTTCCGGACGAGGCTTTAGTGACTATCCAAGGTTTACTTTTGTTCGTCACAAGGATCCCTGACCACTACCCTCTATTATATAGTCTCTGGGGTGTGGTCCAGTGACTCAGTTCTAATCCCTAGCACGCCTCCTAAACTGCTGCAATCGTTTATCACGCCTTCGGAGGCGTGCGTCCAGGAATGATGTTTCTTCATCACTCTGAGACAAACCAGCTGTCTCCCTGCTGATCTCCTCTCCCTCGGCCGGCACCTGAGACAATGCCAGAGGGGAGGGGCCTGGAGAGGGAGGCCTGGCTGACTCCTCTTCCTCATGCTCGGAGCTTTCTTCCTCCGATGGGACAGGCTCAGAGGGCGGGGCCACAACATCTACTTACCTTTACCACTGGTTCGCAACGGGATTGCACGTGCATGCCTTGCTTCTGCGCATGCGCAGATTGCTGATGATGACATCTGGGGCAATGGGCGGGATCTCCCGCCAGTTTTACTACCAGTTCTTGTGAAACTGGGGGCAAACCACCACTGTACAGGGTTGCATGTATAGGTTCAGTTGTACATTCATTTAGGATCCAATTAATAAGTGTGAATTAAGGTCACCAAGAAAGATTATAGGGTGTGTGCAGGAGGCTGCTTATATTGGTAGTGAAGTTAACTAGTTCAAATTTGCAATGTCGTAATCTGGGGCTCTGTAACATAGTAAGAACCGAAATGTGGTATTTAAGGACAGGTCACAGACGATGGTTTCAGGAAGAGCAAGCTCTTGTGTAACTTGAATATTTTTTACATGTAGGGACTTTTTGTAGACTCTTTGTTGCCATCTAAGTTACCTGAATTTGGGGGGGCCCAGTGAGAGAGCCCTAACTTAGCTCAAATTGAATTATAAATTTAGTTGACTTAAGATAAGTACAAGATATAGAACTAGTACTAATTTTTAAAAAATCCTTTAATTCTCTTTATTTATTTATTTTCTGAGTATTTCTTAGATCGTCACTGTTTTTCTGAGCATTTGACAATTAAATCTATTTTACTGATAAAGCTCTGTTTCTTAATTCAGGGATTGCTTTTTGTAGTGCAAATCAATTCTTCAGGTTTCTTTCAACTCCTGGTATCAATGCTATTTACTTACGGAAAAAGCACTTCTTGAATGTTATTCCAGATGGCTCTGCCTCCCATTATTATTGCCAGCTGTGTTGTCAGCTCAAGAAGACATCCACCTGGATCACACTAAGTGTGAAAAAGGGGGGGATCAGAAATAAAGCATGTTATAACTTGCTTCCTGCAAAAAAATAAGTTAATAATAGTTTCTTCAACTAAGCTATCCTAAACTTTATGAAAATGTTTTTATACTAAAATCTGCTTATTTGTATTTAGTCAATTTTATCCAACTATTCAGATAATAACTTCTGTTCAACCTAGCATATTAAACTGAGCACTAAAGAATGCTAGAAATCTATTTTTTCAGTTTGAATGTTCACTAATGAGATTAGCTGGCCTGAAATTACATATCCCAAATCAGAATATAAAAAGAGACAGATTAAAAAATCTCTAATCCACTGTCTTGTTTTCACAAGCCCTAGAAGTTTCTTGGATGAGAAGTGAAACATCTTAAAGGAAAAACAAAGACTAGTTTGTCTTTGGGATAACCATGACCTGGATGACTGAGAATCATCATGGACATATAGTTGTGTTGTTGCTTCCCAAAGTTGATAATTCAATAATATATTGCTTGCTTGTCCTATCTAGTTCTAACTAATGACAGATATTTTTTATTTAATCCTTTTTCTAAAATATATAATAACAAAGCTCATCACGTGTCCGTCAAAATTAATTCAGATTAATGAATTTTGCAAGCAAAGTGAGGAGCTTAGTTCTTTGTCCTCAGTATACTGCCCACTAAAGAGGTAGCTTTTTATCCAGGTATTGAAGTAGAACCACAATGCCTATGGCTGGTGGTTGAGCATTTCAGGAAGATGACTAAGGCATTTTTTAGTGTTTTGTGTTATAGCTTTGTGATATTACATTTTTATATATCTATATATGTATAGAAAGAAGCAGACATTCCATGAGCTCCTGAACTTAAAATTTTAAAATAATTAAAAAAATGTTTTTTATTTATTGTACTAAGCTATACAGTCAGGTCCAGAAATATTGGGACATCGACACAATTCTAACATCTTTGGCTCTATACACCACCACAATGGAGTTGGAATGAAACAAACACAATGTGCGTTAACTGCAGACTGCCAGCTTTAATTTGAGAATATGTACATCCAACTCAGGTGAACGGTGTAGGACTTACAGCAGTTTGTATATGTGCCTCCCACTTGTTAAGGGACCAAAAATAATGGGACAATTGGCTTCTCAGCTGTTCCATGGCCAGGTGTGTGACATTCCCTCATTACCCCAATTACAATGTGCAGATAAAAGGCCCAGAGTTCATTTCAAGTGTGCTATTTGCATTTGGAATCTGTTGCTGTCAACTCTCAAGATGAGATCCAAAGAGCTGTCACTATCGGTGAAGCAAGCCATCATTAGGCTGAAGAAACAAAACAAACCCATCAGAGAGATAGCAAGAACATTAGGCATGGCCAAAACAACTGTTTGAAACATTCTCAAAAAGAAGGAATGCACCGGTGAGCTCAGCAACACCAAAAGACCTGGGAGACCATGGAAAACAAGTGTGGTGGATGACCGAAGAATTCTTTCCCTGATGAAGAAAACACCCTTCACAACAGTTGGTCAGATCAAGAATACTCTCCAGGAGGTAGGTGTATGTGTGTCAAAGTCAACAATCAAGAGAAGACTTCACCAGAGTGAATACAGAGGGTTCACCACAAGATGTAAACCATTGGTGAGCTTCAAAAACAGGAAGGCCAGATTAGAGTTTGCCAAACAACATCTAACAAAGCCTTCACAGTTCTGGAACAAGATCCTATGGACAGATGAGACCAAGATCAACTTGTACCAGAGTGATGGGAAGAGAAGAGTATGGAGAAGGAAAGGAATTGCTCGTGATCCTAAGCATACCACCTCATCAGTGAAGCATGGTGGTGGTAGTGTCATGGCGTGGGCATGTATGGCTGCCAATGGAACTGGTTCCCTTGTATTTATTGATGGTGTGACTGCTAACAAAAGCAGCAGGATGAATTCTGAAGTGTTTTGGGCAATATTATCTGCTCACATTCAGCCAAATGCTGCAGAGCTCATTGGACGGCACTTCACAGTGCAGATGGACAATGACCCAAAGCATACTGCAAAAGCAACCAAAGAGTTTTTGAAGGGACAGAAGTGGAATGTTATGCAATGGCCAAGTCAATCACCTAACCTGAATCTCATTGAGCATGCATTTCACTTGCTGAAGACAAAACTGAAAGGAAAATGCCCCAAGAACAAGCAGGAACTGAAGACAGTTGCAGTAGAGGCCTGGCAGAGCATCACCAGGGATGAAACCCAGCATCTGGTGATGTCTATGCGTTCCAGACTTCAGGCTGTGATTGACTGCAAAGGATTTGCAACCAAGTATTAAGAAGGGAAAGTTTGATTTATGATTATTATTCTGTCCCATTACTTTTGGTCCCTTAACAAGTGGGAGGCATATATGCAAACTGCTGTAAGTCCTACACCGTTCACCTGAGTTGGATGTACATACCCTCAAATTAAAGCTGACAGTCTGCAGTTAACGCACATTGTGTTTGTTTCATTCCAACTCCATTGTGGTGGTGTATAGAGCCAAAGATGTTAGAATTGTGTCAATGTCCCAATATTTCTGGACCTGACTGTATATACATATATGTATACATACACACACACACACACACACACACACACACACACACACACACACACACACACATATATATATATATATATATATATATATATATATGCATGTTCTTTCTAGCCAGGTTTTACCTACGTAAGCTAGGTTGTTCTGCAGCTCTGGCTGTGTGAAATCTCATTCACCATCCTCAGAGCTCCTCCTCTGTTGACAAACTGCAACTCTGCGTTGCTCTCTGGGAGACTCAGATAGCTATTTCTGCCTTATAAGGCTTCGTCAGTGAGCCACACCCACTTCTCAGATATTCCCCCTGTAAAGGTACAATGTGTCTTTTTCTGTTTTTCGTAGGCTTTTATGTGCATGTTCTTTCTAGCCAGGTTTTACCTACGTAAGCTAGGTTGTTCTGCAGCTCTGGCTGTGTGAAATCTCATTCACCATCCTCAGAGCTCCTCCTCTGTTGACAAACTGCAACTCTGCGTTGCTCTCTGGGAGACTCAGATAGCTATTTCTGCCTTATAAGGCTTCGTCAGTGAGCCACACCCACTTCTCAGATATTCCCCCTGTAAAGGTACAATGTGTCTTTTTCTGTTTTTCGTAGGCTTTTATGTGCATGTTCTTTCTAGCCAGGTTTTACCTACGTAAGCTAGGTTGTTCTGCAGCTCTGGCTGTGTGAAATCTCATTCACCATCCTCAGAGCTCCTCCTCTGTTGACAAACTGCAACTCTGCGTTGCTCTCTGGGAGACTCAGATAGCTATTTCTGCCTTATAAGGCTTCGTCAGTGAGCCACACCCACTTCTCAGATATTCCCCCTGTAAAGGTACAATGTGTCTTTTTCTGTTTTTCGTAGGCTTTTATGTGCATGTTCTTTCTAGCCAGGTTTTACCTACGTAAGCTAGGTTGTTCTGCAGCTCTGGCTGTGTGAAATCTCATTCACCATCCTCAGAGCTCCTCCTCTGTTGACAAACTGCAACTCTGCGTTGCTCTCTGGGAGACTCAGATAGCTATTTCTGCCTTATAAGGCTTCGTCAGTGAGCCACACCCACTTCTCAGATATTCCCCCTGTAAAGGTACAATGTGTCTTTTTCTGTTTTTCGTAGGCTTTTATGTGCATGTTCTTTCTAGCCAGGTTTTACCTACGTAAGCTAGGTTGTTCTGCAGCTCTGGCTGTGTGAAATCTCATTCACCATCCTCAGAGCTCCTCCTCTGTTGACAAACTGCAACTCTGCGTTGCTCTCTGGGAGACTCAGATAGCTATTTCTGCCTTATAAGGCTTCGTCAGTGAGCCACACCCACTTCTCAGATATTCCCCCTGTAAAGGTACAATGTGTCTTTTTCTGTTTTTCGTAGGCTTTTATGTGCATGTTCTTTCTAGCCAGGTTTTACCTACGTAAGCTAGGTTGTTCTGCAGCTCTGGCTGTGTGAAATCTCATTCACCATCCTCAGAGCTCCTCCTCTGTTGACAAACTGCAACTCTGCGTTGCTCTCTGGGAGACTCAGATAGCTATTTCTGCCTTATAAGGCTTCGTCAGTGAGCCACACCCACTTCTCAGATATTCCCCCTGTAAAGGTACAATGTGTCTTTTTCTGTTTTTCGTAGGCTTTTATGTGCATGTTCTTTCTAGCCAGGTTTTACCTACGTAAGCTAGGTTGTTCTGCAGCTCTGGCTGTGTGAAATCTCATTCACCATCCTCAGAGCTCCTCCTCTGTTGACAAACTGCAACTCTGCGTTGCTCTCTGGGAGACTCAGATAGCTATTTCTGCCTTATAAGGCTTCGTCAGTGAGCCACACCCACTTCTCAGATATTCCCCCTGTAAAGGTACAATGTGTCTTTTTCTGTTTTTCGTAGGCTTTTATGTGCATGTTCTTTCTAGCCAGGTTTTACCTACGTAAGCTAGGTTGTTCTGCAGCTCTGGCTGTGTGAAATCTCATTCACCATCCTCAGAGCTCCTCCTCTGTTGACAAACTGCAACTCTGCGTTGCTCTCTGGGAGACTCAGATAGCTATTTCTGCCTTATAAGGCTTCGTCAGTGAGCCACACCCACTTCTCAGATATTCCCCCTGTAAAGGTACAATGTGTCTTTTTCTGTTTTTCGTAGGCTTTTATGTGCATGTTCTTTCTAGCCAGGTTTTACCTACGTAAGCTAGGTTGTTCTGCAGCTCTGGCTGTGTGAAATCTCATTCACCATCCTCAGAGCTCCTCCTCTGTTGACAAACTGCAACTCTGCGTTGCTCTCTGGGAGACTCAGATAGCTATTTCTGCCTTATAAGGCTTCGTCAGTGAGCCACACCCACTTCTCAGATATTCCCCCTGTAAAGGTACAATGTGTCTTTTTCTGTTTTTCGTAGGCTTTTATGTGCATGTTCTTTCTAGCCAGGTTTTACCTACGTAAGCTAGGTTGTTCTGCAGCTCTGGCTGTGTGAAATCTCATTCACCATCCTCAGAGCTCCTCCTCTGTTGACAAACTGCAACTCTGCGTTGCTCTCTGGGAGACTCAGATAGCTATTTCTGCCTTATAAGGCTTCGTCAGTGAGCCACACCCACTTCTCAGATATTCCCCCTGTAAAGGTACAATGTGTCTTTTTCTGTTTTTCGTAGGCTTTTATGTGCATGTTCTTTCTAGCCAGGTTTTACCTACGTAAGCTAGGTTGTTCTGCAGCTCTGGCTGTGTGAAATCTCATTCACCATCCTCAGAGCTCCTCCTCTGTTGACAAACTGCAACTCTGCGTTGCTCTCTGGGAGACTCAGATAGCTATTTCTGCCTTATAAGGCTTCGTCAGTGAGCCACACCCACTTCTCAGATATTCCCCCTGTAAAGGTACAATGTGTCTTTTTCTGTTTTTCGTAGGCTTTTATGTGCATGTTCTTTCTAGCCAGGTTTTACCTACGTAAGCTAGGTTGTTCTGCAGCTCTGGCTGTGTGAAATCTCATTCACCATCCTCAGAGCTCCTCCTCTGTTGACAAACTGCAACTCTGCGTTGCTCTCTGGGAGACTCAGATAGCTATTTCTGCCTTATAAGGCTTCGTCAGTGAGCCACACCCACTTCTCAGATATTCCCCCTGTAAAGGTACAATGTGTCTTTTTCTGTTTTTCGTAGGCTTTTATGTGCATGTTCTTTCTAGCCAGGTTTTACCTACGTAAGCTAGGTTGTTCTGCAGCTCTGGCTGTGTGAAATCTCATTCACCATCCTCAGAGCTCCTCCTCTGTTGACAAACTGCAACTCTGCGTTGCTCTCTGGGAGACTCAGATAGCTATTTCTGCCTTATAAGGCTTCGTCAGTGAGCCACACCCACTTCTCAGATATTCCCCCTGTAAAGGTACAATGTGTCTTTTTCTCAGAGAGCAACGCAGAGTTGCAGTTTGTCAACAGAGGAGGAGCTCTGAGGATGGTGAATGAGATTTCACACAGCCAGAGCTGCAGAACAACCTAGCTTACGTAGGTAAAACCTGGCTAGAAAGAACATGCACATAAAAGCCTACGAAAAACAGAAAAAGACACATTGTACCTTTACAGGGGGAATATCTGAGAAGTGGGTGTGGCTCACTGACGAAGCCTTATAAGGCAGAAATAGCTATCTGAGTCTCCCAGAGAGCAACGCAGAGTTGCAGTTTGTCAACAGAGGAGGAGCTCTGAGGATGGTGAATGAGATTTCACACAGCCAGAGCTGCAGAACAACCTAGCTTACGTAGGTAAAACCTGGCTAGAAAGAACATGCACATAAAAGCCTACGAAAAACAGAAAAAGACACATTGTACCTTTACAGGGGGAATATCTGAGAAGTGGGTGTGGCTCACTGACGAAGCCTTATAAGGCAGAAATAGCTATCTGAGTCTCCCAGAGAGCAACGCAGAGTTGCAGTTTGTCAACAGAGGAGGAGCTCTGAGGATGGTGAATGAGATTTCACACAGCCAGAGCTGCAGAACAACCTAGCTTACGTAGGTAAAACCTGGCTAGAAAGAACATGCACATAAAAGCCTACGAAAAACAGAAAAAGACACATTGTACCTTTACAGGGGGAATATCTGAGAAGTGGGTGTGGCTCACTGACGAAGCCTTATAAGGCAGAAATAGCTATCTGAGTCTCCCAGAGAGCAACGCAGAGTTGCAGTTTGTCAACAGAGGAGGAGCTCTGAGGATGGTGAATGAGATTTCACACAGCCAGAGCTGCAGAACAACCTAGCTTACGTAGGTAAAACCTGGCTAGAAAGAACATGCACATAAAAGCCTACGAAAAACAGAAAAAGACATATATATATATATATATATATATATATATATATATATATACCACATTGTGCAAACTTTCTGATACACACAAACAATCTGTTTAAATAAACTACAGATTAGGTTACATTTAATCCTAGCAGAAATCCACATATCCAGTTATTCCTCCAGTGTTGTGTGAACAGTTTATTAGGGCGTTAATTCACTCTCTTAACCCCAAGATTAAGACAATATCCTCAGAACCAGGAGAATTCTGGTCATAAAACATAAGACAGACTCAGAAGAAGTTGGATAAGAAAATATAAAAATGACAGCTTCAACTGACTGTTTTGTTGTTGTTGGCTGGATTTAGGACCAAGCTTGAGGTTGCGTAGGAAAATTGCAAACATTTAAAATAAAATAGCAGAGGAATAATTAACTCCTTTCTTTCTGCTCAAAATTGGTTGCTGACATAGTTTTCACTTTCAGGTCTACAAATTCCTGTTTTAGGGAGAAATACCAATAGCACTTAGACTTATATACTACTTCACAGTGCTTTACAGTCATCTCTAAGTGGTTTACAAAGTCAGCATATTGCCCCCAACAATCTGGCTGAGAGAAAGGTGGAAGGCTGAGTCAACCTTGAGCCAGTGAGAATCAAAATGCTGAACTGCCTTTAATCGTCAGCCAGCAGAATAAGCTTGCAATGCTGCATTCTAACCACTGCGCCACTACATCTCTTATATGTAATGTTGCCAAAAGGAAGTTAATTCCTTGACACCAGCCCTTGTTCGCCCCCTCAAAAAAGAAAGAACAGCTGGAAACAGAAGTTTAAAAAATCCACAACCTGTTCTGCCCCAGCTACGGATCCCAAAGAATGCAAAGAACGTTAAAATGTTCTTAACAACCTGCCTGAAATTCCACAAATAAGATAGAGTCTTACTAGAGTTGGCAGAAAGCCCAGAATCAAGGTTTGTAGAGAAAATTCAAACTCAATGATCAGCAAACAAACATACATTGTTTCCTGCAGCTTTTTACAAGCTGTGTGCAAATTTAAATAGGCTAAGAGAGTGGCCAATTAGTCCCAAGCCTTATTCTCGAGACCTCCTCCTGAGTAACCACTCCTGCCTTTTGGCAGCTCTGCATGCCCGTGCATTGAGAAGAGGCTCCTCCACTTCATCCTCTTCACTTAAAGGAGCCTCTGGAGATTCTGAAGGCCCTGGTTGAATCCCTGCCTCTGGCACCACATCTTCTTCAGCCTCCTTGCTGTCCGACTCGAGTGCTGGCGCGACACTACACCAGCCTCCTCATTGTCGGGATCAGCAACAATCTGCGCAGGCCGCTGGCGGGCCACAACACAACCTACTATTTGAAAAAAACCCACAACCTACTCCTTGATAAAGATAGAAAAATATGGTTTAGACAGCATCACCAACAGATGGCTTCCTAACTGCCTGACAAACTGCACTCATGTAGTTCTTAATGGAACTGCATCTATAGGGAGAGAAATGGGGTGCCTCAAGGGTCTGTCTTAGGCCCAGTATTCTTCAATATCTTCATAAATGATTTAGACAAGGGGATAGAAAGGAAATTCATCAAATCTGCAGCTGACACCTAGCTGGCAGGAATAGCCAACACTCCAGAAGATAGGCTCAAGATACAGAGGGATCTCGACAGACTTGAACATTGGGCCCTATCTAACAAAATAAACTTCAGTGTAAGAAAAGTAAGGTTCTACATTTAGACAAGAAAAAACAAATGCACAGGTACAGAATAGGTCGTACCTGGCTCAATAGTAGTAATGGCAAGAGGGATCTGCAGTGGTTGGATTCAGCTGGTTCACACCGGTTCAGTAGAACCAGTAGCTAATTTTTTGTGGAGTTCGGCGAACCAGCTGAATAGTGCCCATTTCAATCCCTCTGGTGCCTTGGCCTGGCTCACTGGGCCTGCACATAAGGCAGCAGCCCATGGCCAAAGTGCCAGTGGAGTGCCAGAGGGTCATGGAGGGTGCTGAAGCGAGCGGGCATCCTGCCTGCAGCACCCATGCTGGCTGTCCCTTCCTGGCCTTCCCTCTGGTGGGCCTGGGCAACTGATGGAGAGGGGCCTGTTTCAGCACCTGGCACCCAGATGCACTCATTTCCAGCAAGCATTTCTTTGCCTACCTGATTTCAAGCTCTGCCATGTTTCTCGCCATCGTATGCAGAGAAACAAAAGTTTGTGGGTGGGACTAAAAAAAAAAGTTCAATCAATCAATTCCAACTTCACAAGATCTTTTTTTTTCATGAGAAATTGGAATTGATTGATTGAACTTTTTTTTTTAGTCCCACAAACTTGTTTCCCTGCACAAAACGGTGAGAAACACAAAGAAGAAACACGATGGAGCTGGAAATCAGGTAGGCAAATAAATGCTTGGAGGAAGCAAGGGCATCTGGGTGGTGGTGGGTGGGGCAAGCTCCGCAGCATGGTGCTGTGTTGCAATGGAGAAACGGGCAATGGAGTGGCCGGCACGAGGGAAGGAGGAGGCTACTTTCCCTCTTCTCCCTGCTCCTCCTCCTTTCCTCATAATGGCCACTCCATTTCCCATTTTTCCATTGTAGTGCAGGGTCCAGGATCCACTTTGATAGCAGAGTGGGGTGTAATTTAACTATCGGTTCACCCAGGATCATGTTGAACATTGCAGGACACTCATCCCATATGTGCAGGACGCTCATCCCACATGGGGGTGGGCCACCTGCCTCACGATGGCCAACCTGATTTTGGATGAACCGGTTGTTAAATTATTTGAATCCCACCACTGGATCTTGCATACCTAGTGGATAATCACTTAAATACCAGCCAGCAGTGTGGTGCAGCTGCCAAAAATGCAGTCTTAAGATGCATTAACAAAGGGATAGACTCGAGATCATGTGAAATGTTGGCACTACTATATAATGCCTTGGTAACACCACACTTGAAATATTGCATCCAATTTTGGTTACCACAGTATAAAAAAGTTGTTGAGACTCTGAAAAGAGTGCAGAGAAGAGCAACAAAGATAATAGGGGACTTCATAAAACATATGAAGAATGGTTGCATTCTTTATTGGAATGTCTATCCCAAAGGTGCTTCCCCCCCTCCCCCGGATGACCTGGATGACTGAGAATCTCTATAGACTTTCAGGGGTATGTCTGGTTTAATGAAAAGAGGTGACATAATAGAAGTGTTCCAATATCTAATGGGCTGCCACAAAGAAGAAGAGGTCAGCCTATTCCTCAAAGCACCTGAAGGCAGAATAAGAAGCAATGGATGGAAACTAATGAAGGAGAGAGCCACCTAGAACTAAGGAGAAATTTCCTTACAGTTAGAACAATTACTCAGTGGAATGACTTGCCTCTAGAAGTTGTGGGAGCTCCAAAAGTGAAGGTTTTTAAGAAGAAATTATACAATTACTTGTCTGAAATGGCATAGGGTTTTATGCTTGAGCAAAGGATTGGACTAGAAGACATTCAAGGTATCTTCCAACTCTGTTATTGTTTTCAAAGCCCTTATCCGATGCCTAGCCCTAACATTATCCACCTACAGTTGCCAAGTCCACCTGAACGCAGAAATTTCTACCTCCTCAATAAATGTATGTATAGAATGCCATAGTCCAAAAAGGTAAAGAGGAAAAAAGTGCAATCATCTTAATAGTTATCAGTTGAAATATACCTATAAAACAAAATTCATTCATTCATACCTCCTCATTTCTGTATTTTCCCAACCAATAAACTGGGTCACCAGGGAAACCTATAAATTTACCCTTAAAGAATGCAATGTAGAAACACGAAGAATAATAGTTGACAAATTGAAATAAAAACATCTTCGTAGTTAGGCTATATTCATAATCAGTCTGCGTCCTTGGTAATTCTGCAGTTTACAGGTAAAGGAGAGAGAAATTGTTAATCCAAGAGCAATTTTTTGGCAAAGATATTGTGTTTTAGCTTAAATAACATTATTTGAGCTATTCAAATATGTAACTGTTACTATTAATTTAATTTAATTTAATTTATATGCCGCCCCTCTCCGAAGACTCAGGGTGGCTCACAATACATTTAAAAAATCATTATAAAAAGACATTGAAAAATTAAAAACATTAAAAACTCATTACTGTTACATAGTAACTATATTGTTACTATGTTACTACCTTTTCTTCTTTTACCATGTGATCAACTGATGTTATACATGTGTGTTTTGGCTAGCATCATTTAGCATAGGCATTCTACTAAGAGCCATGATGTGGTTAGAATGCAGTGCTGCAAGCCAGGAGTTTGATCCTGACTGGTTGAGAGTGACTCAACCTTCCATCCTCCTGAGATTGGTAAAATGAGGAGTCAGATTGTTGGGAATCTGTAAACCACTTAGAGAGTGCTATAAAGCACTATGAAGTAGTATATAAGTCTAAGTACTATTGCTGTTGCTAACTGTGCATGCTTCAAAAAATGATTCCAAATAAGAGTTGTAGACCAGACACAAAGATGAAGGCAGCACACTCAGATATTTACAAAAGCAACTCAATCTTTTTTAGATTCCTTCATCTGCCTGAAAAAATATTGCTGCTGCTTTAAGGAATTTACTTTTTAATGTTGGAAGCTATTTTTGGCAGGTTACTGGTAGTACTTAATACATTTTACTCCTGATATTGTATAGAATGTTATGATAACCTTACCAAAGTCAGTAATCATTATTGCTACTTTCTCATAGATAATATTCAGAATCATAATAATGATGAAGTTGAGCACTGAAGCAGATACTGAAGTTGCTAATTGTGGGGTCAGGTACTTTTGTATTGTGTCAGTTCCATTGATGTGCCTTGGCAATGTTGCAGAAAATACCAGGAAAACAGAAAGTCTGTAAACAATTATACCAACAACAGATGCAAGAATGAGCAGAATCTAAAAGAAAAAGACAAAAGATACATTCTTACTTTCTTATATACTTTCCTAAATATAACAACTATCTTCATAAGCATATCCATTTTAAAAAAAAATTCATTAAGAGACTCCCAATTAAATTCTAGGAGAAATTATATTTCTTTGTAGAATTCACCTTCTAAACTGCAAGAAGAAAACATTCTAGCACCCTGAACCTATTTTTTTAGTTTAGTGGGAACTACATTATAGAAATACAAAATTATTTGCCACCCACTGAAAACCATGAGTCATTGGGTGTAAGTGGCATCATGTCACTCACCACAGACTTATCTAAATCTATTCAACCACAACCAAAAGTTACCCCAGGAAATGACAACCTGAAACATAACCATAATTACATTGTACACGCTCTATTCTCTATGCTCCAAAATTTGTGTTCCTACACGCAGAGGTTGGGGGTGCTCCAACACTGAAGGTTTTTAAGAAGAAATAGAAATAGAATAACAGAGTTGGAAGGGACCTTGAAGGCCTTCTAGTCCAACCCCCTGCTCAGGCAGGAAACCCTACACCACTTCAGACAAATGGTTATCCAACATCTTCTTAAAAATTTCCAGTGTTGGAGCATTCACAACTTCTGCAGGCAAGTTGTTCCACTTATTAAATGTTCTAACTGTCAGGAAATTTCTCCTTAGTTCTAAGTTGCTTCTCTCCTTGATTAGTTTCCAACTATTGCTTCTTGTTCTACCCTTAGGTGCTTTGAAGAATAGTTTGACTCCCTCTTCTTTGTGGCAACCCTTGAGATATTGGAACACTACTATCATGTCTCCCCTAGTCCTTCTTTTCATTAAACTAGACATACCCAGTTCCTGCAACCGTTCTTCATATGTTTTAGTCTCCAGTCTCCTAATCATCTTTGTTGCTCTTCTCTGCATTCTTTCTAGAGTCTCAACATCTTTTTTACATCATGGTGACCAAAACTGAATGCAATATTCCAAGTATGGCCTTGCCAAGGCATTATAAAGTGGTATTAACACTTCACGTGATCTTGATTCTATCTCTCTGTTTATGCAGCTCAGAACTGTGTTGGCTTTTTTGGCAGCTGCTGCACACTGCTGGCTCATATCTAAATGGTTGTCCACTAGGACTCCAAGATCCCTCTCACAGTTACTACTATTGAACAAGATACCACATATTCGATACCTGTGCATTTTGTTTTTCTTCCCTAAATGTAGAACCTTACTTTTTTCACTGCTGAATTTCATTTTGTTAGATAGCTTCTAATATTCAAGTCTGTCAAGATCCTTCTGTATCTTGAGCCTATCTCTTCTGGAGTGTTGGCTATTCCTACCAGCTTGCTGTCATCTGCAAATTTGATGAGTTCCCCATCTATCCCCTCGTCCAAGTCATTGATGAAGATGTTGAAGAGCACTGGGCCTAAAACAAAGCTCTGAGGTACTCCACTGCATACTTCCCTCCATGTAGATGCAGTTCGATTGAGGACTATACGTTGAGTGCGGTTGGTCAGCCAGTTACGAATCCATCTTGTGGTGATGCTGTTTAACCCACATTTTTCTACTTTATCTAGTAGTAGGTTATGGTCTACTTTATCAAATCCTTTACTGAAGTCAAAGTAAATTATATCGACAGCATTCCTCTGGTCCACTAATTTTGTCACTTTGTCAAAGAATGCAATAAGATTAGTCTGGCATGATCTGTTTTTGACAAACCCATGTTGACTTATGGTTATTACTTTGTTTGCTTCTAGGTGTTTGGTGATTCGTTGCTTGATTATCTTTTCCAGAATCTTCCCTGGCATTGAGGTCAGGCTGATAGGTCTTTAGTTTCCTGGATCTGTTTTTTTTCCTTTTTTGAAGATGGGAACTACATCAGCTCTTTTCCAGTCCTCTGGCAGCTCCCCTGTGCGCCAGAATCTTTGAAAGATATAGTTCAGTGGATCTCGTCTGCCAGTTCCTTCAGAACCTTGGGGTGTAATCCATCAGGTCCTGGTGATTTGTCCTCGTCTAGGGTAAACAAGTGTTCACTTACCATTTTCTTCCCTATTTTAACTTGTGTTCCTAATCTATTTTTTGTGGTGCTGTTTTTGATAGGTTGGACTGTTTTTTCCTTTTGTGTAAAGACAGATGCAAAAAATGAGTTAAGTAGTTTTGCTTTCTCCCTGTTGCTTGTCATCTTCTTGCCACTTTCTCCCAGCAATGGGCCAATTGTTTCATTGACTTTTTTCTTGTTTTTGATATGTTGGCAGAAGCTTTTTTTGTTATTTTTTACTTTAGTTGCAAGCCTTTGTTCATTGTGAATGTTAGCTTTCCTCACTTCATCTTTACAGGCTCAGGCTATTTGCTGATATTCTGCCTTAGTTATTTGCTCCTCATTCCACTTTTTATACTTGTCCTTTTTGTCTTTCAATTTGTTAGAGAGTTCCTTATGCAGCCATGCTGGTTTCTTTTGAGATCTATTATTTTTCTTCTTCATTGGTATTGTGCTAGACTGGGTTTTTATAATCTCACTTTTCAAAATTTCCCAAGTTTCTTGAGTTGTTTTCCCCTTGAGGATTCTCATCCATAGAATCCTTCTCAAGCTCTCTCTAAGTTTATTGAAATTAGCTCTCTTAAAGTCCAAGACTCTAGTTTGACTTTGTTCTACTACTTGTGTTTGCATAATGTTGAATTCTAATATTGCGTGATCACTTGCCCCCAAGGTTCCTGTAGCTTCAACACTTTCTATCATTTCATCTCTGTTAGTGGGAATTAAGTCCAATATGGCTGATCCCCTTGTTCCCTTCTCTATTTTTTGGGAAACAAAGTTGTCTGTTAGGTTTGTTAGGAACCTATTTGATCTTCCACTTGATGCAGAGTTTGTCTCCCAGTTGATGTCAGGGTAGTTAAAATCCCCCATTACTATTGTGATGTGCTTCCTACATACCTTAGTTAGCTGACTAGCAAAAAGATAATCTACTTCCTCTGTTTGGTTGGGTGGCCTATAGTATAGACCTATGGCAATGTCATTTCCCGCCCTTTAATATTGACCCAAATGCATTCAAGATAATTTTCATCATTGTTGTGTTCTATTTCTGTAGAGATGTAGTTATTTTCTTATATATAGTGTAACTCTACCTCCTCTTTTATTTGGTCTATTTCTTTTAAATAATTTAAATCCCTCTAGCTGTATGTTCCATTTGTGGGTTTCATCCCACCAAGTTTCCGTAATGGCAACAATATCATATCTGCCGTCATTTACTTGAATTCTAATTCACCCTGTTTATTCCTCATATTCTGTGCATTGGTGTATAGACATTTGAGTCCATTTTGTTTGATCCTGTGTTTACTATCTACATAACCTGTGTTGTGCCTGACTGCCCCTACTTTCTTGCTACCTGTTTGATTTAATGCACATGGTATGGCACTCACTATTAAATGCTTGGTTTTGGTTGACAGCAGGGGTGATAATCTTACTCGCACAGACATCTATGTTACATGCAATGATAGCCCTATTAATTTTGGATTGCTGGGGACAGAAATGTTCTGGATCAATTAATTCTCTGTCCCTGCTGTTCAGTTTAAATGTTTATCCAGAAAATCTGTGAATTTATTGCTAAGTAACTCAGTCCCTTTCTTTGATGGATGCAATCCAACTCTTTTCTACAGTTTTTCATTGGACCAGTTGCAGACATCATGACTAATAAAACCAAAGCCTTCCCTTCTACACCACTCCTTTAGCCATCCATTAAACTCCGCTACATGCTGGCCTTTCCCTTTTTGTTCCTTATATACTGTAAAACCTCTGAAAAGATAAGCCTACAACCTATACTACTAAGTTCATACCCCAAGCTCTGGAAATCATTCTGCACAGAAAGTACATCCTTTTGGGACAGATCATTTGTGCCAAGATGTATAATAGCATCAACATCCCAGTCCTTACTGGCATTCTTGACTATCTTAAGAATACGCCTCTTGTCTCTGCTGGCAGTAGCACCTGGCAGACACCTGACCTCTTTCAAAATCTCCATATCTTTTCCTAAATTTACATCCCTTAAAATTGAATCACCAACCAGAAGGTGGCTTCTCTTTTTGGATACCGTGCTCTTCTTGTGTGACAGATATGTAATACCTGGTTCACACTTTCCCCTTTCCAAAGTAAGTTCTTCATCTTGGACCACGATCCCCTGCTTATTTGAGTTATCAGTATCACAACTACCTTGACCTGTCTCTTTAGTGTCCCTATTAAGGTCAGCAAGGGCACTGTATCTGTTATGCTGGGACACAGCAAAAGCTTTGTGTTTATGGTTCACAGATCTCACCCTGCCAGATTCCATGGTTGTCCATACTGCTCTTCTCCTGCAGGATCTTTGTGATAGAGGGTACTGATGGCGCGGCAGCTCAATAGAGTGGAATGGCTGAATTGGGTACCTAATTTCTGCTTGGAGAGCACAGATTAGTGATTCTAGATAGGTAATCTGTCCACGTAGACTACTAATTTGTTTACAGAGAGGACAGTACCGAAATTTGAAAAGAGTACTGTGAAAGACAGCTACAAAACATGTTATGTATATAGTTTTGGCAGGAGATTTAAACAACAATAGGTCACTTGTGATTGGTCAGCTGCCCAGCTGGCTGGGTATATAAGGAGGGCTGTTTGCCTGTAACTTTTGCTGAAGTCTCACTTTACATTAAAGAGCTGTTGTCACTACCTTGCTTCTGCCTCCTCAATCGCCCAACTCAACATTGGCGATGAGGGTGGGATTGAGGCACTGAGAAGCAAGCTGAAAAAGAGCTACCTACAGCGGATTCAGCCAGGCTGATGAGCCGTACACAACAGGACTACGATGTCTGCGTTCGTACCGCCAAAGCCTTTCGACCCAGCCAGAGAGAAGTGGGGGTCGTACATGATCCGGTTCAAGTGCACCCTGGAAGCCAGCAACATGCAGGGCCTCCCCGGAAACTGAAAGAGGGCCCTGTTCCTGAGCCACTGCGGGCCGGAGGTCTTCGACATGGTGGAGTCACTCTCGGAACTGACACCGGTCCAGACCGTCTCGTGGAAAGTGCTACAAGCCACACTCAAGGCACACTAAGCCCTGGTACCATTGAAGTTTGTGCAGTGCTAGGAGCTCCGGCAACGAGTACAGCATGAAGGAGAGCTGATCAGCGCATACATGACCACCCTGTGTAAGGCTGTGATGCACTGCGAGTACTGGGATCTCGATGACGCGCTCCTAGAGCAACTAATCTGTGGAGTGAGAGATATACGCTTACAGAGAAAGTTGCTCGTGAGACAAAATCTGACTCTACCCATCACTCTTGACGAGGCCAGGGCATACGAGTCATCAACCAAGGCTGCGGAGACGCTGCAACGACCAGCTAACCCAAAGGAAACCCCGAGGTCGGCACTGGTGCACCGAGAATCCACCCAGACCAGCAGTGAGGAAGAGTCAGAGGAGGACGTCTTCCAAACGGAGAGACAGACAAGGGAGCAGAAAGAGCGACGAGGAAACTGCTCGAGCTGCAGAGGAACATACCAGAGGCAGACCTGTAAGTTCAGGGATGCCATCTGCAGGCATTGCGAGAAGAAGGGGCATCTGGCGAGAGTCTGCAGGGCAAGCCTACCAGTCAACCACAAGCCCCAGAACAACTTCAACCAATCAAAGCCGGCGTGGCTCAAGCGGGCCAGTAAAGATGGTGACCAGAGGAAACGGCACAAATTTCAAAGCCACGAGACCTGCAGCACCAGGATCGGCCAGGCCAACACGACCATCGAGAAGAAGGTCTACACAATGGTCAAGTTCGAGGGCCAACCCTGCGAAATGGAGATCGACACCGGGTCGTCCCTGTCCATCATGTCCTGGGCAACCCTGAAGGCCGCCCTCCCCAACATCAAGAAAAGCAGGCTCCAGATTCAACTAATCCAGCTTCGGGACTACCAGGGGAACAGCATTCCTGTCGTAGGAGCTGAAATGTTCCAGGTCACCTATGGCGAGTACCAGAAGGAGCTACACCTCACTGTGGTGAGCGAGACACTCCTGAGCTTCCTAGGGCTGGACTGGTTCAAGGCCTTAGGAATGGGATTCACCGGTGTCCACAGCGCCAGCGGCAGCACCCTGAAGGAGGACCTCATTAAGGAGTTCCAGGACATCTTCAACGACCGGCTGGGCAAGTATGTGGGGACCCCTATCTCTTTTAACTTAGACCCTAACGTAGCTCTAATCAGACTGAAAGCTAGACGAGTGCCATTTGCATTCAAGCCCAAAATTGACTTGGAACTGGATAAGCTAATCAAGCAAGGGGTGTTAGTCCCAGTAGATCACGCCAAGTGGGAGACCCCAATAGTGTCCCCAGTCAAATCAGATGGGTCTCTGCGCATCTGCACAGACTACACATGCACATTAAATAAGGCTCTTCAGCAGAGCGCATACCCTGTCCCAATTGTGCATCATTTATCTATCTAGACCCGTGCCAGTCGGGCTTCAGGCAGGGGCACAGCACAGAAACGGCATTGGTCGTGTTGGTGGATGATCTCTGGAGGGCTCGGGACAGGGGTTGCTCCTCTGTCCTAGTCCTATTAGATCTCTCAGCGGCTTTTGATACCATCGACCATGGTATCATGCTGCGGCAGTTGAGAGGGTTAGGAATAGGGGGCACCGTTCTGCAGTGGTTCTCCTCCTTCCTCTCTGACCACTCGCAGTTCGTGTTGGCAGGGGGGCAGAGGTCAACCTCGAGGCGTCTCGCATGGGGAGTGCCACAAGGGTCGGTCCTCTCGCCCCTTCTGTTCAACATTTATGTGAAGCCACTGGGTGAGATCATCCATGGTTTTGGGGTGAAGTGTCATCTGTACGCTGATGATACTCAGCTGTACATCTCCACCCCAGACCACCCCAACGATGCCCTTGATGTGATGTCTCACTGCCTGGAGGCCGTGCGGGTCTGGATGGGGAGGAACAGGCTCAGACTCAATCCGTCCAAGACCGAGTGGCTGTGGCTGCCGGCGTCCCGATATAGTCAGCAGGTGCCATTGCTGACTATTGGGGGTGAATCTTTGCCCCCCACAGAGAGGGCTCGCAATCTGGGTGTCCTCCTGGACGCACGGCTGTCTTTAGAAGAGCATATGACGGCCGTGGCCAGGGGGGCCTTTTATCAGGTTCGCCTGATCCGCCAGTTGCAGCCCTTTCTGGACCGGGACGCCTTGCGCACGGTCACTCATGCCCTTGTCACCTCCCGGCTGGACTATTGTAATGCTCTCTACATGGGGCTCCCCTTGAAGAGCACTCGGAGGCTCCAACTGGTCCAGAATGCGGCCGCGCGGGTGGTTATGGGCGCAACTCGTTGTGCCTGCGTGACACCTCTCCTGCGCGAGCTGCACTGGCTCCCAGTGGTCTTCCGGGTGCGATTCAAGGTGTTGTTTACCTTTAAAGCGCTCCATGGCATAGGACCCGGGTACCTTCGAGACCGTCTTCTGCCACCAACAGCCTCCCACCGACCAGTCCGCTCCCACAGAGAGGGTCTCCTCAGGGTGCCATCAGCCAAGTTATGTCGGCTGGCGACACCCAGGGGGAGGGCCTTCTCTGTGGGAGCCCCAGCCCTGTGGAATGAACTGCCCCCGGAAATACGTAAGATCTCCGACCTCCGGGTGTTTCGTTGCGCATTGAAGACCCTGTTGTTCCGCCAGGCCGGGCTATCAACTTAATAATTTTAAATTGGGGTATTTTAAATTTTTGGGGTTTTAAATCGGCCAAATCTATTTAATTATTTTAAATTTTAATTATTGTTGTGTCTTGTGTTTTTAAATTGGCTGTACACCGCCCTGAGTCCTTCGGGAGAAGGGCAGTATAGAAATAAAATTATTATTATTATTATTATTATTATTATTATTATTATTATTATTATTATTATTATTATTATTATTATTATTATTATTATTATCTCAATTTGCTGGGCCCTGGCAAGATCTTCGCAAAACTTGATCTTGCGCAGGCATACCAGCAGCTACCGGTAGATGGCGCTACCGTGGAAGCACAGACTATAGTCACCCATAGAGGTGCATTCAAATGCACCAGACTTTAATTTGGAGTCAGCATAGCCCCCGGACTTTTCCAAAGTACCATGGAGCATCTGTTACAGGGACTGCCAGGGGTTATGCCCTACTTTGACAATATACTCAGCACAACAGACGAGAAACAGCTAGGGGACAGACTCAGGCGGGTTTTGGCCAAATTCAGGGAGGCTGGACTTCGCGTAAAATGAAATAAGTGCATGATTGCAGTCCCCTCTGTGGAATTCCTGGGGTACCAGGTGGACAGATCAGGAATACACCCCACTGAGAGCAAAATAAGGGCCATCCAGAACGTGCCCACACCAAAAAACAAATTGGAGCCACAGGCTTTCTTGGGTCTCCTCAACTTTTATGCCATGTTCCTAAGAGACAAGGCAATGGTCGCCGAACTGCTACACCGGTTACTGGCCAAAAATGCACCTTGGGTCTGGGGGAAGGCTGAAGCTGCCGCATTCAATGCAGTGAAAAAACTCCTATCCGCAGACAGTTTCCTGATTCAGTATAATGTGACGCTACCGCGTGTTCTAGTCTGTGATGCGTCCCCCTTTGGTGTGGGAGCCGTCTTGAGCCATAGACTACCGAACGGGCTAGAGGCACCCATTGCCTACTACTCTCGAACCTTGTCCAGCACGGAATTACAGCCAGCTGGACAGGGAAGCCCTCGCAGCAGTGTTGGGGGTCAAGAAATTTCACGAATATCTATTCAGCCGACATTTCGAATTGGTCATGGACCATCGTCCACTTTTGGGCCTCCTGGCTGGGGAACGGCCCACCCCCACTGCCTTGTCCCTACGCATGACACCGTGGACCATATTCCTGGCAGCTTACTCCTACCAACTTGTCCACCGACCGGGACTGAGTTTGAGACATGCTGATGCCCTCAGCCGCTGCCTGCTACCGGACCTCTTAGAGGACCCAACCCTGGAGGCACCAGTTCTCCTTATTGATGTTTTGGACTCGGGGCCTCTTACTTCAACGGAAGTAGCGAGAGCCTCAGCTAAAGACCCTGTGCTGAGAACTGTCATGAGTTGGGTCATGAGGGGTTGGCCAGCAAAGACTGAGGGCAGGGAATTCAAAGCATTTTTTATTAAAAAAAATGAACTGTCTATGCAAGGGGGTTGTTTGGGGTGACCGTGTCATTGTGCCCTTATGCTTAAGGGAAAAAGTTTTTAAAATATTACATGAAGGGCATCCAGGAATTGTAAGAATGAAGGGTCTAGCTAGGAGCTATGTATGGTGGCCCCAAATGGATAATGACATCACTGAGTGGGTGGGGAAGTGTAACCCCTGTCAAGAGTCCAGGCCAGATCCCCCCACAGCACCAATCAAGGAATTGGAGCGTCCCCAGGGGCCCTGGTCAAGGATTCACATAGATTTTGCAGGGCCTTTCCATGGCCAGACCTTTATGGTGATCGTCAACGCCTTTTCAAAGTGGCTCGAGATCACTCTCATGCCATCCGTGACTTCCAAAGCAGTCATAAAGGCACTCCGCAAACTCTTTGCCACCCACGGGCTGCCTGACACCCTAGTGTCGGATAACGGGCCCCAATTCACCACCACCCAGTTTGAGGGATACTTGGCAGAATTAGGCATCCGGCACGCACTCTCGGCCCCGTTTCATCCAGCCAGTAATGGATTGGTTGAGAGATTTGTAAGAACGGCCAAAGAAGCACTGGCACAGCTGGACACAGAAGACTGGCAAGCCCGAATAGACAAATTCTTAGCAGTCCAACACGCCACCCCTTGTACAACCATGGGGTGCAGTCCAGCCAAACTCTTCATGGGTAGAAAGCTCAGGTGTACCTTGGACCGATTGCACCCCAACTACTCCCCGGATGGGTTTAGAGGGACCAACCAGAAGTTATGCGGGTTTCAGATAGGAACACTGGTGTTCGCTAGGAATTACTCAGAGGGTCTCCTACGGGTGGCCGGGGTGATCTCTGACATAAAGGGGCCCAAATCATACACAGTGGACAGGATCTGGTGTAGGCACATCAATCACCTTAGAAAGAGGTTGGCCGGACAGCCAGAAATGTACTCAGAAATACCAGACCCTGACTACCAAAGTTTTCCTAAACAGCTAACTCAAGCCCGAGAAGGTCGGAAGACTTAACTGTGGACTCCGGGGTCCAGTGCCACCCCAGCAAGACACCACTCCCAGCCGAAGACTCCAATGCCCCCAACGAAATCCAGGAGGTTCCATTGGTGGAGCCAGGGGAAACAAAAGGTCCCTCCAACCAGCTCGACACCACACCTCAGACTGAACTGCACAGGTCAACTAGGGCCCAGACACGCCCTGATCACCTGATTTTGTATACAAATGTATAGACTAAGTGCCTTCTGGGAGGGGAAGGGTGTTATATATATAGTTTTGGCGGGAGATTTAAACAACAATAGGTCACTTGTGATTGGTCAGCTGCCCGGCTGCCCGGGTATATAAGGAGGGCTGTTTGCCTGTAACTTTTGCTGAAGTCTCACTCTACATTAAAGAGCTGTTGTCACTACCTTGCCTCTGCCTTCTCAATTGGCCAACTCAACAAAACAAGTATTAAACTAAGCCGGTCATTTTGAAATAGAATAAAATCACAATCTCAAGTGCACTAACCCTGAATATTAAGAGATTAAAATGACTTTTTGAAAGTCATTTTTTAACTAAGGTCCTCCCCCCCACCCCCACACACACATTTGAAACTATTTTCTTGGGCATTCCACAATATTTTTCATGCTCAGCTTACATTCTCTTATCTTTTAATTGAAGCAGAAATATGGAAGATTAAAAACTATCTAACTGAAATGAAGAGGAAAAAAGTAGGTATTCATCCATAACAAGATGAGCCGAGGTGGCACAGTGGTTAGAGTGCAGTACTGCAGCTACTTCAGTTGACTGCTAGTTCAGAAGATCAGCAGATTAAATCTCACCGGCTCAAGGTTGACTCAGCCTTCCATCTTTCCGAGGTGGGTAAAATGAGGACCCAGATTGTTGGAGGCAATAGGCTAATGCTAATGAAATATGCTAATATGCAATATGCTATATGCTAACTTTGTAAACCGCTTAGGGAGGGCTGTAAAGCAATATGAAGCGGTATAGAAGTCTAAATAAAAAAATAGATACTCTGTGTGCCTTCAAGTCAGTGATTCCTGCCAACTGCCTGGAAAAGTCTCTGAAGTTTTCTTTTTGGCAAGATTTTTGAAAGTGGCTTGCCCTTACCTGCTTCCTAGGACTGAGAAGGTATGATTGGCCCAAAGTCACCTATCTGGATTTGTGCCTAAGCTAGCACTAGAACTCATGTTTTCGCAGTATCTAGCCTCATGCTTTAACTACTACACCAAACTGGCTATCAGAACAAGGGTATTTTTTCCTAAATGTGCTTGGAAAAAAGACAATTTCTCAAATCTATTTGGGAACAGTTTAGCATTTTTTGATACTGAACCACACAAATTGAGTAACAAATAAATGAGAGAGGGAAATAGAGAAAAAAGGAATATGATTTATCTTTAAAATCACTCACTTTGCATTCACTGCATGCAATAATGAGCTTAATAAAAATTTTAAAAATATTTAGGAAAACACAACACTAAATTTTAAAACAGAGACATCTAAGTACAACATTTTTTTCCTGAGAACAAATTGGAAGAGCAAATAGCTATTTTGCAAAAGCATAACATCTGTTCATTCACTTACAAACATACAAACACAACTAAATCAGCTAATGCAAAGATTGCTGTCCTGTGTTTCTAAAGAATTAACTGTATGATGCAGTTGGAATTAACTTTCCTTTTTCTGTTATGAAGTGAAAACTGAATATTTTGCACAGAAGGTATAGAATTATATCTAATTCCGGGTCCTTGTATTATAGAAATAGTAGAACCCCTTTATTGTACATATGTGATATGTTTAACTGTGTAAAACCTTTTACTGTCATGTGTCTTATGGTCCATTTAATGCATGAAATTAAACTGAAAAATCTGATGTACAACTATAGTGTATATTAGAGGTGGAGATCCTTTGAGAGCTGTATGCAACGAAATTTCATTTTAATGTTTGCCGATTAATGTTCATTCAAAGTGATAATAAAGTTATTCTAAGTCTCAGTGAGAAATCAAGCTGAAAAAACAAGGCAAAACCT
The DNA here is from genome assembly GCA_022577455.1 of Arizona elegans. Taxonomy (NCBI): domain Eukaryota; kingdom Metazoa; phylum Chordata; class Lepidosauria; order Squamata; family Colubridae; genus Arizona; species Arizona elegans. Next base: position 34,679,484 of record JAKOOJ010000007.1, on the reverse strand, counting down.
CAGAAACAATCATGGGTGGCCTAGCAATAAAAAAATAATGCAGATTGCATAAAGAAACAAGAATAAGAAATAAGAAGAAAAAGAAAACAAAATAATAAGAAAAACAAAAGGAACAGAGGTCCAAGAAGAAAGGTAGCAGACTGCTGATAAGGGGAAAAGAGACAAACTGTGCAAGCATGTACATACAGTGGTGGGATTCAAATAATTTAACAATCTGTTCTCTTCCCTAATGACTGGCTGGGTGGGCATGGCCAGGGAGTGTGAAAGGCAGCACTCAGCCTTCTGCACCCCCCGGGAGCAAAAACGGGTTGTGGGGGGGGGTGCTGTCCCCATCCCCCATTTTGGGCCTAGTAGGCCTCCCTGAAGCCTCCTGGGAGCAAAAACGGGCCATGTGGGGGTCGCGCCGCACCCCTGCGTCCTGTTTTGGGCCTAGTAGGCCTCCCTGCACTTATCTTGGAGCCAAAATGGGGCACATGGGGACTTCTGGAAGGGGCAGGGGGGGCGCGGGGCCAGACAGCAATTTAACAACCGGTTCGGCTGAAGTGGTGTGAATCGGTTGAATCCCACCAATGTGCATGTATATATGTAGATGCGTGAATAAGTATATGTATGTGTGTTAGGTGTATGCATGTAGGTATATTCAGGTAGTCTTCAACCTGCAACAGTTCATTTAATTCGAAGTTTCAATGGCACTAAAAAAAACCCACTTATGGACTTCCGGTTGGCACCACAGGCATTGTGGACGGCCTCTCCGGACCGCCAGCCCCGCAATTTCGTAAAAGCCGCTTTGACAGCGTCAAGCAGCTGTCTAGCGGCTTGAAAACCTCTCCATCGGGAGAAGAAGGAGAGGAGAGCCGGTGGGTGCGAGTAGAGCTCCTTGAAAGCTCTCTGGAATAATTCCAGAGGCTTGGAGGGTGAGAGCTCCCCGGTCAGCCCACTAAAAAGCTCCGGATCCGGGATGACTCTGTTTAAACAGAGCCAGACGTCGCGACCAATCCTGCAGGCAAAAGTGAGTTTGATTGAATACAAGCGCAGGCAGAGCCAAAACAGGAGAACAAGCTTTACAAGTAACAGTGCTTAACTCCGGATTTACATTGTTTCTAATTGAATCTCTTTGAGTTGGAGGCTGAAGATGGCGCCTTTGTTATGGGTGTGAAAGTGAAAGTTAGAAACGAAAGTGTTTATTGAGAACTTTGCACTTTGAGAGTGGATTAAAGCTGCTGGGAATTGAGAGCTTGAGAAAAGACTATTTTGCTTGATAAATTATAGACTATAAATTACAAGCTTTTGAAAACTGTTCAAGGGACTTTGTGGCAGTGAAAGGAAAAAATACTTTTTTAAAAAAAGATGGCTTCTAAACAAGTTAGGAGCTTCTACAGGTAGAGGAGGTTCTCCAGTAGTGTCAGTAGTGACACAGAAAGCACAACTTCTGGCTGATTCACAGAGTCAGGAGGCTTCTTTTAATGAACTCAAAGAATTTATAAAAGAAGCCATGAATAATCAAGCTGCAGCTATGAATAATCTAACAGTAATTGTGGAAGGGAAATTAAAGAAATTTGAGGAGGATATAAAGTCAATTAAAGAAGTTGTTGAAGAAAAGCATGGTGAAATAAGAGATGATATTGTTTTAGCAGTCTCAGGATTGGCAAAACTTATTATTCAGGTGGATGAGAGAGTGGAAGAAATTAATGAAGCCAATCTGAACTTGGAAAACAAAGTAGGAGACATTATGACTAAAACAGAGAAGGTGGATGATGAATTGGTAATGTTACAATACAGATCTATGGAATTTGCCCTGAGACTGAGAGGGCTAAAAGAAAATAGCTGGGAAAATTTAAAGGATATTTGTGCAGAAGCAATTGCAGGGCTAATCAAAGAAAGTCCAGATGATATGGCAAGCCGAATTGATAAAATTTACAGGGTTAACTCTTGGGTGGCAAGACAAAGGCAGTTGCCAAGAGATGTGGTGATTTATTTTACAACCAGGAGGATCAGAAATGACATCTTACAAGCTTCCTATAAGAATAAGGTTCATGTGGCTGGACAAGAAGTGGTGGTTCTGAAAGAGATCCCTCCAAAAATGTTAAGAAGCAGAAAGGACTTTGGCTTTTTGGTAAATGAACTGAGAAACCAACAAGTGCAGTACAGATGGGATATTCCAACTGGTCTAATAGTGAATTATAGTGGAGAAAGATACCGGTTAAACACAGTTTGGAAGGCAAAAGATTTCTATGTTAATGTTCTAAAGGCTGGACATCCACCCTCACTGGGGGGGGGGGGGGCAAAAAGAAAATGGAAATGTTACAACAAGAGAAAGATGGAAAGCAGATACAAACTTATGCTGAAGTAGCAGCTGGAGGAATCATCATGGAAGAAGATCTGGATCTTGGGGGCCCACCCCCAACTCTGAAATCATTTAAGAAGGAAGAGCCAAGAGAACAACGACTGACCCGAGCAACCTATAAACGTCAAGAACAACAATTAAAAGTGCAACAACTTCAAGGTTTACCTCAAGAAGTTCAAAAAACAGAAACGGGGGGGGGGGGGGGGGCTAGGCTGAAGAATAAGATGGAGGATATTTAGCTGATGCTCTTAAAGCTTCGAAAGGCCAAAGATGGCAACTAAATTCCTATCTTGGAATGTTAATGGTTTAAATTCACCACAAAAAAGAAAGAATTTCATTATTTGAAACAATTTAAGAATGATGTTATTTGTTTGCAAGAAACAAACATTAGACTATCAGACCAAAAATATTTGATAAATTCAAGATTAGGTACACACTTTGTGGCATCAGCGCCAGAGAAGAAAAATGGGCTAGTTATATATATAAAGAAAGGATTAGTAGCTAATTTAATTGAGGCAGATATTCAAGGAAGATATATTGCAATTGAATTATTAACTCAGACTGGAAAAATGCTTTTAATTGGAATATACGCCCCTAATCAACAACAAGATAAGTTTTATAAATTTTTACACACTAAAATAATACAATGGGACTATAAATCTTTTATACTAATGGGTGATTGGAATGGAGTAATAGATACACAGAAAGATAAAAAAAGTTTATCAAAGATCTCAACACGTGCGAAATTACCTAAATCCTTTTTTGATATGATGGAAGATATGGAATTGAGAGATATTTGGAGAGAATGTAATGTTGAGGAGAGAGACTTTACATTTTTTTCTGATAGACATCAATCCTTTTCCAGGATTGATTTCATACTAATCACAAATAATTTTATTTCTAGAGTGAAGAAGACGAAGATATGTCCAAGAACTCTAACTGATCATAGTCCGGTTTGGGTAGAATTGGAACAGGAGAGGGGAGAAAGGAGGTCTTGGAGGCTAAATGAAAATTTATTTAGATATGAAGAAAATGTGAATGAGGTTAAAAAACAAATGAAATAATTTTTTGCTATTAATATGCATAAGGGTACTTCTATGGAAATGGTTTGGGATGCAATTAAGGCTTATATAAGGGGAACTTTAATACATATGAAGAATAAATATAGATTAAAACAACAAAAGAAGCGGAAAGAGATACAGGAGGAAATAAAAAAGAAAGAACAGTTACTCATAATTAATCCAAGAGATAAGAGAGTAAAAGAAACAATAAATATACTACGAGAGCAATTTAATATGTTGATGGCTGATCAAGTGGCAACAAGTTTACAATATGCTAAACACAATACATTTTGGAATGCTAATAAACCAGGCAGGTGGTTGGCTTATGTGTTGAGGAAAAAACTGAAATCATGGGTTATTGGTAAGATAGAATTTAGAGGTAAAGAAGTTCATCAACAGAATATGATCAAAAAGGCCTTTTTAGAATTTTATACTAAATTATATGCTAGTGATTCAATACAAAGCATAGATATAGATAGATACCTAAAGGAAGAGAATATTCCTGAATTAACGTTAGAACAGAGGGAAGGACTGAATCAGCCAATAACTTCTGAGGAGATTATTGCAGCAATTAAGCAGTTAAAGACAAGTAAGGCTCCAGGAACAGATGGATTAACAGCTGTTTATTACAAGAATTTACAGTCGGAAATGGTAGAACCGCTTAGAGTTTTATTTTGTAAAATTCAATCAGGGGGAGGAGTTCCACCCTCATGGAGAACAGCTTTTGTTTCACTGATCCTGAAGGAAGATCAAAATTGTATCAAACCTGAAAATTTTAGGCCAATATCACTTTTGAACACTGATTACAAAGTCTTTGCCAAGATATTAGCGAATAGATTAATGCCAGTTATGCAACAAATAAATCATAATGACCAATCAGGGATTATAAAAGGGAGGCAAATGAAATATAATGTTAGACAAATTGTAAATTTAATGGAATATTTGGAAAAAAATAACCAGGTCCCTGCAGCGCTCATATTTTTGGATGCAGAGAAGGCATTTGATCGATTGAATTGGCAATTTTTGTTTAAGATAATAGAAAAAATGCATTTTGGAGAGTATTTTATACAATCAATTAGAGCAATATATCAGGAACAAACAGCACAAATAATAGTTAATGGAGGTTTAACAGATTCTTTTAAAACTGAGAAAGGTACAAGGCAGGGTTGTCCATTGTCTCCATTGCTGTTTATTTTAACTTTAGAAGTTTTGCTGAAAAAGATACATAACTCTGATAAAATAAAAGGAATTGTAATTAGACAGCAAGATTATAGATTAAGAGCGTTTGCAGATGACCTGGTTGTTACTTTATCTCAACCTGTAGAATCGGCACCACATATGTTGGACATAATAAGTCAATATGGTAAGGTATTTGGATTTAAAGTAAATCAACATAAGACAAAGATGATAACTAAAAATATGTCCATATCTCAAAGAGAAGATTTAAGGAGGATAACGGGGTTTGAAATAGTTAAAAAGGTTAAATATCTAGGAGTGTATATTGCAGCCTCAAATACGAAATTATTTAAAAACAATTATGAAGTTCTCTGGCATAAAGTGCAGAAAGAAATGGAAAATTGGAAAAACTTACAACTATCTCTACTGGGAAGGATAGCAGTAATAAAAATGAATGTATTACCTAGGTTCCTATTTTTGTTTCAAATGACATCAGTGCTTAAGAAAGATGGAAACCTGATGGAGTGGCAGAAAGGGGTTAATACTTTTATTTGGGGTGGGAAGAAACCAAGAGTGAAACTGAAAATTATACAGGATGTACGTGAGAAAGGAGGTCTTAAAATGCCTAATTTAAGATTGTACTATGAAGCAGCTGTTTTATCACAAATTAGTGACTGGTTTAATTTAACTGAAGAGAGAATGTTGAATATAGAAGGTTATGATCTGTTATATTGATGGCATGCTTACTTGTTATACGAAAAAAAAGTGGATAAGGTGTTTAAGGGTCACATACTTAGAAATGCCTTGCTGAGGGTTTGGAAAAAGTATCAATATAAGTTAAACTACAAGATACCTATATGGGCAAATCCTAGACATGAATAGAAAACATAAGTATAGAACAAAAACAGGAGGTGATTACTTATAAAGAGCTTCTTTTTATGGAAAGGGGTAAACTGCAATTGAAACCCTTAAATGTATTAAAAGAAGAAGGGATAATTTACACCTGGTTTCAGTATGGTCAGCTTCAAGCTAGCTGGAGGGAAGACCAAAAAATTGGTGTTATGCAAAATGAGGAAAACTTGGTAAAACAGATTAGAGATCAAAGTCAAATGCATATTAAAAGGTTGTATAATGCATTATTGGAAATAGATTGAGAAACGGAATTGATTAAGGACTGTATGATAAAATGGGCACAAAACTTTCAGGAACCAGTGATGATAGAAACATGGGAAAAGATTTGGGTTAGAAATTTACGCAAGCACAAAACTTAAGAAAAAATTTTTACAAAATGTTTTATAGATGGCATTTAGATCCTAAAAAATTATCATGTATGTATCCAAACTTGCAAGCTAAATGTTGGAGATGTGAATGTGACGATGCAACTTATTATCATATATGGTGGACTTGTAAGAAAATTAAGGCATTTTGGATAAAAATTTGGTGGGTGATGCAGAACATTTTAAAGAAAAGGTTGAAATTTACTCCTCAATTGTTTTTATTGGGCATAACGATGGATTGTACAGCATTAGAGACTAAACTGATTTTGAACTTAATATCAGCAGCTAGGCTGTTGGTAGCGCAATATTGGAAGAAGGACTCTTTGCCTACTATTGAAGAGTGGGCACTGAAAGTAACAAACTTAGCAGAAATGGCGAAAATTTCAGCGTATTTGAAGGACTATACACAAGAAAGATACGTATCAGAATGGAGAAGATGGATTGATTATATTCAAAATAAGTATCAGACAAGAAAATATCAAATAGCTTATGAATGAATGTTAAGTTTTAGAAGTATTATGTTATCTATAGTGTAGTTAAGGTTTCAGGGGGGGATTTTGTAGTCTAAGGATAGATAGGTTAATTTAGCTTATGATTGTTAACTGAAATACCCTGTATTTTGCTCTGGGAAGTCTGGGGGGAAGGGGTGTGGGGGTGTGGGGGGAGGGAAAACGAGTGGGGGGAATATTGGGGGAAAAATCTTTTTTTTGTAAAACTTTTCAATAAAAAAAAAACCCCACTTATGACTATTGCTGCATCCCCACAGTCACCTGAATAAAATTTGGATGCTTGGCAACTGACTCATATTCATGACGATTGCAGTGTCCCAGTGTCATATGATCTCCTTTTGCGAACTTCTGACAAGCAAAGTCAATTAGGAAACCAGATTCACTTAACAACCATGTTACTAATTTAACAACTGGGCCAAGAAAAGTTGTAAAATGGGGCAAAACTCACTTAACAAATTTCTCATTTAAGAATATAAATTTTGGCCTTAATTGTCATAAATTGAGGACCATGTATGTGTGGGTGTGTATATATACACCTGTGTGTATGTGTGTCTGCGCACACACACACAGGCATATGTATATATACATATACATATACTGGTATACATATACACACATACTAGATTGTTTATGTTGGCCTTCTGCATTGAGTGATGTATTCCAAAGCAAACTTCCTATTTCAATCTGTAAAAAGAAACAATTATACTATTGCAGTAATTGTTATTTTAATAGTGATCACATAATTTTGCTCTTTCAAGGAGCTATCATAGCAGAAATTAACACTTTCTAAATAGTATGAACCAACTAATTTTACCCAGATTAAGACAGCACTTGTACAGAAGAAGATCCGTACATACTTTCCACAGGTTGTATAAGGAACATACTCTTCTTGCTGTATAAACAAAGTTAATTGAAACAAGATTATTAGGACAAGTATATAAGAATATGTAATTTTTCTTACATTCTAATTAATTTCTAAACTAGAAACTTCAAACCTGTCTAGTTTTTTTTCTTTGTATCTCATTAATTGATGGTAATAGTTTTTCATTTTCAACAGCAAGTTTTTTATTTCCAAAAACTTATTTCATTTCTACATTAATTTATTAATTTTATTTATTAAAATATAACAAAATATAATGTTTTAGAAGAATTATTTTTCATATACAAATCTAGCAATTAAACAATAAGAAAAATGCAACGTGCTAATACACTTTATTTTGGCATAGACCATCATTAGTAAAATGAAATTGAATACAGTAATAATTTGCATATGAGAGATACCCAAAATGATCTTTGTGTTCAGTATATTCTTGCTATAATGAAGAAATTAAGAAAAACAAAGGGTTTTTAAAAGCTTTAACAGAGAAAGAGAGAAGAAAGAGAAGAAAAAGGAGAAATTGGGTTTATACATTTTCCCCCCAGCAGTTTTACCTAAATTTTTAAAGCTGGAGATTGAAATACAGGTAGTCCTTATTTAGCAGCTGACACATTGAGCAACCATTTGCAATTACCATCAACCATAGTAAAAGTATCATTTTATGGCCAACACATGCACTTATGCCCAAATTTCTGCACCTGACAACCACATCAAAATGAGAGTAAGCTGGCATTGCTGCATGGGAGATATTAATCTAAATGAGATAGCAGCAATTAGAGATCTTCATGGTCTCTCTGTCTCTTTCCCTCATATGTGATTTGCTTAGCAAAAGTCAGAAGAGCCCATTTTTAACTTCAAATATCATCACCCCTACTGTGTATTCTGTGGTCAAAGAAGGATACCATATCCATAGTAGCAATGTTACCATGAGAACTCTGCCACCAGTGCCTATGATCCAGGAAAACCCCAAATTTGGCATCTGAAAGAAGTTTATTGCTATGCAACATTGCATAGCCATGTGCCACTTTAACTCATATAAATAAAAAAAAATGTAAACGGCACACAATTCATACAAGAAGCAAGTGGCCTACACTTTCTGTTCCACTGCCTATTTCCCATGTAATTTTAAAGGCAAGATCTGATCATTTTAGACAAGTCAATCTAAAGTTCACATACCTGCTGCCCCCTTAACTGACACTTTTACAATGCAGATCAAAGGCAAGGAGATGCTGCTTCTGTTACCACCATTTACCTATTTACATAGGTAAAAGAGAAAAAATGTCATAGTGCACTAAACTAGACTGTGGTAGAAGAAGTCAAGAGAAGAGGTTTTCTAAGAAGCTGCCTTTTGCTCAGCATTATTGAAATTTAATAATCCCTCTGTTGCAGCATGTTTGTATATTGTATAACTATACACATGCAGCTCTGGTAATTAGAAAAGAAGAATTGAGTGAATTCATTCAAATTATATTTTTAATTAAAACACTTAAAATTGTAAATACAATTACCTGTGTAATTTCATTCACTATTATATGGTGGCATTTTGCCTCATACTCTGGACATATTTGTTCCTCTTGCTCTAAACACTCAACTGTGTCCCATTTGTATTCTAATTCAGCCTGGCGTCGTTTCCAAAACTCCAAAAACAAGCTAACTAATCAAAGAATAAGTCAAGAAAAGCAATCAGTACATATTGTATGAGTGAAAGTCAAATTGTTGCCACCTGCAACAATTCCATGCCATTTTATGTGCCATACTTTTTGGAGTATAAGACGCATTTTTTCTCCCCCTAAAAGTGGGTGAAAATTGCAGTGCGTCTTATACACTAAATGTTGCCAAAGCCCCACCCGCTGGCCCCCACCCTTTGGCTGTTTTCAGCCTCCGCGCGTCGCATTTCTGGCCTCCATGTGTTGCATTTTCGGCCAGTTCCAGGTGGCGGTGATCGGCGGCGGTGAATGGGCCACGCCGAATGGGTGGTTGTCATGACGAGTGGGCCGTGGCAAATGGGTGGCAGCAAATGGGTAAAGGCAGATTTTTTTCTTGTTTTACTCCCCCCAAAAGATGTGTCTTATACTCCGGTGCATCTTATAGTTTGAAAAATACGGTACTTTTCCCACTCTTTTTTTTAAAGAAGATTTTTCAAAACATGTTCAGTTACATCTTCCTAGCTTATAAACTCAATTTCCTGTAGCTTATTTTTTGAAGAGAGAAAGATGAACTAGCAATTTTATTGCAACAAGTCTTTTTCTATCAAGAATATATTGCATCTGGATTGAGGCAATTCCATAATGGAATAGCTGGGGAATTCTGAGAGGTGAAATCTTAACAAGGTTGGACGCCTTGTTCTAGGCATTTTTCATAGGAAGAGTTGCAAGTACAGGGGAAAGATTGTTACAGGATTCAGATCTGTTATCTTCTCTCTCTTTTCAGGAGCGCCATGGAGAGCTAACCCGGGAAATTGATAAGCTTTTAGGCTGATTAATTTCTGTGTACACAGCTGTGCAGGAGAAATTGATGGCACATGCCCACAGTTTTCCTTTTGCATGCCAAGTCCTTAGGCTTGTTTGCTGACATTTGTCTATTGTCTATACAAATTCAAATATTATACGAATTCTATAATAATAAAGATTGAGGTGTCTCATAAACATAAATGACACCTTGTCCCATTTTATTGAATTAATCACTCAGTATGCAAAACAAAGAAGTTAGCTTACCCCAAATCCCCATAAACACTGCAAACACTAATGTTCCAAAGCTGTCAAATATACAGAGTTTCTGAAAAACATGAAGAGAGAATGGCTTAACATACAGTATTCTTTAATTCTAACTCTTCTGTTGTCATTGTAGATTTTATCATTTGGTTGTCATGTGCATATATTATTTTATTATATTATGCACCTAAGCATCTGCATTCAATCATTGCTTCACTGCAGTATATACACAGTGACTGACTACATTCCTTCTTCAATATGGAAATGGATGAATCTCCTTCTGGGTCCCCAGCTGACAGCTGACGGCCCTGTCCATCTGCTTGCTTGAGGAAAATATGCCAGGTAGCCTAAAAAGGTGTGCTGTTTGTTGCTGTATATACAATTCTATCAAAAGATAACACGAATCCATAAAAATAATGCCACAGATCAGTTTTTCTAACTGTTGCATTCTTATCATGCAAACAGATGGTCTTCTGGTAGAACACCAATTATATAATAAGCTTATTATATGGAAACATGGTTTTTGTGGATCTCACTATTTTAATCATGCCAATTTCTGGTGTAATTTTTTCATATGATAAAATCATAATATTGTAATACGACCCTTTAAAAGAAGAAAAGGGTTATTATATGTTCCTTGAGAACAGACCCACAATATAGGTCAACCGTAATGTGAGTAGGAATGTACAGTTTCCAAATAGGAAAACCCAACTTTCCTTAGATATCAGCATCCACTCAACCCTGCAACCCTTAATTGATTAACACCAATCACCCTCTCACATCAAATAACTTTGCAGGATTGATGTGAGGATAAAATGGGGAGATCCCCAGCTTAGTTTCTTGGAGATAAAATGAAACCCAAATAATCTCTTTATAACTCCAATCAGATTTATATATTTGAGCAAATGAAATGTGCTAAAGAAAAATGATTTGCAAAAATATATAGCAATAGCAGTAGCACTTAGATTTACATACCGCTTTACAGTGCTTTACAGCCCTCTCTAAGCAGAATCAGCTTATTGCCCCTAACAATTTGGGTCCTCATTTTACCCATCTGGGAAGGATGGAAGGCTGAGTCAACCTTGAGCCTGGTGAGATTTGAACTGCCAAATTGCAGTCAGCAGAAGTAGCCTGCAGTACTGCACTCTAACCACTGCACCACCACAGTTCATATAAGTTATGAAGATGCACTAAAATATATCTAGTCAGGAAAAATACATATTAAATATTAGGATCTTATACTATTTCCTATACTTTTTAAAATTGCAAACTTATGTTCAATGCCTACAGCAAATTTAGGATTGGGAAATGGGAAATTGAATGAAATTAACTTGACATTTCCCTTAATCCCTAGTCATGTTCACCATACTATTGTATTGTTTTTGATCTTCGCATATAGAATAAGGATATACAAGAGGAGTGTTTGCTTTATTAAGATGATTTCATGAAGCCCAATCTGTTTAGCTGTACTGGACAGTAGCTTACTTCACTTGTACATTTACAGGCCTACAGAATCTCTCAGATGGTTTTTACTTGGATTAATTTTGTTTAAAAACTATGTGCTAAGGGTTGTACTAATCAGTTACACTTCTTATGTTTATTGCTGATCTTATATTCTTCCTTCTCCACATATTTTCAGTTTATTTCAAAACAGCATTTTATGTCACAGTAATATTTTTTTAATGCTGAAGGAAAAATACCTTGGAAGAGTCACATGTGATGTTGAGATTCCAGTATGTGCATTCTTGATCACATTGTGGACACATAATAATCTTACCTCCTATGTTTGGATCACATACTTCTTGACTGAAAGAATGAATAAATCCATCTTACATATTATGAAACTCAATGAATGGGCTAAATTCATGGGCTAAATTCATAGTTTTCATTGATCACTACTGTCCTGATCATCTTCCACTTCATAAGTATTGTGGTACTACCAGTGTAGCTACACTGGCCCCTTTTTTGATATGCAAAATACAACCAAAATATGTGATAAGTGAGTACTATTGATGATGAGCTCTTTCCCCACCCATAATTCTCTTTTTGTGAATAATCTCTTCGAGAACTCTTCCAATTCACTTCAATGGTGGTTGGCCTTGAACTGTACACTGGTAAAATATAATTTCTATAGCTCTATAGCTGTCCTAAGACCTCTTGCCAAAAATAATTCTATTTATTTTGATGTTCCTAATATTATTTTATTCTGTTTTGTTATCTTCCTGATATTATTTATATTTATTTATTTTTAATCACATGCTTTATAATTTTAATTAGGAGTTGATATTTCTGTATATTCTTCTGGCAAACACAAGATAAAATGCTTAATATTTCAAAGTAACATTGATATAATGACACAAAAGATTTTGAGGAATACAGAAGTTTAGTACATTTGTCATAGATGGTATTTTTTCCAGAATGTATATTATCATTCAGTCTGTAAGGATCGCCTCTCCTTCCAACTTAAGAAAATACGAACTCTTGAATCGTAGTTGTTCAAAAGGATTCTTTTATTAAGCAGAAGTGAAAGCCATCCAGCTAAAGCACAATCTGAATACCCTTAGGCAAAGCAGTAGGATTAAAGTGGTAGAAACCCCTCCCTTTAAGTCAGAATGCAGATTTTAACCAATACACAAGTGTGAAGATGTTTTCTTTACTATTTCCTTTGAGAACCCGAACAAACATGCATTCCCACCATTGAATTGAATGTACAGCATTATTAAACGCAACTTCAGCAAAAGGCAAAAGTTCGGTCCAGTTATCCTGTTGAAAATTAATGAAACATCTTAAATATTGTTCTAGCACTGAGTTCAAAATTTCAGAATTACCATTAGTACAAGGATGAAAGGATGTGCTCAACCGCTGGCCAGTACCAAGTAAGCCCAAAAACGCCCTCCAAAAGTTGGAGGTGAATTGAGCCCCTCTGTCATCCTTTGTGGACAGCCCCTCTGTCATCCTTTGTGGAGCACCATGAAGTTGATAAACGTGTATTAGGAATAATTTGGCTAAACTTTTAGCAGTTGGGATCTTTTGGCAGGTTATAAAATGTGCCTGTTTTGAAAATAGGTCTGTCACAACCCAAATAACAGTATTTCCCCTCACTGTTTGGCAATTCCACAATGAAATCCATAGCGATCTCTCTCCAAGGCGCTGAAGGTTCAGCTACCTTCTGCAATAGACCTGGGGATTTTCCCTGGCGTCTTTTTGCTGCTGCACAAATGGGGCAGCTAGCTACATAGCTTTCTATGTTCTTTTTTAGTGATTTTAAAATTGTCTTTTAATCAGGTGTAAAGTTTTCACAAACCCAAAATGTCCAGCTAATTTGGAGTCATGGCACTGTACCATTAAGCATAGTCTTTGGTTTGCAGGGACATACAACTTCCCACCCCCCCACCCAAGCCAAGTCTTCTTTCATCAGACAGCTGGATTTGTTGTTCAAAAACCATTCATCAGTGGCCAATGCTTGTTTAAAAGTTTGGATGGTGTCATTGTCCGTCAATGTTTCTTGTTTTGCCTAGGATCTGGTGACTACTTTAGCGGCTAGTTGATTGTTTTGTACTATAGGTTTGATTACGTCTGACTTTGCACTATTGTATTGCGGTTTTCTGTATAGCGCATCCACCAGAAAGTCCCCCCCCCGGGAAGTATTTTAGAGTAAAATCAAACTGTTTAAAGTACTGAGCCCATTGTACTTGTTTTGGGGAGAGTTTCCTTGGGGTCTTTAGGGCTTTTAGATTTTTATGATCAGTCCAGACTTCAAAAGGGGTCTTACTGCTTTCTAGGAAGTGCCGCCAGGTTAACAATGCCCAACGAACTGCATAAGCCTCTTTCTCCCAAATAGCCCACCTTTGCTCAGTCTCATTCAACTTTTTGGATGTGTAAGCGCAGGGTTGTAGTTGGTCTTGCTCATTCTTCTGAAGTAGAACCACTCCTGTTGCCACATTGCCGGCATCTGCTTGTATGACAAATGGTTTCTCCGTGTGTTTTAGAATTGGTTCTGCCGAGAACAACCGTTTAAGTTTTTCAAATGCCACCTGGCATTCCATAGTCCAGTTCAATGGTTGCTTTGGTTTAGGGTTGTCCTCCCCCTTTGTTTTTAAGAGCTTGATGATAGGGAGGGCAATCTGAGCAAACGCAGGGATAAACTGGCGGTAAAAGTTGACAAACCCCAGGAAGCTCTGTAACTGTTTACATGTGCAGGGAGGGTCCCAATCAAGTACAGCCTGCACTTTTAGAGAATCCATCTCAACCCTCTGGTGCGAAATGCGGTATCCCAAATAGTCAATCTTCTTTTGGTGAAATTCACATTTGGAAAGTTTGGCATAAAGTTTGGCAGCACGGAGTTTGTTTAAAACTGCCCTGACTAGTTTTACATGTTCTGCTTTGGTCTCGGTATAGATTAAAATGTCATCCAAATAGACCAGAACCCACTTATGTAAATGCTGATGCAGCACTTCATTTATTAACTGCATAAACACTGCAGGAGCTCCTTGCAACCCAAAGGGGAACACCTTGAATTGGTAGCAGCTGAGGGGGGTGTTAAATGCTGTTTTCCACTCATCCCCTTCCTTAATTCTGACATGGTAGTAAGCCTCCCTTAAGTCCAGCTTTGAAAAAAAATTCCCTTTAGCGAGGTGTGCTAACATATCTTTCATACGGGGGAGAGGATACATGTTCTGCACACTGACCACATTAAGGGTACGAAAATCAACACAGAGACGTTTTGAGCCATCTTTTTTCTCTCTAAAGAGCACAGGAGCTGCAATTTTTGCTCGGGCTGGCTCGATGAAACCCCTTGCTAGGTTTTCCTCAATGAATGTTCTCAGCTCTTCCAACTCCCTCGGTGACATGCTGTACATCTTGGGTTTAGGGAGTTTCGCACCGGGTAAGATTTCTATTGTACAGTCAGTGGCGCGGTGGGGGGGGGAAGCTCATCTGAGGCTTTTTCGCTAAAAACCTCAGCTAAATCCTTGTATTCTATGGGTATGCCCTCAGTTGGTGTGGTGTGACCAGGCATGGCTGTTTCTCAATTCTCTGCCCCCTCAATTCCTTTATGTGGGTACTCAGCAAAAGTCACCTTCTTCTGACATTTTATGATGCCTTGTTTCCAATTGATTTGTGAGTTCCATTTTTTTAGCCATGCAAGGCCCAGAACCAATGGCCATTCCATGCCAGGTGCCACTATAAATGTAAGCCTTTCCTCGTGGCTTCCGATGCCTATATGTAGAGGCTCGGTGGCCAGAGAAACTGGCTCCCCTCCTGCTATTGAGCCATCTAGCTGGCAGAAAGCAATTGTTGTGGCTCCGTTACCAGAGCCTGTGTCATCATCAGGAGAGGACTCCGAGAGTGAAGGGGAGGAGTTGGCAAGGCCTCCCTCTCCAGGACCCTCCTCTCTGGCAATGCCTTTGGTGTCCACCGAAGGGCAAGAGATAGGGCCAGGGCCAAGCACATCCACGCAGCCACAGATGGACAGTGATGAGGGTAATGAGTCTTGGCTGGACCCACGCCAGCATCGCAGAGATAAGCGCACGCAACAGAAGAAAGGGCGTGCCTGAGATTAGGCTGAGTCACTGGACCACACCCCACAGGATATAAAAGGGACCGTGGTGGCCAGTCAAACCTTGTGACGAACAAAGCTGAAAGCTTCCACACCATTCTGAATTGCCGGACTTTTGCTTTAAGACTGGATTATCTCTGGACTTGATTGTAATTATTGAGCTGCTTTCCGTAATTATTGAGCTGCTTTCCTTTGATGTATCAGAAGTGGGGAGAAGTGGGGGCTTCCGGTTTGGCTTCTGTTGCCACCAGACAGTCTTTTGAGACCGCCAGCCCCGTCGCCCATAAAGAGCCGCCTTTACAGCTGAAAGGTGGCTCAAAAAACTCAATTTCCTTAAGGAAATGTGAGACAGAGCCGGCGAGGGCAGGTAGAGCCCTCTGCGAAGTCCCCAGAGTTCTTTTTTACTCCTGGGGACGAAGCAGGATGAGGCTCCCTATTTTCACTCGCCGCTGCTCCGGGCTTCAGGAGAACTCTGCGCTTTGCAGAGCCAGGCGATGGGACCAGACCAACTAACGAAACTAACAGATCGTCTGAACAAGTAGGATGAAATCCGGTTCTGGGATCCTAAATTGCAAGTATTTCTAACAATCCTAAGACTGATTTTAAAAGTAAAGAAGAGTGAAAGGGGAAAAAAAGAAAGTTTAAAATGGCGACTGGCTGAGGTTTGAGAAGAAAGCCGAAAGCAAAAGTCCTTCCGTTTGAATAGCTTAATAGGTTACAAAGTAACTGAAACAATAGCGCTGGCTAGAAGTGAAGAGAAAATTTTTTATTTCATGCTTCTTTCTTCTTAGAGACTTGATATTGATATTGTTTGGAGAGAAGTCTTTCTCCATAAAGGGGGGGGGGAATCTGTTTGTGGGGCAGGATGGCATTAAAACTGACAAAGCCAGACAACCAAGCTGAGGGGGGGTCCCCCATTTATAAACCACATGAACAAGTTGTGAGCTTGCAGATGCAGAAGAATGGCTTTACAGACCTAAAGGAATTTGTACTGGAGGAGATGGCAAGACATGATAAGATTGTGAACCAGAACCTTGAAAAATTTAGACAGGAAATTAAAGAGTTGGTTCAACAAAAGTATGATATCCTGAAGCAACATATGAAAAGTTTCTTAGAAGTACTTATAAAGATGGACAAAGATATCAATTTAGAAATAGAGTCTAAAATAAACGAAGTTGATTATAAGAGTTATAATTTGGATAATAAAATACAAAGAATTGAAAATGATTTAATAATGATTCAAGAAAAAAGCTCAGAAGTAGAGTTTAAAAAAATAAAGGAAGCTGACTACAAGACTTACAATACAGATAATATAAAACAAAGGATTGAAAATGAAGCCACAATGATGCAATTCAAATTCATGGAATTTGCGGTCAGAATTAGGGGAATACAGGAAAATAAAAGAGAAGATTTGAGAAAGATGTCTGCTGAAGTTCTGGCTGTGATTTTAAAGGTTAGTCCTGAAGAGGTATCCTGCAAGATTGATAAGGCCTACAGAGCTAATTCTTGGGTGGCAAAGCAAAGGCAGCTGCCTAGAGATGTGGTTTACTTTACTGATAAAGAAATAAGAAATGATATTGTGCAAAAGTCTTTTAACTCCACTTTTGAAATGCATGGAAGGAAGATTTGGATATTTAAAGAGCTGCAGTCCAAGATGTTAAAAGATAGAAAGGATTTTGGATTTTTAGTGACTGAGCTAAAGAAACAAAACATCCCATTTAGGTGGGATGCTCCAGTTGGTATAATATTGAGATATCAAGGAGAAAGATATCAACTAAATACTGTTGAAAAAGCGGAAGAATTTTACTATAAGGTTCTTAAAATGGATTCAACATCTCCATGTATAACACACGAGGGGAATAAAGAAAAGCAAAATCAACAAGAGATTGAAATTCAGGCTAAGCAGATGGAGGTGGAGGTAATGGAAAAATAACAAGTTACAGAGGCCTTTTTGGACGAGCCACTTTTGGATTCTCCTTCAGAGGTTATAGTTGGATTACCTATAAATACAAGAGAGGCAGCTTTGGATTCTAATGTGATGATTTATCAAGTTACAGACCAGTATGGAAATCAATCAGCTGATATACAAATCCTAGAAAGGCAACCAGGATGGAGATCTAAACCACAAAAAGTTAAGAAAAGAAGAAGCAGGTTCTACAAAACTAAAAAATTTTAGACTAAACAACAGTCTAATGCCAGTTACTTAAGAGACGATTAAATACATGAAAATATAGATGAGGCAAAGTATTGGTTTATACTATTTTGAGGAGAATGACAGATCTCTGCAGTGCTGTGCTTTTGGGATGTGGAAGATGGCCTTTAATTGAGTGGATTGGAACTTTCTATTTTGGACTCTTTGACAAATGGATTACGTTTATGCTGAGCTACAAGGCAAGAGTACTATGGGATTGGGGCATGCAGAAGATCTGGTTGTTACCCTAACACGGTGGTTGGAATTAATAATCTAGATGAAAGACATTACAGAAGACACTATATGGAATATAAATATAAAGTCACTCGGGTGGTTTTTTTATATACGAAAACATTTATTATTGATGGGGGCAGATGGTAATTGAAGATACTGAACATACTGTAGGAACTAGAATTTGATGTTACCCTAACATGGGTGATGAAATTAACAATCCAATTGAAAGACATTATAGAAGATATCATATGGATTACAAGCTTAAAGTCACTTGAGGATTTTATTTATATATGGAAATATTTTTAGTGGTGTGGGCAGAAGAACAAAGACATTAAAAATATTATGTATGGTAGACCTGAAGGAAAGTGGGTGGAGATAGGTTAGGATACTGATTGTTTAGTTTAGGAAAAGGGATGTTATGTTATATTAATATACGTAAAAGATTTGAATTAAGCGATATATGTATGGGGGAGGAGGAAATGAGTAGATTATGAATTGAAATTGCCAAATTAGGATTTATTATATAATTTTACAGCTGAATGTTGCTCTGAAATGTATAGTATAGGGGGGAATATAATAATATTGTTAGAAAGAAAGGGTCAGCATATGGGGTGTGGAGTAAAAGGATGGTAGAGTATTATATAATCTGTTATTAATCTGGGTTTTATTTTGGAGAAGCCACAGGGGGAGGGGAGGGGGAGGGGGGTTAGGGAGGAGGGGGGGAAGAAAAAGGGGGAAAATTTGTATTTGAAAAACTTTTTCAATAAAAAAAAAGAAGTGGGGAGAAGTTATCTCTCCTCTTTGTAAATAATAAACTCTTGGCAGGCAGCCACTAGGTTGTTGCCAAGTTCCGTTATCATAAGGAAAAGGATTTTGCCGGCTGGTTTGGTCTTTAACTCCTGAACGTCTGTTGGTGTGTGTGCGTGGGGTTGGGGACAGAACAGCAATAGGTTTTTTTCAGCTTTCTTACATTAATCCCTAACTTTCCTACTAAGGTTGGGCTGATCAAACAATGGGTGCACCCTAAATCCACTAGGGTGGGGATACTTATCTCCCTGTCCTGGTTGGGATAAATAGTCTTAAGGGGAGGGAAAGCAGATTAATTGGTTTGCTTACCAGTGGCTCATCATCTGGATCACTTCCGAATGAATGTGATTCCTCCTGTTCAGATGCCAGGGTTTCCTCCCCAAAGAGGGGATGGGACTTCTACGGTCTCCCTGCTCCTCAGAGCAGTCTCCTTCCCACGCCGACCCGGTTTTGCAGGACCCTTCCCTGGTGGGTGGTTCCGGGCGGGTGTTTGCAAACGACACTCTGCAGCTCAGTGCCCTTCTTTTCCACACTTGAAACAGGCTGAAGATCTCGGGGAGAATGCGGTTTGTGGTTTGAGGGGCTCTTGCTTCCATTGGGGTGAGGACTTCTTCCACACTCGCCCCGCTCGATACTGGTTTCTGGCCATATCAATCTCAGCTTCTTCGGCGGTGACATACCATTCATGTAGGTCATTCGGTGCCCCTCGGGCCACGCAGGCATTGTATAGATCATCACTCAGCCCATCCTTGAAACAGCTCACCAAAATATCTTCTGGCCAGTGTACATGACATGCGAGGTCCCGGAACTCTTCAGTATACTCTGCTACTGGCCGTTGCCCCTGCTTCACCACCTTAATGTGGTCGCGTGCTTTGCGATCTGCCAGTGGGTCCTCGAATTGACGTCACAGGGCCATCATGAAATGGTCGAAATTCCGCAGTTCTGGTGTGTTGGCATTATGTAGAGTCACCATCCATCTGGTTGTGGCACCCTCTAGGGCTAGGGTCACAACTCGCACTCGGGAGCCTTGGGTTTGGAAATCATGCCCATACTCTTGCATGTAGGTTAGCACATGTGCCACAAAGAATCCTAATTGTTGCGGATTCCCATCAAACTTCACCCCAAGGGGGGGAGTTTCTCTTTCCAGTTGAGGAGCTCGGGGTTGGTTGGGAATGGGCGCCGGTGTGCGTGCTGCCTGGGGGGGAGGGTTTGCTGGGTCTTCTCCCACTGCTGCTGCACCATCTGCTCGATAGGCGGGCTCCAGGAGGGGGGTGCCTCCCCAGGCATCATCCACGACTGCTGCCCTTTCAGTGCTCTTTGATTGTTGTCCTGGCTCCCTTCGGATGTTGAGATTTTCCAAAGTTTTCATCACCAATTGGGTTATATGCCTCTTCAGATAGTCCTCCCTCAGGGGTGCTTTGGTCAGTCCCCCCGGTCAGTAAGGGCTTCTAGTTCCAGTTTCAGTTTTCCGAAACTGGAACTAGAACTGGAACCGGTTTTTGGTTGCCATAGTTGAGGGTGACTCCTCTGGTTCTCTCATCCCAGCCATCTTTCTTCCTGATGCCAATTGACCAGCAGGACTTTTCAGGATTCTCCAGGGTTACCTCATCCTCTCCGATGGGTTGCACGAGACAGGCATCCGACTGGGTGGCAGTTGCTATCTCTCCCCAACAATCGGTTTCTCCCAGCTCACTGCTTTGTTCAGACATGGTTTGCAAGGTCTCCTCAGTAGAGCGAATTGCTTCTCTGGGTTGACCGTTTTGCAGATTGTGCTTTCTGTAAGGATCGCCTCTCCTTCCAACTTAAGAAAGTACAAACTCTTGAAACGTAGTTGTTCAAAAGGATTCTTTTATTAAGCAGAAGTGAAAGCCAGCTCCATTTTTGCTGGCAGAGGGCTGCAGTAGGCCATTGCAGCTGAAAATGGATCTCACAGGGGGGCACAGTTTTCATTGGCAGAGGGCTGCAGGCAGCCATTTTGGCCAAAAAACAGAGCCTGGGAGGGCCGTGTGCAACCTCCCTGGCTTCCGTTTTTGCTGGCAAGGGCTGTGGCAGAGGCCATAGCAGCTGAAAACAGAGCCTTGATATGTGACGTTGAACTGGCCACACCCATCCTGGCCATGCCCCACGCCCCCTAAGGTCAAACACAATCCTGATACGGCCCTCAATGAAATCGAGTTTGACACCCCTGCTTTAAACATTTTCATTCTTTTGGAAATCAATTCCAAGATCCACCAAAGAAGAAAAAAGAACATGCTTCTGCTGCATCCTTACTGTTTTGTCCATGGAATTCAGTATGTATTTATTATTCTCTGAGAAATATGTACAGAATTTGCAGCCTATGTGTACTAACAAGAATAAATTATTACATGAGAACGGCCAGGTGTCAGCCCTGGAGGCCATCTTTTTCTTTGGATCTTCAGGGCTGCCACACTTGGTGGATGGGCATGCTGTGGGAAACGGGAGGGGGGTTGGATGGAGATGGGGTGAGATGTATAGCCATAACAAAATACTTTCCCTGGGAGCAGTGGTGGGATTCAAATTATTTAACAACCGGTTCTCTGCCCTAATGATTTCTTCCAACAACCAGTTCTTCAAACTGCTCAGAAAGTTAACAACTGGTTCTCCTGAATTGGCTGAAGCCTGGGAGTCAAGGACATTCAGCCTGCACCTGGAGAGGAGTGACTGAGAAACAACTCCAATTAGGATGGTGACCTGATTGGACCATGTGATAGACATGTGGGTGCAGGGGAAGGGACTTTGACTTTCCTTTGGGTGGGGAAAACCCAGGAGACTTTCAGATTCAGGTTTTCCCAGATGTGCCAATAGGATATCTCTAATAAAATGGAACTTTGAGAAAATGGCTGCCTTGGGGCCTTACTTCTGTTGGGGGTGTTACTTGGAATCCTGACATCGGGTCTAATTAGGAAATAGGATCTTTATGCATGACTATAAATAACACGAGAAGCATGAATCATGAGGTTACCTCCAAGTGCAGTTATCCTTTGTGAAATATCCATATAAAAAACATCCAACACCAACTATTGCTGCCAGAAGTAACATCCGGGTGTAGAATCCCAGCCAGGCAAAATAGATCCCAATTTTCTCACCATAATATTTCCTATGGACACAACAACATCCCTTGAACATATAGATGTGTATATCCTTTATTAATAAAATCAGTTTCTCATATATTCAAGAAGAAAACCTTGATAGTACAGTGGTTTGGTGCACCCTGTCATTAACACAGCTGCCTGCAATTTCTGCTGGTTCGAATCTCTCCAAGGCTCAAGGTTGACTCAGCCTTCCATCCTTTCTAAGGTAGGTGAAATGAGGACCCAGTTTGTGGGGGCAATAAGCTGACTTTGTATAAAAATATACAAAAGAATGAAGGCTATTTCTTAACGCATTGTAAGCCACCCTGAGTCTCTGGAGAAGGGTGGCATATAAATCAAATAAAAAAAAAAACATTATAATGCAATGTGCTACCCTGATTTCTGTCTTTAAGAATGATTCCAGGATCACTCAAAAGTAGTTATAGTTATTTTTTAAAAATAGCAAAACTTTAATTAAATGAAAACTAAAGTTTATATTTCCTTTCCTTTCACTTACCTTGTGCCTTAACTTGTTTTGCTTACTGCTTCTTTTTCTTTTTCTATGCTATGCATAACATATAGTTCCCCCCTAATGGGAATAGCATAATGGATTATATGCATATATGCATTCTCATTACACAGTTGTTAAAATAATAGAAACTTGCTCAAAAGGAACAGAATCCTCGATGATCTGCTATTTTCTATCTTGCAACTTTTCTGAATCCAGTTAAACTGTTTCAAAATTGATCCATGGCAGAGTCAGAGGATTAGACTTGAAACCCCACAAGACGCACAGGAATTTTACGAATCTCAATTTACTCACTTTGATCGAGAAAGTGAAGGGGAACCAGAGAACAGGAGCTTGGAGGATATTATACAGGAGACAAGGATGGAAAGTCATGGTGAACAGGAGAAGAAGATGAACAGAAAAGAAAGGGTTGGGGATGGACTTGGATTGCAAGTGGAAACTAGATCACAACAACAGAAAGCCACAGGTAAGTGAGGATATGGAAGAGGGGCTGCACTTGTTTTTGGTGAATATCAATGGTCTAAATGCCCCAAATAAAAGAAAGTTTGGCTTAACCTACAAAAACAAAATTATGATCTAATTTGTCTACAAGAAACCCACATACGTAAAGACCAGCAAAGGGTGTTAGTTTGTCCCAAACTTGGGAAATTGTATGTATCCCTGGCAAATCAGAAAGAACGAGGTATTGCGGTGTATGACCGTAAAGGATTAGTGACTCAACAATTACATGCAGATGAAGAGGGAAGAACATTATGTTTGGAGATTAAAATAGGTTTAAAATTGGCTTTACTATGCTCCCAATCTACGCTCCCAATATTGATCAAAAAAACTTTTAAAAAAAATTGTATAAGAAGATAGCTGATCTCGATTATGAAAATGTATGTATTTGGGAGATTTTAATGCAATCTCAGATGTAGGTAAGGATTATGAACCAGGGAGGGGATCCCAAAAATATGCCAAAGGACTGAGAAAAACACTGTCAAAAACTTGGGACAAATTGGCAACTGAAATAGGACTGTGAGATGTATGGCGAGATTTACATCCTAAAGAGAAACAATATACCTACTTCTCCCCCAGGCATTGGTCGTGGTCATGGATTGACATGTTTTGGTCAACAGCAGAGGTGATTAAAGAATTGGAGATAGGTACGAATGTAGGACTTCCGGTTTCCTCGTCTTCGGCGGCGACGGTGCTTTCCTTTGGCACCGCCACCCCCGCCGCTTGTAGAGCCGCTTCCTGATTGCGAAGCGGCTCGAAATCTTCGAAATCCCTAGGATTGTAGAAGAAGAGGCAGCAGGGTACAGGTAGAGCCCCTGCAACCCCCCCAGGGAACTGTTTCTGGGGAGGAAGCAGGCGCGGCTCCCTAACAACCTGCTGAAACTCCGGGCGGCGTGGGACGTCTTCTGCCTGTGCGGAACAAGCCGACCTCAGGAAACCTTTAAAGAGCGAGGAAAAAACTCAAATAAACATCCGCAATCCACTTGAACCCTGAAACTTTGAGCTGCAAGTATCAGACCTTTGCTGAACTTTTTTACTGAAGTGAAAGTCTCAGAATGAGTGAAAGTGATTGAAAAAATATGGCGCTCAGCAAATGAATTAGTGGGTGTGGATTGGTGAAGTTATCTTGTCTTGCTACAAAGTTAAAAAGTTGTTACAGAGTTGCTCCGGCTGCAACAGAAATAAGAGGAAAATCTCTCCCTTTTACTTGTCTTTGCTGCATTATAGCTTTGCTTTGAGTAACTCTGGGGGACTTTTTTAGAAGGTATTGTGGAGGTGGCAGAAGAGGCGGACCCTCCCTTTTTAAGAAAGCTAGCTTACGTGGCAGGATGGCTTCAAAAAAGCAGGAAGGCAAAACAGGGGGGGGATCCCCCCCACGTAAGCAGGATACGCAGTCACAAGCCCAAAAAAAAGATTTGGATATGGGAGAATTAAAAGCATTCATTTCAAATATTTTGGATGAGAAATCTCAAGACATGGATGACAAAATAAATAAAATAGATGAAAAAATTTAAAAGTCACAACAGGAAATCATGCAGGAAATGCAGCAGAGCCAAAAGATGGTGACCAAAAAAATAACGGATGTGGCGTCTGGTCTGGCAGGATTTATTATGAAAGTTGAGACAAAAGTGGATGAATTTAAATTAGAAGTTAATGCTAAGATGAAAAATAATGATCATAAATTTTTTGATGTTGATGACAAGATGCAGAGAGTTGAGAATGATATTGTTATGATGCAATTTCGTGCAATGGAATTTGCTATAAGGCTTCGAGGAATTAGAGAGGAGGAGAGACAAGATTTGAGACAGATCTGTGCTGAAGCCCTAGCTGTGATTTTAAAAGTTGAACCTGAGATGGTTTTTTGCAAAATAGATAAAATCTATAGAGTCAACTCGTGGGTGGCCAGACAAAGACAACTGCCTAGAGATGTGGTCATATATTTTACAGATAGAGCAATAAGAAATGACATTTTGCAAAAATCTTTTCTCACTTCTGTGCAAGTGAGTGGATCCAAGATTACAGTTTACAAGGAGCTCCCACCTAAGATGTTGAAATCTAGAAAAGAGTATGGTTTTCTTGTTAAAGAACTGCAGAATAATCAAATCCCATTTCGTTGGGACGCCCCAACTGGCATAATTTTGAGATATAAGGGAGAGAAACACCGTCTGAATACTGTGGAGAAGGCGGAGCAATTTTATAATGACATCTTTAAAGAAAGAACTCCATCCCCACGCACATCTACAGTTTTGGAGATTAAAGAACAACAATCTAAGCAGGAATTAGCAGAGCTGAAGGGTGCTGAAGGAGGCTTTTTGGATGAGCCTTTGCTGGAACCTTCTCCAATCTCGGAGCTGGCTTGGGCGGCTGAAGTTAAGGATCAGCGTATAACTCGAGCAAAAGCTAAGGAACTTAAAGAAAAGTTACAGCAGGAGAGTCAAGACAAGGCTGGAGCTGTGGGAAAAGCAGGACAGAGGATCTCAGATGACATCCTAAGGTTCTGCGCTTCGCTCCAGAAGGAGAATAAGGATGATTAAATGTTTATCTTGGAATGTGAATGGGTTGAATGCAACACAAAAAAGGAAGAAAATATTTGCATATTTAAAACAACATAATAATGATATAATTTGTTTACAAGAAACGCATATTACAGTTCAAGATCAAAACTATTTGAAAAATTCCAAATTAGGAACACATTTTATATCCTCAACTAATCAAAAAAAGAATGGTGTGGTTATTTATGTAAACAAAAAATTAACAGCCAAACTTATAGAAGCTGATCAAGATGGTAGGTTTGTAGCAATTGAATTACTTTCTGCCAATAGTCAAATTCTTCTGATAGGAATTTATGCTCCTAATCAACAACAGGACTATTTTTATAAAATGCTGCATACTAAAATACTTCAATGGGATTATAGATCTATTTTAATTATGGGAGACTGGAATGGAGTAATTGACTCTAAATTAGATAAAAAGACTTTGGCAAAATCAAGAATTAGATTACCACAGACTTTTTTTGATATGAAAGAAGACCTGGAATTAAAAGATATTTGGAGAGTACATAACCCAAAAGAACTGGACTATACTTTCTTTTCTGACAGACATAGATCCTTCTCCAGGATTGATTTTATTTTGTTGTCTGATGACTTACTTGTTAGGACAAAAAGAACAAAGATTTTGCCAAGGAAGAGGATTTTATTAATATGATAAAAATGGAACTACAATTTTTTTTATGGAAAACAAAAGAGAAGACACTTCTTTACAAAATACTTGGGACACTGCTAACGCCGTAGTGGGAGGATTGGCAATAAAACACTTAGCCCGCAAGTGGAAAGAAGAAAGGTCAAAAAGGGTGGAGCTAATATCAGAGTTAGAAAAAATGGAAGAGGTGTTGCGATTAGACCCACAAAATCTTAAACCCAAAGAGAAAATAGAGTTAATTAGACACGAGATTTCATTAATAGACCAAAAGGAGTTGGCAGACAAAATTAGGAAAAGCAGACAAAGACAATTTGAACATGCGAACAAAACTGGAAAATGGTTAAGTTATAGACTAAAGAAAGGGGCAGAAGCAAGAAAAATAGAATACCTACAGGATAAAAATGGAAATTTGGCAGTTAATAGGGATCAAAAAGTAAAAGTAGCCCAGGAATTTTACGGCTCCTTATATGAAGAAGAAAGATGTCAAGAAAATAAACTTGGGGAATATCTCCAGGGACTTCAATTGGAACCGATCCCCGATTCTTTTAAGCACACTTTAAACAAAGAGATTACTATTGGCGAAATTGAAAGAGCTATTAAGAAGCAAGCGGGGGGAAAGTCCCCTAGGCCCGATGGTCTCCCAAGTGAATTATACAAAGGTATTATTGACTTGCTGAGTCCTCAACTAAAGGATGTATTTAACGAGGCCTTAACAGATGCCAAGATACCTCAATCCTGGAGGGAAGTTTATATTTCGTTGATCTCAAAGCCCAACTCGGACCGATCACTAATTCAGAACTACAGACCAATCTCACTCTTAAATGTCGATTATAAGATCTTTACGACAGTACTAGCAGAAAGACTCAAAATATTTCTTTCCCACTTCATCCATCAGGACCAAAATGGCTTTCTATCTTATAGACAACTTTGAGACAACATAAGAGTAATTTTAAATGTAATGGAGTATTATGAAAGGTATTCAGACAAAGATATGGCAATGGTATTCGTAGATGCCAAAAACGCCTTTGATAGGGTCAATTGGAATTTTATTACACAACAATTAAAAATTATGGAATTTGGCTCTAAATTTATAAATGCAATTCAGGCTATATATACTAAACAGTCGGCCAGGTTGCTATTTAATGCAACAATCTCAGATGAGATTAAAATCTCCAAAGGTACTAGACAGGGTTGCCCTCTCTCACCATTATTATTCATTTTAACTTTGGAACCACTTCTCAACATAATCAGGCAAGACAAGGATATTAGAGGCCTAAGGATTAGGGGAGAAGAATACAAGCTCCAAGCTTTCGCTGAAGATCTTGTATTCATCTTGGAAGACCCTCTAACTTCAGGTCCAATATTGCTAAGGAGAATTGAAGAATATGGAGAAGTCGCAGGATTAAAAATTAACAAAGATAAAACTAAAATGATATCCAAAAACTTAACAGAGGATCAAAAAAATAAGGTGCAGGAAGCCCTGGGACTTAAATTTACTAAGAAGGTAAAATATCTAGGGATTTGGCTGACAAACAAACAGTCTAATATTAAAGAGACCAATTACTTTAAACTATTGGCTGATACAATAGAGGACCTAGATAGATGGAAGAATATATAGCTTTCACTTTTGGGCAGGGTTGCTGCAATCAAAGCCCATATCCTCCCACGGTGGATTTTTCTATTTCATACGGCTCCTGTAAATTTGGATAAAAATTTCTTTAGGAATTGGATCAGATAATAAGCAAATTTATTTGGCAAGGGAAAAAAACCACAAATTAAAGGAAAAATGCTACAGGAACACAAAACGAGGGGGGGGTCCCTTGGGGCTCCCAAATTGGGAGTTATACTACCAAGCCTCATCCCTTCTTTGGATAAGAGATTGGGTATCCCTTTCAAAAAAAACACATATTAACGGTTGAGGGATTTGATCTTCACCAAGGCTGGCATTCAGCTCTGTGGGCACAAGGAAAACAATCTAAATATTTTATTAACCACTATATTAGAAGAATTTTAATAAAAATATGGGAAAAGGTGAAGAAACAAACTTATACCCAAGTTCCTAAATGGGTGGTCCCATTGGAGATAGCAATCTACCCGACTGTTTATAATATAAAAAGAAATTGGACCTACAATATCCTGATGGATGGAGGTGGGAACTTAATATCAAGAAAGGAACTTCAAGTAAAAGGAATAGATATAGATTGGTGGTCATATGCCCAAATTCAAGCTAGATTCAGAAAAGACAAACATGAGTATGGTATTTACCAAACGACACAACCGCTAGATAGACTCCTTCTGGGTGTTGAAACAAAATTTATATCTAAGACCTATATTCTTTTGCTATCAAGCTATACAGCTGAGGAGATAGTAAAAGATGATTGCCTGGGGGAGAAACTTAGGAAGACCGATGCAACTTGAAGAATGGCAGGCAATATGGAATAGATCAATGAAATTGACACTATCAGCAGCATTTAAGGAGAACTTTTACAAAATGATTTATAGGTGGTACCTTCCACCAGCTAGGATAGCTAAAATGTTCCCTGGATCCTCGGACAAATGTTGGAAGTGTAATTCGGCCAGGGGTACTTTCTTTCACCAGTGGTGGACCTGCCCTCAGATCAGGAAATTTTGGGAAAAGATTCAAAAATGGTTGAACGAGATAACAGGTGCAAGTTTCCCCCTAACTCCAGATTCTTACTTGGAATCAAACTAAAAGACGTGGGCAAACAAGATTGGCACCTATTCATCCATAATACAACAGCAGCGAGAATGGCACTTGCCCAGCATTGGAAAAATACAAATACACCATCAGATCAACTTATAATAAATAAGATATTGAATTGTGCCGAATTGGACAAATTAACGTATATCCTAAGAGACAAAAAAGAATCCATATACTACAGTAACTGGGAATGCTGGTATATATGGCTAAAGAAGAGGACAAATATAGAATAAATAACATAGTATTAAATATATATTTAATTATAATGAGATAGCGTTTGGTATTTAAAATAGTCAACGCTATTTGAACAAAAGGATTTACAGTCAAGTCCAGAAATATTGGGACATTGACACAATTCTAACATCTTTGGCTCTATACACCACCACAATGGAGTTGGAATGAAACAAACACAATGTGTGTTAACTGCAGACTGTCAGCTTTAATTTGAGGGTATGTACATCCAACTCAGGTGAACGGTGTAGGACTTACAGCAGTTTGCATATGTGCCTCCCACTTGTTAAGGGACCAAAAGTAATGGGACAGAATAATAATCATAAATCAAACTTTCCCTTCTTAATACTTGGTTGCAAATCCTTTGCAGTCAATCACAGCCTGAAGTCTGGAATGCATAGACATCACCAGACGCTGGGTTTCATCCCTGGTGATGCTCTGCCAGGCCTCTACTGCAACTGTCTTCAGTTCCTGCTTGTTCTTGGGGCATTTTCCCTTCAGTTTTGTCTTCAGCAAGTGAAATGCATGCTCAATGGGATTCAGGTCAGGTGATTGACTTGGCCATTGCATAACATTCCACTTCTGTCCCTTCAAAAACTCTTTGGCTGCTTTTGCAGTATGCTTTGGGTCATTGTCCATCTGCACTGTGAAGTGCCGTCCAATGAGTTCTGCAACATTTGGCTGAATGTGAGCAGATAATATTTCCCAAAACACTTCAGAAATCATCCTGCTGGATGATGATTAGGGAGGGTTAGGGGTTTAGGGAGGGTTGGGGGGGGAAATGGGGGTGAAAATGTATTTGTAAAACTTTTTCAATAAAAAAAAGAAAAAAAAAGAAATCATCCTGCTGTTTTTGTCAGCAGTCACATCTTCAATAAATACAAGAGAACCAGTTCCATTGGCAGCCATACATGCCCACGCCATGACACTACCACCACCATGCTTCACTGATGAGGTGGTATGCTTAGGATCATGAGCAATTCCTTTCCTTCTCCATACTCTTCTCTTCCCATCACTCTGGTACAAGTTGATCTTGGTCTCATCTGTCCATAGGATCTTGTTCCAGAACTGTGAAGGCTTTGTTAGATGTTGTTTGGCAAACTATAATCTGGCCTTCCTGTTTTTGAAGCTCACCAATGGTTTACATCTTGTGATAAACCCTCTGTATTCATTCTGGTGAAGTCTTCTCTTGACTGTTGACTTTGACACACATACACCTACCTCCTGGAGAGTGTTCTTGATCTGGCCAACTGTTGTGAAGGGTGTTTTCTTCACCAGAGAAAGAATTCTTCGGTCATCCACCACACTTGTTTTCCATGGTCTCCCAGGTCTTTTGGTGTTGCTGAGCTCACCGGTGCATTCCTTCTTTTTGAGAATGTTTCAAACAGTTGTTTTGGCCATGCCTAATATTCTTGCTATCTCTCTGATGGGTTTGTTTTGTTCCTTCAGCCTAATGATGGCTTGCTTCACTGATAGTGACAGCTCTTTGGATCTCATCTTGAGAGTTGACAGCAACAGATTCCAAATGCAAATAGCACACTTGAAATGAACTCTGGGCCTTTTATCTGCACATTGTAATTGGGGTAATGAGGGAATATCACACACCTGGCCATGGAACAGCTGAGAAGCCAATTGTCCCATTACTTTTGGTCCCTTAACAAGTGGGAGGCACATATACAAACTGCTGTAAGTCCTACACCGTTCACCTGAGTTGGATGTATATACCCTCAAATTAAAGCTGACAGTCTGCAGTTAACGCACATTGTGTTTGTTTCATTCCAACTCCATTGTGGTGGTGTATAGAGCCAAAGATGTTAGAATTGTGTCGATGTCCCAATATTTCTGGACCTGACTGTACCAGGATGTAACTATGAATAAGTATCTGGGGGTTCGGAATGACCCCCGGTTAGTCTTTCTTTGTGGTTGTTTTTATGTGTTGTGTACCTATATATAACTTATATCTGTTTGAAAATTACATTATATGTTTTTTTATTTGTAAATAATTAATAAAGATCTATTTTTTTTTAAAAAAAACAAAATTGATCCTGGAATGTGTGACTATTGTCTTACTCACAGTGGGAGACAAATGTGCCTTTCTTCCTCCATGTCAGGGGTCCCCAACCTCAGGATGAGGCCCACCTCTGGGCCTTGAGCCATTTGGAACTGGGCCATGGAAGTGGCAGGTGAGCGCACGAGTGTGCATGCGTATCCCCACTTGCATAAATGGAGCTATGTGCACGTGCATGCTTGCTGCTCACATGGAACCATCCCCTTTCCTCTCCCCACTACTGGTCCGCAAAACCCAAAAAGTTGGGGAACTCTGCTCTATGCCACGGGAGAAAGAAAAACAATCTTGATATAGAATCTAAGAGGAAAGAAAGACAAACTGGTCTTTATTAGATGCCTTGTTCAAAGTTGAATTCATGAGCAACATCAGCATCAGATGTTTTCCTTCGTTGTCTGCTCACCTCCAACAAACTTCCAGGCTGTTTTATGAATATTTGGGGGTTTTTTTCAAGTAAAAGTGCTTGGCAATAGCACTTAGACTTATATACCACTTCAGTGTTTTACAGCACTCTTTGAGCGGTTTATAATGTCAGCATATTGCCCCTAACAGTCTAGTACTCATTTTAGTGACCTCGGGAAGATGGAGTCCCCTTGAGCAAGTCAGGATTAAATTCCTGGCTGTGGGCAGAGTTAGCCTACAATGCTGCTTTCTTACTACTGTGCCACCAGGGCTATATAGGCTCTACTTTAACTTAGCTGGAAGTCTGTGTGGCCTCCATTTCTTTCCATTCAGTCCCTTGGAAAAGCAATTCTCTATTTCATAAACTGTGATATACAGGAATTACTTGAAAGAATAACTCTCACATTTCTTTTATCACTAGGATGATCTTTTCACATTACACACTGTGAATTTCAGTCTGGAAGTTCAATAAGAGTCTCATAATAGCAGTTCCAATTGTGAATAATCAGGTACTGTATACACCACTATGAACTTTATTTTTCCAAGAACTTTTCAAGAATCCAACATTCTGTATTTATGAAGATATAATATGATCCATATGATTTTTTTCCTGAAGTTTATGTTCTATACTCATAGGCAGTCCTTGCTTAACAACTATTCTGTTTAGTGACCATTTGATGTTATGAGTGCTAAAAATATAACTTTAGGACTGCTTCTGATATTTAGAACTTTTGCAGTATACTACAGTCATGCCATTTTCATGTTTCACAGACAGAGTCAATGAAGAATTTGGCAAAACAATCACAAATTGTCCTCAAATGATGTCTCTCTTAATCACAGGTCACTTAACAACCTCAGGAGAAGTGAGGTCATAAGTCCTTCACAGTCATGTGAAATCTTACTTAACAACCATCTCTTAGCAATAGGGTTGCTGGGCCACTTGTAGTCATTAAGCAAGGACTACTTATATATTTATTATCACCCCTGAATTTTTAAAAATATTATTTTAAGAATAGTTTTACTCATAGTATTATTAAAAGTATTAATACAAATATAAATTAATGCAAAATATAGTTAGACTATTAGAGGCCTGGATGGCTCATACTCTGATGACATTCAGGAAATAATTAAAAAGCTGGTAATTCTCCCAGGTTTGGGGACCAAGTAGAGCTTGAACTGCATTTTTTGGTTTATACGTTTTAATTGCAAGCTGGCCAGAGTCATTGGCAGTTTGATAGCCTACGTACTGAATAAATTGTGTAAAGAAACACATCTTTGCTTTTTCTCACATTTGCCTAATGCAACATTATAAATGCTGGTTTTCTATTAAATGATTATTATTCATAGAAAAATAAAATAATCATAAGGAATGGTATAACACTCCTTAATACTTACCTGACAAGATCTAAGGGTTGCAGTTTGAAAATATTTCGAGGATAGGCCCATTCTCTGTATAGCAGGTGCCGTTCATTTGGGCACTTAGGATCCTGTGATTGGTAATTGAATCTTGACTATAAACAAAATATTTTCTCATTAATTGATGATTCAAGGGCACAAATTAAATTATTTTAATCACATTTAGCCCTACAACCAAGCATGAATAATTACTCTGAAGGTTTCTGAAATTACTACAACCTATATGCCAGATCAAGGGACGTGGTGGCTCAGTGGCTAAGACACTGAGCATATTCATCAAAAGGTTGGCAGTTCAGCGTAACGGGGTGAGCTCCCATTACTTGTCCCAGCTTCTGCCAATCTAGCAGTTCGAAAGCATGTAAAAAAATGCAAGTAGAAAAATAGGACCCACCTTTGGTGGGAAGGCAATAGCGTTCCATGCACCTTTGGTGTTGTCATGCCGGCCACATGACCACGGAGACATCTTCGGACAGTGCTGGCTTTTCAGCTTTGAAACGGAGATAAGCACCGACCCCTAGAGTCGGGAATACTAGCACATATGTGCAAGGGGAACCTTTATCTTTACCTTTATATGCCAGATCAATATATATATTATCATTATTATGGAGGAAACTAGAATCTCCTGTATTATTTTTAAAAAGCTACTCAAGAGGTAATGGTGGTCATAATTGCTTAATTTTGTTCCAGTAGCAGATTGAGCTAAAACCTGTTCACGCAAATCAGTTTAAGGATCAGAAGTGTCACTTTTTGGAGTGGAGAAATTTTCTCTGACAGTTGTTTGTGTCTCTTTGAATGAAGAAATGTTTTATTTTTCTGTATAATGTGCAATCTTTTTCAAGCTAAGGATTACTCCTGAGTGGAATGGCAGCATCTGCACTGGAAAAATTTCTGGAATCAGGATAAATAATCATTTATTCCAGTGAACTCAATTTAAGTACATTTTAAAGCTTGACATTTGATACAGGAGAGCAAGTATTCAGATTTCAAGACAATTTGGGTATTAAAAATCAAGACAATTTGGGTATTAAAAATCAAGATGTGTTCATGAATAACTCCTCTTAAAAATCTGTTATCATGACTATATGAATTCCTCTTAGGCTAGCTATAGGTAATAATAATAAGATATTCTTCCAACAGCTGAATAAAACATCCAGCTCACACCAGAGTCTTAGAGTCACTTACTGGAAATGCAATTAAACTAGCTATTAAACTAGCTATGTAAAACGGTTGTCAAAATCCAGTCCCCAATGAATCATTCATGTCCTAAACAACTCTGAAGTATGTTCGTGACTAACTCAGTCATCGTTCATCTCATTGTAACTTCTTTTTTCATGTATTTTCTCCTGGGAACAAATTTTGGTATATTCTACTTTGTCCAGTGTTAATAAGGACCAAATTTTATTTGCTTGTTGTGTTTTATTATAGTTCTAAAAACTATTATCAGGATTGCCAACAATTATACCATTGAAGACATGCTTCACGAAGGACCCTCATTTCAATCCTGAGCTACAAATATTCTTCGTTACTGGGACAAATTACAGAATTAAATGATCAATGCATAAAACTGAAAAATAAATTAAAAATATAGTTCAAGAGTTCAATTTCCAAACCACATAAATTTTATAAAATGTGAAAATAGAGTCTAAATGCCTTTGTTTAAAAGTAGTTGTATTAATATATTATTGAGTTTCTACCTTCCTATTTTCTGCCCAGGCCTGGCCTAATCTGTCAAAGGCCTCCCGCTCTCCCTTCTCCAGCCCTGTTTCAAATTCCTTCAGAGGCCCTGGCCCTCTTGCCCGCTTCCTCCCCCACGACTGCCTCTTTGGGCTTACCTTCCTCCCGTGGTGGCTGGTGGCAGGCAAGAGGGGAAGGCAAGCCAGGGCCCCCCTGGTTGCGAGATGCCTGCAGCCGCTGCCTCTGCTTCTTGCACCAAAAAAGAGATGGCGGCTGCAGGCTTTTTGCAGTGAAAAAAAATTACCGACCTCTGTCCGCTCCACTTCTCGTATGTGCCACCCTGTTCTATGCGCCGGCCATGGCCACACACCCCATTCCCTGCTGTGAGTTGGTTTGCTGAACTGGTAAAAACCACCCCTGGATTTGAATCAGTTCGCCGAACCGGTAAAAACAACCCCTGGTTGGCCCCGCCCACCTCCGCCTGGTCACTCAGTCACCACCCACCCCTGGCCACTTCTGCTCGCCCAGTTGCCACTCACCCCTTCCAGTTGCTCACTCACCCCTTCCAACCAGGCTGCATGGCGAAGGCAACACATATAGGGCGGGGGTGGGTGGGCAGGGTGAGTGGCTGGAAGGGGTGAGTGGCAACTGAGCGACCAAGTGGAAGTTGGCGGGGCTAACCAGGAGTGTTTTTTACCGGTTTGGTGAACTGATTCAGGTAATCCCTACCGGTTTGCCCAACCAGTCCAAACCAGTAGAATTCCATCCCTGTGACAGAGACATAATTATTTCAATACAATTTAGTATGTCAAATTTATACATTCCTTTGTTGCTGTCCATTGTGAAGGTTTTTAGTTGAGTTTGCATAACAGAGTGAATTTGGTACATCTTAAAAAAAGATCACAAGATTAACATTTTATATCAGTATAAGAAAAAGATAATTCTTTATAAATTAGACTCACATCATGGAGTGGAAAAGCAGCCTTGTAGATTCCAGAGTCCAGAAGTTTATTGATACCAAACTTTCTTACATTATCTTTCGTAGCATACTCTTCTCGACAAAGAATAAAGTAAACCTGAAATACCCCCCCGCCCAAATTTCTTCATTAGCAGGGAATGAACTCAAAAAGTGGGGAAATATTTATGAGACAATACTTATGAGTACATGCAGTTACTAGGCAAAATATCTTCCTGCTGTAATTTTCTCTTGATATTTACCAGTGTTCTTTTTAAATACTTTTCCCCAGTTGCAACTAATTATGGCATAAACAAACCCTGGCAACAACTTTTGTTTGCTATGTCTCCATAATGTTGCCTTCATCTTCTCTTCAGCCTATGAATGAAACAGGCATAAGTCATCCTTAGTTGTTAAAATAGTATTTTCCCATGTATTATGACACTGTCTAAAGGCAGCTTCAAACAGTGCAAAAACTATTAGATTTTGTCATCTTGGGTAAAATCAGGTAATAGCAGTGGTTTGTAACAGTGGCAAACAGCATTCACTTTTCTTGAATCTCTATGATGATAAATCATAGAGCTTAGCAGTAAGGAAACGTCTTAGTCAGGGGTTAGTAGCTGAATACATGTTTTTCTTTATTTGTGCCTTGAATGCTTCCACAGCCCATGTGAACTAATGCTTGACTTTTCAAAAAATACAGTTTTTAAAGCATATGGTCCTGGTTTCATGTGGGCTACAACATCTATAATAACTCTTATGGCATGTCCTGCAGACTAAAAGAGTTTGTGAATGTTTTCACAACATTGTGAATTTTCTGTTTTTTAAGAGTACTTTCACACAAACAGCTTTGAAAATGAACATTTGCATAATAAAATCTGTTGAAAAATCATGGCCAACACATTATAATTTGCCGATGTTCATATGTTCATGTTCATAATTTGGCAAAACAAATTATGAGAATAAAAATTGGTAGCACTGACAACGTCATATAGAAACCAGCCTTATGCAAATGTTCTTGATACATATATTTCAATATTATCTATATTTGCTGACATCAGTTTGTCCATCAGTTTCAAAGAAGAGTCTTGCTCAGCTCTAACTGGAGATGTTTTGGACTAAAATGAGCATCGATTTGATTCAAATTATTCTTTCTTCTAGTGAGTTGTACTTTGTCTGCCACTTAATTTACCAACGTTTTATATTTCCTTAACATTTGATTATATGCTGCAATGCATTGTTTTACATATTGCTTTGATATTCAGAAGAACAAAATAAACATTAGTCTAATATTACACTTAAAAATACATCCTTTAATACTAAATTCTACAACTTACTATTCGGCTCCTAGTTGCTGAATTGAAGAAAGAGTCCTTGTCCTGAATATAAAAGTCTGAAATATGTTCATTTTCAAATGCAGCAGTAAAAAACTCCTGTTCTGGGTTGATGATATTTTCATCCACATTAAAGAATCTGCTAATCCACGTAAGTGCTGAGTCATGACTTTTCGTATCATCGGGTTGCAAAGGCAATTTGATGTGCATAATTTCAGCATAGCTACATAGCACTTCCCAAGGACCATGCACCTTTACAAAGATCAGCTTTTCATCCATGACCTGCAGTAAAAGGATATCAATTATAATATATTTATCTTGATAAAGATAACACCAGAAACTTTTCTTTTGGGTTTAAGAGTTAAAGACTTTGATAAAAAATTTGGAACTTTGATCTTATACATATTGATAGGAGCAAGACTACTGTATGCACAAAAATGGAAGGACATTTCGATTCCCACCATGGACGAATGGCTGCAAAAGTTGATGGAGTTAGTAGAGATGACTAAATTGACTGCTTTGATAAGAGAAAAAAACAATTATTTTTCTTGCCACATGGAGAACACTTCTTTACTTTGTGCTTGAGGTAGAAAAAAATGAAACCTTGATTTTGGGCATTACTGATTAGATTGATTTGTTTTTATAGAAATGGCTAGTTTATATTATTATGGAAAACAAAAAGTTGTGATTTGATGTTAATGCTTTTTTTTACTGCAATACAGGGAGTCTGAACTCAATGCTTTTTTTCCTTCCCCCCTGTCCCCCCTCATTTCTCTTTTTTTTTATTAAAAAAGTTTTTCAAATACAGATTTTCCCCCTTTTCCCCCCTCCTCCCTAACCCCCCTCCCCCTCCCCTCCCCCCATGGCTTCTTCAAAATAAAATCATTGATATCAAATTAAATAATACTTTACCATCCTTTTACACCACCACCCGTATGCTAACCATTTCTTTCTAACATTGTTATTATATCCCCCTTATACTATACATTTCAAAGCAACCTTCACTATAAGACTATATAATAAATCCTAATTTGGCATTTATTCAACTCATAATCTACCCATTTCCTCCACCCCCATACATTTATCTCTTAATTCAAATCTTTTACGTATATTAATATCTGAACCTAGCATCCCTTTTCCTAAACTAAACAATCAGTAACCTAACCTATCTCCACCCATTTTCCTACAGGTCTACCATACATAATATTTTAATATCTTTGTTCTTCTGCCCACACCACACCACTAAAAAATATTTCCATATATAAACAGAATCCTCAAATGACTTTTTTTTATTGAAAAAGTTTTTCAAATACAAAATTTCCCCCCCTTTTATGTATATTAATCTATCATTTAAAAACAACCTTCCGCTATAAAACTATATAATAAATCCTAATTTAACATTTATTCAGTTCATAGTCTACCCATTTCCTTCACCCCCATCGTTATATCTCTTAACTCAAATCTTTTACATATATTCATATCTAAACATAATATCCCTTTTCTTAAACTAAACAATCAATAAACTAACCTGTCTCCACCCACTTTCCTACAAGACTACCATACTTAATAATTCTTAATATCTTTATTCTTCTGCCCACTCCACTAAAAAATATTTTCTTATGTAAATAAAATCCCCTTTAAAAGACTTTAGACTTGTAATCCATATAATATCTTCTGTAATGTCTTTCAACTAGATTATAAACTCCATCACCCATATTAGGGTAACATCACATCCTAATTCCAACAGTATGTTCGGTATCTTCAATTACCATCTGCCCCCATCAATAGCAAATATCTTCATAATAAAAAAAACAACAACAACCACCCGAGTGACTTTGTATTTGTATTCCATATAGTGTCTGTAGAGGTGTCTTTTATCCAAATTATTAATTCCAACCACCGTAATAGGGTAACAACCAGATCTTCTGCGTGCCCCAATCCCATAACTCTCTTGCCTTGTAACTCAGCATAAACGTAATATATTTATCAAAGAATCCAAAAAAAGATAGTTCCAATCCATTCAGTTTAAGGCCCTTTTCACATCCCAAAAGTACAGCACTGCAGAAGTCTGTCACTCTCCTCAGGATAATATAAACCAATACTTTGCCTCAGCTACCTTTTCATGTATTCAATCATCTCTTAAATAACTGGCATTACACTGTTGTTTAGTTTAAAAGTTTTTGTTTTTGTGAGACCTGCTTCTTCTTTTCTTAACTTTTTGTGGGTTGGATCTCCATCCTGAGTTCCTTTCTGTAGATTGTGTATCAACTTTTTGGTTTTCAAGCTGATCTATAACTTGATCTTGTTGGTTTCGCTTTTGTGGCTTAAATCTCCATTCTGGTACCATAAATTGTATATCAACTGATTGATTTCCATGCTGGTTTGTGACTTGATAAGTCATTACATTAGAATCCACAGCCGCCTCTCTTATATTAAATGGTCCAGCTGAGACCTCTGAAAAAGAATCCAAAAGCGGCTCATCTGTAGAGACCTCTGTAACTTGTTGTTTCTTCATTACTTCCACCTCCTTCTGCTTTTCTTGAATTTCTATCTCTTGTTGATTTTGCTTTTTGAGGACCTTGTAGCAAAATTCTTCCGCTTTTTCAACAGTATTTAGCTGATATCTTTCTCCTTGATATCTCAATATTATACCAACTGGAACATCCCACCTGAATGAAATATTTTGTTTTTTTAGCTCAGTCACCAAAAGTCCAAATTTCTTTCTATCTTTTAACATCTTAGGCGGCAATTCTTTATATATCCAGATCTTTCTTCCATACAATTGTGGAGTAGAATTAAAGGATTTTTGCACAATATCATTTCTTATTTCTTTATCTGTGAAGTAAATCACCACATCTCTAGGCAGTTGCCTTTGCTTTGCAATCCAAGAATTTACTCTATAGGCCTTGTCAATCTTACAAGATACCTCCTCAGGATGAACCTTTAAAATCCCAGCCAGAACTTGAGCAGATATTTTTCTTAGATCATCTCTATTATTTTCCTGTAATCCTCTCATTCTGACCGCAAATTCTGTGAGCCTGTATTGCATCATTACAACTTCTCTTTCAATCCCTTGCTTTATATCTTCTGCATTGTAAGTCTCGTGACCAGCTTCCTTTTTAGACTTTACTTCTAAACTATTGTCTTGAATATTTGTCAAATCATTTTCAATTCTTTGTATTTTATTATCCAAATTATAAATCTTATCATCAACTTCCTCCATTTTAAACTCTAATAATTTGATATTTGTATCCATCTTTATAACAACTTCTGAAAAAGCATTAGTCACTGTTACAATCTTTCATTGCAGATTATCATACTTTAGTTGTATCATTTCTTTAATTTCCTGCCTTAGTTTCTCAAATTTCTGGTTCATAGTCTCATGATATTTTGCCATTTCCTCCTGAAGAAATTCTTTTAAATTAAAACCATTCTGCAGAGTCTGTAGGCTCAGAGCTTGTTCAGCTAATTGTGGATGGGGGAACACCCATCCCCCACTGCTTGTTTGTCAGCCATCCTGCCACACAAAAAAGCTCTTTTTTTTAAAGAAAACTTTTCCCCAAACAAGATCAAATACAGATCTCCAAAAAAAAAAAAAAAAAGAAACTTAAAATGGATATTTTCCTTCTAGTCTAGCCGGCACTGTATATTTCGCTACTGTGTAGCTTACTACGGAAGGACTTTCACTTTCGGCTTTCTTCTCAAGCCTCAGCAGTCGCCATTTTAAACTTATTTTTTCCATTCAGTTAGAAACACTTGTAAAATCATTAAAAATACTTGCAGTTTAGGGTCCCAGGTACAAATCTCGCTCTCTTTAACTGAGCCATCTGTTATTTTATTAGTTGGTCTGGTCCAGGCGCCTAGCTCTGCAAAAAGGCAGAGTCTTCCCGAAGCCTGGAGCAGCGGCGAGGGAAAATAGGGAACCACAATCTGCTTGTCCCCAAGAGTAAAAAAAAAACTCTGGGGACTTCGCAGAGGGCTCTACCTGCCCTCGCCTGCTCTGACTCACATTTCCATCAGGAAATGGAGTTTTTCGAGCCGCCTTTCAGATGTAAAGGCGGCTCTTTACAGGCAACGGGGCTGGCGGTCACGGAGGACCGTCTGGTGGCGACGGAAGCCAGACCGGAAGTCCCTCAAATGACTTTAAGTTTATAATCCATATGATATCTTCTGTAATGTCTTTCAGCTAGATTATTAATTCCATCACCCATGTTAGGGTAACATCAAGTTCTATTTCCAACAGTATATTCAGTATCTTCATTTATCATCTGCCCCCATCAATAATAAATGTTTTCGTATATAAAAAACCACCCAAGTGACTTTATATTTATATTCCATATAATATCTTCTGTAGTGTCTTTCATCTAGATTATTAATTCCAACCACCATGTTAGGGTAACAACCAGATCTTCTGCATGCCCCACCATAATTCTCGTGCCTTATAGCTCAACACATACATAATCCATTTTTCAAAGAGTCCAAAATAGAAAGTTCCAATCCACTCAGTTAGAGGCCTCCACATCCCTAAAGCACAGCACTGCAGAGATCTGTTATTCTTCTCAAAATAGTACAAGTCAATAATTTGCCTCAGCTATATTTTCATATATCAGCCATCTATAAATCCCGCTTATTGTATTTAATCGTCTCTTAAGTAACTGGCATTACACTGTTGTTTAGTCTAAAATTTTTTAGTTTTGTAGGACCTGCTTCTTCTTTTCTTAACTTTTTGTGGTTTAGATCTCCATCCTGGTTGCCTTTCTAGGACTTGTATATCAGCTGATTGATTTCCATGCTGGTCTGTAACTTGATGAAACATCACATTAAAATCCAAAGCCGCCTCTCTTGTATTTATAGGTAATCCAGCTATAACCACTAAAGAAGAATCCAAAAGCGACTCGTCCGAAAAGGCCTCTGTGACTTGCTGTTTTTCCATTATCTCCATCTCCATCTGCTTAGCCTGGGTTTCAGTCTCTTGTTCATTTTGCATTTCTTTATTCCCCTCCTGTGTTCCTAACACTGATGGCATACATGGAGATATTAAATCCATTTTAAGAACCTTGTAGTAAAATTCTTCCGCTTTTTCAACAGTATTTAATTGATATCTTTCTCCTTGGTATCTCAATATTATACCAACTGGAGCATCCCACCTAAATGGGATGTTTTGTTTCTTTAGCTCAGTCACCAAAAATCCAAATTCCTTTCTAACTTTTAACATCTTGGACAGCAGCTCTTTATATATCCAAATCTTCCTTCCATTCATTTCTAGAGTGGAGTTAAAAGACTTTTGCACAATATCATTTCTTATTCCTTTGTCAGTAAAGTAAATCACCACATCTCTAGGCAACTGCATTTGCTTTACAACCCAAGAATTTACTCTGTAGGCCTTATCAATCTTGCAGGATACCTCTTCAGGACTAACCTTTAAAATCACAGCCAGAACTTCAGCAGACATCTTTCTCAAATCATCTCTATTATTTTCCTGTAGTCCCCTCATTCTGATCGCAAATTCCATGGACCTGTATTGCATCACTGTAACTTCTTTTTCAATCCTTTGTTTTATATTATCTGCATTGTAAGTCTCGTGATCAGCTTCCTTTTTAGACTTTACTTCTGAGCTATTGTCTTGAATATTTATCAAATCATTTTCAATTCTTTGTATTGTCCAGATTATAAATCTTATGATCAACTTCCTTCATTTTAGACTCTAGTTCTAAGTTTTATATCTTTATCCATCTTTATAACTATTTCTGAAAAAGTTTTCAAAGCTGTTACAAACTGTTGTTTCAGATTGGCATATTTTTGTTGTACCAACTCTTTAATTTCCTGCCTGAATTTTTCAAGATTCTGGTTCACAATCTCATCATGTCTTGCCATCTCCTCCAAAACAAATTCTTTTAGGTCTTTAAAGCCATTCTTCTGAGTCTGCAAGTTCAAAACTTGTTCATATGGTTTGTAAATGGGGGAACCCCCCCCCCGCTGCTTGTTTGTCTGGCTTTATCAGTTTTAACGCCATCCTGCCACACAGACAAACTCTTTTTAAAGAAAAAGACTTCTTTCCAAACGATATCAATATCAAGTCTCCAAGAAGGAAGAAACATAAAGTAGAAATTTTTCTTTTCAATTCTAGCCAGCGCTATTATTTCTGCTACTTTGTAACGCGTTAAACTATTCAGGTGGAAGGACTTTCGCTTTCAGTTTTCTTCTTCTCAAGCCTCAGCCAGTCGCCATTTTAAACTTTTTTTTCTTCGCTTTTAAAATCACTTATAAAATTGTTAGAAATACTTGCGATTTAGGGTCCAAAGTCCGGATTTCATCCTATTTGTTTAAACAATCTGTTGATTATCATTAAATGGATTGGTCCCATCGCCTGGCTCTGCAAGAAGCAGAGTTCCCTCGAAGCCCGGAGCAGCGGCGAGCTGAATAGGGAGCCACATTCTGCTTCCTCCCCAAGAGTAATAAAAAACTCTGGGGAGTTCGCAGAGGGCTCTACCTGTCCTCGCCGGCTCTATCTCACGTCTCCTTAAGGAGACAGAGTTTTTCGAGCCGTCTCTCAGCTGTAGAGACGGCTCTTTACGGGCAACGAGGCTGGCGGTCCCAAAAGACCGTCTGGCGGCGACGGAAGCCAAACCGGAAGTCCCCCTCATTTCTCTTTCCCTTTTTCCTCCCCACTGTCTTCCTATTTGCTTTTGCATTCTATATTTTACTCTATAATCTAATAAAATGTTTAAACAGGAAAA
This sequence comes from Arizona elegans, assembly GCA_022577455.1. Classification (NCBI taxonomy): domain Eukaryota; kingdom Metazoa; phylum Chordata; class Lepidosauria; order Squamata; family Colubridae; genus Arizona; species Arizona elegans. The sequence goes on along the minus strand of JAKOOJ010000007.1, from coordinate 34,635,887 downwards.
AAACTATATCTAAAATTTGAAATGGAAACATGGCTTCAACTCATGACATTTTTTTCAACAGCAGTAGCTGCACAGCTCTTGAATGATATATTTTTGTCAAAGTGTGCAACAAAATCCTAAGTCCCTGTTTTTCTTTTTTCACTGCTAGTTAAGATTGCCAGTTTCAGTGCCAGTTAAATACACTTTTTATTTAACATATTTCTCTTCATGCTTACTTACATTCAACTATATTTGCCATGCTAATGCTTTCATTTAGAGTGGTTTTGTAATTGTTCTACATAATTCAGAAATATCAGCAAACCTGAACCTCGCAGAAAATAAAAATATCAGTTTCCATTAAAAAATTATTATTATTATTATTATTATTTATATGCCACCCTTCTCCGGAGACTCAGGGCAGCTTACAATGCGTTAAGCAATAGCCTTCATACTTTTGTATATTTATACAAAGTCAGCTTATTGCCCCCACAAACTGGGTCCTCAATTTACCTACCTTAGAAAGGATGGAAGGCTGAGTCAACCTTGAGCCTGGTGAGATTCGAACTTACAGTAATTGCAGACAGCTGGTGTTAATCACAATGCTATCAGTCTGCTGAGCCACCAGGCCCCATCTTAATTTTACATCCTAATTATTTAAGTTTACACTTATCTGATCTACATACAAAATATGTGTGAAATACATCCCAAGCAAAGTTGTATAAATAACACAATATTAATAGCTGTGACTGTAAATTTGTTCTGTAAGCATGATTACTATTCTGAAAATGTTTTCACTGATGAACATTTCCAGATGATGGAACGAGCATACAATTGATTTATAATCATAAGTATTACCAATTTGAATATAAGACTTTGCTTGTTCTTAATTTTATTGCTTTCCTGTGATAATCTGAGTTTCAAATAATATATAAAGTTGATCTTACTAGCCTACAATATAAATTGGACTAAGAAGAAATGAAGCAGGGCTGTCAAACTCTTGGCCTGTGGGCCGGATGTGTCTCATGCTGGTGATCCCCAAGCCCGGTTTAGCGAAGTCCCAAAACATCTCGTGACTCCATCGTGATGATGTGAGTTTGACACTCCTGCTATAAAGTGTGAATTTAAAAAGGGACATTTATATAACAGTTCATTTCAGCATATTTATGGATGGGTGCCTAAAAGTATGATGACTGCCATTTATGTTCAATTTTAATCAGAATATATAGAAACTGAATCTGTTTCTTTTTTGTAATGATATAGTCACTAGGGCTGCATATGCTTAAAATTGATACAGAAGGTTCCAGCACAAGCAAAAGGGGTAGTAAGTCCTATGAATTGAGTAGCTTGTTGGAAGTTTAATTACAGAAGAGAGTGTGATTTATTTTCCAGTCCAACCTCTAATGCATCTAGGCCTATGCTTTATCGCCCGCCTTGGTGTTCTAAGGAGGTTTGTTCATCAAGGGTTTGTTTTTGAGCTGTTAAATGTCTCCAGAGGCTACTTGGCTCCAAAGTTTAGGGTGATCTCTGTCCTGGGATCTGCTGTCTCACATCATCTTCTTCCAGGAAGCCTCGCCTAACAATTTCAGCCCATTTAACAACTGGCAGTCACTTTCTATCACTCTTTAGTCAAACTTTTTCTGGCTGCAAAACCTGTTAGTGTAAAAATAAAAAAAGCCCTGATCAAGAGACCATGTTCTAGTGATAGAAAACTGGTTGCTTTCCAGTGAACCATTCTTTTCTTCTTAGTCTCTCTGAATAAGTCCTCCCAGAATCCCACTGAGCACACATTCAAAACCTTGCCCTTCAATCAATCTTTCTTGTTGGGCCTCTTTGATAGCTCTCCACTGCTAACAGACTTGGACTTTTTGCTGGGCCTTGCTCACTGGACTGCTTCTGGTTTCCCATATTAAATATATCAATGAGGTCTGCTACTGCTGAAATGCCCTTGTTCCTGGCTCATCCAACTCTCTTTATGGCTGATCTTGCTTCACCTGTACCTGTTCAAGTTATTGTAGCTTCAGGGAAACTTTAACTACCTGTAGCTGTGATTTTCCTCTACGTGTTTGCTATTTAACTTTTAGCTCTATAGCTTAAAGCAGGCAACTTTTGACTTGTCTTGGTCACATTGAGTGAAGAGGAATTAACTTGGGACGCATATAAAATATACAATATAGTTAATGTATATAAATAACAAACTTCCTTTTTTAATATATATTTTTATTTGATCTTATGGGGCCATATTACTAGCTGTCCGGGGCCACATGTGGCCTGTAGGCTTGGGTTGCACCTGCCTGGCTTAAACTAAGCAGTATTTCTTTCACTTTTTTGCTTTAACTATCTGTAAACCATGCCTCTCTCTTGGTGTCACACACACACACACACACACACACACAGAGAGAGAGAGAGAGAGAGAGAGAGAGAATGATAATTGGTCAAGGCATAGATTGCTGGATTTGTTTTTCATGTGAGAAAAAGCCAATTATCACACAAAGTGGGAAATTGAAACCTGTTCATTTTGAACAGCATAAAGAGGTATGCTCTTGGGACTAAATCACAAATTGAGAGCCTCAATACACAAATTAGCATAGCTTTTATACCATTTAGAAATCAAAGGCACATGGTATAAAAGCTATACTAATTTAGAAATCCAAGGCACATGGGGACTTCCAGTTGGCGCTGCGGGGATACAGACAGGGAATTAGCGGGCTCTTTGGAGCCCCACGAAAACCCCGTCTGTCAAGCCCCCGCCGGTAGGTCCTTGGACCTACCCTGTCCTGTAGGGACAGGGGGATAGAGAGGGACCCCTCGGACGGCTGAGAGGAATGGGCAGGTTCCTCGGGGCCGGAGGTTTACCCTCTGTGCCAGCAGCGGTGGAGCGGCGGCCATGGCGGCTGCCCTGAGACCACGGCAACCAGGATGTAAGAATGTGCAGGAGGAGAGGTGGAGAAACGGAGAGCGGAGCTGGGAGTTTGGATGCCAGGTGAGTGGACATTGGCCCAGGCAGAACTGCCCACAAACGCTAATTTACAATTACTTTGCCCCAGCCTTGATAGCGGCTGAGAACTATTGGGGCACAAAGACAAAAGACCTGTTGGTGGATAGCGTGAATTGCTGACTTCTTGGTGATGTTTGATTACAGATCTGGATATATTTTTTATTTTCTTTTTGGTGGATAAATGAGATTGGACTGTGTCTGGGAGAGAGGAAGGAGAAGAGGATATAATTATGCCTTTAAAAGCAAAGAGACGGAGACAAACGGAGACGGACAAAATGGTTGCCAGCTAAAGTGAAAGTCTAAATTCCACTTGTTACTTGAAAAGAGAAACTTTGTTGCTTGTTATTTAAACTTGACTATTTTGAGGAAAAGACTTAGAGAACTTGACTTAGGATATATAATCTGTACACTGGAGGATTTATTGAAGAATAGAAAGAAGAAATTAAATGGAACAATGATAATTGAACTAATAAATGTGGCAACAAAAGAAGGGTGTGGCAATAGAAGAAGGACATGATGATACCATATATGGAATTGCTTCAGAACTAATTTTGTAGAATTCATAACTTTGATGACATTGAAATGGAAAAGATACATATCTGGATAGACTGGAGAAAGGAATTATGGAATATATCATATAACAAGACAACAAAATATCATATTTTGATTTAAATGAATGTAATGGTTTCTGGGTGATTGAATAATGTTAAGAGATACCTTTTTTCCCCTTCTCTATGCTCTCTCTCTATTTCTTTCTTTTTGTATCTTTCTCTTTGTTTTTTTTCCCTCTCTATTTTCTTTTTTAACCCATTTGATTTCTTTGCTTATATTTCTACTCTCTTCCCTTTTTTCTTTTTTTAGTATTGTTTTATTTTTATTATTTTTATTTTTTTTCACTGTAACTATTATTATTATTGCTATTGCTCTCTCTCTCTTATTATTTTTATATAAATATATAAACAATTTGATTAAGAAATAAGAGCATAAATGATTGAAGAAAAACATGATTTTTTAAATCATGCCTTTTTAAATTTTGTATTCTCAGCAAGCATTATTTACAGATTCAATAACATGGAAGAAAATGTTTTCCTTTCAAGGCATTGGATGCTAAAAAAAATTATTTATAGAGTTAATAATCATAAAAAATTGATCTTAAAGTGGTTTAAAATATTTTTTATTGAAAATAAGAAACAAGCATGGAATGGGAGAAAACTTAGGAGAGAATAGGAGATAAAATATTTATTGAAATATATTTCTATCTTAAATTGGTAAGAGACATGGAGGAGAATAGATTGGAAAACAATATTGGTAACACACTTAGAAGTAATTTGGAACTAAACAACTGAATAAGAGATAAATGCTACAAATTAGCTTATATAAATGAATTTAGGAGTGGAGGAAAGCATGACTCTGGAGATCAATGAAAGTAAAGCTGTGACCCAGTTTTACAAATAAGGTAGGAGTGGAGGAAAACATCATACTGGAGAACAGTTAAAGTAAACTGGGAACCAGTTAAAAATAAAAATATTGAGTTAGGAGTGGAGGAAAGCATATGCTGGAAACAGTTAAAGCAAAACTGTGAACTAGCCAAAAATAAAAAGTTAGGAGTGGAGGAGATTATACCTGGGGATCAATTGAAATAAAGTTGTGAACCAGTTAAAAATAGGGGTATGAGTGGAGGAAAGCATTGCTGGAAGGCAACTACTCAAGTTGTGAACCAGTTCTCTAATAGATTTAGCAGGAGTTAAGGAGAAGGTTGGTGTGCAGTTAAAATAATACTGTGAACCAGCCAAAATGATTAAGGTAAGGAGTGGAGGAAAGCATTGCTGGAAAGCAGCAGATTAAGATGCGAACCAGCTAAAAAATAAATTTAGGAGGAAGTGGAAGAGATTTTACTGGAGAATAGGAGCTAAACTGTAAACCAGTCTAAATAAATAGAGATAGCCGTATGGGAAAATACAGCTGGGAAATAGACATTTAAACTATGAATTAGCTAAAAATTAGACTCAATAGAATATGAGAATAAATTTGAAATAAACAAAATAAACTTTGTGGAAGTAACAAACTATAGAAGGAAATGTTGATTGCTTATTAAATGACTTTAAGAGGAGGAAAATACTTTTTGTCAAGATTATGGATATTAGATGTCATTTAAATGAAGTAAAATATAGATTTGTGGTAATGGGTCTTAGGACTGAGGAATATATATGAAATATTGATTGTTAAAATGATAAAGATTTAGAATAGTGTTTAGTGTTTAGAATTTTGGGCGTAATAGTAGAATGATAAATGTTTAGAATAAGATATTTTTTCTTTTCTTTTTTTTTCTTTTTAAGATGTAAATGGACAACATTTGGAACAAAGTTGATTGAGGGAATTTGAATAATTGTACTTACTTTATGACAGACCAAACCCTTGCTTTAAAAAGATGTATTTTATGTTTTATGTTTAAAAAATAATTTTAAAAAATTGGGAAAAAAGAAATCCAAGGCACATGATCAATAGCAAATAGGCAACAACCTATAAAGTATTCACATCCCTGGCAGAGGATGGCCCTTCCAGAAAGTGGGCTTATTACTAAAATAACAAAGCTCTTACCCATCACTCCCTAACTGATAAAGCTAGTAATTAAGTATATAAAACTTTCTAGCTAATTTATCTGTAACAGGAAAGGGGAGTCGACCCTGAATCAACTGCTTGGCTTGGTACAAGTTCCTTGATGTAGCCTTCCTGGAATTTTTTGGCAAGTATATGAGGCCCAAGGATGAGAGGTCTCAAAGGGAAAACAACTAAGAACAGAAGTGAGCAAAATGAAGATATTTTTTTCAACAAAATGGAGTTTCAACAAAATAGATAGGCCAGTTCTACACATACTCCATTAGCAAACACAGGAATGGTCACTTAAAAGCAGCAGAGAAAAGAGTGCCTTTTCTCTGCCAAGCCAATCCCTTTCCTTCCACATGACCACATAAGATCAAAGGTATTGTTAGGGTACAATACCTCAGATAAATAACTTATAATAGGGGAATGAACTTAGATCTATATTATGTTAAGCATGCACAAAGAGCTTTTATTCCAGTGAGAGACGTGTCAATATCTAAATATTAGACAAAAGGCTTTATTATACTGTATAAATCCAAGTGATCTGACTTTACCAATCACAGATATATATATAACAAACACTGTGGAGGAAAGGCATCTTAAGATAGTAGATTTGTTCTCCCCTTATTTATTTGTTTATTTAATCACATTGATTTATCTCCTCAAATTATTAAAAAATCAATTTATAAATCATGAATGTACAAAGTATATAAAAATACAAAATATGTAATATTTATATAAATGTATATAAATGCATATATCATACTTCTGCATAAATTCATTTCTTTTTAATGCAGCAATAGATATATTTTTAAAAAGTACAATGGATTGTACTTACCGACTTTGTGGCTTCAAGCTGCAAACCACGACTTATCAGGTTTGACTCATAGACTTGTCTCTTCCTCTGTTAAAATTGGTTAAAAATTGTGAAACTTTTTAATGATTTATATCTTTCAAAAGAAATGAAAACATTTTAACAAAAATAAAAAATTGTTTCAATTAATTTCATTTATCACTAAAACAAAATTTAGAATTTAGCCTTCAACAATTAATAGAGATACACAACCAAGAATTTCTTTTTCAAGAAATTAAATAAAATTTGAATTATTAGATTTATTTGGTAAAACTAATCAATAAAAATTGATTTAATTATAAAATTAAATTTTTCTTTTAAACTGGAATTTTTGCTATAGCCATTGAACACAGTTTTGAATTTGATCATAATCATAATTTGGCACTATGGAAGTACTTTTTTTTCTTCACTTGCATCTTTCTTTCATTAGCTGTTATAGAGTTTGTATCAAACTACCATTGACAGTTGTGATAAAGACAATCAACATTTGTTTTACTTACCTTCCAAACTAGGATTCTAATAAAGTTGGTTTAAATTTTGACTTGTAAAATGAACCATGTTTCTCATTTCAGAGATACAGTAGAAGAAGAAGCAAGAGGATTAACAGCAGCAGCAGCAGAAGAAGAAGCAGAAGCAGAAGCAGAAGCAGAAGCAGAAGCAGAAGCAGAAGCAAAAGAAGAGAACAAATAAAGAGAGAAGGATGGAATGAAGAAGAACCACACGAGTGAGCCCTTAGAATTATACATAATCCATTTTTTTGTATTTTCTTCCCAAGCTGATGGTGAGGATTGCAATACATCTTAAAATGATATCAGTGTTATATAACTCTTACTTCCCTATTGGTATTTCATTTGGTCTTAGAGGTGACTTTGATAATCTTAAATGGGATTTAATATTGAGGGAAAAATAAGCATAGTTCAGGGATTTAAATTGCAGTTTTTGACCCCAGAGTAAAAAGAGTTGAAAATGTGTTTAATTCAGTCACCTTGCAAAAAGGTTTTGGAGAGCCATCCTATTTCTATGCTATTAACACTATTCCATATTGTTTAGGAACAGAATGTCAAAGGAAATATAAGGGCTAACACAGGAATGAACAGCACATTGCCACTTACAGTCATCTCAAAACACTAAAGTGTCTCTCCTGATGTTCTGCCTGATTCGAGAAGCTGATAGCTCCTGCAGCTGCTGCATTAAAATGTTGGCTGTGCACATGTCTAATCATTATATGGCTGGGTACAATTATGAAGACAGTTATGAAAAGCACTGTTGGTTTTTATCCAGAATCTACTTTACTTAAATATCTCAACAGCTTTTGTGGTCTTCATTTTCCATATTGAATTAAAGACTGGGTAAAAGCAGCAATCTCTTCTCGAGTATATTATATCAGTGTGGCAGCCATAGCTACTCTTCTCAACCTGCATCAAGATTTAAAGCATAGGGGACTTCTGGTGGCACCGCAGGCACCGAGGATGCTCTTCCCTTGAGCGCTAGCCCCGCAATCTTGTAAAGCCGCTAGAACAGCGCAGATCAGCTGTCTAGCGGCTTGAAAACTTTCTCCCTGGGAAAAGGGGAGGAAGAGAGCAGACGGGCGTAGGTAGAGCTCCCCAAGGAGCCCCAGAAACAATTCTGAGGCTTGAAGGGTGAGAGCTCCCTGGAAGCCTGACAGAGCTCCGGATCCGGGACGTTTCTGCTTCAAGCAGAAGAAGACGCCGTGACCACCCCTGCAAACCACGCTTGAATAAACATCATTCGGAAGCAGGCTGAGCAAACTCAAGAGAGATGAGATCTGCAAGTACTGAACTTTAACTCCAAATGTATATTACTTCCTTCTGATTTATTAAGGGGAGAAAGTGAAACCAAGATGGTGATTGTGCTTTAATGGGGCGTGAAAGCGAAAGTTAAAAAGGAAAGTTTCTTTTAGTGTTGGCAGCCCCTGTCTAAAATTAGAGATTTGTGGTTTTTTTTAAAAAAAGGAGAAGATTAGAGATTACAGCAGTGATCCTTTAAAAAAAAAAAAAAGGACTGATATTATTTAAAGACTGATTTCTGGATTTGGTGGATTTACAGTTCTGGCAGTTGACTGAATTTAAATTGGAAACTAAAAATGGCTTCAAAACAAATTAAGGCTATTGTCCCCAAAAGTGCTGGGACTTCACCAGCTCAAACGTCCAAATTGCAATCTCTCTCTGTTCCAACGGAACCAACAATATTAACATTTGAAATGTTGCAGGAAGCCCTCAAAACACAAGCCTCTGTTACAGAAACAAAAATTGCTTCAATGTTTCAGGAGCAAACTCGAGAAGTTGCTGAAGAAATTGCACAGGTCAAAGAGACTATTCAAAAATGAAACCAAGAAATTAGAGAAGATATTATTATGGCAGTACAAGGATTGGCAGGACAAATTGAAGCAATAGATGAAAAAGTGGAAGAAATTAAGCAGTCCAATGAGAACTTGGAAAATAAAATGGGGGAGGTCCAGGACAAGATGGAAAGAGCAGAGGCGGATGTGATAATGATACAATATAGAGACATGGAATTTGCTTTGAGAATAAGAGGCCTCAAGGAAAATAAGCAAGAGAATTTGAGAGAGATCTTTTCAGAAGCATTTGCACAGATAATGGAAGATCAAAAAGCAAATTTTGAATGGCAAATTGACAAAATTTATTGTGTCAATTCATGGGTGGCCAGACAGAAACATCTACCAAGAGACATTGTAGTTTATTTTACAACAAGAAGATTATGCAATGAAATCCTACAAGTCACTTTTAAAAACAAACTTCAAGTGCAGGGGCAGGAGGTTTTAACACTGAAAGAAATTCCCCCAAAAATGTTGAGAGCCAGAAAGGATTATGCCTTTCTGGTGGAAGAATTGAGATACCGTCAGATACAGTATAGATGGGAAGTTCCAGCTGGTTTGGTGGTGAATTATTCAGGAGAAAGATACTATCTCAATTCAGTGTGGAAGGCAAGAGATTTTTATACCAATGTATTAAAGGCTGGATGCCCTCAGCCCCAGGAAGCTATAAGGAAGACGGAAATAGAGGGGGCAAGAAAGGGGGAGAAAGAAGAATTGTTGGTACAGGCTCAAAAGGGTGATTTGATTATTCGAGAAGAATTAATACAATTTTTGACTACTATTCAAGCTTTGGAGATAGAAGAACCTAAGGATCAAAGACAGACTCGAGCGGCGGCCAAGCGTCAAGAAGAATTAAGAGTGCAGCAACTTCAAATAATTCAAGATACTACAAAAACAGAAGCAGTGGGAGGAGCAAAGCCAAAAAGTAAAATGCATGGAGATTTCCAGCAGGTGCTCCAAGTGCTTCAGAGAGCCAAGAATGGCAACTAGATTTTTGACCTGAAATGTTAATGGCCTAAATTCACTACAAAAGAGGAGAAAAATATTTCATTATTTGAAACAGTTTAAAAATGATGTAATTTGTTTACAAGAGACTCATATTAGAAGTAAAGATCAAAAATATTTAATAAATGCAAGGTTAGGTATACATTTTGTTGCATCTGCTCCTGAGAAGAAGAATGGTATAGTTATATACCTAAAAAGACTTAATTGCCAAATTAATTGAAGGAGATGATCAAGGAAGATTTATAGCAATTGAACTGTTAATAAAAGGAGAAAAAATACTTTTAATTGGAGTCTACGCACCAAACCAACAACAGGAAAAATTTTATAAGCTTTTACATTCCAAGTTATTACAATGGGGTTATAAATCATGTATTTTATTGGGTGACTGGAATGGAGTTTTGGACACTAAAAAAGATAAGAAGGGGCTCTTGCAGAACATTTCAACGTGTGCCAGATTGCCAAAATCGTTTTTTGAAATGATGGAGGACATGGAACTGAGAGATATCTGGCGAGAGAGAAACCCCGAAGAAAAAGACTTTACCTTTTTTTTCTGATAGACATCAATCTTTCTCAAGGATTGATTTTATATTAATTACAAATGATTTCTTTTCCAGAGTGAAGAAGACGAAGATTTGCCCAAGAGTTTTAACCGATCATAGTCCAGTCTGGATGGAATTAGAGTATGGAAGGGGATCTAAGAGGTCTTGGAGGTTAGATGAAAAATTGTTTAGATATGAGGAAAATGTTAAAGAATGTAAAAAATTTATGAAAGAATTTTTTATTATAAATATGCATAAGGGTACATCTATGGAAATGGTATGGGATGCAAGTAAAGCATATATAAGAGGCAATTTGATATATTTGAATAATATATAGACGTAAACAGGAAAAAAAAAGGAAGGACTTAGAAAAGGAAATCAGGAAAAAAGAACAAGCTTTGATATTGAATCCAGCAGATAAGAAAATAAAAGAGGCAATTAATTTATTGCTAGGGCAAATTAAATATGTTAATGGCAGATCAGGTCGCAATTAATTTGCAATATGCTAAACACAATAATTTTTGTAATTGTCTATAAAAATTAGCAAACCCTAAGAAACTCTGTAACTGTTTACGGGTACGTGGTGCGGCCCATTCCATCACTGCCCGGACCTTTTCCGGGTCCATCTCTATTCCCTCATGTGATATACGATATCCAAGATAGTCGATTTTGTCTTGGTGAAGTTCACATTTAGAAAGTTTGGCATAGAGTTCAGCTGCTCTGAGTTTATTCAAGACCGCTCGAACTAGTCTTACATGGTCGGCCATGTTGTCAGAATAAATTAGAATGTCGTCCAAATAGACCAACACCCCCTTATACAGGTGCTCATGCAACACTTCGTTGATCAACTGCATGAATACAGCCGGGGCTCCCTGTAGTCCAAAAGGGAGTACACTAAACTGGAAACATCCCAGTGGGCAATTAAATGCTGCCTTCCATTCATCTCCCTCTTTTATTCTCACTCGGTAGTATGCCTCTCTTAAATCAAGTTTGGTAAAAAAATTTCCCTTCCCTAAATGGGCTAACATGTCCTTCATGAGTGGGAGGGGATAGACATTTTCTACGCAAATGGCGTTCATGTTTCTATAATCAACTACTAACCGAAAGGATCCATCTTTCTTTTCGCGGAACATTACTGGTGCCGCCACCTTGGGTTTGGCTCGTTCGATGAATCCCCGTTCTAAGTTTTTATTGATAAAATTCCGCAATTCCCTCAATTCTCGAGGTGTCATGGGGTAAATTTTTGGTTTGGGAAGCTTCACCCCAGGGAGTATTTCAATGGTGCAGTCAGTGGCCCTGTGGGGAGGCAGGGCATCTGATGCTTTTTCGCTAAACACTTCCTTGAGGTCCCAATATTCTTTTGGAATTTTTTCTTCTCCCTCAATATAGTTAATAGCTACTGCCACCCTTTCTGGTCTTATGTCGTCCCTTGGGGGGGGCCTTCCTTTTCCGGAGTTGGTTCTGCCGTGCGGATGCGCAGGACCCCCGTCTTCCAATTTACTCGTGGATTCCATTTGTGAAGCCAGGGCAGTCCTAGAATGAGGGGTCTTTCCATGCCAGGGGCTACAATAAATCTGAGATTCTCTACATGGTTCCCCAACTGCAGTTCAAGGGGTTCGGTCATAAAGCTAGCTGGGCCCCCTCCTGCAATCGACCCGTCTAATTGACAAAATGCAATGGGTCTTTTTAAAGTTTTTGTCTCAGTCCCATTTCCTCCACTACTTTGGGGCTAATTATGCACCTAGTGTACCCCGAGTTCAACAGGGCTAACAATTGCGCATGAGTCCCTGTGGAGGGCACCCTTATCTCTACGGGGATGAGTAAGGGTTCTTCCGTGTGACTCACCCATTCGTCGGAGTCGGAGTCCGTCTCGCTGTCGTCATCATTGGTCGGAGTTCCCAACTCACCCTGGTTCCGGGGAGTGAACTCAACGACTTCTCCTTTCAGGGCGGTGCCGCGGGTTTTGGCGGGTATTTTGTCGTCTTTCTTTTGGCCAGCCCCGGTGGCTTTTGGCGGTGGTTTGGAGAAACATTCGGCCGCCCGGTGACCCTCCTTCCCACATTTGAAACAGGTGAAGGGCTTTGACTTGGGTCTGGATTCGGTCTTCCCGCCAGTCATCTTGGGTGCCCCCCTTACGGTAGAAAAAGGATGACTGGTCCCCCACCCGTCTTCCTCGGAGTCCGCTCCGTTTCAGCTCGATCTCCACATCCTCAGCTACTATGTACCATCTATCCAAATCATCGGAGCCCCCCATGCTCCTCAGTCTCGATATATCTCTTCATTCAATCCATCCTTGAAACTCTCCAAAAGAGCCATTTCTGACCAGCCTGTCATATAGGGTGCCAGTTCACAAAATTCTTGGATATACTCTGCCACCGGCCTCTGGCCCTGCTGAATGCTCTTCATTCTGAGTCTCGCCTTTCGTTCAGCTAAATGGTCTTCAAAATGCCTTCTAAGGGCCCTCATGAACTGGTTGTAATTTCTCAGCAAGGGGGAGTTGTTATTGTGGAGAACCACCATCCACTCAGCAGCTACTCCCTCTAGGGCATTCGCGACGCTTCTGACTTCAGCCACCTCTGTTTCATAGTCCTCCCCCCCAGTCCTGCATGTGGTTCCACACTTGGGTCAGGAAAAATCCCAAGGCGTTAGGATTCCCATCAAACTTCCCAGGAAGGGGGGGGGGATTTTTGGCTTTTTACGTCTGCGGGTGGGGGCCTGCAAGGCTGGGGTTCTCTGGCCGGCTGCATCTCTCCCTCGAGCTGCCGAAGCCTGGGATGTTCCCTCCTCAAACTCTTCCTCTCCCCCGCAGGCTGTTTCTTCTGGCTCCCCCCTGGGGCTTGCTCCCCCCTTCTCCACAGGAATTCCAAAAGGCTCACGGTTTCTTCTGCTTTCTTCTACATCACGGACAAGCTGCAAGGCTTGGTCTATCATAAGACGTTCTTTTTGTTCTTGCATCCACACTGCCTCCTTTTTTTCGGGGTCTGGAAGTTGTCACCCCCCGGGGGTCCTCTCCCCAGTCCAGCAGTCTTCCCACTCCCTTCGACCATCTAGCCTCCTCCGGCTCCAAACGGAGTCTTTCCAACCATTCTGCAGTCTCCTTTTCCGACTGGAGGGCGGTTGAACTGGCTGCCCCCATCTTCTCTTCTCCATCACTCCCTCGATCTGACATATTTTGGATTTACAGTCCCCTCGGTTTTTGTTTGGGATGACTGGTTGTGACTTCCAGCGTAATGTCAGGTATGCTTCCTTCAGTATCCAGGAAAGAAAAACCCAAACTCAAGCATTTTGAAGAATTTAGTACTTTTACTGAATATGAAATGATAGCAACCCAGGTAAAGCTGGAAGTGAGCAAAACGCGTGAAATGCATCTACTAAGCTTCTCCCCCCCTCGTGTTCATAAATCATCAGCCAATCCAAAGGTCTTCCAAAGGTCAGGTGGCAACACGTCTGGCAGCGTCATTCATCAGGAATGTAGGGCAGTTGGTCAGCCGTCCCCTTTTGAAGATCCACTTTCGTTTCTCATGAAGACACATCCTACAAGGAAAAAAAAACCACCTCCTGCATCTTCCCACCCTTTGCTCCATAACTAATCCCTCCCCCCGTTTCTTATGGCAGCTGAAGCAGGCAAAGCTGAGGCTGACAGTAATGCTAATAAACCAGGGAGGTGGTTAGCATATTTGTTAAGGAAAAAGCAAAAGTCACAGATCATAGAGAAAATAGAATATAAAGGTAAAGAGGTTTATCAGCAAAATATGATTAAAAAAGCATTTTTAGAATTTTATACGAGGTTGTATGCTGGTGATAAAATTCAAGGTACAGATATAGATAGATACCTACAGAAAGAGTATATTCCTACAATTACAAAAGAGCAAAGGGAGGGTTTAAATCAACTAATAACTACTGAGGAGATTATGTCTGCAATTAAGCAGTTGAAAGTGGGTAAAACTCCTGGGACAGCTTATTATAAACATTTGCAGTTAGAAATGGTGGGACCACTTAAAGAATTATTTACTAATATACAATCTGGAGGAGATGTACCCCCATCTTGGAGGACAGCTTATATTTCTTTGATTCCAAAGGAGGAGCAAAACCATACCCAGCCAAAAAATTATAGGCCCATATCACTCTTAAATACAGATTATAAGATTTTTGCTAAAATATTAGCAAATAGGTTAATGACAGTCATGCAACAAATGATTCATAATGATCAAACTGGTTTTTATAAATGGTAGACGAATGAAGAGTAATGTAAGGCAAGTTGTTAACCTATTGGAGTATTTGGGGAAGAACAACCAAATCCCTGTGGTGCTGATATTTCTTGATGCAGAGAAAGCATTTGATTGATTGAATTGGCAATTTTTATTGAAAATAATAGAAAAGATGCAGTTTGGGGAACATTTCACAAAATCTATTAAGGCAATATATCAGAAACAAACAGCGCAAATTATAATTAATGGTAGTTTAACAGACACTTTTAATATAGAAAAAGGAAAAAGACAAGAATGCCCTTTGTCTCCATTATTGTTTATTCTGACTTTGGAATTTTTGTTAAGTAAGATACGTGGGTCGGACAAAATAAGTGGAATTAAGATTAGGCAGTATGACTATAGATTACGAGCATTCGCAGATGACTTGGTTGTTACTTTAACCCAACCATTACAGTCAATTGTAGGTCTAATGGATATAATTAATCAATATGGACAAGTATCTGGATTTAAAATAAATGCAGGGAAAACGAAGATAATAACTAAAAATATGACTATAAAGCAAAAAGAAGAACTAGAAAGACTAACAGGATTTGAAATTGTAAAAAAGGTTAAGTATTAGGGGTTTATATTATGACATCAAATGCAAAATTATTTATATATATATATATATATATATATAATTTGATTTATATGCCGCCCTTCTCTGGAGACTCAGGGCGGCTTACAATGTGCTAAGCCAGTGGTCCCCAACCCCCGGTCCGCGGCCGGTGCCGGGCCGTGGAGTACCTGGCACCGGGCCGCGCAGCGGCCGGGTGCCATGATCGATGCAGCGGCCGGGGGACATGATCGATGCAGCGGCCAGGGGACATGAACGCTGCAGCACAAAGGCTCCTGGGCCGTGCGCAAAGGCTCCAGGGAAGAGAGCCCCACGCAGGTCCCCCACCCCTGCGCGCGCTCAGCGGGCCACGGTAAAATTATCAAAGGCTGATTGGTCCGCGGCGATAAAAAGGTTGGGGACCACTGTGCTAAGCAATAGCCTTCATCCTTTTGTATATTTATACAAAGTCAGCTTATTGTCCCCACAACTGAGTCCTCAATTTACCTACCTTAGAAAGGATGGAAGGCTGAGTCAATCTTGAGCCTGGTGAGATTCGAACCTGCAGTAATTGCAGGCAACTGGTCTTAATAACAGGTTGCTTTAGACCACTGTACTACCAAGGCTCTGGTATAATTATGATCCATTGTGGCAAAAAATACAAAGGGAGATGGAAAACTCTCTTTGGAAAAGAGCCTTGGTAGTACAGTGGTCTAAAGCACCCTGTTATTAAGACCAGCTGCCTGCAATTACTGCAGGTTCGAATCTTGCCAGGCTCAAGGTTGACTCAGCCTTCCATCCTTTCTAAGGTAGGTAAATTGAGGACCCAGTTGTGCGGGGCAATAAACTGACTTTGTATAAATATACAAAAGGATGAAGGCTATTGCTTAGCGCATTGTAAGCCGCCCTGAGTCTCCAGAGAAGGGTGGCATATAAATCAAATTTAAAAAAAAATGGAAAAAATTACAATTATCCTTGCTAGGAAGAATAGCAGCAGTAAAAATGAATGTTTTGCCTAAATTTTTGTTTCTTTTTCAAATGAAATCCTGTCAGGAAGGCAGGAAGAAGGTGTTCTGGTGTGTCTGTGTGTGTTGAGACTCTCTAGGAGTCTCTCAAGCAAAAAACGTCACTTCCTGTCCAACTGGAATTTGGGAAATGGGCCATTTCGGGCCTCCGGAGGGCCTCTGAGGCGGTGGGGAAGGCTGTTTTTGCCCTCCCCAGATGCATAGAGAGGATCTGGAGCCAGGTGAGAAAAAAAATGGGCCTTTCCTCCCCACCCCAGGCCCTCCAGAGGCAGGATACACCCTGTTTCCCTACTTCTGGTAGGTGTACACATGGGTGCTGGAGCTGAGCTGGCGCACCTGTGGCATGCATGTCATAGGTTTGCCATCACAGTCCTAGGGAGTGTTTTCTGGACCTTTTTACCTATTTTCCTGCTTCTATAGTCCAGTTTTGCATCCATAATTGCATTAAAGTCCCCTAACACACAAATATCTTCATAATCCATTTCAGTTATTTTCATGTGGAGTTTTTTTTATAGAATTCTTCTTGTTTATTATTTGGCATATATATTGCTATCAAAAGTACTTGTTTTTGATTTATTATTACCTCTCAACATTTTCCCTTCTTCATCTGTGTATATTTGCTTGGCATTTATTCTTTCTTTTATATATAAGACCACCTCCCTTTTCTTTTCTTTTGCTAATGATAAATATACTTTTCCCATTTTGGGGTATTCTAAACGCTTACTATGCTGTTTTTGAATATGGACTTCTTGGAGGTAAATTAAGTCAAATTTTAATTTTTGTAGTTTTGTGAAAGTTTTTTTTTCCTTTTCATTGGTGAATTCAATCCATTTATGTTAAATGATACCATCTGTATTTCTTCTTCCACCTTCTCACTTGTATATAGGTCATATTGTCATAGTTGATCTTATTTCTCTCTGTTCCTTTACTTTTGCTCATTCTCGTTCTGCTCGTTCGGACTCATTTTCTTCTTGCCATCTAGTCTTTTCCACAATTGCTAGTTCTCTTTGTCCTTTACGTTCTACTTCCTCTCCCCTTCCCTGTTCTTCAGTAGTTCCAAATCGATATTCATAAAATCCATGTGCTTTATCTAATGAGTCCAATCTATATCTTTTTTCATTCCAAGTTACCAAAATTCCCTCTGATATCAGCCATCTGAAATTTACGTTGTATTTAATCAGCTGACCTGTCAAAAATAGATATTGTCTTCTTAGATTTCTTAACGCTTCTTGGCACCTGTTTCAACACCACAATTTCTTTGCCTTTATATTGCAGAGGTCCATCTCTTGCTTTTTAAAGTACTTCAACTCTTATCATCTTCTTGACATATCTTACAGGAACTTCTCTTAGGAGATTATGTCTTCTCACGTAATTTTTGTGTATTCAAAATATTTCATCAATCTCTGCTTGCATTTTCTGTTTTGTAATTTGTAAAGCATTTGCCAGCAATTCTGTCATTATATCAGGTAGGTCTTCTCCTTTTTCCTCTTCAATGTTTTGGAATCTCAGAAAGTAAGTGGCCTTTTTCATTTGCAACGAAATCATGTTTTCCTCCAACTCTTTATTTTCCTGTGTAAGCCTTTGGTACATATTTTCTATTTTTTTCTCAGCTTGTTCTGATTTTTCTTCTATTACCTGAATCCTTTGTTCATTTTTTTCTACCATCTATTGGAAATTCCCCATTTTTTCATTCATATCATGCATCTTTCACCTCTCTCAGCTCACTCTTCACCTCATTATGATTCTTTGTTATCGCCTCTGGTAAAGAGTGGAACATCATTATCACATCTTTTTGAAATGAATTTGATTTCTCTGCTTGTAACATACTCTCTATCAATCTTTGACTTGATGGACTTGATGCTGCTGCTGCTGCTGCTGCTGCAGATGATGGTGCAGATGTTCTTTTCTTTCCTAATTTGCTTAAATTTGGATTACTTGCCATTTCTGCTTATGTTTACTTATGTCTATTAACCAGGTTAATTGGGACCTTATTTAGTAAAATAAACCACAATAATCTACTAGCCCCCAATCAACTTCTAACCTCCCTATTTTAAACCAATCATATGAAATTTTCATTATTCTGAATTTGAATGGAAAAAACAGATGGTTGAATGGTTCTTTTCATGCCAAAGAATTCCTGGCTAGGGAAAGGGAGAAATATGATTCCTTTAGGGCAGCGGTTCTCAACCTGGGGGTCGCGACCCCTTTGGGGGTCAAACAGCCATTTCACAGGAGTTGCCAAAGCCCTCTCTTACCCCCCCCCCACGCCTTCACTCACCCTCACCCTCTGCCTCTGTTGGATCGCCGGTCACCGGTCGCTTACCCCTCCCACTCCCAATCTATTGCTGCCTCCTGAGTCCCAGCTGATGGCTAGAGGGAAACAAACCAGTGGTGGGATTCTGCCGGTTCTAGGTGGTTTGGCCGAACCATTTGTTAAATTGCTGGCTCGCCCCGCCCCTTGCCAATAAATAGTGGGGCTGGGGCAGGGTGAGGGGTGGGCGAGCCAGTAATTTAACAAACGGTTCGGTGTTTTTTTGCAATTTATTGGCCTCGCAGCACACCGAACCATTTGTTAAATTGCTGGCTCATCCGCCCCTCGCCTTGCCCCGCCTCCCACCCACACGGCGTCAGCCTACCCTAGCCCAGGGCTGGGAAATTATGACTCTTTTACAAACTGTGGACTTCAACTCCCGCCTAGCCCATTCTGGGGAATTGTGGAGAATTCTGGGAGTTAAAGTCCACAAGTCTTAAAGCTGCCAAGGTGGGAGACATCTGCTGTTACACTGTAGAATCCTTTCAAGCATGAAGATGGCCAAGTATCCTCCTTGAGAGACAACAGTTGAACATCAGGAGGGCTGTTAGAGGGCAGGGCTGCATTTGGAAATTTTTGCATTTTTGCAGGTGGTGCAATACGATCTGGTGTCTGCAATGGAGAGCAAAATCTGGCTTCTTCTCTCCGCTGTAAGTGCGGCATCAGGATTCCACCTTGGTATATTTGTAGCACAAGGCAGCCCTCCTCTCCCTCCGCTTGGGACTCGGAGCGGTAAACAGCGTCTGGTTTGGGGATCAGCCGGATTTTGCTCTCCATTGCTCTCTCAGCCCCCTGCAAGTTCTCGTCTCTCGAGGAGCGCTCCCTGAAGTGGTGCGGAAAACTTTGGTTGGGCTTCTCGAGAGATGAGAGCTTGCAGGGGGCTGAGAGAGCAATGGAGAGCAAAATCCAGCTGTTCCCTGAACCAGACACTATTTACCGCTCCGAGTCAGCAGGAAACGAGGGCTGCCTTGCGCCGCAAATATACCAAAGCAGAATCCTGATGCTGCACTTACAGCAGAGAGAAGAAGCTGGATTTTGCTCTCCATTGCAGACACCAGATTGGCCCCCTGCAAGAGAATGAAAGAGAGAAAGTGGGGGAGAGTGGGAGAGAGAGAGGGAAAGAGAAAGGGGGGAAGAGAGAAAGAGAATGAGAGAAAGGGGTGAAAAGAGAAAGAGTGGGGGAGAGAGAGAAGGGGAAGAGAAAGAATGAGAGAGCGGGGGAGAGAGAGAGAGAAGGGGAAGAGAAAGAGAGAATGAGAGAGACAGTGGAGGAGAGAGAGAAGGGGAGAGAGAGAATGAGAGAGAGAGAGAGTGGGGAGAGAGAGAAAGAGGGGGAAAAGAGAGAATGAGAGAGAGAGAGAGTGGGGGAGAGAGGGAGAAAGAGGGGGGAGAGAAAGAGAGAATGAGAGAGGGGGGAGAGAGGGAGAAAGAGGGGGGAGAGTGCCTGAAGGACCCTATCCCATCACTGGGAGTCCAGGTGCTTCAGCAAGTGGCACACTGGATTCGTATTAGTGGTCTGCGAAATTTAAAATTATGAACTTGGTGGTCCCTGAGGTCCAAAAGTTTGGGGACCCCTGCTCTGGAGGATTTAAGTAGCTTAACTGTGCTTGCTTGTCAATACCAGAATTATAGAATTGGAAGTGACCTTTGGAGGTTTCTAGTCCAGAGATCTCCAACCTTGGCAACTTTCTTTGCCTGGGCCTGATGCTTCCTGAGAGGCAGGGGGTCTCTCCAAATGGGACCCCCTCCCCAAAATGCTGGCCCTAAAGCCCTAGCTCAGAGGTCTTCAAACCTGGCAGCTTTAAGACTTGTGGACTTCAACTCCCAGAATTCTCTAGCCAGCATAGCTGGCTGGGGAATTCTGGGAGTTGAAGTCTGCCAGGCTTAAAGTTGCCAAGGTTGGAGATCTCTGGATTAGAAGATAAATGATGGCATAAATGATGACTGGTCAAAAGTGCAAGGACCTGTCAGAAAGTACTTTTTTCAGCCCTCTGGATAGTCCCTATGTGCATATGGACTACTCAGAGGGCTGAAAAAGTTATTTTTGACCGGTCCTCACACTTTTGACCAGTCCTTGAACTTACGACTGTCCTCACATTTTACATTTTTTGCCCTATCTTATCACCATGGTGAAGAGAAGCAGGTGAAATGAGTGACATGGTTGTTAAGAATGCTGCACGGGCATAAATGTGAGGATGGTCATAAGTGTGAGGACCATTCAAAAGTGTGAGGATCTGTCAGAAATGACTTTTTTCAGCCCTCTGAGTAGTCCCTATACACATAGCCATGGCCACCCGGTCACATGACCAGCTAGCTACGCCTACCCAGTCACATGACCTCCAAGCCATGCCCACAAAATAAGCCATGCCCACAGAACCAATAGTAAAAAATTTTAGAACCCACCCCTGGTTGAGGGTCACCACAAAATGAGGAACTGTATCAATGGGTCGCGGCATTAGGAAGGTTGAGAACCACTGCTTTAAGGCAAAGTTTAACTTGTTTGAGTAATCTGAATATATTACTGTAATATATTGTACATTTTGTCTACTAACTTGTTATTTTTTTAATTATTTTCTTTAATTTTTTTTTTTTTTGAATTTGATTTATATGCTGCCCTTCTCTGGAGACTCAGGGTGGCTTACAATGCGTTAAGCAATAGCCTTCATACTTTTGTATATTTATACAAAGTCAGCTTATTGCTCCCACAAACTGGGTCCTCATTTTTGTTCTTTATTGTCCAGTCTTGTTTTAAATATACATACATATTATTTGTAAAAAAAATAAAATGAAGAAAAATACTGTATTGTTTGATTTTGTTCTCCTTTTTTTAATGTTATTGACATTTAAATATGCATTCTGACGTGGTTCAGTTCCAAGAAAGCTATGGAACATTGCATTGTGATAGATCAAATCCTTCTCCTGTCTGAAATTATATAAGTATTATTAAATCTTACTCATCTTGGTGAAGTTGAGACAGACAAAAGAAGAACCCTTTTAGTAATTATCAGAATCTTAAGAGGAATCTATCTAAATTAATGGATTAAGGGAAAGTGTTGTAAATACTAAAACTTTATCAATAGCAACATCAAATAGAAAGCAATTCATACCTTTTGCTTTTTATGAAAAGTCTTTTGATTTTCCCTTTTGCTTTCATCTTCATATACTAAGACAAAGTCAACTTTTCTTTGGCCATCATTAAAGTACAGAGAGTCAGGATTCAGGTCAAACTCTACCTAGAATAAATATTAATACCTATATAAATATTATTATACCTAATGGAATTTGAGAATAAAAATATATGTGGTTGATTAGTTGAGGAGAGCAAAAGTTGGTTAGCAGAGTCCTAGAAAGAGATGTCTGAAAAACATGTCACACATCCAAATACTGTAATCCATACTGAATGTGTTAATATTTCAGCCAAATATATGTTGAATCAGTCTTCACAGGGGAATAAATAGAAGAAAACAAAATATCTGAAATCTTCCATCTAGTATTTGGTTAGCTTACTCAAATACATATATGATATGGATTTGCAAAATTTTCCAAGTATGAAAAAAAATATTCTCAATAACTTTTTTGAGTATTGTGAACTGAGGAGAAACCATCTATGTTCTGAGACTTCTGGTTAAACATTACATCTAAATTCTAGTTTCTTACTAGATTCAGACAAAATATAATTGTTTGTGTGGCATTGCTTCATAAGCCTACAACAAAGTCAAATGTGACGGTTTGTTTTTTTAAAAACAGTGCTGTATAACCAGTAAATTAGACCTGTTTCTTCCTTATTCTTATTGTCCAAGACTAGTTGACAAGAGATTAGGGTGGTGATGGAGAGGCAGAAATTATTGCACCATTTGCTCAGAGCTAGTTCTTGCTAGACAAGTAACTAGAATTACTTGTCTAGATCAAATATTCTATTGCATTTGCATTCAATGTCCATTTGGGATGGCTGAATTCCAATACAAGAATGGGCAGAGGCAGCTTTCAATTGTAGTTTATTGCTATAAAGTTTGTTGTAATAAACTTTATAAATTGCATATTAAAAAAGAAATGTGTTGTGCACTATGAACATTTTTTCTGGTTTGATTTTTCAGTTTCAGTTTTTAAATGCAAATTGTACATATTATATTGGTTTTGCTGAATTTTGTAGAATTTGTGCAATGGCTCAGTGGTAAAGATGCTGAGTTTGTCAGTTGGAAAGCACAGGTTCAAAACCTGAGAGCTGAATAATGGGGTGAAATCCCATTCCAGCCCCAGCTCCTGCCCATTAGCAGTTCAAAAGCATGCAAATTGAAGTAGAGTAATAGGTACCATTTTGGTGAGAAGGTAATACATAATTTAGTGGGCATATGAGCAATACAAAAATATAATACTAGTCCTAGAATCACTTGTGGTTTCTGGCATGCCTTGAGAAATTTATTGAATGAATATTTTTAAAAGTAGTTTAAGTTGACTCCAGTTCTTCAAATAGTAGTGATAGCAATGTATCTAAATGTCTTTATTTCAATTTATATACCTGCCTATCTCAAATATATGAGAAACCATATAAAAATGAAGAAACCCCATATAAACATAGATTTAAAATAGTATAAATAGTATAAAACATGTAAATAACCATGAAATGCAGCCATAGCTGAGATGTTTAATAATATATAGACCCATCAACAATAATCAATACAGTCATTCAACACTGCCCATCCAAGTCCCAATGCCCAATAGCAAAACCAAGTTTTTAAGTCCTTGCAGAAAGTTAGTAGGATTGTAGCCAATCTGATTTATGGAAGGATAATGTTCCAAAGGGCAGGGCTATGACAGGAAAGACTCCTGAAATTGGCCTGAAAGCATTCCCTAGCAAATGGGATCTGCAGCATGCCTCTCCTGTTGATCTAATTGGATACATTCATGGAGGATATGAAGCAGCATGCCTCTGAATTCCAGTTAGGACAAGGGACAATCCTTTTTAAATTAGATTGTGGAACTATTACTATTTCTAATACACTAGCATCTTGAAAAAGTCAGTCAACTATGACAATGCAATTTGAGGTATGATTTCAAATTTTATACAAAAAAGTTAGTTTACTCCAATTAGGAATAATACATTTTTCTTTAAGCAGCACTTGTTCATTGTTTTTTTTAAAAAAATAAGAATCACATTCCCTCATTTTACCTTCCCTCCATAAACTGCAACTGTCTGGAAGATTAGAGTACAACTTGATCCCTGAGCCAAACTGGAATTGTAGTCCAACAGCAAGAAAAATGTTTCATATGTTACGTTGCAAAAATAACAATATACAAATTCAAATCTGAAATATAAAATTACCACTATTTCATATTGCCCAAATAGTACATTATTCATAAAATTTAATGCTAAGGGCCACATTTAAAAAAGCGCTTTAAACAGTTTTAATTCTACAACCCAAATCTAAAATATCTTATGAGAAATTCAGATTTGTTTGCATATCTTTATATGAACTATATGATAAATTTTATAAGAATAATGAGTTAGTACCTACCAATTCAGGCATATGAAGAGCTTGCTGGCCAGGTACTGTTCCATAATTGGGAACAACAATTTGTTCTAGGTCTTCTAAGACTAAAAGAAAGATATCCCATAAAACAATATGTTTGATTATAGCATTCAGGTAAATATAGGCTCTATTTGAGAGGAAGTCAAATTTCATGGGTTGCCCATTTATATCTTTCATGGAGAATTAAGACTATCATTTAAGCAGTTACACAATTGAATCTTAATTTTCCCAGTCCTGTATGCAATTTTAATCTATGGAGGAAAATGAACTGGATCAACAAGACTGTCTCAGACAGTCCAAGTTGTCAGGACACAATTTCATATTGCCTAAAACCATGCATCTTACTAAAAATGTATAGAGGAGAAATAAAGTAGGAATAACTATGAATATGAAAGAATGGAAAATGTTATTTGAATCCAAAGAGTACTGCATATATAACAGAGATGTAATAAAAGGGATGAAATGTTAATAAAGTAGAATAAATTATCCCATGATAATTCTTCAAGCTTCTCCATTTGTATATACTTATACAAAGAGTGTCCCAAACCATTTCAAAGCCCCAATTCTGAGTTTGTCATGACTTTTGTCAAATAAAATTAGTTCTGGGAACTTATTTATGTACAAATATTTACATTTTTAAAAAATATTTTTATTAAGCAGTTTTTTCCATTTTATATCACAATTTTCATCATCTTTGCAACACTTCAATATCGGTATATATCCGGTATAAATACATTTCCCCTCCTATATCTATGTAATTACATACATGTGGTTCCCTTGTATATACTAATATACTAATATGTTCATTTATATACAGTGCATCGTTATTACTCTAAGTATTTTTTAACATTTTACATTTTTGTCACATCTTATCATACACTAATACTGCATGTTCTTCATTTATCTTTGAATTTATACTTTTTACTATTTTCTGGCTCCTTTATCCTCTTTCTTTGTTAATTTCCTAATCTGTACATTTATTATCTAACCTGTTATACTATAGATTCCATATCAAATAGTACTCAATTTCTCCTCTATTTTTTATTTCCAATGTTAATTTATCCATCTTGGCGCACACTAACACTTTCTTTATCACACTTTCCTCTGACGGTATGTTTCTATTTTTCCAATTTTGCACATAGACTATTCTGGCCGTAGTTATTACATGTAGTATTAGATATTGAGTTTTTTTGTCATAGTTTCCTGTACTCTAAGTATGCCTAATAGGAATATCTCTGACTTTAGCTCTATTCGTTGTTTAGTTGTTTCCTCTAACCACTTTCTTATTCTTTTTTTTTTATTGAAAAAGTTTTTCAAATATAAATTTTTCCCCCTTTCCCCCCCCCTCTAGTCCCCCTTCACCCTCCCCTCCCCCCATGGCTTCTTCAAGATGAAATCCAAATTAATATCACATTATACAATACTTTACCACCTTTTTACACCACCCCCTATGTGCTAAACATTTCTTTCTAACATTATTATTATGTCCCCGGTATACTATACATTTCAAAACAGCATTCGGCTATAAAACTATATAATAGATCCTAATTTGGCATTTATTCTACTCATAATCTACCCATTTCCTCCACCCCCATACGTATATCTCTTAATTCAAATCTTTTAAGTATATTAATATCTAAACATAACATCCCTTTTCCTAAACTAAGCAATCAGTAATGTTACCTATCACCTTGTACCATATCAATTTTGTTTCACCCACTTTCCTACAGGTCTACCATACATAATATATTTAATATCTTTATTCTTCTGCCCGTATCACTAAAAGATATTTCCATATATAAATAAAACCCTCAAATGACTTTAAATTTGTAATGTCTTTCAACTAGATTGTTAATTCCATCGACCATGTTAGGGTAGCATCAAGTCCTGCTTCCAACAGCATATTCAGTATCTTCAATTACCATCTGCCCCCATCATTAATACGTATTTCTGTATATATATATAAAAAAAAACCGAGTGACTTTATATTTATATTCCATATGGTATCTTCTGTAATGTCTTTTGTCTAGATTACTAATTCCAACAACCGTTAGTGTAACAGCCAGATCATCTGCATGCCCTAATTCCATAGTTCTCTTGCCTTATAGCTCAACATATACGTAATCCATTTTTCAGAGAGTCCAAAATGGAAAGTTCCAATCCGGTCAATCACAGGCCATCTTCCACATCCCAAAAACACCAGCACTACAGAGATCTGTTATTCTTCTCAAAATAGTATAAATCTGTAATTTGCCTCAGCTATATTTTCATGTATCAGCCTTCTATAAATCCCGCTTATT
Organism: Arizona elegans; assembly: GCA_022577455.1. NCBI lineage: Eukaryota > Metazoa > Chordata > Lepidosauria > Squamata > Colubridae > Arizona > Arizona elegans. Next base: position 34,609,592 of record JAKOOJ010000007.1, on the reverse strand, counting down.
ATATTTAATCATCTCTTGAATAACTGGCATTAATCTGTTGGCTAAAAAAGAATTGTAGTTTGTAGAATTGGTTGCCTTTCTAGGACTTGTATATCAGCTGATTGAATTACATGCTGGTCTTTAACTTTTTATTTTTATTATTTATTATTCATATTTCTATGCCGCCCACTCTCCAAGGACTCTGGGCGGCTTACACCAAAGACAGTATACTAAATAGCATATTGCCCCCAACAATCTGGGTCCTCATTTTACTCATCTCGGAAGGATGGAAGGCTGAGTCAACCTTGAGCCGGTGAGATTTTTTTATTGCAAAAGTTTTACAATTACATTTTCACCCCATTTCCCCCCCCCAACCCATCCCAAAGTCCCCAACCTAACCCTCCCTAACCCCCCCTAACCCTCCCCTCCCCCTCGGACTTCCACAAAATATACTCCAAACAAAATCCCCTTTATATAAAACTTGAACCTCTCCATCCCCCATATAATTTTTTATCTTCACAAAATTCAAATATTTCTATCTGTATATAATACTATCAGTGAAAAGCTATTTGATACTTCCTAGTTTGATATTTATTCTGCACATAATCTATCCACTTTTTCCATTCCCATTCATAAGTCTCTTGTGAGCGATCTTTTAAATATGCTGATATCTTCGCCATCTCTGCGAAACTGGCCATCTTCAAAGTCCATTCTTCAATAGTGGGCAAAGCTTCATTTTTCCAGAGTTTACCTATCAATAATCTCGCTGCTGTTATCATATACAATATCAACTTAGTTTCACCCAATGTAAAACCCTTAACTATACCCAATAAAAACAATTGTGGAGAAAATTGAATTTTTTTCCTCAAAACATTCTGCATGACCCACCAAATTTTTATCCAAAAAGCCTTAACTTTCCTGCAAGTCCACCAAACATGATAATATGTAGCATCTAAGCAATCACATCTCCAACATTTTGGCTGAACATTAGGGTACATACACGAGAATTTCTTAGGATCTAAATGCCATCTGTAAAACATTTTATAAAAATTTTCCCTCAAATTCTGCGACTGTGTGAATTTAACATTCTGAACCCAAATTTTTTCCCATGTTTCCAACATCACTGGTTCTGCAAAATTTTGTGCCCACTTAATCATACAATCTTTAACCAATTCAGTTTCTGAATCCCTTTCTAACAAAACATTATAAAGCCTTTTAATATGCATTGGACCTTTTTCTTTTATATGTCTAACCAATTCTTCCTCATGCAACATAATACCAGTTTTTGGGTCCTCTTTCCATCTCAGTTGAAGTTGATTATACTGTAACCAAGTTAAATTAATCCCTTCATCCAACAGTGTCTCTAATGTCTTCAGTTGCTATCTGCCCGCATCTGTAAAAAGAACTTCTTTATATAAAAACCCCGAGTGACATTATATTTGTATTCCACATGATATGACCAAGATCCAGCCATAGCGGTATTTTATAATCCCATTTGAATCGGTGCTTCTTCCAAACTCTCATCAAAGAGTCTCTAAGTATATGGCTTTTAAATACTTTATCCACTTTGTTGTCATAAAATAAATAAGCATGCCATCCAAATTCAAGATCAAAACTTTCGATATTCAATATTCCAGTCTTTTTCCTTCCAAACCAATTGCTTGCTTGAGTCAAAGCTGCTGCTTCATAATATAACTGTAGGTTTGGAAGTTTAAGACCTCCCCTTTCTGGAACATCTTGCATAATTTTCAATTTCACTCTCGTTTTTTTCTCGTTCCAGACAAACTTATTCACTCCACTTTGCCATTCTTTCAGTTGTTTATCACTTTTAAGCACCGGAATCATTTGAAACAAAAAAAGAAATCTTGGCAAAATGTTCATCTTAACTGCTGCTATTCTTCCAAGTAAAGACAGCTGCAGTTTTTTCCAAGTCTCCATATCTTTCTGTACATCATGCTGGTCTTTAACTTGATAAGACATCAAATCAAGATCCAGAGCCGCCTCTCTTGTATTTATAGGTGATCCAGCTATAGCCTCTGAAGGAGAATCCAAAAGCGGCTCATCCAAAAAGCCCTCTATAACTTGTCATTTTTCCATTACCTCCATTTCCATCTGCTTGGCCTGAGTTTCAACCTCTTGTTCATTTTGCTTTTCTTTATCCCCCTCCTGTATTCCTGACACTGATGACATACGTGGAGATGTTGGGCCCATTTTAAAAACCTTGCAGTAAAATTCTTCCGCTTTTTCAACAGTGTTTAATTGATATCTTTCTCCTTGCTATCTCAATATTATACCAACTGGAGCATCCCACCTAAATGGGATGTTTTGTTTCTTTAGCTCAGTCACCAAAAATCCAAAGTCCTTTCTATCTTTTAACATCTTGGACGGCAGCTCTTTATATATCCAGATCTTCATTCCATTCATTTCTAATGTGGAGTTAAAAGACTTTTGCACAATATCATTTCTTATTCCTTTATCAGTAAAATAAATCACCACATCTCTAGGCAATTGTCTTTGCTTTGCCACCCAAGAATTTACTCTGTAGACCTTATCAATCTTACAGAATATTTCTTCAGAGCTGACCTTTAAAATCACAGCCAGAACTTCAGCAGACATCTTTCTCAAGTCCTCTCTGTTATTTTCCTATATTCCCCTCATTCTGATTGCAAATTCCATGGATCTGAATTGCATCATTGTAACTTCATTTTCAAACCTTTGCTTCATATTATCTACATTGTAAATCTTGTGATCAGCTTCCTTCATTTTAGATTCTACTTCTGAGCTATTTTCTTGAATCATTGTCAAATCATTTTCAATTCTTTGTATTTTATTGTCTAGATTATGAATCTTATAATCAGCTTCCTTCATTTTAGACTCTATTTCTAAATTGATATCTTTATCCATCTTTATAATTACTTCTGAAAAACTTTTCAAAGCTGTTATAATATAGCGCTTCAGGTTATCATACTTTTGTTGAACCAACTCTTTAATTTCCTGTCTAAATTTTTCAAGATTCTGGTTCATAATCTCATCATGTCTTGCCAACTCCTCCACAACAAATTCCTTTAAATCTTTAAAACCATTCTTCTGCATCTGCAAGCTCAAAAATTGCTCTTGTGATTTATAATTGGGGGACCCCCCCCCACATCATGGTTGTCTGGCTTTGTCAGTTTTAACGCCATCCTGCCATGCAAACAGACTCTTTTTAAAGAAAAAGTCTTCTCTCCACACAATATCAATATCAAGTCTCTAAGAAGGAAGAAGCATGAAACAGAAATTTTTCTCTTCTCTTGTAGCCAGCGCTATTGCTTCAAATACATTGTAACATATTAAGCCATTCAAACGGAAAGACTTTCGCTTTCAGCTTTCTTCTCAAGCCTCAGCCAGTTGCCATTTTAAACCTTTTTTTTCCTTTTCACTCTCTCTTCATTCTTAAAATCAATCATAGGGTTGTTACAAATACTTGCGATTTAAAGTCCCATATCCGGATTTCATCCTGCTTATTCAAGCAATCTGTTAGTTTTCGCTGATTAGGTTGGTCACATCGTCTAGCTCTGCAAAGCGCAGAGTTCTCCCGAAGCTCGGAGCAGCGGCTTTCTTATTCTTATCCAGTATTTTTTTGCTGCTGCACATGTCCACCACATGTGGTAGTATGTTCCTACATTTCCAGCATTCCGGTGATCTGGTTAGAAACATTTTTGCCAGTCTCGCTGTGGGTAGATGCCATCTGTAGAACATTTTGTATAGGTTTTCTCTGTAAGCTGCTGACATTGTCAATTTGTAATTTTTCTCCCACAGTTTTTCCCACTTCTCTAATTCTATTGTATAGCTGAAATTTTTTGCTCAGGTTATCATGGTTTCCTTTACTGTCTCCTCTTCCATTCTAAATTGCAATAGATAATTGTATATTTTCCTTATCAGTTTTTCCTATGTTCCTTGAAAAATCTTACCCAATTCTTGTGGTTCCTTATTACACCCATAAAGTCCTGCATCTTTCTTGTATCTGGTCTCAATTTGCATGTATGGCCACCAATCCATATCCATTCCCTGTTTTTTTAATTTTTCCCAGGTATTTAACTTTCTTAGTTATTTGCATTCCCATTTTTTCCTCTAGTTCTTTTTCCTGTTTTTGGTGAGGTTCTTTGTATTATCTTTCTCTTATTTTTATTTATTTTGAGTCCTGCCACTGTGCCAAATTCTTCTATCTCTTGAACTAATTGGGGTCATGTTTCTAGTGTCTCTTCTAGATGACACACCAAGTCATCTGCAAATGCTTGCACTTTATATTCTTCCTTTTTTATTTTCAGACCTGTTATTTCTTGTTCTTGTCTAATCTTTCTTAGTAATACCTCTAAGGTTAAAATAAATAATAAGGGCAATAGGGGGCACCCTTGTCTTACCCCCTTAGAGATATTAAATTTTTCTGTATCTCCATTTATTATTACTTTTGCCATTTGAGTTGAATATATTGTTTACACCATCTTTACAAATTTCTCCCCAAAGTTCATATTTTTTAGTTGTAAAGTAATAAATCACCAATTCAATTATCAAATGCTTTTTGTGCATCCAGAAAAATCAGTGCAGATTGTTTGCCGGAATGTGCTTCATAATATTCCAGGGTGTTCATGATCACTCTCATATTATTTTTCAGCTGTCTTTTCAGTAGGAACCCATTTTGGTCTGGGTGAATGAATTCATTTAATAATCATTTTAATCTTTCTGAAATTATAGATGTAAATATTTTGTAGTTGACGTTTAGTAATGAAATGAGTCTATAATTTTTTATCTGTTTGTGGTCTGTATCTTCCTTTGATATAAGTGTAATGTATGCTTCTGCCCATGATTCAGGTAGTTTGGCCTCTGCAAGGGCCTCGTTATACAATTCCAGCATTGTAGCCTGTAAAGTTCCTTGTATGGTTTTGTATAGTTCTGCAGGAGGTCCATCTGGGCCAGGTGTTTTGTTGGGTTTTTTTTGTTTCTTAACTGCTTCGAATAATTCCATCATGGTTATTTTTTCATCTAGCATCATTCTTTTTGTCTCTTCAATTTTAGTTAAGCTCATCTTATCTAAGTACTGTTTGATATTGTCTTCTGGTATGTTTTCTTGACTAGTAAAGAATTCTTGTATTATATTTTTTTCTCTTCATTCTGGTGATGTAGAGTTCCATTTTCATCTTGCAGTTGATGTATTCTTTTCTTCTCTTTTTCTTTTTTTAATTTATATGCTAGCCATCTCCCTGGCTTGTTTTCATGTTCAAAAAAAAATTTGTTTTGCCATTTTAACTTTTTGTGCCATTTCTTCCTGTGTCATCAAATTTAATCTATGTTTTATTAAGTTTCTTTTTTCTTTTATTTTGTGTTTTTGTGGTTCTGTCTGCAAATCTAATTCCACTTTTTAAAGTTCTTCCTGTAGTGTGACTTATTGTTGTTTACTAAAATAAGTAAGAAAGCCTCATCAAATCCAGTATCTGAAACATCATTCCCTTCAAATCAACGCTCAATAGAGAGCATGTTTGGTACAGAGAAATCAAGTTCAAAACTGAATTTGCAATCCATGCAGTCAACACTCCTCATGAAACAGGAAACAATGACAAAGACTGAGGAGTCAATAGCAAGTAATCATTAGGAGACAAAAAAGAAACCATGAAGAGATGAAAAATGAGATGGGAGAAATGAAAGGAGATATTAGAAAAATGGACGATAAAATAGGAAATATCCAGCAAGCATTAACTAAAAACGAACAGAGAATACAAACCGTGGAGACAAAAATGGAACAAACAGAAAAGAAAATGGAAGCAATGGAACAAAAACTCATTCAGGATAACAGGGATCTGCAGGAGACTATTGTGTTTTTAGAGATGGAAAAAGCAGCTTGCTTCCTAAGGTTCCAGAACATAGTGGAAGACAAAGAGGAAGATCTAGGCATGATCATGGCAGAACTATTAGCAGACACACTACAGAAAAGCAAACACAACATACAGAGTGTATAGATGAGGTATACAGGATACACACAAATTATGTGAGAAGACACAGACTCCCAAGAGGTTCACCAAAAAGGCAATAAGAGACAAAATATACAAAAAAACAAGGGAGGAACCCATGATGTATAAAGGAAGAGAAATTCAAACCTTCAAACAGATACCTAGGAAAGTTAGGGACCAGAGAAGACAATACCAATTTCTCACTACACAACTAGTCAAATACAATGTGATGTTTAGATGGCTAATCCTGGAAGGAATCATGATTACTTGGCAGGAGAAGAAATTTAAAATTGATACACTTGACAAAGCACATGAGCTTTTTGGGCATCACTTTATGGCTGAGGAAGATCAAGAGAGCAGGGAAAAAATAGAAAGTAAGAGTCAAGAGGAACAGCAACTAGAGGACAGTGAGACGGAATGAGCGGAAAGAATGAAGCAGGAAAAGGAATGAGCAGAACGTGAGGGCACAAGAGCAAAAATATATAGAGAGACAAGGACAACTAGAAAACTGAGAAATGTATACAAATAACAAAATGGAGGAGGTGCTTTCAATCAATATACATGGACTGAACTCACCCATGAAAAGAAAAGAGACCTTGACAAAACTACAAAGGTTGGACATGGATATAGTTTGTTAGGTGTTTTGTGCCAGCCATGGCAGTCTCTCCAAAGGCCACCAGATGGGGGCAAAGAGGCACCTTTGATCCCACTGGTGGGTCAAGGGGCTCCAGCCCCTGCAGCCCCATTGGGGAGAGTTAATGGCCCTCTGGCCCCCTCACACACCTTGTAAGGGAGGGGCAAGGGGCCCCTATAAGAGCTCCTGCACAGGGCTGCTCCCCCCCCTTTTGCTTTTACCCCTTTTTGCTTTTCCCTTTTTCCCTGCTCTTGTTCTAGTCTCCTATGGGACTGACCCATGGGCTCAATCCAGGCATGGATGCCTCCATGCCTGGGAACTTATTTTACTCCACTTTTACTTCTAAATAAAGATTTAATTTGATTGCATCCTTGCGTGCTGACCTTTTCTTGAAAGTGCCCTCAATGAACCATCATTTTTCGTGAGATCCCTCACATAGTTTGCCTCCAAGAGGTACATATTAAGAAACAATATAAAGACCTACTAGAACACCCAAAAATAGTTCTATGTAGCTTTAGCACAGCAAAAAAAGAGAGGAATAGCGATATATATCAAAGAATGGCTAAAACCTAAACAAAAATACGCAGATGAGGAGGGAAGAGTTTTAATGATGGAGATAACGGATCAGAAACAAATATTGCTTATTACAATATATTCACCAAACAACAATCTGAAAGAATTTTATAAATAAATACACAAAAAATAACATAGAGAGAATATGAAAATATATGCTTAATAGGTGATTTTAATGCAGTAGTAAATACTAAAAAGGATTAAAGAAGTAACAAAAGGAATAAGAAAAAACAAAACAAAACACTGCCGAACATTTTTTTCAAGATGACCCAGGAACTAAACTTACAAGATGCATGGAGAAAATTAAATGCAAAGAACAGCCAATATACATTCTACTCAAATTCACATCAATCATGGTCAAGGATCGGTATGGTATGGATGACCCAGGTACTGAGAAGACAGGTTGAAGAGGTAGACATAATGACAAATAGCTGGGCAGATCACAATCCGATACAAGTGACATGGAAAGGACAGAAGAAAAGGAGGAGATAGACAATGAATCAAAGCATATTGAAAGACAAAGAACATATACAAATGATGGAAAAAGAAATGAAACTCTTCTTTAAAGTAAATAGAAAAGAAGAAACATCACTACAAAACTTATGGGATACAACAAAAGTGTATATTCGAGGACTGACGATTGCATACGTGGCAAGGAGAAACAAGAAAAGGATACAAATATTTACATTAAATGAAAGGCAGGTTAGTTTAAATGTTACAAATAAACTCCTTTAAAAAAGATTTTTGATAACGTTGGTTGAAAAGCTAAATTTGTCAGAATCTCTCACTGTAATCATAATCCATTAAAATATTATAGTTGTCAAAAAGAAGATAGTATGAAGACTATGAATCCATTTATATGACACAATTCTTATGTTTATGATTTTAAGTTTTCTAACTCAAGTCCATATGCTTATAAATGTCAGTGAAAAGTTACTTTTTTCTCAGAACTAGAAAATTCTCTTTTAGAAATGCAATGATAAAAGAGTTCCTCTAGGGAAGCAATCTTGCCAGCAATTTTCCATCAGTATTAAACTCCAGCAGGTTACAAATTATAACCTAAGAATTGGCCTTATTCAATAATTGTGCTCATGCAGGGCTTAATTATTTATTTAACATGTCTATATGCCTGCCCATCAACCAAAGGCACTGTGGGTAGTTCATAAATCAAAACTAAATATAACAAAATCACCTCCATAGCATAAAAAGTAACAAAACAAGGTCCTAAAATGTTTATGAACAATAGATATATCCGCTGCATCCATATCACAGCTGCATTAATAGACTGTCCCCAGTGTCTGGGGAAATAGTTTCAGGCTAGTAAAGTTAGGGTCAGGTATCTCAGGGGAGAAGCCATTTAGTAAATTATATAAATGGTTGTGTAATTCTTTAGAGTAAGTATATCAGATTGTAGTGAGCACTTTAATTATTTCAAAATGCCTTATATATTGCCACTCCCATGCCTGGAAATAATGTTATGCTCCACCCTTGAAATTCATCAAAAGCTTTTAAAACAAGAATAGAAAGCTTACAAACTTCTGATTAGGGTTTATTTCCTACAGAGCTTCCTGTGACATGAGTACTGAGACAATGATGAATAGAACTTCTTTTTTTTTTTTTTTAGTTAACACTGAGTTTTTATTTCATGAGCCCTGAAATAAAGTTTGGTGTGGTGGTTAAGGTATCAGGCTAGAAACAGAGACCATGAGTTGATACTTAGTTACAACAATTTCATCATTACATTATTATTCTGTAAAACCAACATCAAAACTTCAATATATAATATTATAGCCTCATAGCCACATGTGCTTTGTTCCTGTTACCTGCATTTCTTTCAGTTTTTTTACCTTACCTGGCATCTGTTGCATCTAGATAAAGAATCCGTGTTGGCAATTCAGGCAGGTGGTGAAGTGTTTTGTTTTTGCTAAGGAGCCAGGAACTATCACAAGCATTGGCAGCTTTTTTTTATACTTAAGCAAGAACCATGAATATAAACAAAACACTCCTTCCAGATGGATTTGGACCTTATCTTTATCAATCTCATTTTTATACTTCAGTCTCAAAATTTGGAAATGGAAACAAATATGCCAAACTTCTGCAAAGCAGGGTCGATATGTATGTGTAAATGGGATGAATAATTTTAGTTATCCAAGTGGAAATGGCAAATACAGTAGTCATTCTTAGTTGAATCATTTAAATCCTCATTCTTTCTTTTTGAACAAAGTGCAAAAACATCTTTAAAAATTTGACTGACCAGATTAAGCCAGCTTGATGACTGTTTCTCAAGAAAGTATAAAAGAGATTATGTGCCAAATTTTTCATTTTCCATTGGAATTATTGATGTCAATGCTGTATGCATAAACTTTAAGTGAATCTCCCTGTTCCAAAGAAGACATCTGACAGCACTTGAGATGCACTAAAACAAGTAATAGCTATGGAATAAAACAAGAGCAATAAAGCAAACACAGCAGAATAAAACATTATAAAACTATAACTAACATATTACAAAAAGTTTAAAAGGCTGGATATAGCGCTAACAGCATGTTGCCAAAGCTCTTCATTTTAGTCATGATCCTTTTCACTCAAATCCCTGAGTCATAAGGGAGAGTCCACTAAATAAAGTCTTGATCTGGACAAATCTATTAAGGAGGAAGTCCTCTGAATAATGTGATCACAAATCATTGGAGCTCCCCCCGCCCTTTGCAGGTTTTTCTCCACAAGTCACAGCCAACTTTAGGAGGTGGTGCTCAACTCTGTTTCTAGGCCATTGAGCCAGTGCTGTCTGAAGATGTTTCCATGGTCATGTGGTCAGCATGACATCATGGAACAGTGTTACATTCCCAAAATGGTGCCTATTTATCTACTCACATTTGCATGCTTTCAAATTGCTAGGTTGGCAGGAGCTGGGGCAAGTAATGGCAGCTATCCCATTACACAGCACTTGGTCTCAAACCTGACAAGCCCAGCTTCTTAACTGCTGCACCATTGTGCTGTCCACAAGCCATTTGGGGCTTTAAAAGTTAACAGTTTATTGGGTAAAATAATACATTGGAAACCAAAGCCAAATATTACTGCCAGTTTTTGAAAAGTATCCTACCAGACTTTTGAAACTATGGGCCATGTATTGATCTTTTAAAGAACCAGCTACCCCACTCCTAAAGAGTGAACTAGTGAATCAAACACTGAAAGCCTGGGATGGTCATGAGCCACCATTACCTTCACAGGATCCATACTATAAAGACAACATCCAATTAATCAGTCTTGCTAAGACTATAGCATGCTTTAAAAATGGAGCAGCATATGATTATAAAATAAATATGTTGAGGTTATAGAGTATTTTAATAATGGTTTTAATATTGCTGCTTGGATATAGCAGCGGTTTTTCAGATAAATCAATCACATACAGCAGAAGAAAATGTTTTGGGGATGGCAATATAAAAAAAAATGTGGCAACATGAGCAATGATGGTGATAGTGTAGAGAAGAAGTGACACCAAAGAAACAAAGTAGGGATGGAAAAGAAGCAGATGGGAATTCTTTAATGCATCTTCATATGCCTCTAATAAGTGGGCCCAGTAACCGTTTCTAAAACAATTAACAGATACAACCTGCCCTCTCCACTTTCACAAAAGATATCAGTTTTGATCAGAGGAAAAAACCCCCAGAACTTTCTTGTCCTTTTGGGCACCAGGGACCAGTTCTGTCGAGAGGGGTTTTTCTGAAGACTGGAGGGGTTGTGGTTTCATGTGCTGCCTTCATCCCATGGATGGGGCTTTGCTTGTTTGCGCGGCTCTGTTTCTGGCATGCCGCGTACCAGTGCCGATTCATGGACTGGGGGTTGAAGACCCCTCTCCTAGATTATACATATATATTTGAAGAGCCCTGGTGGCACAGTGCTTAGAATGCAGTATTGCAGACAAACACTGTCACAATCCGGAGTTCGGTCCTGATGGGCTCAAGGTTGACTCAGCCTTCCATCTTCTGAGTTTGGTAAAATGAGGACTCAGATTGTCGGGGGCAATATGCTGACTCTGTAAACCACTCAGAGAGTGCTGTAGAGCACTATGGTGTGGTATATAAGCCTAAATTCTTTGCCTATTGAATGTATACCTAGTAAATTTCTGATATTATTACTTTAACCCTTGTATTAGTAAATTTTGTTGATTAGAAATTAATCACTTCCAGACTATATTGCCACCAGGAGCAATAAGAATATATTTAGGATTGCCCCCCACCACCACCACTCTTTTCAGTCCTTAACATGATCCAGCCAATTTTAGATTCAAACTTATGATTAAATTAACAATGAAGTTGGATAGTTGGGCTCACTCATAGTTGAATATCAAGAAGTGCTCTTTTTTTCCCACTCTGCCTGATTCACACTTTCCTAGCTGTGGATATTATAATTTATATGTAAAATGGGCTTCCGGTTTGGCTTCCGTCGCCGCCAGATGGTCCTTTGAGACCGCCAGTCCCGTCTCCTGTAAAGAGCCGCCTTTACAGCTGAAAGGTGGCTCGAAAAACTCTGTTTCCATAAGGAAATGTGAGACAGAGTCGTCGAGGGCAGGTAGAGCCCTCTGCAAAGTCCCCAGAGTTCTTTTTTACCTCTGGGGAGGAAGCAGGATGAGGCTCCCTATTTTCCTCGCTGCTGCTCCGGGCTTCGGGAGAACTCTGCGCTTTGCAGAGCCAGGCGATGGGACCAGACCAACTAACGAAAACTAACAGACTCTCTGAACAAGTAGGATGAAATTCGGACCTGGGACCCTAAATTGCAAGTACTTCTAACAACCCTAAGACTGACTTTAAAAGTAAAGAAGAGTGGAAGTGGGGAAAAAAGAAAGTTTAAAATGGCGACTGGCTGAGGCTTGAGAAGAGCTGAAAGAGAAAGTCCTTCCGTTTGATTAGTTTAATATGTTACAAAGTAACTGAGACAACAGCGCTGGCTAGAAGTGAAGAGAAAAATTCTCATTTCATGCTTCTTCCTTCTTAGAGACTTGATATTGATATTGTTTGGAGAGAAGTTTTCTTCTTTAAAGGGGAAAAAAAATCTGCTTGTGTGGCAGGATGGTGTTAAAACTCACAAAGCCAGACAACCAAGCTGTGAGGGGGGGGCTCCCCCATTTATAAACCACATGAACAAGTTTTGAGCTTGCAGATGCAGAGGAATGGCTTTAAAGATCTAACGCAATTTGTATTGGAGGAGATGGCAAGACATGATGAGATTGTGAACCAGAACCTTGAAAAATTTAGACAGGAAATTAAAGAGTTGGTTCAACAAAAGTATGATAAATTCAAGCAACATATGATAAGTTTCTTAGACGCAATGATAAAGATGGATAAAGAGTTTAATTCAGAAATAGAGTCTAATATGAAGGAAGTTGATTATAAGATTCATAATTTGGATAATAAAATACAAAGAATTGAAAATGATTTAACAATGATTCAAGAAAATAGCTCAGAAGTAGAATCAAAAATAAAGGAAGCTGACTACAAGACTTACAATGCAGATAATATAAAACAAAGGATTGAAAATGAAGTCATAATGATGCAATTCAGATTTCTGGAATTTGCGGTCAGAATTAGGGGAATACAGGAAGATAAAAGAGAAGATTTGAGAAAGATGTCTGCTGAAGTTCTGGCTGGGATTTTAAAGGTTAGTCCTGAAGAGGTATCCTGTAAGATTGATAAGGCCTACAGAGCAAATTCTTGGGTGGCAAAGCAAAGGCAGTTGCCTAGAGATGTGGTGATTTACTTTACTGATAAAGGAATAAGAAATGATATTGTGCAAAAGTCTTTTAATTCCACTCTTGAAATGTATGGAAGGAAGATTTGGATATTTAAAGAGCTGCCGCCCAAGATGTTAAAAGATAGAAAGGATTTTGGTTTTTTGGTGACTGAGCTAAAGAAACAAAACATCCCATTTAGGTGGGATGCTCCAGTTGGAATAATATTGAGATATCAAGGAGAAAGATATCAACTAAATACTGTTGAAAAAGCGGAAGAATTTTATTATAAGGTTCTTAAAATGGATTCAACATCTCCATGTATAATACACGAGGGGAATAAAGAAAAGCAAAATCAACAAGAGATTGAAACCCAGGCTAAGCAGATGGAGGTGGAGGTAATGGAAAAACAACAAGTTATAGAGGCTTTTGTGGACGAGCCGCTTTTGGATTCTCCTTCAGAGGTTATAGTTAGATTACCTATAAATACAAGAGAGGCGGCTTTGGATTCTAATGTGATGACTTATCAAGTTACAGACCAGCATGGAAATCAATCAGTTGATATACAACTCCTAGAAAGGCAACCAGGATAGAGATCTAAGCCACAAAAAGTTAAGAAAAGAAGAAGCAGGTCCTACAAAAATAAAAATTGTTAGACTAAACAACAGTGTAATGCCAGGTACTTAAGAGACGATTAAATACATGAAAATATAGCTGAGGCAAAGTATTGGTTTATACTATTTTGAGGAGAATGACAGATCTCTGCAGTGCTGTGCTTTTGGGATGTGGAAGATGGCCTTTAATTGAGTGGATTGGAACTTTCTATTTTGGACTCTTTGACAAATGGATTATGTTTATGCTGAGCTATAAGGCAAGAGAACTATGGGACTGGGGCATGCAGAAGATCTGGTTGTTACCCTAATACGGTGGTTGGAATTAATAATCTAGATGAAAGACATTACAGAAGACACTATATGGAATATAAATATAAAGTCACTCGGGTGTTTTTTTTATATATGAAAACATTTATTATTGATGGGGACTGATGGTAATTGAAGATACTGAACATACTGTTGGAACTAGAATTTGATGTTACCCTAACATGGGTGATGGAATTAACAATCCAGTTGAAAGACATTACAGAAGATACCATATGGATTACAAGCTTAAAATCATTTGAGGATTTTATCTATATATGGAAATATTTTTAGTGGTGTGGGCAGAAGAACAAAGATATTGAAAATATTATGTATGGTAGACCTGCAGGAAAGTGGGTGGAGATAGGCTAGCTTACTGATTGTTTAGTTTAGGAAAAGGGATGTTATGTTATATTAATATACATAAAAGATTTGAATTAAGAGATATATGTATGGGGGAGGAGGAAATGGATAGATTATGAGTTGAAATTGCCAAATTAGGATTTATTATATAATTCTACAGCTGAATGTTGCTTTGAAATGTATAGTATAAGGGGGATATAATAATATTGTTAGAAAGAAAGAGTCAGCATATGGGGGGTGGAGTAAAAAGGATGGTAAAGTATTATATAATCTGTTATTAATTTGGGTTTTATTCTGGAGAAGCCACAGGGCGAGGGGAGAGGGAGGGGGGGTTAGGGAGGAGGGGGGGAAAGGGGGGAAAATCTGTATTTGAAAAACTTTTTCAATAAAAAAAAATTATATGTAAAATGTACACAACTGGCACTAAAAAAGAGGAAAATACTCTATATGAAAAGCAGCAATGAAAAGAATTAAATGATGCCGTTCAAAAGGATTTATTTTTCTTTGTATTTTCATATTTTTGTTTTTCATGCCACAGAACTATTTCAGTTAGGATTCTAGCATAAACCTAATAGTGAAGGAAGTTTTATATTAACTCTTCGACCCTGCTGATGTACATATGCTCAGTTTAATGTATTCCTTTCACTGTAATTGAACTGCTCTCCTAACCCTGTGTAATTATTCTCCAGCAGGCTTTCATTTTGCAGTTTCTGCTCAAGATAAGGATGACAGAAATACTTGTTAATTAATATAAAGCTGATTACTAATAAAAACAGTGACAACAATGAGATAAGCAAGCATTCTGGGAGGTCAAGCCCTGAACATTTCCATAAAACACAGATAATGAGAAATAAAATGTAATTATCATTGTTTAGCTACATACGACTTACTGTTTTATTGAAGAATGAAAATAATATATTTTCTGTTCATTTTTCCTCTGAAATAACTTTAGTGTTATAAAATGGAATACTCTGGAATAAGAATACCACTTCTCTTTCATGGAGTATATTTAGAATGAAGCTGAAATATTTGTTTTATTTACTTGGAAATATATTAAAATGTTCATCAGTTTTACTTCTAGTGGTCTAAATAGGACACCAGGGTAAATGTCATCACTTTTTCTGTCCTGGAGTTAAAATCAAATTGCTTCATCTTTCTACATGGGAAATATCTGAAATATCTGCCCTACCATCCTGGGATGAGATTTGGTATTGTATCAAAAGTAAAAGTAAAGGTTCCCCCTGTCCGACTCTAGAGGGTGGTGCTTATCTCTGTTTCCTAGCCAAAGGATTCAGCATTGTTTGAAGACATTTCTGTAGTCATGTGGCCAGCATGATTATTTATTTATTTATTTATTTATTTATTTATTTATTTATTTATTTATTGGTTCAATTTATATGCCGCCTTTCTCCGGAGACTCAGGCCAGCTTACAATGCGTTAAGCAATAGCCTTCATACTTTTGTATATACCTGCTTAGTAGGGCTTTCGGCCCCCACAAGCGGTGTTCTTTTTTGTACAAAGTCAGCTTATTGCCCCCACAAACCGGGTCCTCATTTTACCTACCTCAAAAGGATGGAAGGCTGAGTCAACCTTGAGCCTGGTGAGATTTGAACTTGCAGTAATTGCAAGCAGCTGGTGCTATTTAACAGCACTTTAGTCTGCTGCGCCACCAAGGCTCTTATACACACAGAATACTGTTACCTTCCCACCAAAGTGGTACCTATTTATCTATTTGCATTTACATGCTTTTGAACTGCCAAGTGGGCAGGAGCTTGGGCAAGTAATGAGAGCTCACCTCTAGCATGATAGTCCAGGGCTGTCAGATTTCCAGCTGACAAGCTCAGTATCTTTAACCGCTGAGTCATTACAGTTACCAAGGAGCAAAACTTTTAATCACAAAATTGATCCATATTCTTATAGATTATATCATTCCAATATCTTATGCAGATCACTAATATCCTTAATAAGACAAAGCATACTTCATCTATCAATAGTTGATACTATATGTCTCAACAGCAGCCTGTAAATCAGGGGTGAAATCTGACCGGTTCAGACCAGTTCGGATGAACCACTAGGGATTATTGGCATTGGTTCCCGAATTGGTAGTAATCACCCCTTGTTGGCCCCACCCATGCCCTACCAGTGGCCGCTCACCTCTTCCGTCTGCTCAATATTCCACAGAATTCAATGTTAAATGCAGCAGAGCGAATCCTAACTTTTCTCCCTCCATTCAGAACAGAGCTGCTGCAGCCTTTCCCTTTAAGTAGTTCTCAGGAGGGAGGGGGCCAGTGGGGAACCATAAAGGGAGCAGCAGCTCTGTTGTGAATGGAGGAAGAAAGCATTCTCTCTGCCACAGAATTCAATGTTAAATGCAGCAGAGAAAATCCTAACTTTTCTCCCTCCATTCACAAAGGAATTGCTGCAGCCTGTCTCTTTAGTCCCCAGGAGGGACAGGGACGAGGGGAGCAGCTGGAATAGAGCTGTTTTCGTGAAAGACAGGAAAATGGGGAAGGGGATTTTCCTGCCTGTTGTCCATTCCACAATCTCAGCACAGACTGAGGGAAGGATGGTAGGCAGGACTATTCCCCTCCCCATTTTCCTGCCATTCGTGACAAGGAGTGGCTGGGAGGGGAGGGGCCAGTGAGGAGCCCCTCGATGTGAGTGATGTTGAGTTGGCCACACCCACCCAGTCACATGACCTCCCCCCAACAAGCCATGCCCACAGAACCTGTAGGGGACATTTTTTAATTTCACCACTGCTGTAAATCATTCTATTTAAGTCAGGACTATAGCTGTCAAAATATGTAGCATTTGTATTTTTCCTGCATTTTAAATCAAGGGATTCTGAACATGGAATGTGTGCTTAGAATGGCCTTCGTTAAGCAAAAATCTGGCTGAAAAATGTAATGGGAAAATATACTTACTGAACTGATTTTGGGTGGAAAGTTTAGATGTTAGTAGCAGAAAGAGTAGCAAACCTGGGCAATTTACATCCCCCTCACCACATGAGGATCTAAAATCCTCTTCTTGAGCTCTGACATTGTCCACAGAGCAATGGCCAGTGAGTCCACAAGGCCCTTGAAAATTTCCCAAACAAGATAAATCCACTAGGAAAAATTAAATCTTGATCTCAAGATGGTGGCAGCGAAGGAAACAGTATCAGATCACAGGGAGAGAAGTTACTAAATTAAGTAGGAATGTATAAGGAGAAGGGGGGAAAGGGAGGAAAAAAGGAACAGAAAATTAGACAGAGAAGATAGAAAAGAGAAAGAAAAGAAGAAATTGGGGTAAGGAGGAAAATGCCAGCAAAACAGCAGTGCAATGAATGAATGGCTTCACGCTGAGTTGGAGGCAGCCAGCAACAGAGAACAACAGATCCATCTCAGGAGCCCAACTAAGCAGCCCAATGGTGGAAAAGAGGCAACTGAGAGCAGCGAATTGATGGCTGAACAGCAGACAAGAAGGAAGGCTGTTAGAGGCAGCGAACTGATGATTAACAGTATATTTGGTAATTGCCTAGACCAGTGATGGTGAACCTTTTACTCACTAAGTGCTGAACAGGTACACACTTTGCACGCTCCATGTGGCTCCTCCCTCATGCACTGCACGTGCAACCGCACCATATGTGCATGACTTTTGCATACACCCCCCGGTGCACTGCATGTGCAATCGCACCATCTGCACATGTGCATAGTTTCTGTGCATGCAATCCACACATGTAAATACCATCTGTGCATGCATGCACAGGAGAGCTCTGAAGACCAGCTGGGTCCCCTGAATTGCACGCATGCGCACCAGAGCCTGAACACTAGCTGGGGCATGCACGTATGCACAGCTGCAAGTGAGTTGGGTGACAGCTCACGTGCCCAGAAAGATGGCTCTCCGTGCCACCTTGGGCACATATGCCATAGGTTCGCCATCACGAGCCTAGAACCAAACTCCAATCTAGGCTCAAGGGGGCAGTCAGGCATCACAGGCCCCAGGGCCTAGCAAGCTAAAGGCAGCCTGACTTTTGCAGCCCTCCCCCTATGAACATCCAGCCTGGGAGCGCTCCCCAGTGACCTGCCCCATGTGGAGGACTTGATCAACATTCCCACTCCAGTGAGATCAGCAGCCCCCCTGCCTCCTGCTAGCCTGGCAGCCCTTCCCAGCAACCCATCTGGCAGAGGACAAAGGGCCTGGAGCAACCCATCCAACAAAGGGAACCGGTGGCTGTGAGAAATTGTAGGTGGCAGAATCGGAGCAGAGGAGAAATGCAGCAGCAGCAGAATTGGTGGAGGGGAGATCTTTAGCAGCAGAGATAGGCAGAACAGCAGCAGAGGTGCATCGAGTTCTGATTTCTAAAGCTGAGTGGTGGGCTGAGCGAAGCAGACCAGATGGCGGAAAGCTGAACAGTAGGCCGAGAGAGCTGACCAGAGCAGAGACAAGGCTGAAAATATCTGAGCACTGAAGCACAGAAGGGAGCTGGCAGAGAAAATAACAAGAGGCCAGAGCAGTGAATGACGCAAGTGAAAGCAACAATTAAACTTGAGGTCCCAATAGGAAGGGAGGGAAGACCCCAGTAGAGAATAAAAATAAATACAGGATAGAAAATAAAAGATAAATAAATAGGCAAATAACAAGGATAAGAGTGGAACATTAGAAATCAAGGAAGAACAGGATTAATGAAGATCAATCAAATAAATAAGGCAAATCTTAAACATTAAGGTAGGGAGGAATTGGAGCTCAAAAAATGAAAAAATAGGGAATAAAAAGCTAAATAAAACTAACATAATAGTAACCAACAAGGTAGAAAAATGAGTACAAAAAGGCAGAAAAAGGATAGGAAAAAAAAGAAACATTTTTACCTTTAAAAGAACCAGCAAACCCAACCAGAAACAGCCTTAAATGAAAATATGCAGACCTACAGCCTCCCCCTCCAAGAAAACATGCAGACACCTAGAAAAGAGACAGCATCAAATATCCCTTAAAAAGTCACATCAACAAACACACCTGAGATAAACAGAAAAGCACTCCAGACTGCATCCCCCACCCCAAAAGGAAGGTGAGTATTGGTGATAGGAGATTCTATTCTCAAAGGAACAGAAACAGCCATATGCAGACAGGACATACAATCAAGGAAGATATATTGTTTCCCTGGAGCAAAAATCAAAGATGTGGCTGAGAACCTAAGCAAAATAATTAGGCCCATAGATTACTACTCTTTCCTCCTTCTTCACATTGGGACGAATAACACAACAAAGAACCTGAGTACAATATTTAGAGATTATAAGCAACTAGGCAACAAAGTTAAGGATCTAGGAGTACAAGTAGTGTTCTCATCAGTACTTCCAACAACAGGTCAATACTCATTGAGGGGAAAAAGAATCCTAGAAATAAACCACTGGTTAAAGGATTGGTGTCACCAAGAGAACTTTGGTTTCCTGCGCATAACTACATGAAGAATTCTTGGCAAGGATGGGCTGCACCTCATGAAAACAGGGGAAAATGTACTCAGAAAAAGAGTGGCCCAACTCAGCAGAAGAGCTTTAAACTAAAATTGAGTGGGGAGGGTGACCAATCTTTAGAATCTCTAGAACACAAACACATCCATACCCATGGACAGACAAAAGTCTTAAATGCGTGTGTACAAATGCTCAAAGCTTGGGGAACAAACAGGATGAACTAGAAGCAATAGTACATGAGGGTAGGTGTAAGGTCTTGCCTCTCCAATCTTCCCAAGAAAGCAGGACTCTTGAAACTGCAGTTCTGGAAACAGAAACTTCACATAGAAATTAACACAGAAATGCAAGAAACAGAAACGGAAACTTCATATAGAAATCACTCCATTCCTCCCCCCTCCCTCCCACCAAAATACCAACGTCCCTGTAGAAATATCTGGGACCTGACAGTAGGTATGACATAGTTGCCATTACAGAAACCTGGTGGGATGAAACCCATGACTGGAATGTACTGATGGATGGATACAAATTTTCAAAAGAAACAAATCAACAAAAAGAGGAAGTGGAATTGCACTATATGTGAAAGACCACTACATATCTACAGAAATGCACATGATCAAAGATAAAATCCCTCCAGAATGTATATGGGTCAATATAAAAGGAGAAAAAGTGACATTGCAATAGGTGTATATTACAGGACACCCAACCAATCAGAAGAAATAGATGAATTAACAAATGTACCATACTTTTAGGAGTATAAAACACACTTCCTCCCCACCCCACAAAAGAGGGTGGAAATGTTGGTGCATCTTATACACTGAATACAGCCATTTTTGTCCTCCTGAAGCCCCACCCTGCGGGTTCCATTTTAGCAAAAAATGGGCCCGTTTTTCACAAAAACAGGGCATGCAGAGACTTTGGGAGGCCTGCAGAGTGCTCCTGTGGGCTGGAGAGTGTTATACACCATATAAGGAAGTAAGGAAGTGAGCTGTAGGCTTCACTCAGGTCCTCCAAATAGGCGGAAAAATACTTGAATCTCATTGGCTAAGCCATCTGACAGCTCTCTATAAAAGAGGACACGGCCAGACAAGCAGGTTGTTGGGTTGTATTGGTCTACTATTAAAGAGCTGTTGTTACTGAAGAACTGTGTCTGTCTCTTCTATCACTGAACCTAACACTGGCAATGAAGGTGGGAACGGAAGAAGCAGGACAAGTAGACCAGAGTTCCAGCAGAGCAAAAGTGCAACCGGCATTGCTTGCTGCCTGCAGAATCAACGTCTGCCAGCATGATGACCGCATACGCACTGCCTGCTCCGTTCAACCCAGCGCTTGACCATTGGGATTCCTATAAGAATCGCTTCGAGTGCTTAATGGAGGCGAACGACCTCTGGGTCTACCCGACAATTGAAAGTGAGCACTGTTCCTTAGCTACTGCGGAATGGACGTGTTTGACATGGCAAAGGTACTCGTCAAACCAGTCACGGTTCAAGTGGTACTGTGGGCCACCCTACAAAACCCACTACAAGCTCATTATGCTGTAGTGCAGTCGAAATTTGTATGAAGGTGCAAATTCCACCGCAGACTGCAGGAAGAAGGGGAATTGGTGAACCACTATGTAATAGCGCTCAGAAAAGCCGCCGCATATTGCAAGTTCCAAGAGCTGGAGGATGTGTTGTTGGAACAACTCATCAGCAGAGTGAGAGCTAACAATGGCAGTTGTTAGCCAAGCCGGCCCTTACTCTACAAACGGCCTTAGACGAGGCCAGAGCAACAGAGAACTTGCAGAAATCAGCTGCAGCCCTGCAAAGAGCGAGAAACATGCTGACTTCACATCCAAATGTCGCAGTGCATCAGGAGAGTGCATTTTCTGCAGACGAAAATGACATCTACTGACTCCAAGATGAAAAGGAAAAAGCCTACTATAATGCAGATAGGAGGCAACCCCTGTGTGCAGGATGCGGAGGGCCACATTCCAGAGCAGCATGCAGATTCAAAGACCCTGTGTGCCAGAGGTGCGACTGTAAAGGGCATCTGGCTAGGGTCTGCCATGCAAGCATGCCATCTGCATTCAGGACTAAACCGCAACCTGCCACTACCGAAACAGTAGAAAAGAGAAGACCGCGCAGAAGGCAAGATCTCCTGTGGCTGACAGAGAGATGTACCAGACCAACATAAAACAAACCAGATTGACAGAAAAAAAGATCCATGTTACCGTCCTGATCAAGGGGACAGTGTGTGAAATGAAAATAGATAGGGGATCGTCTCTGACTATTGTTGCATGGGACACGATGAAAAAGACAATTCTAAACTTGAAAAAGAAGTACTTGAGGCCACAATGAATACAACTAAAAGACTATCAGGCGTACCGTATCCCCGTAGTAGGCAGCGGAAAGTTCCAGGTGCAATTTGGGGGTTTTGCAGGCCCCTTATAGATCACTGTGGTCGAAGGAGCATTGCCAAGCCTGCTCAGCTTGGACTAGTTTGAGGCCCTGGGCATTTTGGATGATGGCGCCGACAACCTCGTCAAAGAGTTCGAGGACGTCTTCAGCAACGGCTTAGGCAAGTACAAGGGAATGCCTATTTCCTTCAGCCTAGATCCCAAGGTGGCGCCAATTAGGATTAAACCGAGAAGGGTACCCCTTGCAATTAGGCCCAAAATAGATAAGAAACTAGATAACTTAATTGCCCAGGGAATCCTTGAGCCGGTGGATCATGCCCGTTAGGAAACCCCAATAGTCATGCCAGTCAAAGCTAATGGCTCAGTCTGCATCTGCGCAGACTACAAGTGTACAATCAATAAGGCCTTGCAGCAGAGCTTCCCATTGTTCAGCATTTGCTGCACTCATTGGGAATTGGGACTACATTTACAAAACTTGATCTCATGCAAGCATACCAGCAGTTGCTGGTCAATGACACCATGGCTGAAGCACAAACAATTGTCACCCACAGGGGTGCATTTAAGTGCCGCTGCTTGCAATTCGGTGTCAGCGTGGCACCAGGACTGTTCCAAAGCCTCATGGAATGGATTTTGCAAGGCATCCCTGGGGTGGTGCCCTATTTTGACGATATCCTGGTGTCTGCTACCAATAAACTGATCCTGTTCGCCCACCTTAGGGCTGTCCTGACCAAATTCAGGGAGGCGAGTCTTAAAGTTAAGCGTGAAAAGTGCCACATTGCTGTCCCAGGATGGAATTCCTGGGATACATGATCGACAGCTCAGGGATTCACCCAACTAAATCCAAAATTGCCGCCATTAGGAATGCCCCCACCCCCAAAATAAGCAGGAGCTGCAAGCCTTTCTAGGGTTGCTAAATTTTTATAGCATATTTTTGAGACATAAGGCCACTGTGGCTGAACCCTTACATAGGCTGCTGGGAAAGAAGGCTTCCTGGATATGGAGCCAAGCCGAGGCAGCTGCTTTCACTGCCATAAAGAATCTGCTGACTTCTGACAGTTTATTGGTGCATTACAGTGACTCCCTGCCCCTGATTTTGACTTGCGATGTTTCACCTTTCAGGGTTGGGGCTGTCCTCAGCCACCAGTTTCCTAGTGGCTGGGAGGCTCCTCTTGCTTTCTATTCTCGCACATTGTCTGCCGCCAAGCAATATTACAGCCAACTGGACAGAGAAGCGTTGGCTGCAGTTGCTGGGGTCTGGTGTTTCCATGACTATTTCACCTTCATGACAGACCATAAGCCCCTGCTGGATTTTGTTGGCTGGCGACCGCCTGACCCCAAACATACTATCCCCGGATAGTGTGCTGGTCGCTGTTCCTCGCTGCCTACAGCTACCGGCTTGTTCACCATCCTGGAAAGTCCCTGGGGCATGCAGATGCCCTTAACCATTGCCTCCTGCCTGCCTTGGTTGAGGACCCTGTGCCAGTCTGTCAGGTTCTCCTGCTTGAGGACATTGCTGCAGGTCCCGTCACCATGGCTGAAATTGCTCGACTTACTGCTAAGGACTCTGAACTATTGGAAATTTTAAACTATGCATGGAGGGGCTGGCCTGGCAAACCATTGTTGGAGTCAGCACAGCCTTATTTTTCATGCCGAAATGAATTGTCTGTGTTAAAGGGTTGTTTATTATGGAGGGAAAGGGTGATTATACTTTCCATGCTAAGAAAGGAGGTGTTAGAAATTTTGCATGCTGGGCATCCTGGTATAGTCCAGATGAAAGCCTTGGCCAGGAGTTACATCTGGTGGCCTAAAATGGATTGAAAACGGAATGGGTTGCCACCTGCTCCCTGTGCCAGGAATCCCATCTGGCTCCACCTGTTGCTCCACCGAAAATATGGGAGACCCCCCCCCCCGAGGCACCTTGGGCCCGAGTGCACATTGACTTCGCAGGGCCAGTTAAGGGACAAATGTTCCTAATTGTGGTGGATGCTTACTCCAAGTGGTTAGAAGTAATCCTAATGATATCGACCACTGCCGAGGCCGCAATCAAGGCACTCAGAAAGCTTTTCACCACCCATGGCCTCCCCAATATGCTAGTCTTGGATAATGGCCCACAATTGATGGCCATCCCATTTGAAGCATTGTTAGCCAACTTGGGAATCACACGTGCCCTAGTGGCACCATTTCATCCAACCAGTAATGGCAGGCTGAACAATTAGTGAGATTTACTAAAGAAGCCTTGGCTAGAATGGGACCTGGGGATTGGCAGGCCAGAATTGATAAATTCTTATTAGTACAGCACATTACTCCATGTGCAGCCACCAACAGAAGCCCTTCAGAACTCCTCATGGGTAGGAGACTCCAATCACAATTGGATCAATTGCACCCAAATTACATTGCTGATACTCCGCCCGATTCAACAGGAAAAATTCAGAAATTCAAAATTGGGGGTAAGGTCTATGCCCACAATTATGTGGGGGGCACCCTTTGGATTCCTGGCACGGTTGTAGAAATATCTGGTTCTCACTCCTATCAAGTCAAATTAGAGGACGGAAGATTGTGGCATCGGCACTTGGACCAATTCTGAGGCCAACTTTCTAATTCTCCACTCCAAACACCAGACCTAGCTCAAACCAACCAGAGGCCAATCCATGACTGTACTAAACTGTTAAATCCAATGTCTAACACTGACTCAAACCCAGTTGTGCAGCTTGAACAGCCACCTGTGGAACTAAGACTCCAGCGCAGATCTCCAGAGGGGTTGGGCCTTCCAGTCCACGACATGCCCAAAGACGTGTTCCAGGAGGTTCCATTGGCTGGCTTAGAGACAGCAACTAATCCACCCTCTCAGGCTGATGCCCAGGACCATACTGAACTGCGCAGGTCAACTAGGACTCGCACTAGCCCCGCCTAACTGTGTGATTACATTTGTAAACATATAAATTTGTAAATTTGTTCTAGGAAGGGAGGGGTGTTATATATCATATAAGGAAGTAAGGAAGTGAGCTGTAGGCTTC
Source organism: Arizona elegans (assembly GCA_022577455.1). NCBI lineage: Eukaryota > Metazoa > Chordata > Lepidosauria > Squamata > Colubridae > Arizona > Arizona elegans. The sequence goes on along the minus strand of JAKOOJ010000007.1, from coordinate 34,584,569 downwards.
ACTCAGGTCCTCCAAATAGGGGAAGATACTTGAATCTCATTGGCTAAGCCATCAGCTATAAAAGAGGACACTGCCAGACAAGCAAGTTGTTGGGTTGTACTGATCTACTATTAAAGAGCTGTTGTTACTGAAGAACTGTGTCCATCTCTTCTATCACCAAATCTAACAATCTGGAACAAGCTCCTCCCGGAGATACGGAGGATCCCAGATCTGCGCATCTTCCGTCGTGCGCTTAAGACTTTTTTATTTCATCAAGCTGGCCTGGCCTAAATCTTCTCCCCTTTTTAAATGTAAATTTTAATTTGTTAATAAATTATGGGGTATTTTAAATTCAGCCAAATTATTTAATTCGTTTTTAATTTATTTTAAATTTTTGTATTTATGTGTTTTATCTTGTGGCTGTTCACCACCCTGAGTCCTTCGGGAGAAGGGCGGTATAGAAATTTAATAAAATAAAATAAATAAATAAATAACAGGGAGGGCAAAAATGCTCCCGCTTTTGTGAAAAACTGGTGGAAAAGAGGCCCTTTTTTTTCACTAAAACAGGGCATGCAGAGGGTTTGGGAGGCTGCAGAGTGCTCCAGGGGGGTCAGGGAGGGCAAAAAACTTTTTTTCTTGCTTACCTCTTTGAAATCTTGGTGCATCTTATACACCGGTGCATCTTATAATCTGAAAAATATGGTATGTAGGAAGCATACCACACTAGTAATGGGAGTCTTTAACTATCCAGGTATTAACTGGGAGACCAACTCTTCAGTGAAGGGGAGATCAAACAGATTCCTAACCAACCTAGCCAACAACTTTATCATCCAAATGGTAGAGGAGAGAACTAGAAGTAAAGTTGTACTGGACCTAATTCTTACTAATAGAGAAGAAATGATAGAGAGAATAGAAGTTGCCAGAACTTTGGGTGAAAGTAACCATGTCATACTGGTGTTTGCAAAATGTCCATCTGGGTTCAGTTCCAAGTGGGAAGACAGACACTGGAAACATGGAGATTGCTTGGAAAGATGGTTTAATGATGGACAAGACCACATGCTTTGAGGTCCTGGGCAAAATGAACATGAGAGGGATGGAAGGAGAGGGAGGGAGGGAGGGAGGGGGAGAGAGAGAGAGAGAGAGAGAGAGAGAGAGAGAGAGAGAGAGAGAGAGAGAGAGAGAGAGAGAGAGAGAGAGAGAGAGAGAGAGAGAGAGAGAGAGATTTATTCCCTTTCTTGGGCCCCTCCTTGGAGCTTCTTGTTCCTGTGTAAGAAATGTATTCTGATTGGTTATCAGACTCCCATGGGGCCATGTGGTAAGGTGGGTAAAGGGCTAATCCTATTATGTTTTGAGGATGAAGGTCTTTTCTGTTGTAGATAAGCTGGCCCAGCCTTTTCTTGTAGGTAGGTTGCCATCAAAATATCTGCTGGGGAGGGGCAGGGAGCTGAGGCTCTGAGCTTGTCTTTAGAAACATGTTTCTATTCTAGGGAAAATATAATATTCTACCTTTTTAATATTTCCTAGAATATTTCATTCTTCTAGCAGTGGGGTGGGTGCTAACTTCCTACAGTACCAAAAAAAAAAACCTACTGTAAAAGACAAACTAGAAATTAAAATTAAAATAAGCAAGAAAATAGTAAGAGAACACCTATCTGACCTAGATGAATATAAATCACAGTGACCTGACAAATTACATCCCAGAGTTCTGAAGGAGTTGGCAGATGTTATCTCAGAACCATTGTAGTGCATCTTTTAAAAAAACACCAGGGAACTACCAGCTGATGTGGTTCCCATCTTCAAAAAGGAAAGAAAGGAAAAAACAGAGCCAGGAAACTACAGACCAATCAGCCTAACATCAATACCCAGGAAGATAATGGAAAAAGTAATAAGAAACAGATCTAACTAGAAGTCAGCATGGGTTTGTTAAAAACTGATCATGCCAAACCAATCTTATTTCATTCTTTGACACAGTGACTAAATTAGTAGACCAGTGAAATACTGTGGACATAATACACTTAGACTTCAGCAAGGTGACAAAGTAGACCACAATCTAAGCTAGAAAAATATGGGATAGACAGCATCACCACCAGATGAATTTGTAACTGGCTGACAAACCATACTCATTGAGTAGTCCTTAACAGTACTACATCTACATGGAAAGAAGTAAGCACTGAGGTGCCCAAGGTATTGGCTTAGGCCCAGTACTCTTCAATATCTTCATTAATGACTTAGATGAGGGAATAGAAGGGGAACTCATCAAATTTGCAGATGATACTAAACTGGCAGGAATAGCCAAAAACCCCAGAAGACAAGCTCAGGATCCAAAAAGATCTTAACAAACTTGAACAATGAGCCCTATCCAACAAAAGGAATTCTAATGTGGAGAAAAGCAAAGTTTTACATTTAGGGAGGAAAAATCAAAGATATAAATACAGATTAGGCAAAACCTGGCTCAAAAAGAGTAACTGTGACAGTTACTCACAGTTGGAGTCCTAGTGGATGATCACTGAATATGAGCCAGCAGTGTGCATAAAAAAAGCTAATACAATCCTTGGTTGTATAAACAGAGGCATAGAATCAAAATCATGTGAAGTATTAGTATCACTTTATAAAGCCTTAGTAAGACCACACCTGGAATACTGCAACCAATTTTGGTCACCATACTACAAAAAAGATGTTTAGACTTTGGAAAAAGTTCAAAGAAGAGCAACTAAGATGATCAAAGGCCTGGAGACTAAGAAAAGAAGAATTAGGGGCAACATGATAGAAGAATTCCAGTATTTGAGGGGCTTCCACAAAGAAGAGGGTATCATAATATTCTCCAAAGCACAGAGGGCAGGACAAGAAACAATGGTTGGAAACTAATCAAGGAGAGAAGCAACCTGGAATTAAGGAGAAACTTCCTAGCAGTGAGGACAATTAACCAGTGGAACAGATTGCCTTCAGACTTTGTAGATGCTTAATCACTGGAGGTTTTTAAGAAGAGACTGGACAGTCACTTATCTGAAATGGTATAGGGCAGGTGATGGTGAACCTTTTTTTCCTCAGATGCCAAAAATGTGCATGCGCACACAATAGCACACACATAATTCAATGCACCCCATGCCCACCCCCATGCATGCACGCATGACCCTCCTGCACCCGATTTTCAGCCTAGCAGGCTTCCCTGAAGCCTCCAGAGGCCAGAAACGGCCCATTTCCCGACTTCTGGTGGGTCTGGTAGTCCCGTTTTTCTCCCTCCCCAGGGTCCAAGAGGCTTTCTTGGACATGGGGAGGGCGAAAACCAGAGGTGGGTTTCAGCAGGTTCTGACCAGTTCTGGAGAACCAGTAGCAGAAATTTTGAGTAGTTCGGAGAACCGGTAGTAAAAATTCTGACTGGCCCCACCCCCATCTATTCTTTGCCTCCCAAGTCCCAGCTGATAAGGAAGGAAATGGAGATTTTTTACCCCTGGAGTGGGGTAGGAATGGAGATTTTACAGTATCCTTCCCCTGCCACACCCACCAAGCCACACCCACCAAGCCATGCCACGCCCACCAAGCCACATCCACAGAACTGGTAGTAAAATTTTTTGAAACCCACCACTGGTGAAAATGACCTCCCCCCCCGGATGCCCTCCAGAGGCTGGAAACGGCTGGTTTCCCAACTTCTGGTGGGCCCGGTAGGCCCGTTTTTCACCCTTCTCAGGCTCCAGAGGCTTTCTTGGAGCCTGGGGAGGGCAGAAATGGCTCTATTGGAGAGCTTCAAAGATGGGCTGAATGAAGAGATATACAGAGACTGCAGAAGTATGGGGGTCCCCGAAGACTTGCAGAGATGGTACATAGTAGCTGAGGATGTGGAGATCGAATTGACCCGAAGCCAACTCCGAGGAGGGCGTACAGGGGATCAGTCATCTTCCTTCCACCGTAAGGGAGACCCAAGATGACGGGAGAGCAGAATTCAAACCCAAATCAAAGCCCTTCACCTGTTTCAAATGCAGGAAGGAGGGACACCGAGCTGCCGAATGCTTCTCCAAACCAGTGCCAAAAGTTGCCGGCCCCGGGCCCAAGAAAGGCGACAAAATACCCGTAAAGACCCGCGGCACCACCCTGAAGGGAGAAGTTGTTGAGTTCGCTCCCCGAAACCAGGGTGAGTTGGGAACTCCAACCAATGATGATGACAGTGAGACGGACTCCAACTCCGACGATCGTGTGAGTCACACGGAAGAACTCCTACTAATCCCCGTAGAAGTAAGGGTGCCATCCACAGGGACCCATGCCCAAATGTTAGCCCTGTTGGACTCGGGGTGCACCAGATGCATAATTAGCCCCCAAGTGGTGGAGGAAATGGGACTAAGACTAAAAACGCTAAAAAGACCCATTGCATTCTGTCAGTTAGACGGATCGATTGCAGGAGGGGGCCCAGCTAGTTTTATGACCAAACCTCTGGAATTGCAGTTGGGAGATCATGTAGAGAATCTCAGATTTATTGTGGACCCTGGCATGGAAAGACCCCTTATACTTGGACTGCCCTGGCTTCTAAAATGGAACCCACGGGTAAATTGGAAGATGGGGGTCTTGCGCATCCGCACGGCAAAACCGAACCCAGAGAAGGAAAATTTACCCTTGAAGGACGATATACACCCAGACAGGGCGGAAGTAGCAATAGACTATATTGAAGGGCAGGAGAAGATTCCAAAAGAATATTGGGATCTCAGGGAAGTTTTTAGCGAAAGGGCCTCAGACGCGCTGCCTCCCCACCGGGCTACCGACTGCACCATTGAAATACTCCCTGGGGTGAAGCTTCCCAAACCAAAAATCTACCCCATGACCCCTCGAGAATTAGGGGAATTGCAGAGTTTTATTGACAAGAACCTAGAACGGGGATTCATCGAATGAGCCAAACCCAAGGTGGAGGCGCCAGTGATGTTCCGCGAAAAAAAAGATGGCTCCTTCCGTTTGGTGGTCGACTATAGAAATATAAACGCTATTTGCGTGGAAAATGTTTACCCCCTCCCACTCATGAAGGACATGTTAGCCCATTTAGGGAAGGGAAAGGTCTTCACCAAACTTGATTTATGAGAGGCGTACTACCGGGACTTCCGCTTGGCTCCACAAGCTTTGAAGATGCTCTTTTATGAGTGCCCGTTCCCTGGTTCCGTAAAAGCCCCAGAACAGCCGAAAAACTGCTGTCTGGAGGCTTGGAACCCTCTCCCCGGGCAAAGGGGAGAGAGAAGAGTAAACAGGCGGAGGTAGAGCCCCCCAAGTGCGCTAGGAGAAATCCTGGGCGCAAAGGGTGTGGGCTCCCTATAAAAGCCTGTCAAGCTACTCTGGACCAGAGATGACTCCGCTAAAGCGGAGCTAGAAGCTGCGACCAAAATCTGCTGAAAATCAACGGGGGGACTTTTAACATCTTTACTTTGATAGCAGACAGAGCAAATCAGGAGAAAACAAAAAGGAAAATTCGCAAGTAACACTTTAACTCCGCTTTTAAATGCAGAAAATGGCGCCTGAGGGCGGGAGGAGGAAATTACTAGGGAAAGTGCTCGTTAAGGCTTGTTAAAGTTTGCAACAGTGATACAGCTACTGGATTACACCCTAAGAAAAAGTTTTAAAGGGGAAGCGGCCAGGAAAAGAATTTGGTATTGAGGAAAGGAATTTGGTACTGACTTTAACTAAAATCTAATTTTTATACTGTGTGGAAAAGAGTTGAATTGTTGTCCTGATAGCTGGATGAATACAAAGTGGCTGAAATATGGCTGACAACAGGGCAGGTGAATCAGCAAATTCCCAAGCCGTGACTGTCCAGGCTTTTCAAGAACTTCTAGACTTTTTACTTCAGCCTTGGATACAATCGAAAGGGCTTTTTCAAAAAACAGCTTGGGAAAATATAAGCAGTTGTTAGAGGGACAGCAGGAAATTATTCAGAGAAGTTTGTTTTTGGAAGATCAGGAGATGGACAGGATTAAGACACTAGCTGGTACAGTTGAAACAAAGGTTTTGGTGGACGTTTCCATTCAAATGACAGAAAAGCAACAAATAGTTTCTTTATTGCAAGCTGACAATCTTTATGGCAACAAATTTTTGCTATATGGACAAAGAAATGGACTCAATGATTATACAAGCAAGAAGAGACAAAATGGGGATTTCAAGTTAGAAAACACGCATCAACCTCAAATCACCATTTTAAGTTTCAAAAATAAAACTGGAGGGACTGTTACAGAATTTATTTAAAAAAAGGATTGGAAAAATATAGAAAGAAGAGAAGAACAGAAGATTAAGAAAGATATCTACCTGTGGATTCTGAAATTGGCATCGGGCAAATATGTGTTTTAATGGCATTAAGAGATTTTTAAAATGTTTAACATAAGGTTATATTATTTTACAAGATATATGAGATAAATTGTATAAGCTTTTAAGATGTCTAACCTTTTGAAGCGAAGAGGATTAATGTTAAATTCAGAATTTTATTGCAAAATGATAATTAGTTTTGGATAGTTAAGGGTTGCTCTCTAAAAAGTTAGAGGTATTAAGACGGTTAATTGAAAAATTGAAAGACACTCTCCTGTAGATTCTGAAATTTATATTTGGTAAATAAGTGCTTTAAAAGTATTTATTAAGAGATTTTTAAAATGCTTAACATAAGACTATATTATTTTAAAAGATATATGAGATAAAATGTGTAAGATTTTAAAATGAATTTTTTTTCTTTTTTTCTTTTTTTCTGGTATAGAAATGGAATTTATTCATGATTTCTACTGTTTGTAAGACTGCTAAAGTATCGGATTATACATCAAGAAAAAGTTTTTTCTTTTTCTTTTTTATAAGTAGGAAGTATGAATTTAATTTAATTGGTTTTGAGAATTTATAAAGGGGAGGTTGATGAATTGGAGCAAGGGAGTTAAAGAACATGTGGGAGTTTTGAACTTTATAATTTGTTAGTTTATTTTAGCGAGAAGAGGAGGGAGGGAAGGGAAAGAAAAGAGGAGAAGAAGAAGGTTTGTTGTGGAATGAGGGAAGAAAGAGAAGAAGAGCAACTCCGAATGTAATTAAAATGTCTTATTTTAATGCTTTCTTTAAGGGAAACATGTATATGTAGGATTTCTTATATATAAGAAAATGTACAATTTATGTGGGGAAGGGGAAAGAGTGGGGGGAGAAAATTGTTTGAATTTCTTATAAAACTTTTCAACTAAAAAAAAAAAAGAGAGAGGCGTACTACCGAGTGAGAATTAAAGAGGGGGATGAATGGAAAACAGCATTTAATTGCCCACTGGGATGTTTCCAGTTCAGAGTACTCCCTTTTGGGTTACAGGGAGCTCCTGCTGTATTCATGCAGTTGATCAACGAAGTATTGCATGAGCACTTGTATGAGGGGGTGCTGGTCTACTTGGATGACATTCTTATCTATTCTGAGAACATGGCCAACCACGTCAAATTGGTGCAAACTGTCCTGAAAAAACTCAGGGCTGCTGAACTATATGCCAAACTTTCTAAATGTGAATTCCACCAAGACAAGATCAACTATCTTGGATATCGGATATTGCATGAGGGGATAGAGATGGACCCTGAGAAGGTGCGGGCAGTATTGGAATGGGCCGCACCACACACCCGCAAACAATTACAGAGTTTCCTGGGGTTTGCTAATTTTTATAGACAATTTATCCCCTCGTTTGCAAAAATTGCACTGCCAACTACAGACCTTCTATAAACAAAAGGTGAACTAAAACCCAGACCCTCGAAACCACTCGAATGGACTATGGACTGTCAAGCCGTCTTCGAGAAATTGAAGCAGCTGTTTGCGACTGAACCAGTACTCAAACACCCAGACATGGAACAGCCTTTTGTAGTACAAGCTGACGCCAGCGACGTAGCTGTGGGAGCAATACTCTTGCAAAAGAATGCAAAAGGGGAACTACAACCTTGTGCCTACACGTCCCGTAAACTCTCAGAAACGGAAAGGAGATGGGCCATATGGGAGAAGGAGGCTTTCGCAGTGAGATGGGCGCTGTTAACCTGGAGACAATTTTTAGAAGGAGCGAAACACCTTTTCGAAGTTTGGACTGATCACAAAAATTTAGAGGCATTAAAAACACCACGTAAATTGTCCCCAAAGCAAGCTCGTTGGGCCCAAAATTTCAATCATTTCAATTTCACTCTACATTTCCTTCCTGGTGGAAAGAACTTCATGGCAGACACACTTTCCAGATTGCCTCAGTACAACAGCATCAAAAAGGAGGTGGTTCAGCCTATTATCCCCTCGACACAATTGGCAGTACCAGTAACTACCAGAGCACAGGCAAAAGCCGAGCCAGAACTCACGGGAGACTTGCTTAAAAAATTATGAGAAGCTCTGGAAACTGACGAGTGGTTTAAGAATCACTCAAATGAATGTACACTCCGTGATGGACTACCTTGGATTGGGGCGAAATTGTATGTTCTGGCCAAGTTAAGAGTAACAGTATTGCAATATGCCCAAGATGCCAAGGCAGCGGGACACTTTGCATTTGTTAAAATTCTACATTTGGTTAAGAGACAATTTTGGTGGCCTGCACTCAAGAAGGATATACAGGCGTATGTCGCTAGTTGTCCAGTGTGCGCCTCGGCTAAAAGACCTCCAGGGAAGCCATCTTACTTCAAAGTGTGGCTAGACTGAATACCCCGTGGAAGGAAATATCCATGGGTTTTATTGTAGACCTGCCAGAGAGTGAAGGGTGTACTGTCATTTGGGTGGTGACGGATTTGTTTTCCAAACAAGTACATTTCATCCCTTGCTCAAAGATCCCTTCACCAAAAACCCTTGCAAAACTGTTTATTCATCAGATTTACCGACTACATGGAGCTCCAAAAAGAATAATCTTGGACAGGGGTGTACAGTTTACTTCCAACTTCTGGAAGGAGTTTTTGAGCTTGATAGGCTCTGCCCAAGGACTAAGTTCCAGTCACCACCCCCAAACAAATGGGGCTTGTGAAAGGACCAATGGGATTTTAGAACAATACCTGAGATGTTACGTAAATTACCAACAAGACAATTGGGTAGACTTATTACCATTTGCAGAAGTTGCATATAATAATTCCATACACAGTAGCACTGGTTTCACTCCGTTTAAGGTTGCATCAGGCCAAGATTTCATACCAATCCCCGAACTACCACAAGATGATCCCCAAAACCCTTCTTTGATGGACTGGATTGAACAATTAAAGAGCACTTGAGCAGTAACTCAAAAAGCATTAGATGAGGCACACCGAGCCCATAAGGCACAAGCTGATAAGAAAAGGTCCCCAACACACATATATAAAATGGGTGATAAAGTCTACCTCTCCATTAAGTATTTACAAACTTCCCAAAAGTCAAAAAAGCTTGGTCCCAAGTATGTGGGTCCATTTCGTGTGATTAGATTGGTTAATCCAGTAACAGTGGAATTAGAGCTGCCAAAAATGCTGAGACATATACACCCTGTATTCCATGTTAGCTTCCTAAAACCTGAACACTCGTCTCCGCTAAGAGCTAACCAAAGCTCCCCTCTGGTTCCCATACTCATAGAGGGGGAGCAACATTTTGAAGTTAAAGAAATCTTAGACTCTAAGAAACACCATGGTAAAGTGCAATATCTGGTGGCCTGGAAACATTTCCCTTTGTCACAAGCTGAATGGGTAAATAAACAGGATGTGCGGGCTCCAAAGAAAGTACAGCAATTCTATACAAAATACCCAGATAAACCTTAATTCCTGTATATTTTTTGTTTCCTCTTTTTCTTCTTTCCTTCTATCTAGGACTAACGTCCCTTCTGCAGAGGGGCTGAATGTCAGCCTCCACTTTCACTGCTTCAGCTGCCATAAGAAACGGGGGGGGGACCAGTTAGGGGGGTGAGAGGGGGAAGAGGGCAGGAGGTGTCTTTCCAAGAAACGAAAGGAGCCGTTTCTCCAAAGGAGCCGTTAGACCAACCGTCACACATTCCTGATGGATGACGTTGCCAAACGTGATTCCACCTGACCTTTGGGAGACCTTTGGATTGGATGATGGATGATGAACACGGGGGGGGGGATGCTATCTAGATGCTATTTCGCGCGTTTTGCTCACTTCCAGCTTTACCTGGGTTGCGATCATTTCAATTTCAGTAAAAGTACTAATCTCTATAAAATATGGAGTTTGGGTCTTTCTTTCCTGGAATTTGAAGGAAGCATACCTGACAGCAGGTTTAGATATAGCTATAGGACATTATGATATTATGAATGCAGCTTAGATAAAGGAGGTAAAGAAGAAGAAAAAAAACAACTCAATATGAAATAATTTGTAATAAAAGAAGAAAGAGGACAAAAAATTTCAAGGAAGATGAAGAATTGGTCAGCACCAGATGAAGATAGATAGCTTTATTGATTAGCCTATAGCCGTGATGGCGAACCTATGGCACGCGGAGTCATGTTGCCTGGCACACCAGCTCAGCTCTGTCAGCTGATTTTCGGCCCTTTTGGGCCCACAAGAAGAGGGCCTGGGGGTGGGGAAGGCCCGTTTTTCTTTCTCCCTGGCTCCAGATCCTCTCTATGCATCTGAGGAGGGCGAAAACAGTCTTCCCCACCTCCTTGGAGGCCCGAAACGGCCATTTTCTCAACTTCTGTCCTCTGAGGGGGTGGGGAAGGCTGTTTTCACCCTCCCCAGATGAAAGGATCTGGAGCCAGGTGAGAAAGAAAATCGGGCCTACCGTGCCATCGCATGCCAGGAGTGGGAGGGGAAGGGGGGTCACGCTCGCATGTGCATGGCGGGGCACATAGAATTATGGGTGTGGCACACGCACAGGCAAACCTCCCCTGCCCCCCCCTTCCTGGCACGCGATGGCAAAAAGGTTAGCCATCACTGGCCTATAGGCCATATCAAAGCACAAAGTTCAAACACATATCACCAATAATATCCTATACAAACAATTTAAATAAGAGTAGGGTAAAATACAATAGTTATAGGATAAGATACAATATAATTTAATATATAAATATGTAAAATAGAATAAAATGACATAAAATTATATTTTGATGTCACCCTTACAATCTACCCCAATCAATCCCACGTATGCTGATCTCAACCAAACCATTTTGTTTAAGTACTGTGCTGTGTTAAATGTTATTTTCAGGTGCTGGCCACATATAAAGTAAGTTGTTTTGATATGGAGATCCCAATGGGTCATTTGTTTGGTATATAGACCAAGGTACCTATCTCTCACCCCCTTATACAAGCAACAATCAAATAGGATGTGAGCCAGGTCTTCTACCTCTGCCACTCTACAAATGCAGAAACACTCATTGTAGGGTATAGAATGGAATCTCCCATATCTGACCATTGTATCAAGCTGTTCGAATCTCGCTCACGTAAATATCTCCCTAAGATGTTTTGGCAGGTGTAACTTCAAATAGCTGTCTACTTGAAAAGTACCTTTGTATTTGCTCAGCCATTTCAATTATCCACCTTACTAAGGATAGCTATATCATTTTGTGTTTCTATAGTCTTAATTCTTTGGGCAGCTCTTTTTTTGAATTGTTCTCCTGTTACGGAAGAGATAGGAAGGCCACAGCTTCTTACAAAGTTTGTTAGTTTGGTGATCCAGAAGATTTGTGATTGTAATTTTATTTGTTGTAGCAGACATAACTTGGGGAGTCTATCAGTCTCCATTTCATTGACTTTGCACCAGTAATTATATACTCTTATTTTGGATACTACATGAATTGTATGAATTCCCAATTCAGCTCTAACTGCTGCAGCAGATGTTCTTAGATCTATGTCCAAAATATGTCTCAAATGCTGGGACTGTATTTGTTCTAGGACTGTGGTTGAGTATAGACCCCAAACTTCTGCTCCATGCACGAGCATATGGATAACCTTAGCTTCATATACTTTAATTAATAGAGCTAGGGACCCTGGGTAACTATGATTCTTTAGTTTAAGCAGTAAATTCAAATGGGCTTTTGCTCCATTGATGATGGCAAGCTCAAGATTCAGTCTTGGAAAAGGTTACGCCTAAATATACAAAGGTTGGTTCACCATCTAATTTGCTAACCTATGCCTCTGATGATGTTTTCCAAACACCATTATTTTTAATTTAGATTTACTAATATTTAGGGAGTTATTCTGGCAATAAGAGCTGAATCTTCTTAATAGCCTACATAATCCTACTAGTGAATATGACAATAAAATCATATCATCAGCATAAAGCAAGCTCTTACAGTAAGTATTTAGGATCATCGGCATGTGTACCATGGGATCCTTCATTAACCCTGGCAAATCATTGATATATAAACTAAATAATAATGGGGCCAGGATACAACCCTTTATTTGTGTGAATCCTGTTAGTCAGAGCCCCATTAACCCCATACCGCACCCTCAAACAGGTACTTGTGTAAAGGGCTTTAATCAAAGCTAGCAGTCTAGGTTCTATTTTAAGAGATGTTCATTTACTCCATAGTACTTCTCTGTTTACCATATCAAATGCTACTGTAAGGTCTATAAAAGCAGCAAACAGGGGTCTCCTCTTATAAATATATTTGGCAATTAGATAGTTCAAGACTAAGCAGTTATCAATAGTGGATCGGCTTTGACTAAAACCTGCTTGTTCTTCTGTGAGGATATTTTTTTCCTCTACCCAGATTTCAATTCTGTTCAAAAGGAACCTAGCCAGGGGTGAAATCTAAATTTTTTTGCTACCGGTTCTGTGGGCGTGGCTTAATTAGTGGGCAGGGCTTGGTGGTAAGGTGACTGGGTGGGCGTGGCCAAGTCAATGTCACTTCTTTGCCCTTTTTTAACCTACAAAACACAACACAACACAACTGGCTCACCCACAATGTAAAAGCAGCTGTGCTAGACTCAAAATGTCCCCGCAATAAGCAGGAACCTCACACAGCCACAAAAAGTCCCAAAAAAACAACTTTCACACTTTACACATACACAACACAACACAACACAACTGCTCACCCACAATGTAAAAGCAGCTGTGCTAGACCCAAAATGGCCCCTGCAACAAGGAGGAACCTCACACAGCCACAAAACCCCCCCAAAAATAATTTTCACACTTCACACACACAAAATTCCACATACAGCTTTGTGAGATTTGTGTGATTGTGTAGTTAGAGTGAAACACTACAGAAACACACTAAATCTCAGAAAGCTGCACAAATATTATTTTATTTTATTTTACTTTTATTTTTATATAAAAGCAGCTAAATTTAAAACTTCCTAAACTTTAAATGGCTAAGTCTAAAAAAAGAACAACTAAAAAAAACCCCAATTAACTATTTTTTTTTAAGTTCCCAAAGGGGAAAAAAACTTACCCAATAGAACAGGGATCTCCAACCTTGGCAACTTTAAGATTTGTGGACTTCAACTCCCAGAATTCCTCAGCCAGCTTTGCTTTGCTGGCTGAGGAATTCTGGGAGTTGAAGTCCACAACTCCCTGCCTGCTTGATTGCAGGCAAGGAGATTCAGTTGCTTGCTGATGCATGGATTGCGATTGTCAAGCAATCAGCAGCTAAGATAAGCAAGCTGGAGGCTGTCGGGGGGGGGGGGGGGGGAGAGAAAAAAAGAAACTTTTTTTCTTTTACATGGCTCTGGCGATCCAAGCTGGGTTGCCTGCTTCTCAGGCAACTCAGCTGGGATGTCAGAGCTTGGCTGGTCAGAGCCATTTAAAAGGAAAAAAAGGCTCTGATGATCGCGGGGCTCAGCTGGGCATGGGGGGCGGGGGCAGGGATTTTTGCTACCGGTTCTCCGAACTGCCCGCCGCCATCGCTACCTACTTGCTCAAGCCGGTCCGAACCGGGAGCATTTTACCCCTGAACCTAGCTCATATTTTTGCTACAATGTCAATCAGGCTAATGGGCCTATAATTACTAGGATCCCTTTTATTTCCTTTTTTATATATGGGGACAACTATTGCCATCTTCCACCCATCTGGTATATGGCAGTTGTTATTTATATGTGCCAATACTGGCCCCCACCAATTGGGAAATTTCTTGTATAATTCTGCTGGTAGAAAATCCTCACTGGGGACTTTATTGCTCTTTAAGCTTTTAATGATGGATTGTATCTCCTTTTCCGAGACTGGTGGCCAAGTGGTGGTGGGGAATTCTAGGGTTTACTAGATCACTGCTTAAAGACAGTTTCTCTGCAAGTTCCGTGGAAGCAAACACTGATAATAATTCTCCCAGTCCTCAGCAGAGATTGGTATGTCAAAAGCAAATCTCTGTCCCTTCAAGTCACCTGCTATAGAGTGCCAAAATATTACTGAGTTATGACTTCTGGCAGCCAACTCGAGTTCTGACCAGATTGAAATGGCAAAACTTTTTTTCTTTAATGTTATAATTTTTTTATATTCCCTTCTTGTGTGCAACATATGTTTGTATATGAGCAGCAGGATTCCTCTGGGCGAGCCTCATGGGTGCCTTCAATTTCTTTTTCAGTCACTGGCATTCAGGATTAAACCAATGGGGTCTACCCACTTGGGCTCTTTTTGTAGCAGGTTTAGTTGTTAGGTTTTCTTAAGAATATTACAGAGATTAGAGAATGCATTGAAGGCTGACAGCCAGTCAGTAGTAGATGACTGGATTGTTCTAGCCCACTTGGTAGCATTCTCTGATATTGCCTTAGTATCACCTTTGGCCCAAATTAACCTTTTATTCTGGGTCACCTCTACCTTTTTGGTGAGCCATCTGTCAGCCATGTTATATGGTTTTAAATCTAAGCAGCCTCGCAATGTCACGCTTACAGGCTGATGATTGCTATTGTTGCTAAGGTGTACTGTGACCTCCAAAAAGAGGTTGACTTTATCTCTAGACACATAAAAGAGATTCAGTACACTGCTTGATTGGCCAAGTGGTATGTGTAATTCTTATCCTTACCTCCCAGAATTTGGAGATTACCCTTAAATCAAGGAGACTAGGAGCAGGCCAGCAGCATTACTTTTGCAGTCTCTTGAGAGCCACTGAGGATGGTTATCAAAAAACTCCCCTGAGACTCCTTTCTTCTGGGTGAGCTTATACAAAGAGAGACCCAACCTAGCATTCAAATCTCCTAGTAATACCACTATGGACTGAGGGTACAATACAGATATATCATCTAGGATAACTACCAAGCCCATCCAGTATTCAGAGTTATAATACCAGGATGTGTTTCAAGGGATATACACATTTACCAGTATTAACTTGAATTCTTCATATCCAAATTTAACAGCTAGGAAGTACTAATACTTGTCTTCATTTTATAGTCTCCCCCTGCCATTGCAACTCTTGTTTTATAAAAATGCATAGCCCACCAGAGGGCCTCCCTTTGCTTTTTGTTTTTTGGGCTGGGGAGCCCCATCCCTGAAAGCCTGGCAGTTGTACTGATTCATCTACTTCGGTTAACCAAGTTTCTAGAATGGCTATTACATCAAATCTGTGGAGAAAGCTCATTAGTCCACTATCAACATTCCCTTTCCAGCCAGCTACATTCCAGGTCAGCATCTGTATGGGGTTCCTGGAAGCAAGGTAGTCTGGCTTGGTTGATTGGCTAGATGGTAAAAATGCTGGATGTCAACTTGACATTGGAGCCAGGTTGATATCAACTACGCTTCTCATATAAACACAGTTATTGTGAAGTTCAATATTTCTCCTCATGGGTTGCATAACTTGTTATTGCTCCTCTTTATCTTGATTGCCAGTGAGTCTCTGCCCTTGCTCCAAGAATGAATTTTTTTTCAGATGGGTAGGTATTCCGGCTTTCTCTCTCCTTGTCTAGTTGGCCAATTTGGACATGTACTACCAAGTCCTGATGGATTTCCCTTTCCTCCTCTTTTTCTTTTGGACTAGTATGCCTTCTCTTTTTATTTATTGGGGCTTGAGTGCTTTCAGAAGCTGGACCTGATAGCAATTACATGGAGGAGCTGCCAAAAGGAAGCAAAGCATTCAAGCTTTCTGTTGCATCAGCTGCTGACATCAACATTTGACCAACTACCTCAATCTTCTCCAGTATCATCTTTTGGTCTCCTGGGCAGAGGGTAGCAAACTGGTGGACCAGTTCCTCCTCATGATCAATAAACTGAAGCTTTCTCTTGTGTAGGTTTAGAAATTCTTTTTTATTGTCCTTATATTTTCCTAACCTTGTTAGTTGAGGGCTTGTTTGTTTGGCCTTGGTATTTTGGCATTCCCAAGATTAGTATCAACCTCCTTCACTGTCTTGGCTCTCTGCCCAGACTTTAACAGGGACTGAATTTGGGTGGTGTGAAATACCCATCTTGGCCAAATACAGAGTTTCTTTAGTGAGGTCTCAAGCTTGAGTAACATTGATGGTAGTACAATCTGCCCAAAGGTTAGCAATATTCTTTTGCAGCCTTGTCTGTCGGGAAGTCAAGAAATCTCTATTAGTTCATCAGAATATACCCTACAGTGTAAGAGTTGAGATAGAGAGATCAAAACCACTCTCCTGTTGTGCTACCTGCCCCTATTCAGAGGAGTGTTAGTAACCTGGAGTAAAATCCTGTGCCTCTACAAGACCAGCCTCTCCACCGCATCCTCTTCGCTCTGAGACCCCCAGTCCACACAGCCTGGTTAAACATCATGGGTAAGCTTTGGAATATGAGCTTTGCTGTTTACTTCTTCAGCTAGTTTATTAATGTGTTTTCTCATTAGAGACTTTAATTCTTTAATCCCTCCATTTGATTCCAGGACCTGGTCAAATATGGCAGCAACTGTTTGTGCTATTAGTAGGCAATTCTTAGCAACCAAATCCAAGTCTCCTTTATAATTGTTCCTAGTATTATTATTCTTGTTCTCCCCTCCAACTCCTACTGGAATTGCAACTTCCTCCTCCACAGATGAGCAGTCATCCTCTTCCCAATCCAGAAGGGGGCTAGGTTTGTTTGTCATGGTCGCAAGGGGGGAAGAAAAGAGAAAAGGAGACTTACTTGCAGTATCTGTTGTCTGAAAAAAGTCTTTTATCTTAGGTTGTCTCGGTGTTGTCGCAGCCATGGATAGCTGATTTGTTTAGTAGAGGAAACTTTCCTCTCATTCACTAAATGCTTTAGTAGCTGGCGTAAAAAACTGGGGTAAAAGCTGGAGTAAAAGATGAACCTCTCAATTAGTAAAATTGAAACTTTTTAAATCTAAAAGTTAAAAATTGATTTAAAAATCAATTTAAGAGTAAAAAGAGTGTTTTTTTAAAAAAATAAAAATAAAATAAAAATAGAGAGTAAAAGGAGAACAAAGTTAAAAGTTAAAAATTGATTTAAAAGTAGAAAGTATTTTTTTTTAAAGGATAAAAATAGAGAATAAAAAACAGAGCAAAGCTCAAAGCTGCTGCTCACTCCCCATTCTCCCATCTCTCAGATGAAGATGAAATGCACCATTTTTGTTTGAAACATCTGATTGGTCCAAACCCACTCATTTAACCATATTTCACAAGGAGGTAAAATTGAAAAGTGGCTAATGTTTGGCCAATAATAAAAAAGATCCTGCAAAGGGACTACCCAGGCAACTACAGGCCTATTATCTGATTACCAACAACTTTCAAATTGCTACCTGGTTTGGTAGCTGATGCAATGCAATAGCATCTAATTGAAAACAAGCTCTTTCCAGAAGAACAGAAAGGAAGCCATCCAAAGAGTAGAGGGACAGAAGATCACCTCTTAATTGACAAAGTGATTTTGCATTGATTACAAGAAGGCATTCAAATCCCTGCCACATGATTGGATAATCAAGTGCCTAGATATAACAGGAGTCAGTAGAAACATTAGAAACTTCGTGCAAAGATCAATTGCACAATGGAAGACACAGTTGCTGTTGATTGTCAACTGGACAATTCCAGTCATTAGATATTTATTTGGAATATTGGACTGAATTCAAATTGAACTAAAAGTTCTGAATAGAAAGACCTGAAAAAATTATGTTGACAAAGAACATAGGTGGGCAAGTATGCCTGATAACTGAAGAAGAAAAAAGGGCATTGAAAGGTTATTTGAAAGGCAGTGAAGAAGATGCATTGAGGCTAGTACACTTATTGAGTGTCAAAGAAAGCAAGATGGCCAATAAGAAAGACTAAATGAAGAAAAAAGACATGGCAAGGCAAAGGATAGCTAGTATATACAAAAAATTGCAGGCAAAGCAGATAATAAAATATCTGGTGATGGATAAGAGCAAGAAAGTTGAAAAAAGAGACAGAGAAGCTAATTCTTTAATACTATTACACAACTTCTGTCTATTCCTATAAGGAAGTGAATAAAATGCCAAATAGCTGGATATGTGCCTAAAAATGCCAAATCCAGTCCAAACATCTGGCTGACTATGTGACCAATCATCATAATAGATGCTCCTCTACTTGTTCTAATGTCACCTTAGGAAGCTGGCCGCAATGCAGTATTAGTAAGCTTTCAAATGCTAGACTTCCTGAGTTCTGCACCACAATCAGTCATCCACTTTCCAGTTTTCTGTTAGGATGGATTTTTTTTTCATGTGGAGGAAAGGACAGCACTGCTGAGTAATCTTGACTGTTTGATAAAAAGATTCCTTTTTACAGTGCTCCTCCAACTCCAGTTCACCATTTATTGTTTGACTCATCATTGTTTGGCAAAGTGTTCACTATTCTTTGGACTTAAATCCAAAGTCAAGGAAAATCCCCAAACCATGCCAGCTGCTTTCTAAAGCCCCTTGAAACAGTTTGTTTTGCACATACTCCAGTTCAGTATGAGAAATGGGTGGGGATGGGGTGGGGGTGGGTGGGAGCTAGTACTGAAATCCATCCTGGAAGGAGCTGGAATCCTTTTCCGCAATTACACCATCAGTCAATTATGTCTAGGAGTGGGGAAATGAACCCAGAAGCTTTCAGAAGCAAAACTCCCCAATAGATATACTGCCTGTCCAAACTGTTTGCAATCTTTCCCGAAGTGAGAATTAGAAGGCGGACATGGCAATGGGTGAACCTATCAGTCAAGCAGAATCTTTTAAAAATATCCAGCTGTCATTTGCGGAGGAGAAAAACTTCTAGGTCCAATCTACATTGGAGGAACCTCTTCCATTCCTCCCTTGCTCAAATCTGCTCTGCTTTCCTTGTCCGCTTGTTTGCCTTTCTTCCAATCTACTTACTCACCAATCTCTTCCTCTCCTTCCATTTCTTCTTCTTCTCCTTCTCCCTCCTGCTCTGAGAACCTTTCCCGGTTCTCCACATCCATCACGCCAGACCTCTCTCCTCGCTCGTTCTTTTCTTGTTCCTTGCAAGAGAAGCAAAGAGCGCAAATTACCTGAGCTCAATTGCCGAGGGTTACGGCTAAAAAGTTCCCAATAGGCGCAAAAGCTCAAGTTTAGGAGCTCTTGGAGACCCAATGTGTTTGGGGCGACATTGGGAGGGGCGAGACGAAGCGGGGTTGGTCGTGTCACGGAGTTTCGCAAAGAGTCTGCAAATCTCGCTCACAGCCAGCCGCTGCCGCCTCTTGGAAGACAAGAGAACCGGAGGGGAGTTTCCTCTGGTTGCCATAGAGACCCTCTGAAGTTTAACTGGAAGCAGTGATGTTTTGCTCTGTGTTTTCCCTTCAGGGCACGCGGTAGCCAACAACTTTTCCTGAGTTTCAGCCGGGGTGTCAAACAAAAGAAAGCTCTGCTTTCCGCGCAAGGGAGCCGGCTTTGTGGTTAGCAAAGTTTTTTGAGGGAGAAGTCCATTTTTATCCTGCAGCATATCTCACCGATTAATATATGCCGGTAGGTGATAGGTACTGATTGAAGAATCTTCGATGATAGAACGACCTATTTGACTAGAAAAGTGTTAAGAAATGTTTAAAGGAAAGGATGGATAACTGTATATTAGGAATGCTACAAATTTTTTCTTCAAGTGGGAGTTTAGATCTTTGAGGTCTACAGTGCTACTTATAATTAAAAAAAAATATTAGAATTACTGTTATGATTGTTATATACCTTTCACAAAATTTGGTATTATATCATATAATCTTCACAATTATTTTGTGATGTAAGTTAAAAGAAATGGGGAAAGTATAATCCAAAATCACCCATGTTTCATGATTATGCATGGATTTGATATAAAATAGATCAAAGGTTCGGACAGAGATAGTATAAATCAGTACCTTTTATCATAATGGAATAAACACATGAAAAGTATGATTGTTTGGTAATGTTTGGTAAACAATTGTTTTCCTACATGCACCCTATCATGCTGTGATGAACAAAAGCAGAACTCTTTTGTCCTTTCTTCACTTAAGCTATGAAATGGATATCTATATTACATAGGAATCATTACACTATTGGGATTTTATTGTTATGTTGGATTCAGCAAAGAAGGTTCCTAATAAATTTTCTTTTTAGGTGAGTAGTTATGCCTTGCTTAACTGAACAACAAATACAACGGAGCATGGCTTTGTAGTCGTGATTAGCAATGCTTGGGGCATGTTTGTCTTTAGGAAGATATGCCCATGCATATAATGTATGTGAAATATATCTGCAGAAAATGCAAGCTTGCTGTAATCGACAGGAAAACCCGATTACCGTTTTAAAGAGACAGAGACTAAAATAATCCTGGGACAGAGTTTATTCTTTGCAAAGGGCCTTTCTCTCTGGAGAGAGGAAAGATGAAAAAACAACAGATTACATGAGTTTTTATAGTCTTCAGGAACATCAGAATACACATCAATAAAGTCCCTTGGGAATCAGTTTCAGATCTTACATAACATCTTATATAACATATGTAGTACATGATCCACCCTGGAAATTCCCCAATTCCCAACAGAAATACCCCTCAAAAACATCAATTGCGTACTTCCTTTAATTAATGAGGGCAAGTTGACCCAAGAGCATATTTCCTGCAAGATAAACACATTCTCAAGAACACAGAAATTACACCGTTCCTTTCTCATGTTCTTAAATGTCAGCTAAATTATATAATCAGGTTATACAAGGTAAAATAAAGCCTTAACATGATTTTAAAATGGCGTAACTCAGGTTATGCTTTTACAGGAATAATTCTTATATTTCTCACACTTGCTGAAGTGCTTGAAAGGAAAATAAAAATGCTATTGACGACCACACTTCAGATAATAATAAAGAATAAGATTTATCATAACCAAGAAAGGAAGCATTAGAAGAATTGTCATAGAGAGGCAACTCTTTTAAAGGAAGAGAATCTACAGACCAAGACCATGAGAGACACTACTAGAACTAGAGGAACTAGAGAAGAAAATAATCAGGAAATAGCTTTCATGTGCTTGCACAGAAACTGCTTTAAGTTACCAGGAGAGACTGAGCTGAACAGGAGATTCAAATTTGGAATTCTGGAAGAATTTTGGAAGAGAGACAATGAGTAAAGAAGACAATGAAAGGAGATTTAATAATTGGTGACTTCTTACTATGATGAACAATGTTACTTTACACTGAAACCAAAGATCGAAGAATAATAGAAATATCTACTTGGCTACAGTAAATCAGCAGAATTATTCTTGGTTCATTGTGCATTTCCCTATATTGTGATCACTTAGTCAATGTTATGCAATAGTTTCAAAGTAGTTTGACAGATTGACAGATTAAGAGTTGGAAGGGATCTTGTAGGTCATCAAGTCCAACCCCTGCCCAAACAGGAGACCCTACACCATTTTTTAAAAAACATGTTTTCTTTTCAGTTTTCTTTTCACACCATACATATTTTGTGGACAGTGTATTGACTGGATCAAATCTTCTTTAAATAATGCTAACAATAATAATACAAATAAGTATATGTAATTCTAATCTTCCAACTTCAACGATACTATTCTCTCTTTATAATTATCATTTTTCCCATTAATTCATTTAAACATAGATAATATATCTTTGTGCCATGTATTAGTAATAAATTACTAATATTTAATATTTTAAAAATTACCCATTATTCCACCATAACTTCAATATTCCAAATGCGTAGGATTAGTAATAAAGTAAACTATTAACGATATTTAATCAATTCCGGGAGAGCATCTCAAAATCCCAACAATTTCTAATCCTTAATATTTTAAATTCACAATATACTTTAACACACTATTAATGTTGCTAATGAAATTAGATTACCTAATCCTAAACTTCCACTACGCTTAATTTATTTTTAGTTATAATAAGTTGTATTATCTATCTATCTATCTATCTATCTATACATACTACTATTTTCCCTTTTTGAATTTTTCTATTTTATTAATATATTTTCTCATTATCCATCATCTCTTAATCTTTTTGAAATTCCATCATTTATTGACTTTTTAGTCAGCCTTTTATCTCTCTCTCTTGGAAACTTGTAGCTCTTTTTGATATATTTGCACCTATTGAACATTCCCTTCTTGGTGCCCTTTGTCTCTTTCTACTGTATTATTTGAACACCCATCAACAAGACTTCCTTTTTTTAAAAAAGAGATTTTTCTTTTTTTCCCTCTAAATCTTTCTCCGTTTTTTGAAGAGATTTTTCTTTTCTCTCTCTGTTCTATTATGAACTTTTAAGGAGTTATCTAATTGATTCCTACTTATTAATCCTTTCTCTTATTTATTTTTAGCTTCTTGCATCTCATTTTGATTTTCCCCTTCCACTGCTTCTTCTAATTTCTCATCTATTTCCTGAATATCGTGTTGCTTCCCCCCACCCGCCCAATTGTTGAGTGACTTCTACATTCATTTCTGTGTCTTTAAACAATCCCCTTGTCTCATGGGTGAAATGCTCCCAGTTCGGACGGCTCGGGCAAGTAGGTAGCGATGGTAGCAAAAACCACAACCCCTTGCCTGCAATTAAGCAGGCAGGGAGTTGTGGACTTCAACTTCAGAATTCCTCAGCCAGCAAAGCAAAGCTGGCTGAGGAATTCTGGGAGTTGAAGTCTACAAGTGTTTTACAAAGAAAATCCCCCCCATACCGCTTCCCCCCTTCCCCCCCACCCCCACCCCCCCGACTTCCCAGAGCAAAATACAGGGTATTTCAATTAACAATCATAAGCTAAATTAGCCTAACTATTCTTAAACTAACTAATCCCCCCCTGAAACCTTAACTCCACTATGGATAACATAATACTTCTAAAATAAAGTTTAACATTCATTCATAAGCTATTTGATATTTTCTTGTCTGATACTTATTTTGAATATAATCAATCCATCTTCTCCATTCCGATATGTATCTTTCTTGTGTATAGTCCTTCAGATATGCTGAAATTTTCACCATTTCCACTAAGTTCGCTACTTTCAATGTCCATTCTTCAATAGTAGGCAAACAGTCCTTCTTCCAATATTGCGCTACCAACAGCCTAGCTGCCGATATTAGGTTCAAAATCAGTTTAGTCTCTAATACTGTACAATCCATCGTTATACCCAATAAAAACAATTGAGGAGTAAATTTCAACCTTTTTTTCAGAATGTTCTGCATCACCCACCAAATTTTTATCCAAAATGCCTTGATTTTCTTACAAGTCCACCATATATGATAATAAGTTGCATCATGACATTCACATCTCCAACATTTAGCTTGTAAATTCAGATACATACATGATAATTTTTTAGGATCTAAATGCTATCTGTAAAACATTTTATAAAAATTCTCTCTCAAATTTTGTGCTTGCGTAAATTTAACATTTCTAACCCAAATCTTTTCCCATGTTTCCATTATCACAGGTTCCTGAAAGTTTTGTGCCCATTTAATCATACAATCCTTAACCAATTCCATTTCTGAATCTATTTCCAATACAGCGTTATACAACCTTTTAATATGCATCTGACTTTGATCTCTAATCTGCTTTACCAGGTTTTCCTCATTTTGCATGACACCAATTTTTTGATCTTCCCTCCAATATCAAAAGTGATATTGGCCTAAAGTTTTCAGGTTTGGTACAGTTTTGATCTTCCTTCGGGATCAGTGACACAAAAGCTGTTCTCCAAGAAGTTGGAACTCCTCCCCTGATTGAATTTTACAAAATAATGCTCTAAGCAGTTCTACCATTTCAGACTGTAAGTTTTTGTAATAAACAGCTGTTAATCCATCTGTTCCCGGAGCTTTACCTGTTTTTAACTGTTTAATTGCTGCAATAATCTCCTCAGAGGTTATTGGCTGATTCAGCCCTTCCCTCTGTTCTAACGTTAATTCAGGAATATTCTCTTCCTTTAGGTATCTATCTATATCTATACCTTGTATTGAATCACTAGAATATAACTTTGTATAAAATTCTAAGAAAGCGTTTTTGATCATATTCTGTTGATAAACTTCCTTACCTCTAAATTCTATCTTATCAATAACTCGTGATTTCTGTTTTTTCTTCAACACATAGGCCAACCACCTCCCTGGTTTATTAGCGTTACAAAATGTATTGTGTTTAGCATATTGTAAACTTGTTGCCACTTGATCAGCCATCAACATATTAAATTGCTCTCGCAGTATATTTATTGTTTCTTTTACTTTCTTATCTCCTGGATTAAGTACGACTAATTGTTCTTTCTTTTTTATTTCCTCCTCTATCTCTTTCCGCTTCTTTTGTTGTTTTGATCTATGTTTATTATTCATATATATTAAAGTTACCCTCATATAAACCTTACTTGCATCCCAAACCATTTCCATAGAAGTACCCTTATGCATATTATTGGCAAAAAAATCTTTCATTTGTTTTTTAAGCTCATTCATATTTTCTTCATATCTAAATAAATTTTCATTTAGCCTCCAACACCTTCTTTCTCCCCTCTCCTGTTCCAGTTCCACCCAAACCGGACTATGATCAGTTAGAGTTCTTGGACATATCTTCGCCTTCTTCACCCTAGAAATAAAATCCTTTGTAATTAGTATGAAATCAATCCTAGAAAAGGATTGATGTCTATCGGAAAAAAATGTAAAGTCTCTCTCCTCAAGATTGCGTTCTCTCCAAATATCTCTCAGTTCCATATCTTCCATCATATCAAAAAAGGATTTAGGTAATTTCGCACGTGTTGAAATCTTTGATAAAGTTTTTTTATCTTTCTGTGTATCTATTACTCCATTCCATCACCCATTAAGATAAAAGATTTATAGTCCCATTGTATTATTTTAGTGTGTAAAAATTTATAAAACTTATCTTGTTGTTGATTTGGGGCGTATATTCCAATTAAAAGCATTTTTCCAGTCTGAGTTAATAATTCAATTGCAATATATCTTCCTTGAATATCTGCCTCAATTAAATTAGCTGATAGTCCTTTCTTTACATATATAACTAGCCCATTTTTCTTCTCTGGCACTGATGCCACAAAGTGTGTACCTAATCTTGAATTTATCAAATATTTTTGGTCTGATAATCTAATATGTGTTTCTCGCAGACAAATAACATCATTCTTAAATAATGAAAAACTTTCTTTTTTGTGGTGAATTTAAACCATTAACATTCCAAGATAGGAGTTTAGTTGCCATCTTTGGCCTTTCGAAGCTTTAAGAGCATCAGCTGAACATCCTCCTCCACCTTACTCTTCGGCCTAGCCCACCCCCCCACTGCTTCTGTTTTTTGAACTTCTTGAGGTAAATCTTGAAGTTGTTGCACTTTTAGTTGTTGTTCTTGACATAAGTTGCTCGGGTCAGTCATTGTTCTCTTGGCTCTTCCTTCTTAAGTGGTTCCAGAGTTGGGGGTGAGCCCCCAAGATCCAAATCTTCTTCCATGGTAGTTCCTCCAGCTGCAACTTCAGCATAAGTTTGTATCTGCTTTCCATCTTTTTCTTGTTGTAACATTTCCATTTTCTTTCTACCCCCTCCTGGTGAGGGTGGATGTCCAGCCTTTAAAACATTAACATAAAAATCTTTTGCCTTCCAAACTGTGTTTAACCGGTATCTTTCTCCACTATAATTCACTATTAGTCCAGTTGGCACATCCCATCTGTACTGCACTTGTTGATTTCTCAGTTCATTTACCAAAAAGCCAAAATCCTTTCTGCTTCTTAGCATTTTTGGAGGGATCTCTTTCAGAACCACCACTTCTTGTCCAGCCACTTGAGCCTTGTCCTTGTAGAAGGCTTGTAAAATGTCATTTCTGATCCTCCTGGTTGTAAAATAAATCACCACAACTGCCTTTGTCTTGCCACCCAAGAATTAACCCTGTAGATTTTATCAATTCAATTTGCCACATCATCTGGACTTTCTTTGATTAGCCCTGCAATTGCTTCTGCACAAATGTCCTTTAAGTTTTCCCGGCTATTTTCTTTTAACCCTCTCAGTCTCAAAGCAAATTCCATAGATCTGTATTGTAACATTACCAGTTCATCATCCACTTTCTCTGATTTAGTCATAATGTCTCCTACTTTGTTTTCCAGGTTCAGATTAGCTTCATTAATTTCTTCCACTCTCTCTTCCACCTGGATAATAAGTTTTGACAATCCTGAGACTGCAAAAACAATATCATCTCTTATTTCATCATGCTTTACTTCAACAACTTCTTTAATTGACTTTATATCCTCCTCAAATTTCTTTAATTTCCCTTCCATAATTACTGTTAGGTTATTCATAGCTGCAGCTTGGTTATTCATGGCTTCCTTTATAAATTCTTTGAGTTCATTAAAAGAAGCTTCCTGACTCTGTGAATCAGCCGGAAGTTGTGCTTTCTGTGTCACTACTGACACTACTGGAGAACTCCCTCCACCCCTAGGAGCTCCTGGCTTAACTTGTTTAGAAGCCATCTTTTTTTTTTAAAAAAATCTTTTTTCCTTTCACTGCCACAAAATCCCTTGAACAATTTTCATTTTTTAAAAAAATTTTTATTAAGTTTTTAATTAAAGACAAAACACAAAACCACACCTAGTGTATAATACAAAATAGGGAGAAGCGGAGGAATTTTTTCTTCATCTTCAGGTCTTCCAAAATTCTCTTTGCATTGGCACTGGCATTATTTCTTCCAAGTTCCCGATTGCTTAGTCCACAAATGGTTGCCATATCCTCCAAAATATATTTTCTTTCAATAGTCCTTCTTTGAATTTTATATCACACGTTAACTTATCATTAAGAGCAATTTTCCAAACTTCTCTGAACCATTCATTTATTTTGTATTCAATATTCAATTTCCAGTACCTTGCAAGCACAATTCGTCCCATAATGACCAATATCCTTACAAGCTCTCTTTCATCAATTGTTAACACCTTGTCATTCAACTTTAATATGAGGATGGTATCTACTCGCAACTTTACCTTCTTTTTAATTATTTTACTAGATTCTTCTTCTATTCGTAAACAAAAATTCTTCACTTTACGACATCCATACCACATGAGTTCATATGTCCCATTCTCCACTTTACATCTCCAACATAACTTGCTAGCACTTTTATTCATTTTATATAATCTTATTGGGAACAGGTACCATTTCCAGATAACTTTATAACTATGCTCCTTTATTCTTATTGATAAGGTCCTCATTATTCTACTATTCGAATTCAAAATCCATTCCTGTTCTGGAATATCTGTTTCTAAATCTTTTACCCAATTATCTTTCATCACCATTTGTAAATTACTATCCAAATTAATAATTAATAATTTTATATACCTTACTAATCAATCCCTTAATTCCAATTTCTTACTATCTATTTCCTTTTTAGAGTAAAGTTTTTGAAATTTTTTTTAACAATCTCACATTTATCTTTTTTCTTATTACATCTTTTACCTTTTTCATCTATTAATATTCCAATTTCTTCTACATTTCTTATCTTTAGCCATCCTTGCCAATAATTTAGAGTTCTTATTACCAAATTCAAAAAATTCTCTTTTCAAATACATTAAATTCTTTTTAACAACTTCAATATCTTCAATTACTTGCTTATCTTTTAATTGTCTCAATTCTTCCCCAATTTTTTTATTTTTAGTTCTTGAAAATTCGTTTTCTAATTCTTGTATTCTTTTCCCTTCCATTTCCATTTTTTTAATAATCTTTATATTTTTTACATGACAATTTTATACTTTCACCCCGAAAAATCACCTTCATTGTATCCCATACCACATTATAATTCACTTCATCATTATCATTCCATTTCCAATTTTCCTCCCAAATTTCAATCATTCTTTTTTTGTCTTCTTCATATCTATACAATTTAGCATCATACCTCCAATTATTTTCTTTTTTCTCAGTATATACATTCAACTCCATAATTACATTTGCATGATCTGATTCTTTAAATATCCCTACATCAACTTTTCCAACTCTATTAAGTAAATCTCTTGACACCATAATATAATTAATCCTTGAATATGTATTATATACCTTAGAATGGAAAGTATAAACCCTTTCTTGACCTTTAATTTCCCGCCATGTATCAAATATTCTGTTTTCTATCATCCAATTATCTAATATACTCATTTGAACATTATTATCATACTGGGTTACATTAGTAGTATCATATTTACTTCGAATAAGATTGAAGTCACCCGCCACAATCAGTCTGCCCTTACTTTCTTTCCGCAGTATTTTTGATATTCTCATCAGGAATTCATTTTGTTTTTCATTAGGTGTGTAAATATTAATCAGTGTTACAGTTTCTTCGTTAATATTACCAACAATTATCAAATATCTACCTTCGGAGCCCACTACACTTTTTAATTTTTCAAATTGAACTCTACTTGAAATTAAAGTTGCGACCCCTCTCGATTTCGAGGTTCCAAATGCTTTCTCATAGAACTGTATTCCTTTTGTATACAACTTATTTGAATCCTCGGACTTTTGATGAGTCTCTTGCAAAAAGATTATATTAGGTGACTCCCTTCCCATTTTTAATTCTAAACACTTTCTTTTAATTTGATTCCCAGTGCCTTTAACATTCCATGACATAATTTTAATCACACCCATCATTATATTCAATATTTTCCATTTTTTCCTCCTCCTCCCTACTGTGAATCTTTCCCCAACCCACCACCAATAACAAATTTAAAAAAAAACAAAAAAACAATTTTTCTTTTTCCCCCATTGCCTTCATTCAATTCCAGCTGCCTTGTCTTCCAAGAATGGGGGAGAGAGAATGTGTCTGTTAATCCAGCCATCTCTAGCTCCAGGCATTGTTCTTATGCTTCTTTTCTTCCTATTACTCTATTAATATTACTCTATTACTTCTTTTCCACACTCAGATTCATCACTTGAGTTGGGCCCAGAACCAAGTTGATCTTCCATCTCACTTTCTTCATCAACATTTTCTCCTCCATTTTCTCTACTTTTTTTTTTGAAAATCCAACCACTCTTTTGTTTTGTTTTCTTTTACGTTGTAGTTTAGCTTTAAGTTCTGGGCCCTCTCCAGCTGCAGCTCCTTGTTCCTTATCCAGATTTAATTCCTTCCTCACTCCATATCCACCCATCTGAAGCAATTCAGCTTTCATACTAATAACATCATCTTCTTTCTCAATCAGCCCAAGTTTATGCAAATAATCAACAGGGTCAATTTTAGTATCAATTGTATGCATTCTTTTATTATAAAATTTTTTTAATTGTTGTGGGAATCTCCAATTATATTTAATGCCTTTATTTCTCAATAATTTTGTAATTGGCTTTAAAGTGTGCCTCCATATACGTTCCTCCTGAGAAATATCCTGGTAAACCTCTATCTTGTCCCCTTCTTGAACAATTTTCAAAAGCTTGTAATTTATGATTTATCCAGCAAAATAGTCTTTTCTCCACAAGCTCTCAATTCCCAGCAGCTTTAATCCACTCTCAAAGTGCAAAGTTCTCAATAAACACTTTTGTTTCTGACTTTCACTTTCACACCCATAACAAAGGCGCCATCTTCAGCCTCCAGCTCAAAGAGATTCAATTAGAAACAATGTAAATCCGGAGTTAAGCACAGTTATTTTTAAAGCATGTTCTCCTGTTTCCGCTCTGCCTGCACTTGTATTCAATCAAACTCACTTTTGACAGCAGGATCGGACGCGGCGTCTGGCTCTGTTTAAAACAGAGATGTCCCGGATCCGGAGCTTCTTAGTGGGCTGACCAAGGAGCTCTCACCCTCCAAGCCTCTGGAATCCTTCCAGAGGACTTTCGGAGAGCTCTACTCGCACCCACCGGCTCTCCTCTCCTCCTTCTCCCGATGGAGAGGTTTTTAAGCTATAATGTTTTTACTTAAATGGGAACTGTCGCCCTTTTCAAAGTCACAGATTCCATTAAGGAGGGGCTTCCTCAAATCACTTTTAAGTTCCTGCGTGTCTGGTTGTTCAAAGTTCTGTTTTCCAAGAGCTCCATTTTCATCCATGACTAATGATGATCCATTACTGACTTGTGAGAACTGATTGGCCTCATTTTGAGTTTTCCCTGAGTTAGCTGGAGGTAGATTGGAGTCATGCTTTCTTCCATTTAGAAGACTTCCCACTTGTGTTTCATTTTCCTTTACATCGCCATTGCAGCTTAGTAGCAGCTCAAGAGTTCTTGGATCAATTACGAGCGTCTGAAGAGGATCAAAGCAGTAAAGAGGAGTTAGAGGCGATAACATCTAAAGAAGAAGCAACCCAGCAGGAAAGAGAGAAAGAAGGGACATCGAAGGAAAAGGAGGAGGAAGAGAAGGATAGTAAGGAGACAAAGAAAGACCAAAGTCCACAAAGAGTCACACGCGCCAAGAAGTATTAGGATAGTATACAAAAATTAAGAGATGGATGATTGGAAATCGATATCGATTAATGTAAATGGCCTAAATGATAACAAAAAGAGAATTTTTTTTTTTACAAAATTAGCTAAACAAAATATGGATATAGTGTGCCTTCAAGAGATTCATATTAAAAAGGAAAATCAAAAATATTTGGAATATAAGAAATTGGGGAATCTTTATGCATCTCTAGCTGACAAAAAGAAAAGGGGAGTAGCATTGTACATCAAGAAGGAAATAAAAGCCGAACTAAAATATGCAGACCCGAAGGGAAGGGTATTAATGGTGGAAGTTAAGAGGCAATTATCCAATTTTATTAACAGCAATTTATGCCCTGAATGAAAATTTAGGAGACTTTTATAAAAAATTAGGAGAGAGATTAAGCATGGTGGATAAGAGCAAGATTTGCATAATTGGGGATTTTAATGGGGTAATAGATTCGAATAGAGATTATAAGGGGACCAAAGGTAAAAAGAAAAAGAGGAAAAATTTACCAAAACCATTTTTTGATATGGTAGAAGAACTCAATCTAGTGGATATTTGGCGGGTTCTGCACCCACATCAGAGGCAGTATACATATTATTCTAATCCTAAAAAATCTTGGTCTAGGATTGATATGATGTGGATAAGCAGAGATATAGGGTTAGATATTAAGTCAACAGAAATCATGCCCAACATTTGGGCAGACCATAATCCATTAGAGGTTAAATGGGAATGTACGCACAAGAGAAGAAATACAAGATGGAGATTAAATAATCAATTTCTAAAGGACAAGCAAAATGTTGAGAAAGTAAAAAAAGAATTAAATCTATTTTTTGAAGTAAATGAAAAGGAAGTAACATCTCGAGGTATCATATGGGATACAATGAAAGCGTACGTAAGGGGACTAGCAATATCGTATAGTGCACATAGGAATAAGGAAAGAAGAGAGAGGCAGAAGGCACTGATAGAAGAATTAGGGAAAGCTGAGAGGGAACTACAACACAAACCAGATAATAAGGTTGTTAAAGAAAATTGGATGGTTATACAGCACAAATTAAATGTTATAGATCAAGAGGAATTGGCGTACAAAATGAAACGAACCAAACAATATTATTTTGAAAATGCAAACAAACCGGGCAGGTGGATGTCCTACAGGTTAAAAAAAGAAAAAGAAAAAGGTATAATTCATCAATTGGAAGACCAGGAAGGCCACCTTAACAATAAACAGGAAGATAAATTGGAGATTGCCCGAGAGTATTATGCGGCTCTGTATGCGGAAGAACAAATTCCTAATGAAAAGGTGGTCCAATACTTGTCAAAAGAAAGTCTTTCAAAGATCGGAGAAGAGGATAAAGAAATACTTAATAAAGAAATAACGATGACAGAATTAAGGATGGTAATATCAAAACTTAAAAAGAACAAATCCCCAGGCCCAGATGGACTTCCAGGGGAATTCTACAAAAATTCGGATTTGGAGGAAATTTTATTACCAAAGTTGTTAGAAATTTATAATGAGGCACTAACAGAATCCAAAATTCCAGAATCATGGAGAGAGGCGTATATTACTCTCCTCCAAAAAGAAGGAGAAGACCCAAAATTAATTAAAAATTATAGACCGATCTCCCTCCTGAATACAGACTACAAAATCTATATGGGTATCTTAGCAGGAAGGCTAAAAATAATTTTGAATAAATTAATAACACAATGATCAAAATGGATTAGCGCTGTCAAGGCGACTTTTACGAGATCGCGGGGCTGACGGTCTGAAGAGACCGTCAACGACGCCTGCGGTGCCAACCGGAAGTCGAAGTCTACAAGTTTTAAAGTTGCCAAGGTTGGAGACCCCTGTTCAATTGGGTAAGTTTTTTCCCCTTTGGGAGCTTTTAAAAAATAGTTAATTGGGGGGTTTTTTAGTTGTTCTTTTTTTAGACATAGCCATTTAAAGTTTAGGAAGTTTCAAATTTAGCTGCTTTTATATAAAAATAAAATAAAATAAAATAATATTTGTGCAGCTTTCTGAGATTTAATGTGTTTCTGTAGTGTTTCACTCTAACTACACAATCACACAAAATCTCACAAAGCTATATGTGGAATTTTGTGTGGGTGAAGTGTGAAAGTTGGTCACCTGACCAACAAGCCACGCCCTCCCAGTCACCTTACCACCAAGCCCCGCCCACTAAGCCCTGCCCACAGTACCGGTAGCAAAAAAAATTAGATTTCACCCCTGCCTTGTCTCCTTATTGTTCTTTATAGTTTCATGCACACGTTTTAACATCAAGAATATTTCTTCATATGCTTCTATCATCCCCTGTAAATCCATTTTATAACAATTTAATAAAAATTACTCAGTATATTTCTATAGTTCCAACATCTCAATATTTAAAAACTCCTTCTTAATAAGATTTCATCAATCCCATAATTATACCTCTAAAACCCCTAAATGTATGATCTTTAAAATTCTTTCGTATTTTACAGCCTTATAGTTTTCCAATTATGTATCTTCCCAATTGTCCAAATTTTAAAGTCTTATTTAATTTTCCTTCTTTTCTCTTTTCTTCTATCACCTTTCTTATTTTGTCTCATAGAATGTTCTGTTAAATAACATTAATAGTCCAAATCCAAATTAATCCAATAGATTACTCCAATCTTTCAGATCCATAATCCAATAGCCTATTTTAATAAAACTTAGTTATTTGGGGGTTAATTCCTTTTAGAAATCTACAGAACGGGGGGGAAAACCTGATTAAGTATTCTCAAAATATCCAAGTCATCTTCTAATAGTAAAGTCAAGGTCAGGCTGTCTTCCAGATGTTGTTACTTCTAATCTGTGTATTAGACTTTATGTGTATTGGGTTCACTTTCACTGAGTATACTGCAGCTATAGTGCTGTAGTACTTCTCTTCTTCCAGTAGATGGTGCTCTTGTTCCCAAATCCAACGTTAAACAATCTGTCAAAAGCAGCTGATTATGCAATAAATCCGGGGGGGGGGGTAGAAATACAAATTGCAGGGCCGAGTTGAGGAGTTTGTGCAGTATCTGTATGACAAAATCACTCAGATTCGGGAAGGGCTGGCCTCTGACTGGGTATGTCCGGATGGGATGACTGAGGCAGGTCTTGAGAGTGTTATCTGGGGGGAGTTCGATCCTGTGGCTCCCGAGGACATG
The DNA here is from genome assembly GCA_022577455.1 of Arizona elegans. NCBI lineage: Eukaryota > Metazoa > Chordata > Lepidosauria > Squamata > Colubridae > Arizona > Arizona elegans. The sequence continues at coordinate 34,550,922 of JAKOOJ010000007.1, read as the reverse complement.
GACAGGGTCCTGGGACTGCTGAATGCAACCACATGTTGATTGGACCCGTGCCCCTCCTGGTTGGTACTGGCTTCCTGGGAGGTGACACGAGGCTGGCTCCAGAAGATTGTTAACGCTTCTTTGAGTGAGGGGGTCCTGCCGGCTGCTTTGAAAGAAGCGGTTGTGAGGCCCCTCCTCAAGAAGCCCTCTCTGGATCCGGCTGTTTTGGCTAACTATCGTCCAGTCTCCAACCTTCGCTTTGTTGCGAAGGTTGTTGAGAGTGTGGTGGCACAACAGCTTCCCCGGTACCTGGATGAAGCTGTCTATCTAGACCTGCTCCAGTCCGGCTTCCAGCCTGGGCACAGCACGGAAACGGCATTGGTCGCGTTGGTGGATGATCTCTGGAGGGCTCGGGATAGGGGTTGTTCCTCTATCCTGGTCCTGTTAGACCTCTCAGCGGCTTTTGATACCATCGACCATGGTATCATGTTGCACCGGTTGGCGGGGTTGGGGGTGGGGGGCACCGTTCTGCGGTGGTTCTCCTCCTACCTCTCTGACCGGTCGCAATCTATGTTGACAGGGGGGCAGCGGTCGACCCCGAGGCACCTTGCTTGTGGGGTGCCACAAAGGTCGGTCCTCTCGCCCCTTCTGTTCAACATTTATGTAAAACCGCTGGGTGAGATCATCCGTGGCTTCGGGGTGGAGTTCCATCAGTACACTGATGACACCCAGCTGTACATCTCCAACCCAGGCCACCCAAACGATGCCCTTGAAGTGATGTCCCAGTGCCTGGAGGCCGTGCGGGCCTGGATGGGGAGAAACAGGCTCCGACTCAACCCCTCCAAGACCGAGTGGCTGTGGCTTCCGGCGTCCCGATATAGCCAGCTGATGCCATCACTGACTATTGGGGGCGAATCACTCGCCCCCACGGAGAGGGCTCGTAACTTGGGCGTCCTCCTGGACGCGTGGCTGTCTTTAGAAGATCATTTCACGGCCGTGGCCAGGGGGGCTTTTTATCAGGTCCGCCTGATACGCCAGTTACGCCCCTTTCTAGATCGGGACTCCCTACGCACAGTCACTCAGGCACTCGTCACTTCCCGCCTGGACTACTGCAACGCTCTCTACATGGGGCTCCCCCTGGGGTGCACCCGGAGGCTCCAGCTGGTCCAGAATGCGGCCGCGCGGGGGATTATGGGGGCGACGAGGCGCTCCCATGTGACACCTCTCCTGCGTGAGCTGCACTGGCTCCCGGTGGTCTTCCGGGTGCGCTTCAAGGTGTTAGTGACCACCTTTAAAACGCTCCATGGCTTAGGGCCGGGGTACTTACGAGACCGCCTTCTGCCACCAATAGCCTCCCACCGGCCAGTACGCTCGCACAGAGTGGGCCTCCTCAGGTTGCCGTCCGCCAGACAATGTCGGCTGACGACTCCCAGGGGGAGAGCCTTCTCTGTGGCGGCGCCCACCCTCTGGAACAACCTCCCCCCAGAGATACGTACAATAACAGACCTCCGGATTTTTCGTCAGGCCCTGAAAATCCATTTATTTCAACTAGCTGGGCTGGCTTGAGTTAAATTTTAAATTGATTTTAAATTGGGTTGTTTTAATTTACGGCCAAAATATTTAATTATTTTAAACTGCTTTTAAATTTTGTATGTACTGTTTTTTTTTTTACTTTGGCTGTTCACTGCCCTGAGTCCTATTTGGAGAAGGGCGGTATAGAAATAGGAACAAACAAATAAATAAAAATAAATAAACAAGACAGTTTCTCCTGAAAATCACCTTTCAAATTGTTTAAGCTTTTTTCAGGCTTTCTGTGTTTTAAAGCTTCCTTTGGGCTTCTTTTGCCTCTTGATTTTCAGGGTATTTTTTCTCTGTGTATTTAATTGCCACTTTCTTAGGCTTGGAAGTTCTCTTTTAAAATTCTTGTACTTAAATCAGGTCTTTAGATTAAAAGTTGGTAATTATCTCACCCACCCCATCCATGATCCACTCCAGCACAAATCTTACAGTCCCAGTTGTCCCAGCTTTGTGACTGCCAAAAATGGCTGTTGTCACTGCTGCCATTCAGGAGAGCTTGCTTCAGACCTAACAAGGAAATTGCAAGTTCCTTGTGGTCAGTGAAGTGCCTCTCCTTCCTTCACCACCCCTACAAGGCAGGGGTGAAATCTAGCAGGTACTGACAGGTTCTGGAGAACCAGTAGCGGAAATTTTGAGCAGTTTGGAGAACTGGTAGCAGAAATTTTGAGTAGTTTGGAGAACAGGCAAATACCACCTCTGGCTGTCCCCAAAGTGGGATGGGAATGGAGATTTTGCAATATACTTCCCCCAGGAGTGGGGAGGGAATGGGGATTTTGCAGTATCCTTCCCTGGAGTGTGGTGGTAATGGAGATTTTGCAGTATTCTTTCCCTGCCATGCTCACCAAGCCATGCCCACAGAACCGGTAGTAAAAAAAAAAATAAATGGATTTCACCACTGCTACAAGGTGGCTATGGCCCCATAGGGTCTCCTGACAGAGTTACCAGCTGCATTTCTCAAGGCTCAGTGGAGCCTGCTATTTTCCAGCCATTCTCGCTGTGACATCAATTGGAAGTCAGTCCCTACACCATTTCTGACAAATGGCAGTCCAATCTGTTCTTGAAAGCAACGCAAGCTGTTCCATTGATTGATTGTTCTTCCTGTCAGAAAATTTCTCCTTATTTCTAGATTGAATCTCTCCTTGATCTATTTCCATCCATTATTCCTTGTCTGGCCTTTGGGTGCCTTGGAAAATAGCTTAACCCCCTCCTCTCTGTGGCAGCCCCTCAAATATTGGAACACTACTATCATGTCTCCCCTGGCCCTTCTCTTCACTAGACCCACCATGCCCAGTTCCTGTAACCGTTCTTGTTATGTTTTAGTCTCCAGTCCCCTAATCATCCTGGTTACTCTTCTCTGCACTTTTTCTAGAGTTTCAACATCTTTTTTATAGTGTGGTGAGCAAAACTAGGTGTGGTCTTACTAAAGTTTTATAGAGTGGTATTAGTACCTCACTTGATCTTGATTGTATCCCTCTGTTAATGCAATTATGATTGCATTGGCTTTTTTGGCTGCTTTCGCACACACACAAACCTTAGTAAGACTATACCTAAAGTACTGCATGCAGTTTTGGTTATCTATCCCACTTTTTTCTAGCTTACCAAAAAGTAGGTTGTGGTCTACTTTGCTGAATGCCTAAAAAACAGATCACGCCAAACCAATCTTTCTTTTTTTTTTATTTGATTTTTATTATAACAAATAGTGATACACTCAATACATTTTCGGATCAGTGGTGCAAATACATACATACATACATACATACATACATACATACATACATACATACATAAATACATGCTTTTTTACTTGTCTTTTATTTGATATTGTTTTTAAAAGTTAAGTTTAATTTTAAGACAATTAAGGATAATAGTGCTCCAATCTCTAAAAATACATATAATGCTGTTCATTTCTCTATGGTCTTTGTTGATTAATTGATACTTAATTTCTATACTCTATTTCCTTCTTTATTTCTTTTCCCCATCCATTCATACCAGATGTCCCACACGCTACAAAATTCCGAATCTTCTCTGTCATTAATTTCTAAGGTCAATTTGTTCATTTCGGCGCACTCCAGTATTTTCCCAATAACATGTTCTTGAGGTGGTATTTGTTTTTCTTTCCAATACTGGGCAAAGGAAATTCTAGCGGCTGTCAGTATATGTATAATTAAGTACTTTTTCTTTTTTGCATATTCAATTTTCAGGATTCCCAGGAGAAAAGCTTTTGGTTCGAAATCAAAATTTTCTTTTATTATTTCCCTAATCCACATCCATATCATCCTCCAGAATTTTTGTGCCTGATTACAAATCCACCAGCAGTGATAGAAAGTACCCTGCTGATGATCACATTTCCAACATTTAGGGCTCGAATTGGGGTAGATCTTCGCTATCCTAGCTAGAGCCATATGCCATCTATAAAACACCTTGTATTGATTTTCCTTGTAAGCCATCACCTTTGTCATTTTAAGATTACTATTCCATATTGAATCCCATTCGTTCAGATTTATATTCTGTCCGATATTTTTGGCCCATGCTAACATCGGTTCTTTAACTATTTCCTCTGCCATATCGTACTCCAATAAATAATTATATAATTTGGCTAGTATTTTGTCATCTGTACCAATCCATATCTTGTCAAATCCATTTATGCTCGTCTCTATGCCAAATTCCTCCTTATCTTTTTTATATTGGGATTTAATTTGATTATATGGCCACCAGTCTATAGAAGTACCTTGTTCCATCAATTCTTCCCTTATTTTGAGATTCCCTCCCCCATCTAATAACTCATTATAAAGAGTGAATTGAGCCCTATTGCCAATTCTGAGATACACTTTGGTCTAACTCCTCAGGGAAAGCTCGTACTTGAAAATTGATTGTGTTTTTGCACGTTTCAGACCGTGGGGAACATGAATAGGTGTTTCTTCTGCAAATCTGAGCTCTGTGTCAAAAGTTACATTTTCTGGCTGAATTGAGCCCTACTGCCAATTCTGAGATACACATTGGTCTAACTCCTCAGGGAAAGCTCGTACTTGAAAATTGAATGTGTTTTTGCACGTTTCAGACCGTGGGGAACATGAATAGGTGTTTCTTCTGCAAATCTGAGCTCTGTGTCAAAAGTTACATTTTCTGGCTGAATTGAGCCCTACTGCCAATTCTGAGATACACTTTGGTCTAACTCCTCAGGGAAAGCTTGTACTTGAAAATTGAATGTGTTTTTGCGCTTTTCAGACCGTGGGGAACATGAATATGTGTTTCTTCTGCAAATCTGAGCTCTGTATCAAAAGTTTCGTTTTCTGGCTGAATTGAGCCCTACTGCCAATTCTGAGATACACTTTGGTCTAACTCCTCAGGGAAAGCTTGTACTTGAAAATTGAATGTGTTTTTGCGCTTTTCAGACCGTGGGGAACATGAATATGTGTTTCTTCTGCAAATCTGAGCTCTGTATCAAAAGTTTCGTTTTCTGGCTGAATTGAGCCCTACTGCCAATTCTGAGATACACTTTGGTCTAACTCCTCAGGGAAAGCTTGTACTTGAAAATTGAATGTGTTTTTGCGCTTTTCAGACCGTTGGGAACATGAATATGTGTTTCTTCTGCAAATCTGAGCTCTGTGTCAAAAGTTACGTTTTCTGGCTGAATTGAGCCCTATTGCCAATTCTGAGATACACTTTGGTCTACCTCCTCAGGAAAAGCTCGTACTTGAAAATTAAATGTGTTTTTGCGCTTTTCAGAAGGTGGGGAACATGAATATGTGTTTCTTCTGCAAATCTGAGCTCTGTGTCAAAAGTTACTTTTTTTGGCAGAATTGAGCCCTATTGCCAATTCGGGGGCGGGGGGAGAGAGAGAGAGAGAGAGAGAGAGAGAGAGAGAGAGAGAGAGAGAGAGAGAGAGGGAGAGAAAGAAGAGGAAGGACCACAAACCCTGGCACTAGACGTGGCTTCAGAAGATGCTTTGAAACAGCACAGCAATCTAGGGCTGGAAGGGATCTCGGAGGTCATCTAGTCGAACCCCCTACTCCAGCAGGAGATCCTTACAGAATCATAGAATAGCAGGGTTAGAAGGTATTGGAGGGAAGATCAAAAAATTGGTGTCATGCAAAATGAGGAAAACCTGGTAAAGCAGATTAGAGATCAAAGTCAGATGCATATTAAAAGGTTGTATAACGCTGTATTGGAAATAGATTCAGAAATGGAATTGGTTAAGGATTGTATGATTAAATGGGCACAAAACTTTCAGGAACCTGTGATAATGGAAACATGGGAAAAGATTTGGGTTAGAAATGTTAAATTTACGCAAGCACAAAACCTGAGAGAGAATTTTTATAGATGACATTTAGATCCTAAAAAATTATCATGTATGTACCCGAATTTGCAAGCTAAATGTTGGAGATGTGAATGTGATGATGCAACTTATTATCATATATGGTGGACTTGTAAGAAAATTAAGGCATTTTGGATAAAAATTTGGTGGGTGATGCAGAACATTCTGAAAAAAAGGTTGAAATTTACTCAATTGTTTTTATTGGGTATAACGATGGATTGTACAGCATTAGAGACTAAACTGATTTTGAACTTAATATCAGCAGCTAGGCTGTTGGTAGCGCAATACTGGAAGAAGGACTGTTTGCCTACTATTGAAGAATGGACATTGAAAGTGGCAAATTTAGCAGAAATGGCGAAAATTTCAGCGTATTTGAAGGACTATACATAAGAAAGATACGTATCAGAATGGAGAAGATGGATTGATTATATTCAAAATAAGTATCAGACAAGAAAATATCAAATAGCTTATGAATGAATGTTAAATTCTAGCCATAGTGTAGTTAAGGTTTCAGTGGGGGATTTGGTAGTTTAAGAATAAATTAGGTTAATTTAGCTTATGATTGTTAATTGAAATACCCTGTATTTCAGGAGTTTTCAAATAGTTTTCAAATAGCGTTGTTTTTTAATCTTCTCCCAATTTAATAACAAAGCCTCACGTATGTGATGTCTTCTGAAATACCCCTTTATTTTTGTTCCCTTATACCATAAAAAAGCATGCCACCCCATCAACAAATCATGACCTTCTAAATTCAATAATCTAGTATTTCTTAATATTATCTATTCTTTGATCCACATCAAACTTGTCACTTGATAATAAAGTTCCCAATTAGGTAAACCAAAACCCCCTCTCATTCCAGCATCTTGTAACAACTTTAATTTTATCCTCGCCTTCTTTCCTGCCAAATATATTTGAGCACTATTTTATTCAATTATTCAAAAAAGTCTTTCCCCAATCTAATTGGGATTGTCTGGAACAAGTATAAAATTCTAGGCAAAATATTCATCTTAATAGTTGATATCCTTCCAATCAAAGAGAGCTGTAAATTTTCCCATTTCGCAAAATCTGTCCCTATCTATTGTTTGATTTTATTATAATTATTTTCTTTAAGTGTGCTACATCTTGCTGTCAAGTATATCCCCAAATATTTGACTTTATTTGTGACCTGCATCTTTGATATGTCCGCTAATACTTCTTTTTGCTTTACCAACATATTTTTAGTCAGAATCTTTGTTTTGTCTTTATTGATTTTCAAACCAGTTATTTTCCCAAACTCTCCAATTTTTTCTATCAATGTAGTTATTGACGTTAGTGCTTCTTCAAGAATAAAGAACAGGTCATCTGCAAATGCTTGCAATTTGTATTCTTTTCGAATTTTCATTCCCTTTATATCTTTTTCTTCTCTAATATTTCTATTTAGCACTTCTGATGTTAATATGAACTACAGAGGGGACAATGGACAACCTTGTCTGGTACCTTTTTTATCTCAATAGTGTCTGTCAATTCTCCATTTATCATTACTTTTGCCGTTTGTTTATGTATAGCATCTATTTGTTTATATAGCATCTATTGCTTGAATAAAGTTTCTGCCAAAGCCCATCTGTTCCATTTGAAGCAACATAAATTGCCAATTTACATTGTCAAAAGCTTTCTGAGCATCTAAAAATATCAAAGCCATTTGCTTTTCAGGATGGGCTTCATAGTATTCCAAAGTGTCCAGAATTATTCTCATATTATCTCTATTCTCTATATTATCTTTTGATCTGAATGTATAAAGTTATATAAGTATTTTTTAAGTCTTTCTGCCAATATTGAAGCAAAGATTTTATAATCTGTATCAGGGAAATAGGTCTATAATTTTTGATTTGTTGTGGATCTGTATCCTCCTTATGGATCAATGTAATATATGCCTCAGACCATGACTTGGGTATTTCTTTCTTCTTTCACTTCATTCATAACTTCTAAAAGTGGGACACTCACTTCCGGTCAGCACCACAGGCTCCGTGGACGGTCTTTTAAGACCGCCAGCCCTGTGTCTTTGTAAAAGCCGCTTTGACAGCGCAAACCGGCTGTCTGGCGGCTGAAAAACTCTCCTTCAGGAAAAGGAGAGGAGAGCCGGTGGGCGAGAGTAGAGCTCCCCGAAAGCCCTCTGGAACATTTCCAGAGGCTTGGAGGGTGAGAGCTCCCCAGCCAGCCCACCAAGAAGCTCCGGAGCCAGGCCGACTCTGCGAAAGCAGAGCGAGAAGCTGCAATCTGATCCTGCTTTCAAAAGTGAGTTTGACTGATTACAAGCGCAGGCAGAGCAGAAAACAGGAGAACAAGCTTTAAAAGTACAGAGCTTAACTCCGAAGTTACGTTTCAAATTGAATTTCATTGAGCTGGAGGCTGAAGATGGCATCTTTGTGATGGTTTTGAAAGTGAAAGCCAGAAACGAAAGTGCTTGAGAACTTTGCACTGGGAGAGTGACTAGCTGCTTATTAACTGCTGGGAAGTGAGAGTTTGTGGAAAACAAAACAAAACAAAACAAAAAAACTATTCTGCCTGATAAATTGGAGACTATAAATTACAAACATTTTAAAGTTGTTTAAAAGACTTTGTGGCTTTCAAAGATCTTCTTAAAAGAGGGGTGGTGGTGGTTTCTAGACAAGTGAAACCAGGAGTTGTTAAAGGAGGGGGAGGTTCTCCAGTTGTGTCAATGGTGACAAAGAAAGCACAACTTCCGGCTGATTTACAGACTCAGACTCAGAGTCAGGAGGCTGCACTTAATGATTTTAAAGAATTTATGAAAGAAGTCATGAATAATCAAGCAACATCAATGAGTGAAGCTATGAATAATCAAGCAATAGCAATGAAAGAAGCTATGAATAATCAAGCCACAGCAATGAATAATCTAACACTACTTGTGGAAGGGAAATTAAAGAAAGTTGAGGAGGATATCAGATCAATCAAGGAGGTGGTTCTAGAAAAACACGATGAAATAAGAGATGATATTGTTTATGCTGTATCAGGATTGTCAAACCTTGTTAGCCAGCTTGATGGGAAAGTTGAAGAAATTAATGAAGCCAACTTAAATTTGGAAAGCAAAATGGGTGATGTCATGACCAGAACAGAGAAAGTGGATGATGAATTGGTAATGTTACAATACAGATCCATGGAGTTTGCTTTGAGATTGAGAGGCCTGAAAGAAAATAGCAAAGAAAATTTAAAAGATATTTGTGCTGATGCTATGGCAGAGATAATTAAAGAAAGACCAGAAGATGTGGCAATTCAAATTGATAAAATTTACAGGGTTAATTCCTGGTTGGCGAAACAAAGACAGCTGTCAAGAGATGTGGTGGTTTATTTCACAACTAGGAGGATCAGAAATGATATTTTACAAGCTTCTTACAAAAATAAAGTTCAGGTGGCTGGGCAAGAGGTGGTGGTTTTGAAAGAGATTCCTCCAAAGATGTTGAGAAGTAGAAAAGACTTTGGCTTCCTGGTAAATGAGCTGAGAAATCAACAAGTGGCATACAGATGGGACGTTCCAATTGGTCTAATAGTGACTTATAATGGAGAAAGATACTGGTTAAACACAGTCTGGAAGGCAAAAGATTTCTATGTAAATGTTTTAAAGACTGGATACCCACCCTTACTGGGGGGGGGGGAAGGAAGAAAACGGAAATGTACAACAAGAAAAAGATGGAAAACAGATACAAACCTATGCTGAAGTTGCAGCTGGAGGAATTATTATGGAAGAAGATTTGGATCTTGGGGGCTTACCCCCAACTTTGGAACCACCTAAGAAGGGAGAGCCGAAAGTACAACAACTGACCCGATCAACTTATAAACTTCAAGAACAACAATCAAAAAGGCAACAATCTCAAGATTTATCTCAAGAAGTTCAAAAAACAGAAGCAGTGGGGGGGGGGGCTAGGCCGAAGAATAAGGTGGAGGAGGAGCTTCAGCTGATGCTCACAAGGCTTTGAAAGGCTAAAGATAGCAACTAAATTCCTATCTTGGAATGTCAATGGCCTAAATTCACCACAAAAAAGAAAGGAAGTATTTCACTACTTGAAACAATTTAACAATGATGTTATTTGCTTGCAAGAAACACATATCAGATTATCAGATCAAAAATATTTGATAAATTCAAGATTAGGTACACATTTTGTGGCATCAGCGCTAGAGAAGAAAAATGGACTAGTCATATATGTAAGGAAAGGACTATCAGCTAATTTAATTGAGGCAGATGATCAAGGAAGATATATTGCAATTGAATTATTAACTCAGACTGGAAAAATGCTTTTTATTGGAATATATGACCCTAATCAGCAACAAGACAAGTTTTATAAATTTTTACATACTAAAATAATACAATGGGACTATAAATCTTTTATATTAATGGGCGATTGGAATGGAGTAATTGACGCACAGAAAGATAAAAAAAGCTTATCAAAGATCTCAACACGTGCAAAACTACCTAAATCTTTTTTTGATATGATGGAAGATATAGAACTGAGAGATATTTGGAGAGAACATAACCTGGAGGAAAAAGATTTTACTTTTCTTTCTGATAGACATCAATCCTTCTCCAGGATTGATTTTATACTAACCACAAATGATTTTATTTCCAGGGTGAAGAAGACGAAGATATGTCCAAGAATTTTAATTGATCATAGTCCGGTTTGGGTGGAATTTTTTTTTTAATTGAAAAAGTTTTTGAATACTATTTTTTCCCCCCATTTTTCTCCCCCCCTCCACCCTAACCCCCCCTCACCACCCATCCCCCCCTGTGACTTCTTCATAACAAAGATCTAATTCATAACAGATTATATAATATTTTACCATCCCCTTACTCCCTCCTCTAAGTACTGACCCTTCCTTGCTAATAGTATTATTAATATTATTAATATTGTTACTTCCCCCTTTTACCATACATTTCAAAATAACATTCTACTGTAACATTGTATAACTTCTAATTTATAACTTGTAATATTATTGTAACTCCCAATTTAACAATATTCTGCCCTTTTTCTCCTCCTCCATACTTATATCTGTATATTAATACAACATTTCAAAACAACCTTCCACTTTAAAACTATATAATAAATCCTACTTTAACATTTAATCTTTTGTGTATATTAATATAACATTTCAAAGCAGCCTACCCCATAAATCCTAATTTAACATTTATTCAACTCTATCCATTTGCTCCACTCCCCTAAATATATCACTTAAACATCCCTTTTCTTAAACTAAACAATCAGTAAACTGACCTATTTCCACCCACTTTCTTACAAAATTGCCATGCACAACAATTCTTAATATCTTTAATCCACTGCCCACTCTACTAATATATATATGATATATATATATATATATATATATATATATATATATATATATATATATATATATATATGACATATATAATATATATATGATATATATGAAAAACTCGAAGTCCAAAGAGCTTCCATTTTATGTGACCTTGCATTCCTACGCAACTGCCGAGATCAAAATTTAATCCCCACAGGCTTCCAACTGAAATTCCACTCCAACTCTGCAGCCACCAAACGCATTCTGAAAAGAACAGAACTAGCCCTAATCAGAAATGAACTCCACAGAAAAAGATTCCTCCTAGACCGAATCAACAAGGATCTCCTCACACTTCACCTCAAACTCAGCAACAAGATCCACCCCGCACTTTGGGACAAATCCAAACAACTTGCCGTCTGGAGAGCCGAAACACAGACCACCCTCAAGACAGACACACACACCAACAAATTCCGAAGACTACAAGAACGCCAGAAACAATCCCCTCCACCCTCACAGCCACACATGAAACAAACAGTACATAACATCTCAGATAGGATCCTCACCAAAGCCGAAACCAATGTCCTTTCCAAAGGATTCAACTTTGCAATCGCTCCCAAAAGCATCCCCACTGAAACCATTATATGCGGAGTTGAAACCAGCCTGACCAAAATCAACCCCGACGATGCAAACAGAATCAGACTCGAAATCACCAACATCCTCTGCACCAGCAAGCCACCCAAAAGTAACTTACCCAAAGAGGAACAGACAGCACTACTTAACCTGAAAGAAGACACCAGCATAATAATCCTACCAGCAGACAAGGGCAATGCCACGGTGGTTATGAACACATCTGACTACCAAACCAAATTAACCAACCTACTCCAAGACTCCATATACAAACCCCTAAACACAGACCCCACCACCTACCTGGAAAAAACCACCAGATCCAAAATAAAAGCCTCCCCCATCAGCGAAGAGATTCAGCAAAGAATCATACCCAGAGAGAAATCATCCAGATGCCCTAAGCTTTATGGTCTCCCCAAGATACACAAAGAAGGAACCCCACTTAGACCCATAGTCAGCTCCATAGGCTCACCTCTACAAAACCTAGCCAAATTTCTCGCCAAACAACTACAGCCCTATGCAGAATCCATCACCTCATACGTAAAAAACTCATTCCAGTTCATAGACATCATAAAGCAACAAAACTTACAGCCCAGTGACCTACTCGTGAGCTTTGATGTCATATCCCTCTTCACCCAAGTACCAATCAAAGAAGCCTTGACAGTTATCCAAAACAAATATAACCCCCCCAAGCACATCTTAGATCTGACCAACCACTGCCTATCCAACACATACTTCATCTATAATGGACAGAAATACAAACAAACAGAAGGAGCACCCATGGGATCACCCCTCTCACCGGTCATTGCCAACCTCTATATGGAATACTTTGAAACCCAAGCTCTAGAAAAATCTGATCATAAACCCAAACTCTGGCTCAGATATGTGGACGACACCTTCATAATCTGGCCACATGGGAAAGAAAAACTGGACAACTTCCTCACACACCTCAACAGCCTACACCCCAAAATACAGTTCACCATGGAAACAGAAGCGAACAACCAACTTCCCTTCCTGGATGTCTTAGTCTACAGAAAATCCAATGGCTCCCTAGGACACACTATCTACCAGAAGAAAACACACACAAACCGCTATCTGCACGCACTCTCACACCACCACCCTGCCCAAATCAACTCTGTAGCCAAGACACTCATTTCCAGAACAAAACGCTTAGCTGACGAACAACACCTAAAAACCGAACTACACACCCTCACTAACGTACTAACATCCAATGGATTCCAAAGAAATAAGATCACCAACCTAATCCAAAAAGAAACCCCCACTAAAATCCAAGACACAGAACAAGAAAACGGCAAAGCCCTCCTCCCATACATAAAAGGCACCACAGACAGAATAAGCAAAATCCTCCACAAACATAACATCAAGACAGCATTCTGCACAAACCGAAAAATATCCACCATCCTAAGGAACCCCAAAGACAAAATTGAGTTAGAAAATCAAGGAGTATATGAAATCCCATGCACCGCCTGCCCCACCACATACATCGGACAAACCAACAGACGAATAAGTGCACGCATAGAAGAACACAAGAACTCAGTCAGAAAAGAAGAACCAACTTCTTCCCTGGTCCAACACCTTAAAGCCACAGGACATGATATTGACTTTAAAAAGACCAGAACTATCGCCAAAACTGAACACTTTAACAACAGAATAATCAGAGAAGCCATCGAGATAGAAAAACGCCCACACAGCATGAACAAACGAGACGATACCTCCCGCCTACCAGCCATTTGGAAACCCGCCCTTATTGACAAACGGGTCCCTAACACGACGAATGACACCAGACCCACACTCACGAGAGCCACACAGGATGTCACCACCACACATCCACGCAGAAAACAGACTCAAACCCACACTGATAATGAGCCACGACCAAGGACCAGAAGCCAGACTGCAGCTGCATCATTAGCCACTTTAAACCTCTCCAATCCATACATGAAGCAGACTGACACCCACCATGAAGAGCTCGCACGGCCACAAACACGAAGCCAAACAACAACAACGCAGCTCACCAGCTCAAATCCCCCTGCAACTCAGACTAAGCTGAGCACAACCAAGCCCCCACCCAAACAGAACACACCCCCAGCCAATCAGAGCACAACCAACCCCCCATCCAATCAGAGCACAGCCGAGCCCCTAACCAATCAGAACACACCTCCACCCAATCAGAACACAGCCAAGTTCCCACCCAATCAGCTCACACCCCCACTAGCAGTTAAAAGGAAGAGACAGCTGCGATCTCACATTGCTCCTGGAAGCACGAAGCCGAGAACACCAGCCTGAAGATGACGAATGAGACTTCGTCGAAACGTCGCCAAGACACTTCCAATTTTACGTGGGAGAAGACCCGAATAACCAAAGACCTACATATATATATATATATATATATATATATATATTCCGTTATATAAAAGAAAGTCAATGACTTTAAATTTATAATCCATATAATATCTTCTTTGATGTCTTTCCACTGGATTGTTGAGTCCATCATCCATATTAGGGTAACATAGCATCCTGGTGCAACAGTTTGTTCAAAATCCTCAGTCATCATCTGCCCCCATCAGTAATGAATATCCTCATATATATATAAAAGAAAAAAACAACCAGCCGAGTGACATTATGATTATATTCCATATAATTGTAATTGTGGCTTTCATCAGGATTATTAATTCCCATCATCCTAATGGGTAACAACCAGATCTTCTGCGTGCCCCAGCGTAGCTCTCTTGCCTTATAGCTCAAGATGAATATAATATATTTATCAATAAAAGAAAGAAGTCCAAAATAGATAATTCAAATCCAACAAATTAAGGCTCTTTTCACATCCCAGAGGTCTGCACATGCAGAGGTCTGTCACTCTCCTCAGGATAATATTAACCAATACTTCACCTCCACTATCTTTTCATATATTCATTCATTTTTTAAAAATAACTGGCTTCACTGTTGCTTAATTTAGAAATTTCTATTTTTGTGAGACCTATTTCTTTTTTTCTTTTCTTTTTGTGGGTTTGATCTCCATCCTGGTTTCCTTTCTATAAATTGTATATCAACTGATCGATTTTCATTCTGCTTTATAACTTGATCTTGTTGGTTTTGCTTTCGTGTCTCATATTCCTTTTTTATCAATTGTGTATCAGCTAATTGGTTTCCATACTTGTCTGTGACTTAATGAATCATCACGTTAGAGTCCGATGCCACTTCTCTCGTATTTGTAAATAATCCAGCTGAGGTGTCTAAAGAATCCAAAGGCAGTTTGTCCACAGCAGCCTCTATAATTCGATGTTTTCCCTTTATTTCCAATTCCTTCTGCTTATCCTGTATTGTGCCTAGAGATGTTAAGTTCATTTTCAAAAATTTTTGATAAAATTCTTCCGCTTTTTCAACAGTATTTAGTTGGTATCTTTCTCCTTGATATCTCAATATTATACCAGCTGGAGCGTCCCACCTGAATAAAATATTTCTTTTTTTTAACTCAGTCACCAGAAAACCAAATTTCTTCCTTTCCAATAACATCTTAGGCGGGAGCTCTTTGTAAATCCAAATCTTTCTTCCAAACAATTGCAAAGTAGAATTAAAAGAATTTTGCACAATATTATTTCTTATATCTTTATCTGTAAAATAAATCACCACATCTCTAGGCAATTGCCTTTGCTTTGCAATCCAGGAATTTATTCTATGAACTCTGTCAATCCTACAAAATACTTCCTCAGGTTGAACCTTTAAGATCCCAGCCAGAATTTCAGAAGATATTTTCCTTAAATCATCTGTGTCATTTTCCTGCAGTCCTCTGAATCTAATCACATATTCAGTAAAATTATATTGCATCATTAAAACTTCTCTTTCAATCCGTTGTTGTATGTTTTCTGCATTACAAGTCTTTTGATCAGCCTCCATTTTAGGTTTTTCTTTTGAGCTATTGTCTTGAGTGTTTGTCAAATCATTTTCAATTTTTTGTATTCTATTATCCAAATTGTCCTCAATTTCTTCCACTTTAGACTCTAATAAGTTAGTATTTGCATCCAACTTGATCATAAATTCTGCAAAACCATTAGCCATTTTTATAATCTTTCGGTCCAAAAAATCAAACTTTGATTGCACTAATTCTTTAATTTCCTGCTTAAATTTTTCAAAGTTCTGATTCACAATCTCATCCCTTCTTACAATCTCCTCCAAAAGAAATTCAATTATATTAAAATCAGTTTTCTGAGACTGGAGATTCAGAACTTGTTCACGTAATTTATTAATGGGGGAATCCCCCCCCACTGCTTGTTTATCCGGCCTTGCAAGCTTTAATGCCATATTTCCACACAGACAAACTATTTTAAAAAAAAGAAAAGAGAGGCAAAAAAGAAAAAAAAACTTCTTTCCAACCAAGATCAATATCAGATCTCCAGGAAGAACAAAACACAAAAGTAGAGCTTTATCTACAATTGTAGCCAGAAGTATTTATTCCGCTACTTTGTATCTTAATAGAAAATGGAAGGACTCTCCCTTTCAGCCCCTTCTCAAGCCTCGGCAGTCGCCATTTTTAAAAATTCTTTTTCTCCTTTTCCTTTTCCTTCTTCAATAATTGTTATAAAATAAATGAAATACTTGCGATTCAGGGTCACAGGTCCAGCTCATATCCGGTTTGGGTGGAATTTGAACAGGAGACGGGAGAAAGGAGGTCTTGGAGGTTAAATGAAAGCTTATTTAGATATGAAGAAAATGTGAAAGAGCTTAAAAAACAAATGAAAGAATTTTTTGTTATTAATATGAATAAGGGTACTCCTATGGAAATGGTCGGGGATGCTAGCAAGGCTTATATGAGGAGTATGTTAATACATATGAACAATAAATATAGACTAAAACAACAAAAGAAGCATAAAGAGATAGAGGAAGAAATAAAAAAGAAAGAACAATTACTTATATCTAATCCAGGAGATAAGAAAGTAAAAGAAACAATAAATATACTACGAGGGCAATTTAATATGTTAATGGCTGATCAGGTGGCAACTAGCTTACAATATGCTAAACATAATACAATCTGTAATGCCAATAAACCAGGTAGGTGGTTGGCCTACATGTTGAGGAAAAACAGAAATCACGAGTCATTAGTAAGATAGAATATAGAGGTAAGGAAGTTTACCAACAGAATATGATTAAAAAGGCTTTTTTGGAATTTTATACAAAGTTATATGCTAGTGACTCAATACAAGGTATAGATATAGATAGATATTTAAAGGAAGAGAATATTTCGGAATTAACATTGGAACAGAGGGAAGGATTAAATCAACCAATAACTTCTGAGGAGATCATTGCGGCAATTAAGCAGTTAAAAACAGGGAAAGCCCCAGGAACAGATGGATTAACAGCTGTTTATTATAAGAATTTACAGCTTGAAATGGTAGAACCGCTTAGAGCTTTATTTTGTAAAATTCAATTAGGGGGAGGAGTTCCACCCTCTTGGAGAACAGCTTTTGTTTCATTGATTCTGAAGGAAGATCAAAACTGTATCAAACCTGAAAATGTTAGGCCAATTTCACTTTTGAACACGGATTATAAAATTTTTGCTAAGATATTAGCGAATAGATTAATGCCAGTTATGCAACAAGCTATTCACAATGACCAATCAGGTTTCATAAAAGGGAGGCAGATGAAATATGTTAGACAAATTATAAATCTATTGGAATATTTGGAAAAAAAATAACCAGGTCCCTGCAGTGTTCATATTTTTGGATGCAGAGAAAGCATTTGATCGATTGAATTGGCAATTCCTGTTTAAGATAATAGAAAAAATGCATTTTGGGGAGTATTTTATACATTCAATTAGAGCAATATATCAGGAACAAACAGCACAAATAATAGTTAATGGAGGTTTAACAGATGCGTTTAAAATTGAGAAAGGTACTAGGCAGGGTTGTCCCTTGTCGCCATTGTTGTTTATTTTAACTTTAGAAGTTTTGTTGAATAAGTTACATGACTCTGATAAAATAAAAGGAATTGTAATTAGACAGCAGGATTATAGACTAAGATTGTTTGCAGATGACCTGGTTCTTACTTTATCTCAATCTATAGAAGCGGCTCCCTATATGCTGGACATAGTAGCTCAATATGGCAAAGTATCTGGATTTAAAGTAAATCTTCATAAGACAAAGATGATAACTAAAAATATGTCCATAACTCAAAGAGAAGACTTAGGGAGAATAACGGGGTTTGAAGTAGTTAAAAAGGTTAAGTATCTAGGAGTATATATTGCAGCCTCAAACACGAAATTGTTTAAAAATAATTACGAAATTCTTTGGCAAAAAGTACAGAAAGAAATGGAAAATTGGAAAAAGTTACAACTATCATTACTGGGAAGGATAGCAGCAATAAAAATGAATGTACTACCTATGTTCTTATTTTTGTTCCAAATGATACCAGTGCTTAAGAAAGATGGAAATTTGATGGAATGGCAGAAAGGGGTTAATCCTTTCATCTGGGCTGGGGAGAAACCAAGAGTGAAACTGAAAATTATACAAGATATACGTGAGAGAGGAGGTCTTAAAATGCCTAATTTAAGATTGTATTATGAAGCAGCTGCTTTATCACAAATTAGTGATTGGTTTAACTTAACTGAAGAAAGAATGTTAAACACAGAAGGTTATGATTTGTTATATGGATGGCATGCTTATTTGTTATATGAAAAAAAAGTGGATAAAGTGTTTAAGGGTCATATACTCAGAAATGCGTTGTTGAGGGTTTGGAAAAAGTACCAATACAAACTAAACTATAAGATACCCATATGGGCAAATCCCAGACATGCAATAGAAAATATAAGTATAGAGCAAAAAACAGAGGTGATTACTTATAAAGAACTTCTTTTTTTGGAAAGGGGTAAGTTGCAATTGAAATCTTTAGATGAATTAAAAGAAGAAGGGATAATTTATAGTTGGTTTCAGTATGGTCAACTACAAGCTAGATGGAGGGAAGATCAAAAATTTGGTGTTATGCAAAATGAGGAAAATTTGGTGAAACAGATTAGAGATCAAAGCCAGATGCATATTAAAAGGTTGTATAATGCATTATTGGAAATAGATTCAGAAACGGAATTGGTTAAGGATTCTATGATAAAATGGGCACAAAACTTTCAGGAACCAGTGATGATGGAAACAAGGGAAAAGATTTGGGTCAGAAATGTTAAATTTACGCAAGCACAAAATTTGAGAGAGAATTTTTATAAAATGTTTTATAGATGGCACTTAGATCCTAAAAAATTATCATGTATGTATTCTAATTTGCAAGCTAAATGTTGGAGATGTGAATGTAATGATGCAACCTATTATCATATATGGTGGACCTGTAAGAAAATCAAGGCATTTTGGATAAAAATTTGGTGGGTGATGCAGAATATTTTGAAAAGAAGGTTGAAATTTACTCAATTGTTCCTATTGGGTATAACTATGGACTGTACAGTATCAGAGACTAAGTTGATTTTGAATCTAATATCAGCAGCTAGGCTGTTGGTAGCACAATATTGGAAGAAGGACTCTTTGCCTACTATTGAAGAGTGGATATTGAAAGTAACGAACCTAGCAGAAATGGCGAAAATCTCAGCGTACTTGAAAGACTATACACAATAAAGATATGTATCGGAATGGAGAAGATGGATTGACTATATTCAAAATAAGTATCAGACAAGAAAATATCAAATAGTTTATGAATGAATGTTAAGTATTAGAAGTATTTTGTTATCTATAGTGGAGTTAAGGTTTCAGAGGGGGGGGTTAGTAGTCCGAGGATAAGTAGGTTAATCTACCTTATGATTGTTAAATGAAACACCTTGTATTTTGCTCTGGGAAGTCTGGGGGGGAGGGAGGGATGAGGGGAGGGAAAGGGTCGGGGGAATATGGGGGTGAGGAAAATTTTTGTTTTTTGTAAAACTTTTCAATAAAAATAAAAAAATAAAAGTGGGAGACTCAAAGATTCCTGCAATGCCCTATAGTATTCCGCTGGCAAACCATCTGGCCCTGGTGCCTTCCCATTCTTTTGTTTCTTAATTGCTTCAGTTAATTCCATCATCGTTATGTTTCCCTCTAACATCTCCTTAATATCTTTAGGAATCTGAGGTAAATTTGCATTTTGAAGATATCATATCACATTTTCCTACTCTATCTTTCCTTTCTCATACAGTTGTCTATAGTAATCCTGTATAATATTTTTCTTCTCTTTATTTTCTATGTCTTGTTTTTACTTTGGCTGTGCACCGCCCTGAGTCCTATATTGGAGAAGGGCGGTATAGAAATTTAAATAAATAAATGAAAATAAATGAAAATTTTCAAATTTACTTTGTCCTTGGTCATTGATTAATTGTATTATTTTTCTTGATTCTCTCTCTTTTTTCAACTTTTCAACTAACCATCTTCCTGGTTTATTAGGAGAACAGAAGTAAATAGTTCTGTTTAGTATTTCTAATTTTTTGAGCTAATTCTTCTTTCTCCAATAAGTCCATTTTATGTTTTATTGCAGCGGTTCTCAACCTGGGGGTCGCGACCCCTTTGGGGGTCGAACGGCCATTTCACAGGGGTCGCCAAGGCTCTCTCTCTCGCCCCCCCCATGCCTTCACTTACCCTCACCCTTTGCCTCTGTTGGAGGGCTGCATATCCCAGCCTGCAACGCGGTGCCCCACGCTTTAGCAAAGAGAGCGGAGAGAGGTTGCCTGCATGCGTGTGGGTGTGCACACATGTGACTAGAAAACATTCTAGTGCAGGAAAAGTCCTGGGGAGTTCAGGAACTCCCTGCTGCTGCTGCTGCCGCAGCCGCCACCGATACCTGCAGCTGCAAGAGCCCAACAGAAAAAGTTTGGGTGAGTAAATTCAGGGATTCCCTGCCACCACCGTGCCGCCTATGCCTCAGTGGTGGGTTGCTCCCGGTTCGCACCGGTTCTGGTAGTAAAAAAAATTAATAGTTCAGAGAACCGGTAATAAGATTGGCTGGCCATGCCCCCGAACCGGTTCCGGCCCGGTCGCCGGTTGCTTACCCCGCCCACTCCCAATCTATTGCTGCCTCCTGAGTCCCAGCTGATGGCTAGAGGAAAAAAAACTGTTTAAATTCTTGCCGCTGGGCTTCAAAGGGCCGCCCTACAGCTGATCAGTGTTAAAAGAAAACAAATGAGTAGACCGGCGCCTGCAAAAATAGAAAAAACAGCCCCTTTCAGCTTCAGCATAGGTTAATTACCATAAGTTGATTTGATCAGCCTCCCGACTCTCAGCTGATTTGCTCTCAGCTGTTTTGCGCAGGGCTCTGTTCTGTTGCTAGCTGCAAAGAGGTAAATTGCTAGAGCAGATTTTTTCCCCCCTAGCTATGCTGAAAAAGCAAAACTGAAAATAAAGCAGTCTTTGCTGCAACGTGACAAAATGAGGCAGAGAGAGACTTCTTTTTCTTTTTCCTCACCAAAAAAGGTAGGTACAAAACTGCAAACAATGGGAAATTTAGGGCAAAAGAGGAGGTTCAAGATTTTAAAACAGAAAAGAAAAAAAGCTCTACTTAACTAGGGAATTGTAATAATTGAGATACTATTAATTGTATATTGTGTTGAAAGCAGAAATGGTTAAGTTGTGGTTTGGAGGAATATATGGGGGAAATTATTTGGTTTATTATTATTGGTAAATATAATTAATTGATTTATAAGAAATTGGATTGCATGGAAATAATTGGAATATTCATGTTTATATTGATTAATATACAAAAAAGATAGTTATATAACTAATTGATTTATATTAAAATGTTGAATTTGTATTAAACAACTGTAATATTACATAATTAACCAATGTGAGGATGAATATAAAAATAGATGACAATGGGAAGAGGTATAATATAGAATTGAAGGGAAAAATTGAATTTGATTAAGATTAGAGATGAGGATGAAGGGTAATTTTGGTTTTTTAGAAAAATAGATGAGGAATAAATATGGCAAAAAGGAAAGATAGAAATTGACTAAACACTGTTTAAATTTGTGAACCGGCCAAATACTCTGTTCAAAGAAAATACATTGTATGTTTGTATGTGTGTTTCTAATTATTGCTATTTATTCATATTTGTTCTCTTTTATTCTTTAAAGCTTAACAATTCATTCTTTATCTTAATATCTTTATATTTGTTTGGGGTTGGTTTTCTTCCCTTTCATCTTTCTTATTGTACAGCAATCTTTCTCCTCAAACCTACCACCTCTCTTGTTGTGGAATGAAAGGACCAAGCAACATTCCTAGGTCAGCCAGAGACAGTTTTATTGCGCAAGGTTCAGAGCCAGTTTTGTACCTGGAGCTTTGAACAAGGGAAGAACCCTGATACAACTGGTTTTATACATTTCTAAGACAAAGGATTCAGTGAGATGATACATTTTCCATATATGGTTAACATGAGATCATACATCCGATTTTCCCTATATGGTTACATACATTGGATAATGTGTTCATCTAATTACTTAAACCATCAATTTTAGTTTATAAAATTATCTTAGCCACACAACTTTTCTTAAGTGCTTGTAGTTGTTAATGGGAGAGTTACTGCTGTCCTTAGGTAAATTTATTGGATTAAGTAACTCTTTGTAACATATAGGTCTTTGTGTCATTCACTGTGAGGTCACTCAGATGTTTTCCATATGGCGGTCCTTTCGTGACATCTAGGTCTCAGAAGATATATTACCACTTAATGGGGTTTAATTGTTTGTTAATGTAATTTCCAACAAGCACTTTCCTATCTTATAATAATGTGAATAGAGAGGTTCTCTCAGAGTTCATGTATCTAAGCACGTCTTCCCCTTATAATAATGTGAATAGAGAGGGTCCCCCAGAGCCCATATATCTGACTCTGTATGATTCCTATTTTATTCACATTATTTCTTATTTGCTATAATTCCTACTTTATTCACATCACTCTTTTCTTTCTTTCTTACTTTCTCTTCCCCCCTCTTCTTTTCCTCCCTACTTCCTCTTCCTTTCTCCTTCTCCTCCTCTCTTCCTCCCTCTCTTACCCTCACTCCTACTCTAATTTCCCTTCCCTTCCTTCATCCCTCTCTATTGCTGTATCCTTTTATGCATATGGACTACTAAGAGGGCTGAAAAAGTTATTTTTGACTGGTCCTCACACTTTTGACCAGTCCTCGAACTTACGATTGTCCTCACATTTTATATTTTTCTCCCTATCTTATCACCATGGTGAAGAGAAGTAATTGTGAAATGAGTGACATGGTTGTTAAGAATGCTGCACGGGCATAAATGTGAGGATGGTCATAAGTGTGAGGACCAGTCAAAAGTGCAAGGACCTGTCAGAAATGACTTTTTTCAGCCCTCTGAGTAGTCCCTATACACATAATCATGGCCACCCGGTCACATGACCAGGTAGCCATGCCCACCCAGTCACATGACATCCAAGCCACGCCCACAAAATAAGCCATGCCCACAGAACCGGTAGTAAAAAAATTTAGAACCCACCCCTGGTTGGGGGTCACCACAACATGAGGAACTGTATTAAAGGGTCGCGGCATTAGGAAGGTTGAGAACCACTGTTTTATTGTATCCATTTTCACTTTGACATCTTTTTTGTGTGGACATTTCTTAAGCTCTTTTTCAAATCTCTTGTAATCATCTTCCAATATTTTATGTGTTTGTCTTTTCTTGGCATTTCTCTTCCTTGTATATTCCATTATCAAACCTCTGGCATAGACCTTCATCGTGTCCCAAAGATTTTGCATCGATGTCTCTTCTTTCTTATTCTCCTTGAAGAAGAAAACCAATTCTCTCTCCGTTTTTTGTACAAAGTCCTTTTCTTTTAATATGGTATTATTTAAAATCCATCTAAATCTTCTCCTTTGTCCTTTCCATTTCAATGTCACTAGATTATGATCTGCCTAGGTATTTGCTTCTGTTTTGATTTGTTCTATGTTCAAAGTCAATTCCATTGTTGTCCATATCATATCTAATCTAGACCAAGATGAATGTCTGTCAGAATAAAATTATATTGTCTGTTTTTTCCATTTCTATCTCTCCATGCATCTTTTAAATTTATTTCCTCAGTCATCTTAAAAAAAGATTTTGGTAGTATTTTTCTACTATGTCTCATTGTTTTATGTGTTTTATAGTCCAAATTTTCATCCACTATACCATTAAAATCTCCCATCATACAGATATTATCATATTCCAATTCAATTATTTTCATGTGCAATTTTCTATAAAAGTCACTTTATTATTTGGAGCATATATTGCTACTAAAAGTACATTCATATTGTTATCTATTATCTCCACCATCAGAATTCTTCCTTCGTCGTCTGCATATATTTGCTCAGCTGGTATTGCATTTCTAATATATAAGACCACTCCTCTTTTTTTGCAGTGTGGCAATGATGTAAAGATTTTCCCTAATTTTGAATGTACCAATAACTGTTCATGTTGCTTTTTAATATGTACTTCTTGTAGGCAAATTATATCAAATTTTAATTTCTCTAATTTGTGAAATACCTTTCTTCTTTTAACAACTGAATTAAGTCCATTTATGTTTATTGAAATCAATTTTCTCTCTTCCATATTCATACTTTATAGGCCGGCTTTACTGTTCTAGTTGACCTTAATTCACACTGTTCTTTGTGCTCCACAATCCCCCCTACTGCACCTTCTGCTTTTTCAATCATTGCTAGTTCCTCTTCTTGAAATTCTACTGGCACTACAGTCATTTGAAATTCCATTTCCATTTCCTTCTCTTTGAAAAATTCTGCATAAAATGCTTTCGCTTTGTCTATTGTATCTATTCTGTATCTTTGGAGTTGCCACGTTAACACTAATCCTTCTGGTATCAGCCATCTATAATTCACACCTTTTTGAAGTAATATTTTGGTCAAAAATTGATATTCTCTCCTCATCTCCCTCACTTTTCTTGGTATTTGCTTCAGAACCACAATTTCTTTCTCCTTATACTTCAATGTTTTTTCTCTTGCAGTCTGCAGTATTTGTGCTTTAATTGATTTCTTACTAAACCTTATATGTACTTCTCGTGATAACTTGTGCATTGCATACCTGGTGTAAACTCGATATATCTCATCCACGCCATCCATCATCTCCTCCTTGGTAATTTCTAGTGCTTCAGCCAAAATTCCTATCATTATTTCTGCCAGATTTTCTCTTCTTCTACATTTTGAAATCTGAGATAAAATTCTGATCTGTCCATCTCCCATCCAATTAGTCCACTCCTGTCACGCTCAACTTCTCCCAATCTATTATCTATAACTTTAATTTTTTCCTCCCTTTGCTCCTCATTTTTCTCAGCTTTTGCAGTCTCTCTTCATATTTCAGCATCATTTGCTGTATAGTCGCCATTTTTTCATCTGTTTTGAATTGTTGTTCCACCCTCTGGACTGTTTGGAGAATCATCTGTAGTGTCGTATCTTTCTCTCTCTCTTTTTCTTTCTCCTTCTCCTGCTGAAGCATCGTCTGAATTGATCGCTGTCCTCCAGATGGTGACGAGGAGGGTGTAGTTAAAGAGGATCCAACTGCCGTTACCTTTCTACTCATTCTGTCTAGTAGTCACCAAAGGCCAAAAAAAGAAAAAGAAAAAGAAAAGAAAAAGCCAAAAAAGAAGAGAATGTGAAAAACAGGAGGAAAAAGGGAAAATAAACAATTCTTCAGGTTCTTCAGTACCCTAATCCACTTTGAGAATCCCAATGTCAATAAAAATAAACTAAAAGAAAGTTAAATTAAAAAAGAAAGAAAAAGAAAGAAAAGCCAAATAGCCAACCAAAGAGAGAAAAAGAAATCAAAAATAAATCTTCAGGCACTTGTACACCTTAATCCAATTCAGTTATATATGAACAAAGAAAGGAAAGTCCATCAGAGATATTTTAATCAGGGGAAGCATACAAAGAGTTATCACTTAACAGGAACAACAACAACAAATAATAGAAAAAGATTTCAATTTCTTCTGCAGTATTTCTGCCCAAACATTAACAAATCTCTCTCATTCTGCCTTAGACTCCTACTTCTGATAGTTTCCTGAAGAGCACCTGAGTAAACAATACACATAGTTCCAAATCCCTCAGATGTGCTTCCAACTACCTTATCAGCAAGAAAATTCAGAGTCCTTGGGTTGTAGCAATAATATAATACAATTGTTTCAACTTGCTACTTAAGTAGAAAAAAAAATAACAAAGTTTCCAGTCCAGTAGATGGCAGTATTTCACACGCCTCTAATATAATCTTTCTTCCCCTCTAATATAATCCAAGAGTTCTTTGTCAGTAAAATGAAAAATGAAAATTTAAAACAATCTTCAGAAAGAGAAGGGAAAAAAATTAAATCCCAAAAGGAAAATATTTTAAATAAAAGGCACAAAGGCTTAAAAATGTAAAACTCTCAATTCTAACAGTCCTTTTCAATCCAGTCCCGGTCAAAGACAAAACAAAGATTTATAGTTCCACCAGTGTAAATGGTTTAAAAATAAAAAATCACTCCAGCTTAATTTCGCTGCTTAATTTCCTTTTATCTCCGATTTAATTTCCACTTCAATCTCAGGGTATCCTTTTATATTGATTTAAATTGAAAGTCTCTCACCGCATTGACTCACTGTCATTCTATTCTTCTTCTGGAGCTGTCCCAAGTTCAGCAGCTACTATGGCTGCCGTCCCGCCGCTAGAAAAAGGGCTTTGATCTGTCCCCGTCCACACACACACACAAACACAGCCAGCCGAGGGTTAAGGAAACACTTTGGAACGCACCCAGGTCTTATCTCCCACTTGGCAGCGATAGACACACCGTCTGCCAAGTGACTTTATTTTCTCAGTAAAACAGAAAGATAAATACTCAAGAGTCCAAATGTCCGACACTATAAATCTTTCTCTCAGCAGTTCCAGATGAGGCTTTAGTGACTATCCAAGGTTTGCTTTTGTTCGTCACAAGGATCCCTGACCACTACCCTCTTTTATATAGTCTCTGGGGTGTGGTCCAGTGACTCAGTTCTAATCCCTAGCACGCCTCCTAAGCTGCTGCAATCGTTTATCACGCCTTCGGAGGCGTGCGTCCAGGAATGATGTTTCTTCGTCACTCTGATCCGAATCAGCTGTCTCCCTGCTGATCTCCTTTCCCTCGGCCGGCACCTGAGACAATGCCAGAGGGGAGGGGCCTGGAGAGGGAGGCCTGGCTGACTCCTCTTCCTCATGCTCGGAGCTTTCTTCCTCCGATGGGACAGGCTCAGATGGCGGGGCCACAACAGGCTTCTCCCGATCAACCAGGGACTTTGCGGTGTCCCTGGGATCGTCAGGATGTGCCCTCCACTATCACAGTCAAAACAAGACTGTGAGGTCCAAAAAGGACCGTCCGGCAGCAGGGTTTTCGGCAGCGATCCTGGAGTCCAGGAATCATCCGACCATTCTGTCACGACGTCAGCTCCTCCCCCTATTGTCTGGATTATTTTGGTGCCTCTAACAGAGAGGAAAATTGCTAGAAAGGAGAAGGAATTTACTAGGACAAGGCTGCCATGCAGAGTAAGGCAGAGATAGTCCTTGACTTATGGCCACAATTGAACCCAAAATTTTGGTTGATAAGCAACAGCATTGTTAAGTGAGTTTCACCACATTTTACTCAATCCATGACATCTCCTGGCTCTAACAGTCATGTGTAAGCTAGGGAAGAACATCTGAAGGTGTGTGTAATGTCCTAACATACAGAAGTTATAGTTAAATGTGTGGCAGAAAGTGAACTCTGGGTGTTTTTCCAAATGCAGTAAGTGAGGCTGAATGTGTATAGTTTTAGAAGAGGGGTGTGTGTGTTTGTGTGTACATACACATACAGTATATATAGTAGATAATGTATCTTTTTGTGTGCCTATACACACTCTACACTATGTAATATGTATGTACACATATGGCATATATACATAGGATTAAATAGTGTATTTTGGATGTTCAGTTAGTAGTAAATAAATAGACAGGAGATCTCATATCTCGTTGAGGCCTTTGAGGCAAGGAGAGGCCAGGCAAGACGCCCCTTGATGTGAGTAAATTCAAGTTGGCCACGCCCACCCAGTCACATGACCAAGCCATGCCCACCATCACATGACCACCAAGCCACACCCACCAAGCCACACCCAGAGAACTGGTAATAAAAAATTTTGAGTCCCACCACTTGTATAAATCCTTTCATTCCCCACCATCCAGTCAGAGCTGAAACAGCTTCTTGGATGAGAAGCTAAATATCTTCAAAGAAAAACCAGAAAGTCCAGTTGCCTCTTGAAAAAGCACCTTTGAAATAACAATTACAATGATTTACTTAACAGCTTAAGTGAAAGGCAAAACTCCCTTAACAAAGATCTTGCTTAGCAGCACAAATTTTGGGTTCAATTGTGCTGATAAGTCAAGGAGTACCTGTATGTATGTCTGGAAGCATAAATTTAGGAGTATGTTTTCTTCTAGAAGCATTTTGCAAAATGTCAGATACTACTCTTAATTTAAAAAAATAAAAAAGCACGGTATTCAACTGCCCCGAGCAAGGAGGATTCTATACCGTAATATGCGGTATAGGGTTTGGTGGCTTTAAAAGCCAAGATGTGTTAAGCCGATTTTGTTTTGCGCAAAATACGAACGTAAAGCCCCTACACACATTTTACGAAAATCTGTAATTGCAACCTGTGCTCCGCCCCGGGAAGCCTCCCACACTTACCCATAATGCCCCTCTCTCCCTCCTTCTCATCCTCCTCCACCACAGAGATTTTCAGCCTCGGTCCTCTCGCTCGGCCCAGCTACCATAGAGATTACTGAGCACAAGCCCGAGAGTAGACGCTCTGGCTCCTTGAGTCGGAAAAGCTCTACGGTGTTTGGGCTTTGCAGGAAGAGCCCTGAAGGAAATTGGGAACGGCGACTGTAATCGGTATGGAAAGGAGAAGCGGGGCGATGGGGAGAGGGGAAGCGGGAGGAATGAGGTCCTGGGGGAATCGTTGTTATGTCGAGGAAAAGCTTTAACCTCCGTTCTTTTTCCATCGAGCTTTTCAAATCCAGAAAGCTCCAGAAAGTGACAGGATTTTGGGAAGTCGCGTCCCCTTCCCTGTACTTGATTTAAAGCTCGGCATTTCCGCTTCTAAAGGGAGAATGAACCTCCTGGAATAAGAGCAATAGAAAGTGAAAAGCTTCTTATTCTCCCTTTAAGAACACTTTATCATCTCTGATGTTAGCAGCGGAGAAGCAAAGGTGGAAAGAATCCCCCCCCAATTCGCCCCCCCTCCCCCAAGTTCCCAGACCAGTTCAGGAGTCCCGAGAGGAAACTAACTCCTCTTTTTCTCCTAGAGGATCCTTTCTTGAATGCGATTGTATGGTGTATATCTGCCCCTATGTACATTCTGAGGGTGCACAATGTATGCAGCCAGAGTATGTATTTCCTAAATGACTCTAACTCTTCCAAAGGATTTTTTTTGTGGTTGTAAAAACCACAAAACTTTTGTACCATGACCTGTTGACAACTACTTGCTATCTTGTTGCTAGTTTGTGTCTTAAACATCTTGCTTTGCCAGATGCAGATTTTCTTTCCTGAAAATATTCGCGTGACCCACAGCATGACATGCTGCAAATGGTATAGGGATCTAGTACCCTTTGAATTTGATACAGCTTTTTAACAGGCTTTATTATGCTAAGCACCTGTTTCCCTAGACATTTCTCAAAAGTACCCTTTTAGAGAGATTGACTGCTGTGTTGAAGGTGGATTATTAAAAAAGAATTATTTGTGCAAGAATAGGATGGAAAATCACAGTATTGCAAGAAGAATTAATTGATGAATGATTGGCAAGTTTTAGGGTATTGTCAATATTTCTGAAATGACTGGGGCTAACAGTTGAGTAATTTATGTTTATTTACTTTGAATTATTCTCATGTTCTTGCAGGCATGTGCCATGCATTTTGGATTTATCATAATGTTTG
Organism: Arizona elegans; assembly: GCA_022577455.1. NCBI lineage: Eukaryota > Metazoa > Chordata > Lepidosauria > Squamata > Colubridae > Arizona > Arizona elegans. The sequence goes on along the minus strand of JAKOOJ010000007.1, from coordinate 34,521,198 downwards.
TGTGCTAAATTTCTAATTTTATTGATGTGTAGCATATCTTGCCTCTGTATAAGAAGCTAAATCAGGACCTTTAGCACTTTCCTAGATAACTGATCCTGTGTTTCTGGTGATCTTTTTTTCTTTATCACTATATTTTTCAGAAGAGCTTTATATCATGACACAATTATTAATTTGATGAGCTTCCTTATCAGCCTTTTTTTAGTACTGATAGCACTTAGATTTATATACCATTTCACAGTGCTTTATAGTTCTCTTTAAATGGTTTACAGAGTCAGCATGTTGTCCCCAACAATCTGGGTCTTCATTTTACCAATGGAGGAAGAATGGAAGGCTGAATCAAACCTGAGCGGGTGAGACTCGAACTGCCAAACTGCTGGCAGACAGCAGTCAGCACAATTAGTCTGCAATACTGCATTCTAACCATTGCACCATCTCTTTAAGCTGGTATTCTCCATGTATTGGAACTACAACTTGGCATTTGTTCAGAATGATTTGGAATTTTGACAGTTGTGTCCCCAACATATGCTGTATGGTTGGAGAAGGCTTTTCTAGGCGAGGAACAAGTATATTTCTCTTTAAAATCTTTGTTTACATATGGAACCTGATGTACATAATAAAGTGATGCTCTTTCCTTCTTCTGTTCCAGGTAATATTATGAACCGTAATGTTTGTTTCTAAAATAAGATTTTTTGAGGGAAAGAATTTATGGACAATTTCTATTTTTATAAGTAATGTCAATTCAGTTTCTTTTAGATAAATATGTGTACCTAGCATTTAGTACAAAAAGTCTTTGGAGTGGACAGAGAACTGGAAAACTACACTATTTTTACAGACCTGAACTTTTTTGGAGGACAAGCTATACTCCCTTTAGAGTGTTACACACAAGCAGCCAATACTATAAATGGACAAGAAGCAAAACAGAGTGGCAGAAGTACCTCTACTTCCATTACTGTTTGGGTTACAGAATTTCTAAATTTAGCACTTCTAAGGAATTGTCCAAAAACAATCGCATGTCACGATTGAAGAACACTTTAGAATCTGTTTCCAAGGCTGTGTCTGGCACTCACAATGAACTAGTTTCACGGCTAGCTCGTCTAAAACCTCAATCTGCTATACTGAAAAAATCGGTTGAAGCTGATGGGAAGGAGAATAGTTTTTTAATCAGCTCAGAAAAATACAGAGAAGTCCCAAGTGTCTATCAGGAGGATTATGATGATAACTTACATGAAAAAAAGACTGTGTCTGCAGATGGAATCTTAGCGTCAGTCAATACCAGTCAAGGTTCTTTGAAAGATCCCTCAGATATCAAAAATAGTCTTTTTCATGTTAGCAAATTTGCTACAAACTTTGGCGAAACATACAACTTTGTAGCCCATCATATCAACTGGTACTTTAGCACTGTTGGAATGGATCAAGAGAAGAAAGTGAGTGTTCTCCCCCCTATCCCACCCAAACAAGGTGAAGAAACATTCAATTCCTCAGAAGATGACATTTTAAGTGATGAAAACAGGATGAGTGCAGTATCTGCTTTAGTACCTGCCTCACGGTCACCAAATGCTGAAAAAGTCCCTTCTTCAATTTCCAGTAAAAAGGGTATTTCAAGTTTTCTTTCTTATCCTAGTAATAGTGTACAGGCCTTTGTGGATAGTTACATTGGAGGCCTGGTACCAAAATTACGATCTGATACAAAATCTGCTGTGCAGGAAAAGACTAAAGAACAGGAACAAGAGGACATGTTGAAAGATGATAAGGAGGCTAAACGTGCAGAAGAGAAGGAAAAGAGGCTAAATCTTCAAAGAGAAAAGGTACATGACTTTCCTGTAGATAAGAATTTATAACTCATTAATTGGCAACAATACAAGAACAAGTTTTATCAACAGCAGTAAATTGAAATCCCCCTCCTCATTGTTATTTCAGGGGAAACTCTCAGTGTATAACTGGAGTAGGCAGCCAACGCTGTCCTCTGCTTTTTAGACTTCAAGTTCCATCAACTTCAGCCAGCATGGTAGATAGCAAGGTAACATTTAGAGGACATGGGGCTACTTATTCTTGGTATATTTAGAGCCATACACCCTCACCACAGTTACATGACAATATTCATGGTAAAATATATTTTGGCATGAATGTTTACAGTGGTATCTTAAATGAGGACAAACAATTTATTTGAAGTAATTTTGTATTAAATAGAACAGATGGGCACCATCTTAGTCTACAGAAGGTGCTACCCATGTATATGCAAAAAGTTCATTGTTGCACATCACTATCTTGGGAACAGAAGATAATCCATTGTAAATGGATTTATAATAACCAAATACTGTTTATTTCAAGGCAATCTTTAGTAATCATAAATAATTCATTGTTTTGGACTGGGGTAATTCTGTGTTACAGAACTGTTGTAGACTTACTAGAATTATTATGCAATATGAATACAGATTCATGTCCATGAGCGTCCATGTGCACATGCAATACAGAAATACATGTATTGAACACTTTAAGTCTTTATTGAACAATGTGCTACTGAAGACCTAATTTGTTTTTTTTTTTAAAAGCTAAACTTATGTTTCCTTTATGATGCCTATATTTTGGTCAATTCTCCCAAAGTCACAGCAAAACTGTAAACTTATTAGTGGCCAGAAATATGATTATTAGATAATTTTTCTTAAACTGATTTTTGTGGACCTGAGAAGAAGAAAAAAAATCTTTGATAAAAATAGTGTCTGACAAAACTAATGATTGTGTTACCAATCAGTTGCCAGTTACCAGGAAAAAAAAATCAAAAGAGTCCAAAATCCATGGTCTTTCCCCTGTTGTGAACTATAGTTCATATCAATTAGTGTGATTAGTAATGGGAATGCCAAAAGTTATATGAAGTGGTATCTGAACAATTGGTATCTGAACTGTTGTAAATGATTGGCTGCTTAAAGATATATTTATTTCATTTTATATAGCTGCTAATCTTGTGAAAATGACTCTGTTAGGTAACAACAATTAAAACTAGCAAGAACATAAAATAAATATGTAACTAGCAGCTGAGATAAACCAACAGACAATAAACACATTCACTTCACAGGCAAACATCTTTTCTTGAAAGATAAAGTTACAAAAATAATTTGGTTTAAAATATGTTTTTGATGTATTTCAGTAACATAACAATATATTTATTTTTAAGCAGTGAAACCAGTCTAAGGTGAAAGCAGTAAGGCTTTATTCACATATTTAATAAGAAGCAAACCATATTAAGCTCAATATGGCGGTGGCGATTGATACCCCTAGACTTATGGTCATGGGGGACTTCAACCTGCCATCCGTCGATGAGGCGTCTGAGGTGGCTCAGGAGTCCATGGCTTCCATGACGGCCATGGACCTGACCCAATTAGTTCATGGCCCTACTCACACGGGGGGAAACACGCTGGACCAGGTTTTTGTCTCTGGTCAGTGGCTGAGTGGTCTCGAGATAGGGGATATAGCGATCGAGCCCTTGTCATGGTCAGATCACTCCCTCCTTCGCTTTGACCTTCGAACCGCCACACCCCACCGCAGGGAGGCGGAACCGATGAGGTGGTTCCGCCCCAGGCGCCTGATGGACCCGGATAGGTTCCAGACGCAGCTTGGGCCATTTCCTGAGGCTCTGGCACACGGCTCGACTGAAGATCTAGTGGCTGCCTGGGATAGGGCGGCCACTGGAGCTTTGGACCGGGTTGTGCCTTTGCGGCCTCTGACCCGGCGTCGATCTCACCTGGCTCCCTGGTTCACCGAGGAGCTGAGGGAGATGAAACGCCGGAAAAGACGCCTGGAGAGCAGTTGGAGGGCCAGCCGTTCTGAATCTGACCGAACACTGGTAAGGTCTCATATTAAGACCTACCTGGTGGCAATAAAAGCGGCAAAGTGTAACTATTTTTCCGCTCTTATTGCGTCATCAGATAATCGCCCGGCCGCCCTGTTTAGGGTGACCCGCTCCCTGCTCCACCAGGAAGCGCGGGAGGACCCCTTGGAGGGTAGAGCCGAGGACTTTGTACAATATCTGTATGACAAAATCGCTCAGATTCGGGAAAATTTGGACTCTGACTGGGTAGGTTCGGGAGGGAGGATGGAGGCAAGTCTTGAGAATATTACCTGGGAAGAGTTTGATTCTGTGACTCTGGAAAACGTGGACAAGATACTGGGCAGACTGAGCGCGGCCACATGTTTATTGGACCCGTGTCCCTCCTGGCTGGTGCTGGCCTCTCGGGAGGTTACACGATGCTGGCTCCAGGGGATTATAAATGCTTCCTTGAGAGAGGGTGTCTTCCCTGCCGCCTTGAAGGAGGCGGTGGTGAGGCCTCTCCTCAAGAAGCCTTCCCTAGACCCAGCAGTGTTAGCTAATTACCGTCCAGTCTCAAACCTTCGCTTCGTTGCGAAGGTTGTTGAGAGTGTGGTAGCGTGACAGCTTCCTCAGTACTTGGATGAATCGGCTTATCTAGATCCGTTCCAGTCGGGCTTCAGGCCTGGATACAGCACGGAAACGGCATTGGTTGCATTGGTAGATGATCTCTGGAGGGCTCGGGACAGGGGTTGCTCCTCTATCCTGGTCCTATTAGATCTCTCAGCAGCTTTTGATACCATCGACCATGGTATCATGCTGCACCGGTTGGAAGAGTTAGGGGTGGGGGGCACCGTGTTGCGGTGGTTCTCCTCCTTTCTCTCTGATCGGTCGCAGTCTGTGTTGACGGGGGCAGAGGTCGACCCCGAGGCCCCTTATATGTGGGGTGCCACAGGGGTCGGTTCTCTCACCTCTTCTGTTCAACATTTATGTGAAGCCGCTGGGTGAGATCATCCGTGGTTTTGGGGTGAAGTATCATCAGTATGCTGATGATACTCAGCTATACATCTCCACCCCGGACCACCCCAATGATGCCCTTAAAGTGATGCCCCAGTGCCTGGAGGCTGTACGGATCTGGATGGGGAGGAACAGACTCAGGCTCAACCCATCCAAGACCGAGTGGCTGTGGTTTCCGACGTTCCGATATAGTCAATTGGTGCCATCACTGACTATTGGGGATGAGTCATTGCCCCCCCCATGGAGAGGGTTCGCAACTTAGGCGTCCTCTTGGACTCACGGCTGTCTTTAGAAGAACACTTGACGGCTGTGGCCGGGAGGTCTTTTTATCAGGTTCGCCTGATTTACCAGTTGCATCCCTTTCTGGATCGGGACTCGTTAAATATGGTCACTCATGCCCTCGTCACTTCACGCCTGGACTACTGTAATGCTCTCTACATGGGGCTCCCCTTGAGCACCCGGAGGCTCCAGCTGGTCCAGAATGCGGCCGCGCGGGTAGTTATGGGAGCAGCATGGCGCTCCCATGTGGCTCCCCTCCTGCGCGAGCTGCACTGGCTCCCTGTGGTCTTCCGGGTGCGCTTCAAGGTCTTAGTTACCACCTTTAGAGCGCTCCACGGCTTAGGACCGGGGTACTTACGAGACCGCCTTCTGCCACCAATAGCCTCTCACCGCCCAGTACGCTCCCATAGAGAGAGGCTTCTCAGGATGCCGTCAGCCAAACAATGTCGACTGGCGGCCCCCAGGGGGAGAGCCTTTTCTGTGAGGGCACCCACCATCTGGAACGAGCTCCCCCCAGAGATACAGAAGATTCCGGACCTGCGCACTTTCCGCCGTGCCCTCAAAACATTCCTGTTTCAGCAGGCCGGCCTGGCCTAACTTTCCCTTTATATTGCTTTTTTTGATTTTATTTTAAACTGGGATGTATTAAATGTATTTTTATCGTTCGCTGTTCACCGCCCTGAGTCCCTTAGGAATAGAGCGGTATATAAATTTAATAAATAAATAAATAAATAAATAAATAGAACCTACATTTCTGAATACATAATCTATTTATTATTATGAAAGGTTTACAAATTAGAATTTCTATCAAGGTGCATAAAATTACTGTTTCACTGATAAAATATTTAAATATATATTATATATTTGGAGAAGAGAATAAATTATGTGGCCATAGCTTTTTCAAATGGATCAATGCACTTAATTGTTTTGCAAACATTTCCTTGATATTTATAGGGTTTTTTTGTATTGTTTTCAGATTATTGCAAAGCTTAGTGTAGATAATAGAACTCGGGCTTTAACTCAAGCATTGCGAAGATCGTCTACTAGAAAAGTCTGTATCAACAGAGTTGAAGAACTGACATACCATCTGTTGGAATTTCCAGATAGTAGAGGCATCGCCATAAAGGTAATATTTGACTTTAAGGGGGCGTGATTGCCCAGCGGTTAAAGATGCTGGGCTTGTCAGCTGGAAAGTTGACAGCCCAGATTCAAGACCCGAGCACCGCACAGTGTTACTTGCCCAGCTCCAACTAGCAGTTCAAAAGCAGGCAAATGCAAGTAGATACCTCTTTGGTGGGAGTGTGACAGCATTCCATGTGCCTTGGCATACAGTAATGCTGGCCACAACGCTGCTTCCCTCAGCTAAGAAACGGAGATGAATCCCCCTAGAGTCAGACACAACTGGACAGGGGAAACCTTTATCTTTACTTTATCTGACTTTGAATAGGGAATAGCTCCTAATTGTGACAAAGAGGGAAAAGAGTGAATAGGACATTTTATCCTGTAACTTTTAGATATAATGCTAAATTTGCATACTACTTTATACCTGAATAGGAATCAAGTATTTTAATATTTTGTATAATGGTGGGCAACCTATGAACCTTCAGTTGATTTATTTGGCCTGCTAGCAGTCAGTCTCTTCATTACTTGGCAATCTAAAAGGTGAGGAGAAAGGGAAAAGAATCAGAAATAATACTGTGAATCTAATGTTTCATTTTAATAGCCATAGTTTGCCAACCTGCAATTGTCCCCACTCCAGATAAATTGACTTTAAGAAATAAAGTCCTTGACAGATTTCTGACCTCATATCAAAATTGTACCAGTCACTATTTCTAGTTTTTATAATTTTTTAAAGATATAAGATTGTAGTATAAAGTGTTCTGAAGATAACTGAATTCATTTCTTTGTGATAGTAGAAACTGGCTAACTATATGTGTAGTTATAGCCACTGTATTCTTTGTAATTCAGTTCTCTTCTTGTACTGATCTGTGATTTAAAATGTTAGCCATAATTACACTTTTGACAGCTGAAAGATTCCAGCAACCTGTTAATAGTATATTTGTTCAGAAATAATCTTGGCTATTTCACCAGTGTTTATTTTCTCACAAATTGCTCAAGAGTTGAATCAAGTATTAAATGTCCAAGATTATCCTTACTTTCATTTTAATCTTAGGGAAGGCGTGTGGTATAACAGGATTATCAGCAAAAATCTTTATTTTTATTAAAGGAAAATGTCATTCCATGCTTGCTGAAACTTAGGCAGACAAAAGATGAAGCACTACAGGCTGCTGTGAGAGAGGCCTTGGCTGTGATTGGTTATACAGATCCAGTTAAAGGGTGGGGCATTCGAATTCTTTCCATTGATGGTGGAGGAACAAGGTATTTATTTAATTTAAATGCTGTCATATAAACATTTTTCTCTTAGCTCACCAGCAAAACAAATTCCCATAAAAAAATTATGCCTTGAAAGGGATTATGACTAGAGAGAAATGGAGGTTTTGGTGATTTATTTTTACATTTTTATATTGTTATCTTGTCCCTTATCAGGCATGATAAAATACAATATATTTTATCATGCCTGATAGATGTGGGGTAACATTTGGTCGATTTGAGTAAAAAAAAAAAGATTTAACTTTGTTTGCATGTTCAGTCTGGAGGTTACATGGAAATATAGGGCAGAAGGAAATTTAGATGTCATTCATCTGATGCTAAATGATACATTGCTGGTATTCCTCTTAGTATCTGAGAATAGCATTCAGACTACTCTCAATTTGATTTGCACAAATCTCGGTGATACATTAAATTGAAATAATAATAATAATAATAATAATGTGTCTTCAAAGATTTGAATATATATTTCCCAGTACTAATGTAATAAGAAAACAACACTGGTGGTTATCTGAATTAAACTAAACTGAGTTTTTAAATTTGTATTTATTCGATTTATTTTCTGTTGTTGAGTTCAAATTGGCTAAAATGATTAAATGAAAGTATAAAAATATTAATTATAATTGATATTAACTTAAACCAAATGCATTTATTTATTAAATGTATATGCTGTCCATCTTCCTTTCCAAAGTGTCACTTGGAGCTTAGAATACCATAAAATCATAAATATAGAAACATTAAAATAACAGGACTTGGATAAAAACTATTAAGTTTGATAAATAAAATAGTTTTAAAAACTAATAAATTTGCACTAATGAGAACTCTTTCACAATTATGATAGCCAGCAAATTGTTTTCATAAAACTACAAATGTAACTTCCCCAAATCATTGAGTTGGGTAGTACACATATTCATATTATTAATTTTATTAATAATTCTGATGAAATTTTGGAATATTAACTAGAGGAAATATTTCTCTCTCTCTATATCTCTCTCTCTCTCTCTCTCTCTCTCTCTATATATATATATATATATATATATATATATAGAGAGAGAGAGAGAGAGAGAGAGGGAGGGAGAGGGAGAGAGAGAGAAAACCGTGTATTGTCCAGGCACTTCATTTTAGAGGGAAAAAAAAAGCGTGTCTACTAGTAGTAAAACTAATAATATACATAGTGCTTATAACAATTATTATATATATTAACTTATTTGTAGTCATATTAATTATACTAGCATGCTTATAGTCATAATAGTACAAATAATACATATAGATAACAATAATCTTTCTTCCAACTTCTACCTCTTATATCCAACCACTGATAAAACCAGTCCCATGTTGAATAATACTCTATATCTCCTTTATCTTTTATTTTTAATGTCAATCTATCCAACTCTGTGCAGTCCAATATTTTTCGAATTGTTTTTGTCTGGTGGGATGTTCTCATTTTTGCAATATTGTGCAAATACAATTCTTGCTGCTGTCAATACATGAAGATTAAGTATATAGTCCAGTGTTGAAATCTGGCCGGATATATCCGGCTCGTATGAACCAGTAGCGCCAGCAGTGCGAGGCTCCACCCACCCACCTGGACGTCATTACGTCCTGTTTTTGATCCTCTGCGTGTGCTCTCATTCCCGAACCAGTAGTGAAGGTAAATGCATTTCACCGCTGATATAGTCTCTTTATCATAAATTTCTGGTATTATACCTAACAAAAATATTTCTGGCTTTAAATCTATGTGCTGCTTAATCATCTTTTCCAACCATGTGTGTATTTTCGTCCAGTATTTTCTTGCCTTTATGCATGTTCACCACATATGACAGTAGGTACCTAGTGTCTGGTTACATTTCCAACATTTGGCGGACATGTTTCTAAACATCTTTGCTAGTCTTGCTGGTGGCAGATGCCACCTATAAAACATTTTGTATAGGTTTTCCTATACAACTATATAACTGACAGTATGCAGTGGCCATTGTCAGTTTGTAATTTCTATCCCAAAGTTTTTGCCATTTATTTAATTCTGTAGCATAACTGAAATTTTTTTGCCCATACTATCATTGTTTCTTTGACTTGCTCATCTTCCATTTTAAAGCTTAATAGGTAACTACACTGCTCAAAAAAATAAAGGGAACACAAAAATAACACATCCTAGATCTGAATGAATGAAATATTCTTAGTAAATACTTTGTTCATTACATAGTTGAATGTGCTGACAACAAAATCACACAAAAATTATCAATGGAAATCAAATTTATCAACCTATGGAGGTCTGGAAGTGGAGTTACACTCAAAATTAAAGTGGAAAAAAACACTACAGGCTGATCCAACTTTGATGTAATGTCCTTAAAACAAGTCAAAATGAGGCTCAGTAGTGTGTGTGGCCTCCATGTGCCTTTATGACCTCCCTACAATGCCTGGGCATGCTCCTGATGAGGTGGCGGATGGTCTCCTGAGGGATCTCCTCCCACACCTGGACTAAAGCATCCCTCAACTCCTAGACAGTCTGTGGTGCAATGTGGCATTGGTGGATGGAGTGAGACATGATCTCCTAGATGTGCTCAATTGGATTCAGGCCTGGGGAACAGGCGGGCCAGTCCATAGCATCAATGCCTTCGTCTTGCAGGAACTGCTGGCACACTCCAGCCACATGAGGTCTAGCATTGTCATGCATTAGGAGGAACCCAGGGCCAACCGCATCAGCATATGGTCTCACAAAGGATCTGAGGATCTCATCTCGGTACCTAAAGGCAGTCAGGCTACCTCTGGCGAGCACATGTGCAGCCCCCCCCTCAAAGAAATGCCACCCCACACCATTACTGACCCACTGCCAAACCGGTCATGCTGGAGGATGTTGCAGGCAGCAGAACGTTCTCCACGGCGTCTCCAGACCCAGTCACGTCTGTCACATGTGCTCAGTGTGAACCTGCTTTCCTCTGCACAGGGCAAAGTTGCCAATCTTGGTGTTCTCTGGCAAATGCCAAACGTCCTGCACGGTGTTGGGCTGTTAAGCACAACCCCCACCTGTGGACGTTGGGCCCTCATACCACCCTCATGGAGTCTGTTTTTGACCGTTTGAGCAGTCACATGCACATTTGTGGCCCTCTGGAGGTGATTTTGCAGGGCTCTGGCAGTACTCCTCCTGTCCTTCCTTGCACAAAGGCGGAGGTAGCGGTCCTGATGCTGGGTTGTTGCCCTCCTACGGCCTCCTCCACGTCTCCTGATGTACTGGCCTGTCTCCTGGTAGCGACTCCATGCTCTGGGCACTACGTTGACAGACACAGCAAACCTTCTTGCCACAGCTCGCATTGATGTGCCATCCTGGATGAGCTGCACTACCTGAGCCATTTGTGTGGGTTGTAGACTCCGTCTCATGCTACCACTAGAGTGACAGCAGCGCCAGCATTCAAAAGTGACCAAACCATCAGCCAGAAAGCATAGGAACTGAGAAGTGGTCTGTGGTCACCACCTGCAGAACCACTCCTTTATTGGGGATGTCTTGCTAACTGCCTATGCTTTCCACCTGTTGTCTATTCCATTTGCACAACAACATGTGAAATTGATTGTCAATCAGTGTTGATACCTAAGTGGACAGTTTGATTTCACAGAAGTGTGATTGACTTGGAGTTACATTGTATTGTTTAAGTGTTCCCTTTATTTTTTTGAGCAGTGTATATAGTTTGCTTATCAATTTTTCCTCTGTCCCTAATAGTATCTGATCAAGTATTGTTGGTTCTTTATAGAAACCCCATATTTTCACATCTTTCTCATATCTTTTGTTCATTTGTTCATTTTATTAAATTTGTATACCGCCTACTCCCGAAGGACTCAGAGCGGTGAACAGCCATAAAATAAAAACATATAGATACAAAATTTAAAATAGAGATAAAACTAATTAAATAAATTTGGCTGAACCATTTTAAAACCCCAATAAATTAAAACCAAATTTAAAATTCCATTTAAAAAGAGGAAAAGTTTAGGTCAGGCCAGCTTGATGGAATAAGAACGTCTTAAGCGCGCGACGGAAGGTACGCAGATCCGGAATCCTCCGTATCTCCGGGGGGAGCTCGTTCCAGATCGTAGGTGCCCCCACAGAGAAGGCTCTCCCCCTGGGGGCCGCCAGTCGACATTGTTTGGCCGACGGCACCCGGAGGAGCCCCTCTCTATGGGAGCGTACTGGTCGGTGGGAGGCTATTGTGGCAGCAGGCGGTCCCGTAAATAGCCAGGTCCTAAGCCATGGAGCGCTCTGAAGGTGATAACCAAAACCTTGAAGCGCACTCGGAAGACCACCGGGAGCCAGTGCAGCTCGCGCAGGAGAGGCGTTACATGGGAGCGCCACGTCGCTCCCATCACCACCCGCACGGCCGCACTCTGCGCCAGTTGGAGCCTCCGAGTGCTCCTCAAGGGGAGCCCCATGTAGAGAGCGTTACAATAGTCCAGACGGGAGGTGACGAGGGCATGAGTGACCATGCGTAACGAGTCCCGATCCAGAAAGGGACGCATCTGGCGAATCAGGAGGACCTGATGAAAAATCCTCCCGGTCACGGCCGTCAAGTGCTCTTCTAAAGACAGCCGTGAATCCAGGAGGACACCCAAGTTGCGAACCCTCTCCGTGGGGGCCAATGCTTCGCCCCCAATAGTCAGCGATGGCACCAGCTGACTATATCGGGACGTCGGAAACCACAGCCACTTGGTCTTGGATGGGTTGAGCCTGAGCCTGTTTCTCCCCATCCAGATCCGTACGGCCTCCAGGCACCGGGACATCACTTCAAGGGCATTGTTGGGGTGGTCTGGGGTGGAGATGTACAGCTGGGTGTCGTCAGCGTACTGATGGTACTCCACCCCGAAACCACGGATGATCTCGCCCAGCGGCTTCACATAAATGTTGAACAGAAGGGGCGAGAGGACCGATCCTTGTGGCACCCCACATAGAAGGGGCCTCGGGGTCGACCTCTGCCCCCCTGTCAACACAGACTGCGACCGGTCGGAGAGAAAGGAGGAGAACCACCGTAATACGGTGCCTCCCACCCCCAACTCTTCCAACCGGTGCAGCATGATACCATGGTCGATGGTATCAAAAGCCGCTGAGAGATCTAATAGGACCAGGACAGAGGAACAACCTCTGTCCCGAGCCCTCCAGAGATCATCCACCAACGCGACCAATGCCGTTTCCGTGCTGTACCCAGGCCTGAAACCCGACTGGAACGGATCTAGATACGTCGTTTCATCCAGGTACTGGGGAAGCTGTCGTGCAACCACACTCTCAACAACCTTCGCCACAAAGCGAAGGTTGGAGACTGGACGATAGTTAGCCAATGTTGCCGGGTCCAGGGAAGGCTTCTTGAGGAGAGGTCTCACCACCGCCTCTTTCAAGGCGGCGGGAAAGACACCCTCGCCCAATGAAGCATTTATAATCCCCTGGAGCCAGCCTCGCGTCACCTCCCGGGAAGCCAGCACTAACCAGGAGGGGCACGGGTCCAACAAACATGTGGTTGCATTCAGTCTACCCAGAATCCTGTCCACGTCCTCAGGGGTCACAGTATCAAACTCATCCCAGATAACATTCTCAGGACCTGCCCCCGTCATCCCCGCTGGATCTACCCAGTCGGAGTCCAGATCTTCCCGAATCTGAGTGATTTTGTCATACAGATACTGAACAAAATCCTCGGCTCTACCCTCCAAGGGGTCCTCCCTCGCTTCCTGGTGGAGCAGGGAGCGGGTCACCCTAAACAGGGCGGCCGGGCGGTTATCTGATGACGCAATAAGAGCAGCAAGATAAGTGCATTTTGCTGCTTTTATTGCCACTAGGTAATTCTTAATATGAGATCTTACCAGTGTCCGGTCAGATTCAGTACGACTGGCCCTCCAACTACTCTCTAGGCGTCTTTTCCGGCGCTTCATCTCCCTCAGCTCCTCAGTAAACCAAGGAGCCAGGTGAGATCGGCGCCGGGTCAGAGGCCGCAAAGGCACGACTCGATCCAGAGCTCCAGCGGCTGCCCTATCCCAGGCGGCCACTAGGTCTCCAGTCGAGGCGTGAGCCAGAACCTCAGGAATTGGCCCAAGCTCCATCTGGAACCTGTCAGGTTCCATCAGGCGCCTGGGGCGGTACCATCTCATCGGTTCCGCCTCCCTGCGGCGGGGTGCAGCGGTTCGAAGGTCAAGGCGAAGGAGAGAGTGATCAGACCATGACAAGGGTTCGATGACTATGTCCCCTATCTCGAGATCACTCCGCCACTGTCCAGAGACGAAAATCAGGTCCAGTGTGTTTCCCCCCATGTGCGTAGGGCCATGAATTAGTTGGGTCAGATCCATAGCCGTCATGGAAGCCATGAACTCCCGAGCCACCTCAGACGTCTCACCCACAGACGGCAGGTTGAAATCCCCCATGACCATAAGTCTGGGGGTATCAACCGCCACCGCGGCGATAACGTTGAGTAGCTCGGGCAGGGCTGCTGCCACGTGGCAGGGAGCCAGGTACGTGATCAGCAAACCCCTCTGAACCCCATGACCTCACTTCACAAGGAGGGTCTCACAACCGGCCGTCTGAGGAACAGTGGCCTCCCTCGGCCTAAGGCCTTCTCTAATAATAACCGCTACTCCCCCACCCCTCCCCTGTGACCTCGGCTGTTGGAATGCTAGGAAGCCTGGTGGGCACATTTCTACCAGAGGGACCCCTCCCTCCGGGCCCAACCAGGTCTCCGTAATACCCACCAGGTCCGCTCCCCCCTCCTGAACCAGGTCACAAATGAGGGGGGCTTTATTTATTACGGACCTGGCGTTGCACAACATCAGACGAAGGCCCGGGCCCTGAGGGTCTGTACAACCTGGAGAACGAGTGGAGCCTTGGGGGCCGCTCGGAGCTATCTCAGCTGTATTTGCAAATGTGGCCACCCTTGGTTCTGTAATTTGTGGCTGGTTTTAAGTTCCCCTTCCTCATTTAAGATATCTTTGTAGGGTACAATTTTTTCCAAGTTGACAGTTTTGGATATATCAATGCTTCCATTGCAGAAAGCCGAACTGGTATTTTCCTATAGTTTTTTTATTTCATTTTTTCCAATACTAAAAATAAAGCATTCCTTACATATTGCCTTTGAAAGTATTTATGTATTGTATTCCTTCCATACCACAAAAAAGCATGCCACCTTAATTAAAGATCATGGCCCTCCAGTAACAATAATCTTCTATGCCTCAAGTTTATCCATTCTTTCACCCATGTAAGTACAAATTCCTGGTAATACAACTCGCAATCTGGTAACCCCAAACCCCCATTACATTTAGACTCCTGTAACATTTTCAGTCTTCCGTGCTGATGTCATGGTAGGACAGTTGTGACTGGAGGTCCTTCGGGGCCAAAGTCACCCTGTAGGGGTGACAAAGATAGGAAGGTGATCTGTCCCCGTCCACACACACACACAAACACAGCCAGCCGAGGATTAAGGAAACACTTTGGCACACACCCAGGTCTTTATCTCCAACTTGGCAGCGATTTACACACCGTCTGCCAAGTGCGTTTATTTCCACAAAACAGAAAGATAAGATACTTAGCGTACAAAAGTCCAATCAGAATACTATTTCTCTCTGCAGTTTCCGGACGAGGCTTTAGTGACTATCCAAGGTTTACTTATGTCCGTCACAAGGATCACTGGCCGCCACCCTCTATTATATAGTCTCTGGGGTGTGGTCCAGTGACTCAGTTCTAATCCCTAGCACGCCACCTGAGCTGCTGCAATCGTTTATCACGCCTTCGGAGGCGTGCGTCCAGGAATGATGTTTCTCCTTCGCTCTCATCCAAGCCACCTGTCTCCCTGCTGATCTCCTCTCCCTCGGCCGGCACCTGAGACAGTGCCAGAGGGGAGGGGCCTGGAGAGGGAGGCCTGGCTGACTCCTCTTCCTCATGCTCGGAGCTTTCTTCCTCCGATGGGACAGGCTCAGAGGGCGGGGCCACAACAGAAGGCTTTCCATAGATCGCAAGTGGACAGCAGTCCCTTTGCTGCATCCGGAGAAACCTTCCTGACAGGTGGAGGAGAAGACGGTCATAATGACAGGAAGGGACAGGAAGTGAGAGGAGAAATAGAATATAAAGGCCAAGAAAAGTCAACAACAGAAGAAAAGTGTACACAACAAGAAGAAAGCGAACTTGAGAAAAAAGAATGAGCAGAACGAGAAGGAGCAAGAGCAAAGGACCAGAGAGAAATAAGAGCAACTAAGAGAATAAGACCTATATACTGTATAAGTGAAGCAATGCAAGAAGAAATAAAGGTGCTGTCAAATAATATAAATGGGTTGAATTCCCCCATGAAAAAAAAATATTCACAAAAGTACAAAGACTAAAATTAGATATAATATCATTACAAGAAGTACATATCAAAAGCATCATAGTAAACTATTGGAGTATCCTAAATTGGGGAAATTATATTCTTTGTTATCCCGACAAAAGAAAAGAGGGGTGGTGTTATATATTAAATAATAAATATAAACAAAATTTTAAAGATGAAGGGGGAATTTTGATGATTGAAGTGACATTAAATAAAAAACAGATACTTTTAATAACAATATATGCGTTGAATAATGGACAGGAGGAATTCTATAAAAAACTTTACAAGAGGATATTTGAAATAAGAGTATGACAATACTTGTTTCATAGGAGACTTTAGTTGCAATAGTTGATACAAAACTTGATTATAAAAGTAATAAAAAAAGTGAAAAAAACCAAGAAAGACCTTACCTAGAACTTTTTTAAAATGGCATAAGAACTATGTTTACAGGATAGTTGGAGAGAAATAAACCCAGGGGAAAATTAATATATATTTTATTCTAAAAGACATCAGTCTTGGTCTAGAATAGATATGATTTGGATGTCAGAATTAAGCACAAGTGTGCAAGAGATAGAAATAGAAACAAATTTATGGGCCGACCGTAACCTAATAAAAATTAGTTGGAAGGGACAAAAGAGAAGAGTAAGATGGACTTTGAACCAATCTATACTAAAAGACAAAGAATTTATACAGATGATGGAAAAGGAAATGGGATTTTTTTTAAAGAATGGAATACAGCGAAAGTATATATTAGGGGATTAGCTATAACCTATATAGCGAGGAAAAAGAAGAGAAAAACAATACCAAAAGACAGAAAGAAGAAAAATGCAAAAGACTTGAACTAGAGTTACAAAAAGAACCACCAAGGGTCAATTAAAAAAAATCAAATGGAAATAATTAAACACAAGCTAAATATAATGGAAAAGGAAGAATTGACACAACAAATGAAAAGAGCAAAACAAAACTTTTTTGAAAATGCCAATAAACCAGGAAGGTGCTTAACTAGTAGGTCCAGATAGTCTACCAGCAGAAATCTATAAAAACCTACAAGATACATTGAGTTTGTCAATGTTAGAGGTGCATAATGAAGCTAAGATACCACAAACATGGACAATATTATTTTAATCCTGAAGGAAGACTCAGATTTAACACAAATAAAGTACTAAAGGCCAATATCCTTATTAAAGGCAGACTACAAAATATTTGCTTCTATAATAGCTAAAAGACTTAAGAGATTCTTGAATGAGTTCATACACTCTGATCAAAATGGGTTTCTACCTAAAAGACAAATTTAAAACAATGTGAGAATTATCTTAGATACGTTGGAGTATTATGAAGTACACTGTGAAAAACAATTGGCAATGATTTTTCTAGATGCTCAGAAAGCCTTTGATAACATAAATTGACAATTTATAGTGCAACAATGAAAGTGTATGGGCTTTAGCGAAAAATTTATAAATATGATCAAGGCAATTTACACAACCCAGAAAGCAAAAGTTATTGTGAATGGGGACATGACAGAGAATTTCTATATAAAAAAGGACACAAGATAAGGATGTCCATTGTTCCCATTGTTATTTATATTAACATTGGAAGTGTTAATTAGAAATATTAGAAAGGATCCAGAAATAAAAGTAATGGAAATAAAAAAAGAAAAGTATAAATTACAAGCATTTGTAGATGACCTGGTTTTTATATTGGAAGAATCATTAGAGACCGGCCCCAGACTAATATGAAAAATAGAGGAGAATGGAGGAATTGCAGGACTGAAAATAAATGAAGAAAAAAGTAAAATATTAGTTAAGAACCTTACAGATAAGCAGAAAAATGAATTTACAAAGAAGATAGATCTCCAGATAGTAAAGAAAGTGAAATATTTAGGAATTTACTTAACAGCAAGATGTGCAACAATTAAAGATGACAATTATATAAAGATAATGCAGCAAATTAAACTGGATTTGGAGAAATGGAAGAACCTACAACTCTCAATGATAGGGAGAATAGCTACTATAAAAATGCACATAATTGCCAAAACTACTTTTCTTATTCCAAACAATACGGATAAAATTAGAGAAAAAATATTTTGAGGAACTGAGTAAAATAATTTTGAAATATATTTGGCAAGGAAAAAAAGCAAGAAGAAATGGAAAAAGTATTATGCTCTTGATCAACATTAATTTTTTTCCCTCTCAGTGACTTACATTTTTAAATTCCAAATTGAAAATGTACGCACATACTGTATTCTATGCAGCACTTGAAGTCCACATTTGTTAATTTAAAGAGCTGTTCCAAATTTTCTGTCAGAACAATAAGTCAAGCTTATACTTCATAAAAGTTACTTGGGTCCTCAATTCAGTACCCAATATTTTAAGCAACAAATGGGTTTGCTTTTGGAGCACTCCAGCTAGGAATCTTGAGAGTTGTAGTGCTTACAGATAATGGTTATTTAGTGACTGACTCATTTAGTGATTGTACACAGTTAGGACTGTAATGGTAAAAGTAACATTACAACCAATCATTGTATTTACATATTTGCAGATCTATAAAGCATAAGAAAACTGAAGTATAAGATAGTCCTCAACTTAAGACCATATTTGGGACTGGAATTTCTGTTGTAAATTTTTGTGATTATAAGTCATGTTGCCACATGACCAGACCTGATCTAACAACCATTTCTGTAACTGTCTTAAAACAAGTCACTTTGGTCCTTAAACAAATCATGTGATTGTTAAGTGCATCATGGTCATTAAGCGAAACCACTT
This sequence comes from Arizona elegans, assembly GCA_022577455.1. Lineage (NCBI taxonomy): Eukaryota > Metazoa > Chordata > Lepidosauria > Squamata > Colubridae > Arizona > Arizona elegans. Next base: position 34,502,641 of record JAKOOJ010000007.1, on the reverse strand, counting down.
TCCCTAAGGGTTTTTTTGCCAGAAACTGGCAAAGAATTCAAAATTGCAATCACATGACTGCAGGATGTGAGCCAGTTACCAAGAGCACAAATTGCAATCGTGACTACAGCAGATGGTACAGCATTTTGCACAGTCAGAATGATTTTACTGGCCATAAAGCACCCTTTCTGAATTGTCGTAACTTCAGATAGTAGTTAAATCAATGGTTGTAAGTCAAGGTGTATCTGTAGGGTCATAAGAACAGTTGTGATTTCATTTAGCAACTTTTTTTTTTATTTGATTTATATGCCGTCCTTCTCTGGAGACTCAGGGCGACTTACAATGCGTTAAGCAATAGCCTTCATACTTTTGTATATTTTATACAAAGTCAGCTTATTGCCCCCACAATCTGGGTCCTCATTTTACCTACCTTAGAAAGGATGGAAGGCTGAGTCAACCTTGAGCCTGGTGAGATTTGAACTTGCAGTAATTGCAGGCAGATGATGTTAATAACAGTGCTTTAGTCTGCTGCACCACCAGGTCTCTTTAATTTAATTACCATACGTCTGGTCTCAATTGTGGTTACTAAATGAGGACTACTTGTATTAATATATAAAATATGTAATGTAGATGTGTGTCCCTAATTAAAATATATTACATTATGTATGTCATGGCCCTGTCGGAATCAGGGTCTGAGGTGGAGGAGTGGAAGCCTGGGCCAATGGAGGGAGATTGCGCAGTCCCTATGGCCCATGAGGAATGACTGAGTTGAGGCAGTCCTGGGTCCATCAGTCCTTAGAAGAGTAGGCAGGGAAGAAGAGAGGTTGCAGGCTGACTGAGGAAGGGGGAAGGAGATGGAAAGGGCAGGCAGTGGAACTCCATAGACGAGCAAATGCCTTCCCTGCTTGATCCCTGAGCACGGAGAATGGAGAGGAGGCAGAGTCAGCGCAGGCCGACTTCTCAGGAGGAGTTCACCTGGAGAGTAGACACCATGAGGAGGGGCTTTTGTCAGGAACAAGTGGGTTTTTTTGGATTACACTCTTCTGGCTTTGAGTCAGACCTTTTGCCTTGCTTCGAGGAGGATGTTTGCCTTGCTTTGAGGACTGCTTTTGCCTTGCTTTGAGGACGGCTTTTGCCTTGCTTTGAAGACTGCTTTTACCTTGCTTCGAGGATTGCTTTTCCTTGCTTTGAGGACTGTTCTTGTCTTGCCCAAGCCTTGAAGAATTTGCCTTTGGAACTTTTGTGTTGGATCCCACCTTGTTTTATGCCCTGCTATTTGTCTTGCCCTAGCCCTGAAGACTTTGCCTTTGAAACTGCCCTTTTCTTAAGTCTGGACTTTTGTCTTATGTGCCCTGAGGACTGCCTTTATCTTATGCCTGGACTTTTGCCTTGTGGACTTGCCGGATAATCTATGGCAGTGGTTCTCAACCTTCCTAATGCCGCGACCCTTTAATACAGTTCCTCATGTTGTGGTGACCCCCAACCAGGGGTGGTTCTAAATTTTTTTACTGTGGGTGTGGCTTATTTTGTGGGCATGACTTGGAGGTCATGTGACTGGGTGGGCATGGCTAGCTGGTCATGTGACCGGGTGACCATGGCTATGTGTATAGGGACTACTCAGAGGGCTGAAAAAAGTCATTTCTGACAGGTCCTTGCACTTTTGACTGGTCCTCACACTTATGACCATCCTCACATTTATGCCCGTGCAGCATTCTTAACAACCATGTCACTCATTTCACAACTGCTTCTCTTCACCATGGTAACAAGATAGGGCAAAAACGTAAAATGTGAGGACAGTCGTAAGTTCGAAGACTGGTCAAAAGTGCAAGGACCAGCCAGAAATAACTTTTTCAGCCCTCTGAGTAGTCCATATGCATAAAAGGATACAGCAATAGAGAGGGATGAAGGAAGGGAAGGGAAATTAGAGTAGGAGTGAGGGTAAGTGAGGGAGGAAGAGAGGAGGAGAAGGAGAAAGGAAGAGAAAGTAGGGAGGAGAAGAAGAGGGAGAGGAAGAGAAAGTAAGAAGGAAAGAAAAGAGAGAGGTGGTAGGTTTGAGGAGAAAGATTGCTGTACAATAAAAAAGATGAAAGGGAAGAAAGCCAACCCCAAACAAATATAAAGATATTAAGATAAAGAATGAATTGTTAAACTTTAAAGAATAAAAGAGAACAAATATGAATAAATAACAATAATGAAACACACATACAAACATACAATGTATTTTCTTTGAACAGAGTATTTGGCCGGTTCATAAATTTAAACAGTGTTTAGTCATTTCAATTAAATTTACAATTTCTATATTTCCTTTTTGCCATATTTATTCCTCATCTATTTTTTTAAAAAACCAATATTACCCTTCATCCTCATCTCTAATCTTAATAAAATTCAATTTTTCCCTTCTATTCTGTATTATACCCCTTCCCATTGTCATCTATTTTTATATCCATCCTCACATTGGTTAATTATGTAATATTACAGTTGTTTAATATAAATTCAATATTTTAATATAAATCAGTTATATAACTACCTTTTTGTATATTAATCAATATGAACATGAATATTCCAATTATTTCCATGCAATCCAATTTCTTACAAATCAATTAATTATATTTACCAATAATAATAAACCAAATAATTTCCCCCATATATTCCTCCAAACCACAACTTAACCATTTCTGCTTTCAACACAATATACAATTAATAGTATGTCAATTATTACAATTCCCTAGTTAAATAGAGCTTTTTTCTTTTGTGTTTTAAAATCTCCTCTTTTTCCCTAAATTTCCCGTTGTTTGCACCTACCTTTTTTGATGAGGAAAAAGAAAAGAAATCTGCCTGCCTAATTTTCCAAAGTGCAAAGCTAACAGCCTGCTCTACTTTCTGTTTCGTTTTTAAGCATAGATAGGGGGAAAAAAATCAGCACTCTTTGCAAGCAAGGAGCAGAGCCGTGAGCAAAACAGCTGAGAGCAAATCAGCTGAGACTGGGGAGCCGATCTAAGCAAGGGCTAATTAGCCTCTGCTGAAGCTCCGTGGGCCAATAAAATTACAAAAAAACACTGAACCATTTGTTAAATTGCTGGCTCCCCCGCCCCTCGCCCACCACTATTTATTGGCAATAAATAGTGGTGCGGAGGGGCAGGGCAAGCCAGCAATTTAGCAAAGGGTTCGGCTGCACCACTGGCTATAGGGCGGCCCTTTGAAGTCCTGTGGCAAGAATTTAAACAGTTTTTTTTCCTCTAGCCCTCGGAGACAGCAATAGATTGGGAGTGGGCGGGGTAAGCGAACGGCGTGAGTGAGGGTGAGTGGGGGGGGTGAGAGAGGGCTTTGGCGACCCCTGTGAAATGGCTGTTCGACCCCCAAAGGGGTCGCGACCCCCAGGTTGAGAACCGCTGATCTATGGGCTGTTGTTTGAGGGACTGAGGTTGGAACCTTACTGATCGGTGGAGGGCCATATTTAACCATTCCCAAGAGAAATAGAGAACTTTCTGGTGGCTTGCCTAACCATGATCACCTGGGTCATAACGATGTATTTAGGATATAATAATTCTTGTTCTTCAGAATGAATTAAACTTTCATTGATGAATCTTATTATTGTATGGATAAAGAGCCAGTTCAAAAACTGAGAATGCATACAGTTCTTCAAACTAATATTTAACATCTATCAGAGAGAACTACATTATAGGTAGTCCTCGCTATCAGCTACCAAATTCAGTAACTGTGTTGTGGCTTGCCAGCGACCAGCAGAGCTGGCAGCAGTTTCGGACAGTTAGAAGATTGGGGAGGAACGTGGGCCAGTATTATACACTATTTTTTTATTTGATTTATTGATACATAAAAGATGTATTTATATTATATTGATACATAAAAGAATATATTATAATTATAATGATATATATACATATACATGTATATGTAATTGTATTATCATTGTTAGAACTGGGTAAAAAATGTATTGACCTAGTCATTACACTGTCCATAAAATATGTTGATTGTTAAGGGAAAACTACAAATAAAGCATATACCAAAAAAAGCTTAATAATTTGGGGAAAATGATTTATAATAGAATGAAAAATATTTTAACAGCTGGATTCCCTTTACAACCTACAATATTTTTATTAAATATTGCTAAACCTTAAAATTGCTATGTTGTGTACTAAATTAGTTTATGTACAGAACTGCTGCAAAGATACTCTGTTCAATAGCAATCAATTAGATCTAAAGATTATTTTCCTATGACTAACAAAGATTCCTATCAAAGAAAACGGACTTTGGGTCCAACCCAGGTTTTTGCTTTCTTTTACTATTTTCTGACTGATATCGAATGTATAATATATGGTATTATAGAAACTAGTGCAAAAAAAAAAATCAGTGACTGAACAAAATATGAATTTTACAGAGGAAAATTATCAAGAAAAATAAACTATTCAGAGTGCTTTTTGTCATCTTGTCTTTAAACCAATTGTGGCTTTTGATCACAAATCAAGTTAGGGTAGTCTATTAAAAGTACCAAAGAAATTTAAAACATTAAAATGGGGGGGGAGGAGGGGAAGGGGAAAGCTTTTGTAGTCACTAAGGAGAATTTTGCTAACATGAAAGATCTACTAAGATCATCATGTAGTGATTGCCTTTTATGTCTATACAAATCATTTGAAAATAAATTTTGTTGATGTTCCATCCCATTTGATCTGTTCAGAGAAGACCTAAAGCAACCATGTGAAGGCTTGATCCAATTTCTTTGAGACTTTTCTAAAGTCTGGGTATTTTTATGCATATCCCAGAAGATACTTCTACTGTAATAGCTGACAAATCACAACAGTTTCCACTACACCAGCCTTCAAGCATGTGCATACATATGTATGCTCAGAAACTTTGGGATAACCACCAGATTGAGAGTGTACAGCAGTAGCTGCTTGGCAATTTCTTTGTATTGATTCAGATCCACGCTGTAAATGCTTTGATGACTTAGGAACCTCAATAATTCCGAATATAATGTACCACTAAGATGTAAAAGATGGCTTCCGGGTCTGACATATTCAGGTTAAATATTTCTTTTTATATAAAAAAAAATTTTAAATTAATTTTCCAATAAACACAAAACCAAAAACGTACATATAAAAATACAAGCAAAAAAAAAAAAAAGAATACAAGGGATACAAAAGAGAGAGAGAGAGAGTGAAAGAAAAGAAAAAGAAAGAAAAGGGAAGAGGGGAAAAAAAGAAAAAGAAAACACATTTTTTATGCAGAACTGTGTCTATTTGCAAAACTTATCCCTATAAAATACTTATAGTCTGTATATTTTACTTCATCAAATTTTGTTATGTCTGAGCCTGTTTCATCTTTCACTTTTTAATCCATTTGTACCATTTCTCCCATGATACATAGTACTCCGAGTCTGTCATTTCTTTCAGTTCCAATGTTAGTTTATTCATTTCAGTGCAATCGTAATTTTTTTTAATTATTTGATCTTTGGAGAGGATCTTCACATTTTTCCAACATTGCGCAAAAGTCAATCTCGCCGCTGTCGTTATATGTAAAATCATAAGTTTTTCCCATTATTCCCAGTAGGTATAGTTCTGGTACAAATTCTAATTGAACACCTGTTATTTCTTGCAACCATTTTTTTATTTTTTTCCAATATTTTTTTGATTCTGGACACAGCCACCAGGAGTGGTAGAAGGTACGTGTTTCTGTCCACATTTCCAGCAATTTGGAGTCAAATTTGGATATATTTTTGCCAATCTTGAGGGAGCCAAATGCCAACGGTAAAACATTTTATATTGGTTTTCCTTATATTTTACCGATCTTATTAATTTATATATTTTTTTCCCAAATTATTTCCCATTTCTCTAATTCAATATTGTGCCCTACATTTTTTGCCCATGCTATCATCGTTCCCTTCACTATTTCCTCTGCTTTATCAAATTCCAAAAAATATTATACAATTTGGTTATTAATTTTTCATCTGGGCCAATCAGTAGTTTATCTAAATATTGTGGAACCAGTTCAATACTATAATCCTCTTTGTCTTTTGAATACCACAATTTTATTTGTAAATATGGCCACCAATCAATAATTCCTTGTTTCTCCAGATCTTGCCTGCTTTATAAATTTCCTTGGGGGTCTAAAATTTCAAAATATTTGACCATTTTGTTCATATCCATAGCGTTTGGGTGTATCATTGCCTCCATTGTCAACACTGCTGAGCACATTGTAAGCCGCCCTGAGTCTTCGGAGAAGGGCGGCATATAAATCAAATTTAAAAAAAAAAACAAAACACCCACCCAGGTATTTTCATATAATTTTTTTTTAATTTCTTGCCAAATTGGCATTAAAGCCTCTCGTATTTTGTAATGAAAAAAATATGAATGGGATTTATTTTTTTTATCCCATAGAAAGGCATGCCACCCTTTTTGAAAATCATGCCCTTCCAATATAAGTAATCCTTTATTTCTTAAATTTGTCCACTCCTTAATCCAGGTTAAAATTGCTGCTTAATAATAGAGTCGCCAATCTGGGAACCCTTGACCACCTCTGCTTCTGCTATCTTGGAGGTCTGTTAGTTTTATTCGTGGTTTTCTGCCAGCTCATATAAATTTCAGTGTAATTTGATTCAGTTCTATAAAGAATTCCCTATCTAATTTTATGGGCATGGTCTGGAAAAGATATCACAGTTTTGGCAGAATATTCATTTTGATGGCTGCAATTCGGCCCAACATAGGTATTTGTAGTGCACCCCATCTTTCTAAACCCAATTTTATTTGCTGTATAAATTTTGTATAATTATCTTCTTTTATTGAGGAGCACCTTGCCGTCAACCATATTCCTAAATATTTAATTTTTTTAGCACTTTGTAATCCCAATTTCCCTTCTAATTCTTTTTCTTGTTGTTCTGTCATATTTTTGACTATCATTTTTGTTTTTGTCTTGTTGATTTTAAGGACGGATATTTCTCCATATTTTTCTTTAAAAAAAAAAAATATTGAAAATTATTTTAAAAAATACAGAAAAAAATATAATATGGATAGAATTGCAGAGAGTAATATAATACATATAGAGTTTTAAAGTATCGATTTTCTCCTAGAGAAAGTACAAACTTCCATTAAGCCAACTCATCAAAAGAAAGTAAAGTTTATCCAGAAGAAAGAATTCTCAATTGTCATGCAATGCTCCTATAAATATTTACCCACGTTCACATTAAGGTTAATATTTTCATTCTTCTTAAGATTTCTTTTTTTGCAGCCAAGCATACCATCTGTCCCAGCTCCTATATAACCCCGATTCTTGTCTATCTCGCAAAAGTCCAGTAAGCTTGTCTGCTTCTGCACAGTCCATGATCTTTGCAATTAACGTAGCCTCCGATGGGATATTTTTGGATTTCCATTCTTGCGCGAACGAGATCCTGGCTGCAATGATGATGTGGAGAGCGAGATACCAAGATTTGTTTAAGTTCTCTGGTTTCATGCCTAGTAAAAACATTTCCGGGTTCAAATCTATTCTACATCCTATGATTTCTAAAATCCATTTTTGAATTCTAGCCCAATATTCTTTTGCTCGGGGACAGGTCCACCGACTATGAAAGTAAGTTCCCATAGCGGCATTGCATTTCCAACAAACCGGAGAGGTCCCCGGGAACATCTTCGATAATCTAGCCGGGGGCAGGTGCCATCTATACAGCATTTTGTATATATTTTCCTTATAGGAAACCGACATTGTTAATTTTAAGGTTTTCCCCCAAATTTCTTCCCATTTTTCAAGTTCAATCGAGTATCCCAAATTTCTCCCCCAGGCAATCATTGAGTCCTTGATGACCTCCTCTCCAATCCAATCCATTAAGAGGAATTGATACAGTTTGGATAATACCTTCTCATCCTTCCCCAGCAAAATCTTATCAAGTTCCTGTAGGGAATTATAGATTCCTCCTTTGTTTTTATCCTGAGCTGTCCTGGATTGGATCTGATTGTATGACCACCAATCTAGCTCATAGCCTAATTCCACCAGCGTATTTCGAGATTTTACTTTGCCTGAAGGATCCAACAGAGCTTGGTAAATTAATGGTTTATTTCTGTTATAAAGAGTCGGGTGTATCATCGCCTCTAAAGGGGAAAGCCAAATCGGAGTCATCAGGTAATATTTATTTCTTATTCAATCCCATATGGTCATCAAAACCTTTCAAATAAAGTGGTCCATAAAGTATTTATGTTTTTTGGGCCTTTCCTGACTCAGATAATAGTGCCACCCCTGTTGCAAATTGTGGCCTTCCAAGCTAAGATTCTCCTCCTCCTCAAAGCAATCCAGTCTCTGATCCAAGTTAAGACAGCTGCCTGATGATAAAGCTCCCATTTAGGTAGGCCAAATCCTCCCCTGGAAGGGGATTCTTGAAGCATTTTCAATTTAATCCTTGGTTTTTTGTTCTGCCATACAAATCTACATATACACTGATCTAAAGAATGAAAAAAAATTGTATCTAATAAAACTGGGGCTGTCTGAAAGAGAAAAATCCATTTAGGCAGGATATACGACTTAACTACTGCAATTCTATCTAATAATGATAACTGTAAACTTTTCCATCCTTCCAACATTTCTTTAGTTTGACCAAGTAGTTTTTGGTAGTTGTCTTCTTTAATGGTCGAGCATTTAGATGAAAGCCAAATTCCTAAGTATTTTAGTTTTTTAACTATCTGGATCCCTAGTTCTTCCTCTAACTGCACTTTTTGATTCTTCGTCATATTCTTAATTAGGATCTTGGTTTTATCTTTATTTAATTTAAATCCCGCTACTTTCCCGTAAGCCTCCAACTCCTGGAGCAAGATTGGTCCCAATTCCAAAGGTTTTTCCAAGACAAATATCAAATCATCCGCAAAGGCTTAGAGCTTAAACTCTTCCCCTCTGGTTCTTAGCCCTCTAATTCCTTGATTTCTTCTGACCTCATTCAATAATAACTCTAGGGTTAAAATAAATAAAAAGTGGAGATAATGGACATCCCTGTCTAGTTCCTTTACATATATCAATTTTTTCAGACTCCTCCCCATTAATAAGTATTTTTGCTGTCTGTTTTGCGTATACTGTCCGGATGGCCCTGGTAAATCTTTCCCCGAATTCCATTTCACTCAACTGTGCAAAGAGAAAGTTCCAGCTCACTCTGTCAAAGGCTTTTTGTGCATCCACGGAGACCAGGGCCATCTGTTTATCAGAATTACACTCATAATGTAAAGGAACTAGAAAAAGGAAATTTATAAAGCAGGCAAGATCTGGAGAAACAAGGAATTATTGATTGGTGGCCATATTTACAAATAAAATTGTGGTATTCAAAAGACAAAGAGGATTATAGTATTGAACTGGTTCCACAATATTTAGATAAACTACTGATTGGCCCAGATGAAAAATTAATAACCAAATTGTATAATATTTTTTGGAATTTGATAAAGCAGAGGAAATAGTGAAGGGAACGATGATAGCATGGGCAAAAAATGTAGGGCACAATATTGAATTAGAGAAATGGGAAATAATTTGGGAAAAAAATATATAAATTAATAAGATCGGTAAAATATAAGGAAAACCAATATAAAATGTTTTACCGTTGGCATTTGGCTCCCTCAAGATTGGCAAAAATATATCCAAATTTGACTCCAAATTGCTGGAAATGTGGACAGAAACACGTACCTTCTACCACTCCTGGTGGCTGTGTCCAGAATCAAAAAAATATTGGAAAAAAATAAAAAAATGGTTGCAAGAAATAACAGGTGTTCAATTAGAATTTGTACCAGAACTATACCTACTGGGAATAATGGGAAAAACTTATGATTTTACATATAACGACAGCGGCGAGATTGACTTTTGCGCAATGTTGGAAAAATGTGAAGATCCTCTCCAAAGATCAAATAATTAAAAAAAATTACGATTGCACTGAAATGAATAAACTAACATTGGAACTGAAAGAAATGACAGACTCGGAGTACTATGTATCATGGGAGAAATGGTACAAATGGATTAAAAAGTGAAAGATGAAACAGGCTCAGACATAACAAAATTTGATGAAGTAAAATATACAGACTATAAGTATTTTATAGGGATAAGTTTTGCAAATAGACACAGTTCTGCATAAAAAAATGTGTTTTTTTCTTTTTCTTTTTTTCCCCTCTTCCCTTTTCTTTCTTTTTCTTTTCTTTCACTCTCTCTCTCTCTCTCTTTTGTATCCCTTGTATTCTTTTTTTTTTTTTTGCTTGTATTTTTATATGTACGTTTTTGGTTTTGTGTTTATTGGAAAATTAATTAAAAAAATTTTTTTATATAAAAAGAAATATTTAACCTGAATATGTCAGACCCGGAAGCCATCTTTTACATCTTAGTGGTACATTATATTCGGAATTATTGAGGTTCCTAAGTCATCAAAGCATTTACAGCGTGGATCTGAATCAATACAAAGAAATTGCCAAGCAGCTACTGCTGTACACTCTCAATCTGGTGGTTATCCCAAAGTTTCTGAGCATACATATGTATGTACATGCTTGAAGGCTGGTGTAGTGGAAACTGTTGTGATTTGTCAGCTATTACAGTAGAAGTATCTTCTGGGATATGCATAAAAATACCCAGACTTTAGAAAAGTCTCAAAGAAATTGGATCAAGCCTTCACATGGTTGCTTTAGGTCTTCTCTGAACAGATCAAATGGGATGGAACATCAACAAAATTTATTTTCAAATGATTTGTATAGACATAAAAGGCAATCACTACATGATGATCTTAGTAGATCTTTCATGTTAGCAAAATTCTCCTTAGTGACTACAAAAGCTTCCCCCTTCCCCTCCTCCCCCCCCCCATTTTAATGTTTTAAATTTCTTTGGTACTTTTAATAGACTACCCTAACTTGATTTGTGATCAAAAGCCACAATTGGTTTAAAGACAAGATGACAAAAAGCACTCTGAATAGTTTATTTTTCTTGATAATTTTCCTCTGTAAAATTCATATTTTGTTCAGTCACTGATTTTTTTTTTGCACTAGTTTCTCTAATACCATATATTATACATTCGATATCAGTCAGAAAATAGTAAAAGAAAGCAAAAACCTGGGTTGGACCCAAAGTCCGTTTTCTTTGATAGGAATCTTTGTTAGTCATAGGAAAATAATCTTTAGATCTAATTGATTGCTATTGAACAGAGTATCTTTGCAGCAGTTCTGTACATAAACTAATTTAGTACACAACATAGCAATTTTAAGGTTTAGCAATATTTAATAAAAATATTGTAGGTTGTAAAGGGAATCCAGCTGTTAAAATATTTTTCATTCTATTATAAATCATTTTCCCCAAATTATTAAGCTTTTTTTGGTATATGCTTTATTTGTAGTTTTCCCTTAACAATCAACATATTTTATGGACAGTGTAATGACTAGGTCAATACATTTTTACCCAGTTCTAACAATGATAATACAATTACATATACATGTATATGTATATATATCATTATAATTATAATATATTCTTTTATGTATCAATATAATATAAATACATCTTTTATGTATCAATAAATCAAATAAAAAAATAGTGTATAATACTATTTTCCAAATTTGTACTCCCCCCCTCCCACTTGTTGGAGTTCTTCCATATTCGCCTCTTTATCTTTAAACAGTACTATTCCCTCTTTATGGTACTTTATCGCTTTCTCCAAAAATATATTTAAACATCAGTTACATTTCTTCATACAATGTATTTGTTGACCCCTGTTAAATCACCAATATTTTAAGTATTACTCAAGTTCCACCATATTTCCAATATCTCAGTTTTCTATAAATGTCAATAAAAATTGTTAATAAAATTTAATTGGTCCCAGGATTATATCTCTAAGTCCCCTGAATTTCTAATCCTTAAAAGCTATAGATTCCAATATATTTTTTGCACATTGTTAATCATAATAATATATTTAGATATGCCTAATCACAGTCTTTCACCTCCTAACCTTAGTATATTTATGGTTATAATAAATTCTATTATATATCTATATATCTATATGTGTGTGTGTGTTACTATTTTCCCCATTTATACTTTCTATTTGTTTCTATTAGTTTTTAATACAATCACATTATTACAAAATATTATTTCTCTATCTGTCATCTCTCAGCCTTTTTAGAATTTCATCATTTACTGACTTTTTGGTGATTCTTTTATATTTCTCTCTTGGGATCCTGTATTTCTTTCTAACCTTTTTACATAGACTAAATGCTCCCTTTGCCTTACCCCTTATCTCCTTCTGTTGCATCATTTGGATCAGTGGTGGGTTTCTGTTACGAAGTGGGGTTGAGGGGTACCCCGGACCGTGAACCAGCTCATGAGCAAACACACTGGGAGTGAAATAAATCTGACAGAGGCATCTTGTGTAAAAATATAATTTACTTTAAAACATTTAAAAGACACTATGTCTTTAAAAAAGCACATTAGTAACAAAGTCTTATCTTGGTTATGTGAAGCCAGGCTATCTCCCTAGATTCCTCTCCACAATACCGAAACAGTTCACAAGAGAAAAAATCTAACAAGACATTAAGCAGCTTTGGTGTCGATACATCATCGAGGTAGTAGAAGGGCAGCAGCATAAACTTCACAGCTAAAAAGTCACCTGAAGAAAAAACAATTTCAATCAGCAAACGTAGCTTGAAGCTTGTGGGAGGAAGAATGTCCAGCAGCAGCAGTCCTGATGATGGCTTGCGTGCTTCAAAACAGCAAAAGGCAAGCATCCGTAGGAGTATCTCGGCAACAGCGTCTGGAGTCCTTATCTGTGTTCTCCTCCCTTCTGTAACGTTGCATTGAGCTCTGCATCCAGCTTCCAGTAGGAGCTTCTGCATCTAGGCCTAAACAGCGTTTAGGCCCGAGTAGCAAGCGAAAAGGTCCTTGCTTATATGGGGAGTTAACTTGCAATTAACTAGGGCGGGGAAGACTTGCGGGTAATTGCAAACAGGAGATGGCTTGATTGAAACCATACTGTTTGTGACTGATCAAGTAGCCACAGCAATCCTGAAAACACTCGTGACAATCCCCTTCTCTGTGGCTATTTGGTTTGTTAACAAAACATACATTCATCATTGGGCACATATACACATCAATGGTAACTACATTCACATAGCCATCAATATTTTACCCAGGAGATAGTGGTGTTGGTCACGGGGCAGCGGTTTGGTAAACACATCCGCTACCTGTTCCTTAGTTTCACAATATACAGTTTTAATGAAACCTGTTTTCACCAATTGCCTTACATGTTTGCTTTGAATATCAATATGGCGCGATCTCTGGCCTACAGCATCGGCTTCCAATATGTTAATGGCAGCCATGTTGTCCTCATAGATATTTATAGGATGCATGGGCTGCCTCCATAAGCTTACCAAAAGATCGTCAAACCAAACTAGATTATTGGAAGCTTTGGACAAACTCACATACTCAGCTTCCACTGTGGAAGTTGCAATTAGCTTCTTCTTCCCAGAGTACCAATACACGGGGCTACCATTCAGGTATACGATTTCCCCCGAGGTACTTTTTCTAGATCTAACATCCCCTGCCCAATCGGCATCCGAAAAACAACTCAATCTTAATTCTCTAGTTTCTGTTTCCAACAACAATGAATAGTTCACAGTACCTTTTAAGTATCTCGGGAGTCGTTTGATTCCACTCCAATGGCACTGTGTGGGATGTTCCTTATGTCTAGATAACACATTTACACTTAGACTGATATCCGGTCTAGTCCAATTTGCAATGTATAACAGTGACCCAATCACGGACTTGTAAAGGGTCTTATCCTCAAACTCCGTGCTCTCAGTGTACATATTCTTAAGGAAGTCTGTTGCCATAGGGGTATCACATGGTTTCGCCTCTAGTATGTTACATTTTTTAAGCAATTCCAGAATCTTATCTTCCTGAGAGAGCCGAAACCCCTTCTCAGTTTTTACGAATTGCACTCCTAAAAATTTGTTAACGCGACCTAATGGTTTTAAAGCAAAACTTTTGCTTAGGTCCTCAGAGAACTTCTTATACTTGTTCTCTGATTTACAAATATATAAGATGTCATCAACGTACAACAGTACCGTTTCCCTGATGCCCTGATCTTCCTTGACAAAAACACACTCGTCAGCCGATGATGGCCCATCTCTCTGAGGCTTTTAGTGAGACACTCGTACCATCGCTTACCAGATTGTTTTAAGACATATAAGCTCTTGTTCAACAACCAAACATTGTCTTCCCGATGGCTTACTCCCTGAGGAATCCTCACATACAGCTCTTTGTCTAGTTGGGCGTGCAAATACGCGGTCTGAATATCAAACTGATGTACATGTTCACCTCGCATGGTAGCAATAGTGAGAGCTGTTCTCACGCTCTCAGGGCACACCGTGGGCGAGAAGGTGTCCTCGTAATCGTCAGGGAATCTCTGCGAAAATCCCTGTGCTATTAATCTCGCCTTATAAACAAAACCTCCATTCTCAATGGGCTTTTTCTTAAAAAGCCACCTGGTGCCGATCACCCTCTTATCCTTGGGCAATCTTGTTGGCATGAATACGTCTAGCCTTTTCAAGCTGTCTAATTCCGTATCCATAGCGGCAAGCCACTTCTGTTGTTCATAGTTAGGTAAGGCCAGCACATCCTCATATTTCTGAGGTGTGGCCGAAACCTGGTTGACCGAGGTAACAAAATCATCATACCTCCTAGGTTCATTGCCTCTGGTAGTTCTAACTGGCCTGTCTCTAGGCGTGTCACTCATGTCAGAGTCATGTGATGAGTCATCTTCCTCGTGACCCTTGCTATGCATCTCAGAAGCTGGGTGCCTATCCTTCTCGGCCACCCCCATCTTACGCTTTAATATCCCTTTCAAGGGTACCTGGGATGCACGCGTCCCAGAACCAGATGTATCCCTATCATCAGGTAGGTTCTCCGATATATTCTCCAATTGTCTACAACAACTACGGGAAGGGTTCTGAGTAAGAATCTCATTAGCATGGATCTTACTCCAATTGGCCCCTTCATGAAAGTTAGCAGACCTTGATATAACCAGTTTCCCATTAGGGTAGGCAAACCTAAATGCCTTGGAGCCCTGCTCGTAACCAACGAACCTCAGTTTAACTGAGATTCGGTCTCCTTTCTTCCTGAGCTCCTTTAGGACATGAACATCGGCCATCACCCCGAAAATGTGGAGGTGTGCCAAGCTGGGCTTATGACCGTATAGCACCTCGTATGGGGTCTTCTGCACCATGCTAGACCACACTCGGTTCAAGGTGTAATTCGTGTATCTAATTGCTTCCACCCACTATGCAAAGTTTAATTCAGCATCCTCTAGGGCGCACCACATCATGGTTTGTAATACACCATTGAGTCGTTCTGAGACGCCATTCTGAAACGTGGAGTAAGGCGCG
Source organism: Arizona elegans (assembly GCA_022577455.1). Classification (NCBI taxonomy): domain Eukaryota; kingdom Metazoa; phylum Chordata; class Lepidosauria; order Squamata; family Colubridae; genus Arizona; species Arizona elegans. Next base: position 34,487,282 of record JAKOOJ010000007.1, on the reverse strand, counting down.
GTGCGTAGGTGGACTATGCCCTTACTCCTCAACCAGCTAGAGAACTGACTCGAATTAAATTCAGTTCCTCTGTCAGTTAAGATCTTCTTAACCCTGACCTTATGCTGGTTCTCGACTAAGTTGCAAAATTCTTTAAACTTAGTCAACGTTTCGTTTTTGGACATCAAGGGGAAAACGAACCCAAATCTGCTATGGTCGTCAACTATGGTAAGGAAGTACCGTCTCTTACCAACGGAAGGTGCAAATGGACCCACCAAATCCATATGGACGAGCTGAAATGGGTGTTCGGAGTACCTCTGAGACTTCTTGGGTGCAGATTTCACTTTCAACTTTGCACTCCTACAAATTGAACAATCTAGAAATGTGTTATAATCATTGATCTTGGTTCCCCTTGAGTGTTCGGTTACCTTTTTCACTATAGGAAAACTCACATGACCTAACCTGCGATGCATCAAGTGAGCACATTCATTGTGCAACGGCTCACCTATAGAAATTGCATTAGCATTTTCAGGTTCCCTATTATCTGACTCTAAATTAAAATTTAAAAACTTTTTATTGACTTTACATTCATCATTGCAAGGCTTCCTCTGATGAAAGTCTTGATCCTCATCACCTAGTTCTAACTGTGATTCATTGTTACTACCAAATGAGATAGCATAATTGCTAGCACTAAGTGTTTCAGCATTCGTATTGGGGAAATAATAAGGCAAGCCTTCAAAACCTCCCCAATCACACATTCGTTATTTTTGATCACAGCTGTTCCTCCTGAGAACAAAATCTCCATTCTGGGGTTCTCACATATCCTCATTAAGCTTAGCAAATTATGATCTAACTCAGGTACATACAATGCTCCATGAATCTCTCCTATCCCAGGGATATAAACATCTCCAATGCCAACAACATTCACCTTTTTACCGTTTGCAACTTTGACCATGGATTGATGCCTTCTCAAATTAACAATCAACCTTCGGTCACTAACAACATGGTTACTGGCCCCACTGTCCATTAACCATAGTTGCTGTCGCTGTTCCTTCGTAAGCTCTGACTCAGTAGTTTCCAATATGCCTACAGAATCATCATTAAACCTAAGATCGTTCCCTTTGTTGCCTCCATTTGGCTTTTTACCCCTTCTGTGGTTAGGAACATCTCCACTTGGCTTTCTGCCTGGAGGGAATGACCTCCTTTTACATTTACTATCAGAAGGTGTCTTTAAACTTGCCCTAGCATTCATGTTTTGTGGGCAATCCCTTCTATAATGTTCTCTTGAACCACAATTGAACCATTCTCCGATAGTATATGCTCTATCTGAACTATCGGGCCTTCTTAAAGGTTTTTCCTTTTTGTGGAAAGCCGCCCTGCATTTTCGCAAGTTATCTTCAGCTATTAATTTGCCAGATAACACTTCTAAAGATAAGCTATTACAATCAACATTATCCAATTGCGATATAAAATTATCCCAGCTAGAATCAAGGGAATTGAGTATAACAGTAATGAAGGTTTGTTCAGACACTGTTTCCCCCCTCAACATCAATTCCTGCCTTAACCTATTTAACTCACATAAGTGTTCATTAATATCTACTCCCGCCTTCAACCACGTGGAATAGAACTCCCTATAAACTCTGTTTGTATCATGGAAGCATTTAGAATAAAATAGCTTATGTAGTTTTACCCAGACTTCTGTTACGGTCAGGTTACAAGGTATACTGGGATATAGCGCAGGGTTAATGGACATCAATAAGATACAAAAGGCTTTATGATGTAAAAGATCAACTTCCAAGGACCATGGTCTAGGTGGGGGTTTTAACAACAACGATAAAACATTCTCTTTCATTAAAATTACTTGAATACTCTTAACCTAAAATTTCCTCCACCCACACTTAAACTTTTAAAATTAGGAAGAACCTGTACATTATTAAACATGGAAAGAGACATTAATTGATGTTCAGGGTGTGGTCCATCCTGGAAAGGGCAATAAGGCATTGGAATGGAAGCACACAACACAGTGTCTTCCATCTGGCATTCTGATGGTCGTTCCTCCCCAATGGGAGGGATTAAAACCTCACGTGCGGATGCAAAGCTTGTCCTGGTTTGATTACAAGGATTCAAGGGTCCTCTCTGGTGCCCATCTCTAGGAATTTTCGGACGCGCTCCTAAATTCCTATCTTCAGTTGAGGCAGCCTCTGGAACCGCCCTGTATGTCAATGTAGTCACAGATGGATATGTCCTACTCATGGCGTGCTCTGAATTAGTCGCAGACATCAGGGGTACTTTGATATGTGAAGCTACTATTCGTTGAGCCAATGGCGCCTGCGAACCATCGTCCAAAATGGTTGCTAAAGTTTCTATCACATTTGCAACCTTACACTCAACATAAGAGTCTCTTAAGTTTTTAGCAGAAGTCATTGACGTCATCAAGGGAGCTAAAGTTTTTATGGCCTGATCTATAATGGCTTCGACAGCAGGTGGCGCAGTGTCAACTTGGCCATGCCGGTTTAACGAAGAAGAAGGGACATTCAAATCAGGCAGTCTATTATCCCCCATTCTCCACTTATCATCTGAAATAGGGGTTTTAGGAAAGGATTGAAAGTCTCTTACCGATCCGGTGTTTTCTAAGGCTTCGATCTTCTTTCCTTTAGCTGTCATTACGACTGGATTCTTTAATGATTCGGTAAAGTCAGCAATCGGATTCTGACTTGTTATGGGCAATCCTAAAAATTGAAGGATTGCTTTCCTAAATTCATCATCCACCTCTAATTTTGTTTTCAAGACCTGAAGTGGCGTTCTTCCAGTCTCTACTTCTTTTGGTGATGATGGTTTATTCACTGCCTTAGGCACTTCAGAAGTTAAAGCTTCTGCTTCAAAACCTACAGCTCCACTGCACTCTAAATTAATTAAGGTTTGGGGTTTTTCAGCCAAAGCATTTTTGGCCTGAGCCCCAGACAGTTCACTTTGTGACTTCATGTTTTTTGCTGCTGCCCTAGTCAATATCTTTTCAACTGCAGACCTTTCAGTCTAGCGCATTACCACATGAGCGTAGGTTCGTTAAACCATCCTCTGCTACCAACTGTTACGAAGTGGGGTTGAGGGGTACCCCGGACCGTGAACCAGCTCATGAACAAACACACTGGGACTGAAATAAATCTGACAAAGGCGTCTTGTGTAAAAATATAGTTTACTTTAAACATTTAAAAGGCACTATGTCTTTAAAAAAGCACATTAGTAACAAAGTCTTATCTTGGTTATGTGAAGCCAGGCTATCCCCCTAGATTCCTCTCCACAATACCGAAACAGTTCACAAGAGAAAAAAATCTAACAAGACATTAAGCAGCTTCGGTGTCGATACATCATCGAGGTAGTAGAAGGGCAGCAGCATAAACTTCACAGCTAAAAAGTCACCTGAAGAAAAAACAATTTCAATCAGCAAACGTAGCTTGAAGCTTGTGGGAGGAAGAATGTCCAGCAGCAGCAGTCCTGATGATGGCTTGCGTGCTTCAAAACAGCAAAAGGCAAGCATCCGTAGGAGTATCTCGGCAACAGCGTCTGGAGTCCTTATCTGTGTTCTCCTCCCTTCTGTAACGTTGCATTGAGCTCTGCATCCAGCTTCCAGTAGGAGCTTCTGCATCTAGGCCTAAACAGCGTTTAGGCCCGAGTAGCAAGCGAAAAGGTCCTTGCTTATATGGGGAGTTAACTTGCAATTAACTAGGGTGGGAAAGGCTTGCAGGTAATTGCAAACAGGAGATGGCTTGATTGAAACCAGACTGTTTGTGACTGATCAAGTAGCCACAGCAATCCTGAAAACACTCATGACAGTTTCAAATTTTTTTACTACCGGTTCTGTGGGTGTGGCTTGTTTGGTGGGTGTGGCTTGGTGGTGATGTGACTGGGCATGGCTTGGTGGGCATGTGACTGGGTGGGTGTGGCTTGGGCGTGTGACTGGGTAGGCGTGACCAACTTGACATCACTCATGTCAAGAGTTAGGGTGCCTGGCCTCTCCTCGCCTCAAAGGCCTCAATGAGATACAATTTCCCTGTCTTATTTATTTGCTACTACTGCTGCTACTATATTATTTATTCCAAAATATACTATTTAATCCTATATATATATGCCATATGTGCACATACATATTACGTAGAATAAAGTGTGTATAGGCACACAAAAAGGTACATTGTCTACTATATATACTGTATGTGTATGTACACACAGAGAGAGCTCTTCTAAGACTATACACATTCAACCTCACTTACTACATTTGGAAAAACACACCCAGAGTCCACTTTCTGCTCCACATTTAACTATAACTTCTGTATATTTAGAACATTACACACACCTTCAGATGTTCTTCCCTAGCTTGCACGTGACTGTTAGAGCCAGGAGAGGTGTTGGATTGAGTAAAATGTGGTGAAACTCACTTTAAAACGCTCTTGCTTAGCAACCAAAATTGTGTTCATAAGTCAAGGACTATCTCTGCCTTCCTCTACATGGCAGCCTTGTCCTAGTAAATCCCTTCTCCTTTCTGGCAATTTTCCTCTCTGTTAGAGGCACCAAAATAATCCAGACGATATAAGGTTTCCTGCTGGAGTAGAGGGTTGGACTAGATGGCCTCCAAAGTGCTTTCCAGCCCTGGATTGCTGTCCTGCTTCAAAGCGTCTTCTGAAGCCACGTCTAGTGCCAGGGTTTGGGGTTCTTCCTTCCTCTTCTTTCTCTCTCTCTCTCTCTCTCTCTCTCTCTCTCTCTCTCTCTCTCTCTCTCCCTCCCTCCCTCCCTCCCTCCCTCCCTCCCTCCCTCTCCCTCTCTCCCCCTTCCTTCCTCTTCTTTCTTTCTTTCTTTCTTTCTTTCTTTCTTTCTTTCTTTCTTTCTTTCTTTCTTTCTTTCTTTTTCTTTCTTTCTCTCTCCCCCTTCCTTCCTTCCTTTCTCTCTCTCTCTCTTTCTTTCTTTGTCTCTTTCTCTTTCTTATCTCTCTCTCCCTTCCTCTTTCCTTCTTTCTCTTTCTTTCTCTTTCTTTCTCTCTTTTTCTTTCTTTGTCACTTTCTTTTATCTCTCTCCCTTCCTCTTTCTTTTTCTTTGTCTCTTTCTTTCCTTCCTTCCTTCCTTCCTTCCTTCCTTCCTTTTCTTGTCTCTCCCCTCCTCTCTTCCTCTCTTTCTCTTTCTTTGTCTTTGCCTTTTCTTTCTTTTCTCTCTCTTTCTCTCTCTCTTCCTCTTTCCTTGTCTCTTTCTTTGTCTCTCTTGCCTTCCCTTCCCTTCCTCCTGAAACACCAGCAAAACATACCACTTTGCTCCTGAAGAACTCTGGGAGTTGAAGTCCACACGTCTTAAAGTTACCAAGATTGGAGACCCCTGGCCTAGGGGAACAATCCACGTTGCTTAAAAAAACCAAAAAAACCCCAAAACTATCCATGTCGCATCTGTTTTAGGGGAGGAGGTTCAATTCATTGCCCAGTTAAAAACTGAAATTAAATGCTCCAGGCTGACAGCATTGCTTCCAATGACATTCGGCTCCAGATAAGATCGGGCTTTTTTTTTTTTTTTTTTTTTTTTTTTTTTTTTGCATGAAGGAGGAACACGGAGCAAACAAAAAAAAAAGAGCCTCCAGTCTCCAACAAATGCTGAAGTGGCCATCCCCAGTGCTGGATGCCGGGTACGCCTCATTTTTGTCAGACCGCTACCTCTTTGGGGCAAGGGTTGCTTTCTCCTGTGTGCTGCTTAGAGAGTCCAAGCAATGGGTGATAACCTTGTTTGATTGGTCAGAGACTGAGTTGTAATTTGAATGTTTGGTCATGCCTCCTCCTTCCTGTTTAGACTCAGTTTGTTAACTCAGTCAGCCTAGAGAGACATATTCTGGATATCTCCACTGCTTGGACTGATTTAGAAACACAGCAGAAAAATTCTTTGTTAAAAGGCTACATTTCGGCTGGGAAGCAGTTTCTGGCACTGAGCCCAGCCTAGCGCTGAAGAGCTGAGCTGTGGGGCTCTGCGCCTGCGTTTTATTCTGCAGAGAGGCCTGCACGGCGCGTGGAGCCTCCAACCTGTTATTGGATCATTCTGGACCTGGTACTGTGAGTTTTGGCTGTGGATTGGTGCGGGGAGAGCCGTGGTGTCGGCTCTGCGCATTGATTAGCTGGACAAGGTCCGTGGTGTCGGATTCCAGCTCCCTAGGCAGGCTGTGTTGGTATTCACGCTTAAAGCCTTGGTGTAGGCTCAGCGCCATCTTGGATTTCCCCCCTATAGCAGCCTTTATTCCACTTTTCAAGCCGTGGTGTCAGCTTGGTTTGATTGCAGCCCTTAACTGTCCTACACACTGGGGTTTTTGAACACCAGGGAGGTGATTTCAAGGCAATTGGCAGCAATTACCAGTGGTTTTACAAAAGAGAAATTTTTGGCTGATTCACAATTTCCTTGTGCTTTCTAATGGCGTCTCGTAGTAGATCTCCTTCTCATTCCTCTGCCTCTCCCTCCAACAGGCATCAAGCCTTGGAGGCTTCAGTTACAAAAAAGGGGAAATCTAGATCCAGGATACCAGGTACCAGATCCCAGATCCCAGTCATCTATTCAAGCCTCAACTTCATCTGCATCTGATAAGGATGCCATGGGGTGACAACCTGTCTTAGATAAACAGTTTGAAATTGCTAAGAAAAGGGCAGAGGCTAACAAAGCTCCTACTTCTGCTTGCAGCAGGGAAATAACTGCCTCATTAAACAAGGAAACTGACCCAACCGGGTCAGTTTGGTTGGTCTCCCAATGCCTCCGCTCACTAAGCAACTGCAGACAGCAGATATGGCTGCTCCCTTAGGTACAGCCATTCCTGAAAAAGGTTCCTCACAGCAGCACAGGGGCTCCCATGCCTCAGCTTCCTTCACACTTACAACGGCGGGGTTCCGCCCCAAGGAAGGCCAGGACACTGCACTGTCACAGGACTTGCGATATGATTGCCCAAACTATTACTAGGGGCATTGATGTTGCTCTTATGCAATGGGGTTTTTCAGCCCCACTGCCAGCGACAGACCCGAATCCAAGAGCCATTGCACCTGTGGATCTGTCAGGCAGAGAGTACATTCTAGACTCTCGTTCCCCTTCACCTTCGCAACAAAGTGACTTGTCCTTTCACAGCGAAGAAGGGGAGGTGCTGGATTATAATTTTTCTGAGGATGAAAGGTTTATCTGTGAGAAAGCCCCTGTCACAGGTCTGTTTCATCATGATGTATTTAAAATGTTATTGTACAAGGCAAAGACAGCTGCCAATATGGGGGCATTGATTGGGCAACTTGAGGGATCCTCGGACCCTCAAGATTCCATGGCTCTTCTTTTTACTGAGCCTGTCACAGAGCAAGAGATGGTTCCATCCCCTAAGCTTTTTGTAGACATCATACAACAACAGTGGAATCAGCCCGGGTCCATCTCTATCCCTAGTGGCATGGATCGGAAAATGTATACGGTGGAACAAGAACTTGAGGATCTCCTCACACTTCCATACGTTGATGTTCCAATGGCCAGTTTGGCATCCTCCAACATTTCCCTTCCGATTCAGCTGACAGCCTGAAGTTGGGAGATCATAGGGCGGTATTGTGTCCCAAGCCCACGTAGTTAGTATTTAATACAAAACAGTTCCAAAAAACAAACAGATTTTATTAAAACAGCTGAGAATTAACTCATTCTCAGCGTATTCCAAATTAAATGAAAGCAAAGTTCTCAAAACACCATTCTTCAGTTTATCTCTGACCTTGGGATAATTAGGCAAACTGCCAAAGGCTTTTCTTAGCAACAGTTTAGGAACGGAAGACACTGAGAAGAAAGAAATACATCCAAACACGAAGCAAATCTCTCAACTGTTGTTTTCCGGCAAAGAGGCCAAGAGTCGTTGCTGGTCTTTTAAGCCTTATGGGACGGGCCAATCATCTCTTGGCCTACTCCCGAGTCGTCCTCTCTGCTTTAGCTGCTCCTGCCTTCTGGCAGCTCTTCTCATACGTGCACTAGGAACAGGCTCCTCCTGTTCCTCTGCCTCTCTACTGTCAGCCTCTGGAGGCTCCGAAGTCTGCGCATCACTCCCTGATGGCCCCGGTCCCATCTCTGCCTCCAACGCAGAGCCCTCATCTGGGCCTTCCCCAGCCTCCAGGACTGGCCCATGTTCTTCCTCAGCCTCATTGCTATCCGACTCCGCTGTCAGCTCCGCAGGCTGCGGGCGGACCGCAACAGGCAGAGCTTGCTGCTCGTAAGACCCACCAAACGGCCGCCTGGGCCATTCGTTCTGCCACAGTGGCATCCTTTTTCCCTAATTTGGCTTCGTCAAATGCAAGGCAGGGTGTCACCTGAGGACATCTGCTTGCATCAGGACTTGAATAAACTAATTGCGGTCACAGAATATTCGATGAGGTGATGCTACTCTCACCTCTGCTAAGTTTGCTTCCCAAGCCTTAGCGTCTAATGTCCAGATGCCTCCTATCGCTGAGGCACTGGCAGGCCGACATGACATCTAAATGCCGCCTGGCAGTGGTCCCCTTCAAGAGTGGTTCCCTCTTCGGGGAAGCCTTAGAACCTGCCTTCGATCCTCTCTCAATACCCATGGGTGTGTAGCTTTCTAAAAGGGCCCTCCACCAGTTCACAGATCCCTTCTTGGGATGTGCACCTCGTATTGCAAGCTCTCACGTCTGTTCCGTTTGAGCCGTTGAGTTCCGCTCCTCTCAGACTTCTGCCCTTGGGGCCCTGGGAAAGCACAGGCTTTCCGGATGGGACTTACAGAAGTCCAACTAAAGCGCAGTGCTCCAAAAGACTTTCTCTCCCAGGCAAGAAGCAGCAGGGGTCAGAAGCAGCAGCCACTGACCTGGAGACCACGTGTTTTCCGCTGACCTGTTTTCTCTCCCCAGCTCTCTTGCTGGGAGAGAGAGTGAGTTCTTTGCAGCACTGCACTTTGGGGACCCATCCGGAAAGCCAGGCACAAAGAAACAGCCTGGTTGAAGGCCGGTACTTTCAGCGTCCATGAGGAATGACTCCTCGGCCCCAGCCATGCGTGTGAAATGAGGGCACAGAGATGGACCCAGCCAAAGTACAAACTGTCCTAGGCCGCAGACAGCTACAGAGTTTCCTAGGATTCACAATTTTTTGCAGGCAATTCATCCCCTCCTTCGCAAGAATTGCCAAACTCATGACAGACCTCCTCAAGATGGGAGGTCCAGGGGTGAAGCCCCTCCAGTAGGATCTAACTTACCAAAAGGCATTTGGAACACTAAATGGACTTTTTGCAAAGGAACTGGTGCTGAAGCATCCGGACCCTGAACAACCCTTCGTCATCCAAGCAGACGTCAGCGATGTGGCAGTGGGAGCAGTGCTACTCCACTGAAGTGCTACTCCAAAGAAATAGCCAAGGAAAGTTACAGCCCTGCGCCTATACCTCCCGTAAACTCACAGACACAGAGAGGCGATGGGCTGCAAAAGAAGGTTTTGCGGTAAGGTGGGCATTACTAACCTGGTGCCACCTACTGGAAGGTGGGGGGAGAAACCATTTGAAGTCTGGACTGAACATAAAAATCTGGAGGTCCTTAGGACGCCACAGAAACTATCGCCGAAACAAGTCTCCTGGGCCCAATATTTCAACCAATTCCACTTCGTGCTGAACATATCCCCGTGGGAAGGAATTTCCTAGTTGACCTCTCCCTCTCCCTCATGCCCCAGAACAAATGCGAACAGGAGGAGGTAGTAGACACCATCATGAACTGCCCCCGGACATACGCAAGATCTCTGACCTCCGAGTTTTCCGCTCTTAAGACCCTGCTCTTCCGACAGGCAGGGGCTAGCTTCATAATTGAGTTTTAAATTCGGAATTCTTAAATTTTTGGGTTTTTTAGCTAATTGGCCTTGAATGTAATATTTTTAATAATTTTTAAATTTAAATTGTGATATTTGTATTGTGTTTTTACCTGGCTGTACACCGCCCCGAGTCCTTCGGGAGAGGGATGGTATAGAAATAAAATTATCCTATCCTATCATCCCCCCTATTCAAACAGCAGCCCAAGTGACCCCCAGATGACAACGCCACGACTGGCAAGACCGACCCGCAAGTGACCTAACCACGAAACTCAAAACCGAACTGCTAGTACACCCTTGGTTCCGTGACAACCAACACATCTTGACAAAAAGGGATGACCTAGTGTGCAAGGGAACGAAACCCTACATCCCAGAGTCCCTACACACCTTAATCCTCCAACAAAGCCACAATGCCAAATCGTCGGGCCACATATTGGGGGGGAGGGGGAAACAGGGTCAGAGGCAAAGCTTGAATTAACTGAAATCAGAGTTGACTCCACCTGGTCCGTGCCTAATAAATAACTGGATGTCTTTTGAAGCTCCTAATAAATAACTGGATGTCTTTTGAAGCTTGACTTGAGGTTCATGATTTAATTAGGGCATTTGTCAGAATCCTGACAGGACAATTGGGAAGATGTAAACTGGAAAGTATATAGACTGTAAAGTATACCTTTATAGCTTTTAGGGACTAGAAAACTTGGAGGAACAATTTTGGGATTGATAAATTTTATTAATAATTGACTTTTTGGGAGTTTTCAGATATTCGGATACTGGAATATTAGAGACACATTGAGAATTTTTAAAGATATTAATTTGGTACAAAATGACTCAGCAGGAGACAAAGTTTTATGAAGAAATGTTAATGATGACTAAAAGTTTTTATGAAAGTGTGATAAAGAATCTTAAGGAGATGATGGGATTGTCCAAAGATACAAGAAGTGAATGTAGAAGACCCTCAACAAATGGTGGGAAAAGATGAACAAAATATTCAGAGGACAGATGAGAAATCAGAAGGAGGAGCAGACAAACCAAAATAAGCTACAAGAAAACAAAAACAAAATAAGCTACAAGAAAACAAAAGCTACAAGCTACAAAAATAAGCTACAAGAAAAATAAGCTACAAGAATTGTAAGCTCTTAAGGAATTATCTGTTCGATTCTTAGTATTTATTATTGTCTTTTCACAGTTTTTGTTTTCTTGTAGCTTATTTTGGTTTGTCTGCTCCACCACTCCTTCTGATTTCTCATCTGTCCTCTGAATATTTTGTTCATCTTTTCCCACCTTCCCAATTGTCCTGTCAGGATTCTGACAGATGCCCTAATTAAATCATGAACCTCAAGTCAAGCTTCAAAAGACATCCAGTTATTTATTAGGAGCTTCAAAGCTTCAAAAGACATCCAGTTATTTATTAGGCACGGACCAGGTGGAGTCAACTCTGACTTCAGTTAATTCGTGCTTTGCCTCTGACCCTGTTTCCCCCTCCCCCCAATATGTGGTCCGACGATTTGGCATTGTGGCTTTGTTGGAGGATTAAGGTGTGTAGGGACTCTGGGATGTAGGGTTTCGTTCCCTTGCACACTAGGTCATCCCTTTTTGTCAAGATGTGTTGGTTGTCACGGAACCAGGGGTGTACTAGCAGTTCGATTTTGAGTTTCATGGTTAGGTCCCTTGCGGGTCGGTCTTGCCAGTCGTGGTGTTGTCATCTGGGGGTCATTTGGGCTGCTGTTTGAATAGGGGGGATGATAGGATAGGATAGGATAATTTTATTCCTATACCGCCCCTCTCCCGAAGGACTCGGGGCGGTGTACAGCCAGGTAAAAACACAATACAAATATCACAATTTAAATTTAAAAATTATTAAAAATATTACATTCAAGGCCAATTAGCTAAAAAAACCCAAAATTTAAGAATTCCGAATTTAAAACTCAATTATGAAGCTAGCCCCTGCCTGTCGGAAGAGCAGGGTCTTAAGAGCACAGCGGAAAACTCGGAGGTCAGAGATCTTGCGTATGTCCGGGGGCAGTTCATGATGGTGTCTACTACCTCCTCCTGTTCGCATTTGTACTGGGGCATGAGGGAGAGGGAGAGGTCAACTAGGAAATTCCTTCCCACGGGGATATGTTTCAGCCCGAAGTGGAATTGGTTGAAATATTGGGCCCAGGAGACTTGTTTCGGCGATAGTTTCTGTGGCGTCCTAAGGGTCTCCAGATTTTTATGTTCAGTCCAGACTTCAAACGGTTTCTCCCCCCACTTCCAGTAGGTGGCACCAGGTTAATAATGCCCACCTTACCGCAAAACCTTCTTTTGCAGCCCATCGCCTTTCTGTGTCCGTGAGTTTACAGGAGGTGTAGGCACAGGGCTGTAACTTTCCTTGGCTATTTCTTTGGAGTAGCACTGCTCCCACTGCCACATCGCTGGCGTCTGCTTGGATGACGAAGGGTTGTTCAGGGTCCGGATGCTTCAGCACCAGTTCCTTTGCAAAAAGTCCATTTAGTGTTCCAAATGCCTTTTGGTAAGTTAGATCCTACTGGAGGGGCTTCACCCCTGGGCCTCCCGTCTTGAGGAGGTCTGTCATGAGTTTGGCAATTCTTGCGAAGGAGGGGATGAATTGCCTGCAAAAATTTGCGAATCCTAGGAAACTCTGTAGCTTTCTGCGGCCTAGGACAGCTTGTACTTTGGTTGGGTCCATCTCTGTGCCCTCATTTCACACTTGGTAGCCCAGGTAGTCTAGCTGTTTGTTATGAAATTTGCATTTTGACAGCTTGATCTACAGGTTTGCTGCCAGATGTTTTTCCAGTATCTGGTAGACCAGGGGTATGTGGTTCTCCATGATATCAGTGTAGACAAGGATGTTGCACAGGTAGACAAGGACCCCCTTATAGAGGTGCTCATGCAGCACCTCGTTTATTAACTGCATAAACACCGCCAGGGTCCCCTGCAGTCCGAATGGCATTACCTTGAATTGGAAGCTCCCTAGGGGTCAGTTGAATACTGTTTTCCATTCATCTCCCTCCCTGATGCGGACTCGGTAGTATGCTTCTCTGAGGTCTGATTTGGTAAATGTCAGGTTCCGAATCAGGATAAGAAAATAAATCGCAGACAACAGGGTGGATGTTGTTCTAAAGTTTTATCTTCCTAAATTTGGCACGCTCCGACAATCACCCAGTGCAATTATAGTGAAATATTGTCAGCTCTAACCTTATCGTGGTTTCTCTTCCCATTTTAAACATAATGCTACTCCCCCCCTCCCAGATTCCACCCCAAATCCCTGTGCTGATTGGAGGGCTCCAGCTGCCTTCCTCCGGCCAGTAATTCAGTGCAATTAGTCCTGGTTCATTGGGGCCATTCCGATCGGGATAGGTCTGGTAAGCCTCCGTTAATGCTGCTAACACAGCCGGCACCTCATCCACACAAGTGCAGTCCTATCTGCCCTCAGCTGGAGGCCTTGTGAACAGGTGAAGGAAGAGGATTTCACCGTCTGTATGCAGGAGGAGGCAAGTGACGGCAAGGCAAGATATCCGGGCAGGAATGTGGGCTGCACACACTGTCTCCCTCCGTTCCCACCGGAATGACAGCCCCAACGACGTGGGCTGACAGTAAAGAGTTTTCCCTTGGCTAGGTGAGATAGCATGTCCTTCATGAGATGGAGGGGGTATAGGTAGTGTACCCACATGTAGCTTCGACCTTTGCTTCTCCCTCTAGGCCCCCCAGCAATGGTATTCACCATGGCTCTGTGCAATTGGTAGAGGTGGTCGTAGTGCTCTAGGTGGACTCTAGCAGAGTCAAGGAATAGAGCCAGTTGATCTGAGTCCCTATCAAATTTTCCCCTGAATTGTGTTGGTTTGTTCATCCCTGCTCCTCCCTCGCCATGTTGGGCCCCGAGTTCCTGTGCTTGATGTGTTTGGCAGTCTCTCTCGGATCTGGTTTGGAGGGAGTGGTGGGGCCTCCTCCCTTCAGTTTGCCTGTTACACAAGGGAACCACTGGCAGCAGCCTCTGGCTCATTCTCCCTCTGGGTAGTGGAGAAGGAGGGCTGCATTCCCATCTGCTTCTCCTTGCTTCAAAGGGCTCAGTTGTAACCTCCCTCTCTTTTGGGTGGCACAATGGCTCCACATCATGAATGGTGGTTTGTTCAAATTTCTCCCTCAGCTGTTCTAAGGATCCCCCCCCCAAGGGTTCCATCAGAGTTTTTGGGAGTCTGGCACCTTTCCAGTCTATCATCCATTCCACTCTTCCTAGCTCACTCAGGGGTTTCCCCCAGCCCTGGGCTCTGAGGTGGGGGAGTTCAACCTCAGCCACGTTACGGATTTTTCCACCAATATTCATCTTTTCTTGTTTCTGTCCTTGCAATGGGCATCTCAGCTTTGATATCCAGGGAGGGCTGCCATTTGGTTCCGTTTGGGCTGCTGTTCCTGGAGTTCTGCGGGGAGGGAGCATGTTCTACCCTGCTCAGGGTCGCCTGGAACAGGCTCTCTTCAGATAGTCCTCTGCCATGGTAGCCTGAGTTCCTCTCCATGCACACCAGGTGTCTGGGAGTGGATGGAGAGTCGGGGGCTCAGGAATCCTGGTCATTTTTATTAGTTTTGAGAGAGTTGGCTCACTGTCAGGGTTCTGACAGATGCCATAATTAAATCATGATCCTCAAGCCAAGCTTCAAAAGAAATCCAGTTATTTTTGTTATTTTTTAAAAGTTTTTTATTTCTATCCTACCTAACTTCTAATCATGTCACCTACCTAAAAAAAAGAAAATAAAAAGAGAGAAAAGGGAAAGCAAATCAAAACAACAACAGAGAAGAAAAATCATCTATCCATTGTCCCTTGCCCGCTTCAATACTTTAATTGCTATGCTTTTTTAAAAACTTGGCTCCCAAATTCCTCTCCTGGATCTCTATCTCTGTCAGAATCTGCTTCTTGGCTGTTCAATCTAGGTATTTCTTCCACCCAGGGGTGAAATTCAGCAGGTTCTGTCAGGTTCTGGAGAACTGGTAGCGGAAATTTTGAATAGTTTGGAAAACCAGCAAATACCACCTCTGGCTGGCCCCCGAGTAGGGTGGGAATGAAGATTTTGCAATATCCTTCCCCCAGGAGTGGGGAGGGAATGGGGGATTTTGCAGTATCCTTCCCCTGCCATACCCACCAAGCCACACCACGCCCACCAAGCCACGACCACAGAACCAGTAGCAAAAAAAATTGAATTTCACCACTGCTCCCACCTCTACCCTCTTCCACTGCCTAGTTCCCAAAATTTCTGCCCAGGCCTCTATCTCCCTTTCAAACGTCTTTTCCAACTCTCTTAATACATTTTCCCCCTGATTTAATTCATCAATCACTCTTATTTCCATTGTTATCTCCTCTTTGTCATCTTCTTCCTTCGTTTCTTCTGCTGACTCCTTTTCTTGGAAGTCTTGTTCTTTATTCATCATCCCTTGTATGGTGTTTTCCATTTTTTCCATAATCTTAAATCCTTTCTCCATGGTATCTTTTGTGTTTTGGAAGAGTAACGCCATCTCCTTCGAAATTCCACCCTTTTCTGTCTCATAAAGCATCTTGTTTTATTTTTTTAAAAATTCAACTTTTGTCCAACAATCCAAGAACTCTTTATTCAGTCCTTGAGTTGCCCTTCAGGGAGTGCACTAGTCCCAGTTTTTTATATCCCATCGATAAACAATCAGGTCAATTTAGATAATCCCAAAAATTATCCAAAGCTTCTTTACATCCCTTTTACAGGTTCAATCTTTTAGCAAAGGGGTGGGTAATTGTGGCTCTTTTACAACCTATGGACTTCAACTCCCAGAATTCCTGAGACAGCCAAACTTGGCTGTTTCAGGAATTCTGGGAGTTGAAGTCCTCAGGTTGTAAAAGAGCCACAATTGTCCACCCCTGTTCTAGCATAACATTCAGGGGTCCCTTTAGTTAAGACGACTTCCTTATTTTCATATTTGGATCTCCAGTAGTCATAAAGTAGTTAAAAGTATTCCAATAGCTATTTTAACAATCCTTCATGTAATTTTTCCTTTCATCAGCTGGTGGCACTCTCAGCTTAAATTTCAGTATTACCACTAATCAAGCAATCTTATAGTTGTAGACCAATTATAAAAGCAGAATAAGTTTTGTGAGTAAACGGTTCCAGCATTTTAAAATGCCTTCCCAGTACCATGTCTTCCCAATTTGAGTCCAATTTTCTGTATATTTCAAAGTTTGTTATTTTTCTCTTCTACACCCCTCATTTCTGGTCTGGTAGTTTCTCAGAGTGCTCAGACGCCGCTTAAAAAGATAATTCTGAGCAAATAGTTCTAAATTGTTCCTTGTTAAATTTAAAGCAAAAGGAAATCCTCTCCCCCAGTTCCATCACTGTTCACCTACTTCGCTCCAGCACCAGTCTTAGATGTTCATCAGTTGTCCCAGCTTTGTAGCAGCCATCTCTTGCTGCCTCTTCTTCTTGCTGTGGCTGAGAGGGAAAAGAAACCCCAAGTCAGATAGGAGAGCTGTGACTCTCCTCGACTTCACAGGGTGCCCCTCTTTGCTTTACCACCCATACAGGGCAGCTTTGGCTCCTCTCAGAGCCCACAAACAGGGAGAAGTCAGCATAGTGAATGCGGAAACCCGTTCACTGTGTCTAAGGGCACCGTGACATCAACTGGAAGTCAGAAATCCAGTTATTTATTAGGAGCTTCATGTCGGCATTGACCAGGTGGAGCCAACTCTGACCTCAGTTAATTAGCGCTTTGCCTCTGACCCTGTTTCCCCCTCCCCCCAACATGTGTCATTAGTCATATTACCCAACAAAGCAATTTTGTGGGTTGTAAAAGTCACTCCTTCCGACAACTGTGGGTTTCTGTGGAGATGACCTCGACGTATTGGTTGGAATATGCTTTCTTTTGACTGAGATGCCAGTTCCTTGATGCAGCTTTGAACTTTGCTTTCCCATCCCCCTTGCCTATGGCAACTCGAGAGCAGGTCAGGGAGGCTTCAGAATTGACATGTCCAAATTTTAAAGTCTTATTTGTCTTTTCTTGTTTTTCTCTTTCTTTTTTCCTTCCCCCTCCCCCTTTCTTTCTCTTCTTTTGCCTCATAGGATGATCTATCAAATAATGTTAGTGAATCAAATCCAGCTTGGCCCACCAGGTTTCCTAAAATCTGTCAAATTAAACTTTCAACGAACAGTTCAATAAGGTTTTGATATTTATTGTTCTTTTTTTTCAATTTTTTATTGTTTAAAAAAGAAAAACAACAGTAAAATACAAATAAACTTAAATACAATAAAACAATACGAAATACAAACCAACATCAAAAAGAACATAAATTTGTTGCATCGGTGGATTATTTTCCTGTTCTACCTGTTTTCCTCTATACATGTCTATTTTATGTATTCGTTTATTCACATAGTTATACACAAATCAATTGTAATTTACTTCTTGCTTAGCTATCTGTGGCTCCTGCTTAGACATTCAGGCTACATTATTTTTCTATATTTATCTTTCCCTCTAACCAGGAATACCATCTCTGCCAAACGAAATAGTATTCAGAATCATCTTTCTCTTGTAATTGCTTTGTAAGTCTGTCCATTTCTGCGCATTCTGTTATTTTGGCAACTAGTTTGTCTTCTGTTGGCAGTTGTTCAGATTTCCAATTTTGAGCATACAGTATGCGTGCCGTTGTTACGATATGTACAATGAGATATTTTATTTCCTTAGTAAATTGTGGGGTAATTATTCCAAGTAGAAAAAATTCCGGTCTCATTTCAACTTTCTGTTTCGTTATTTCTTCAATCATTTTCTTGATTTCTTGCCAGTAATGTTGTGCCTTTCTGCATGACCACCAGAGATGGTAGTATGACCCCTTCTGTGACTTGCATTTCCAACACATTGGTGACACATTTGGGAACATTTTAGCTAAACGTGCCAGTGGTTGATGCCATCTGTAGAACATCTTATAAAGGTTTTCTTTGTAAGGTATAGACATTGTCATCTTATAATTTTCTTTCCATAATTTATCCCACTTATCCAATTCAATAGTATATCCAATGTTTCTTGCCCAAGTTATCATATTTTCTTTCACAGTCTCCTCCTCTAATTTGTATTTTATTAGGTAATTATAAATTTTGGTTATCATTTTCTCATCCGTACTTTTTAATATCTTGTCTAATTCATTTGGTTCATTTTGAAACCTGAATTTTGCCCGATCTGCTTTGTATCTTGATTTTATTTGGAGATATGGCCACCAGTCAATGTCTATACCCTGGTTCTCGTATATAAATTCCCTTCTTCGCTCAGTAATTCTTGATAGCTCCTCATTTTTTCTATGTCCATTACATTTGGGTAGATCGATGCTTCCATGGTCGATAACCATCTCAGGATTTTAGTATAATGTTGCTTTCTAATTTCTTGCCAGGTTTTGTACAGTGAGCTTCTAATAATATGCTGTTGGAAGTATCTTTGTTGCTTGTCGGCGCCCTCCCACAAGAAAGCGTGCCAGCCTCGGTTCAAATCAAATCCCTCCAGATATAGCATTCTCTTATTTTTTAATTCTATCCATTCTCTTATCCAATTAAGCAATTCTGCCTTATAGTATAGCTCCCAGTCCGGTAAACCAAGGCCTCCCTTTTCGTGGGTATCCTATAGGCAATTTAATTTTTATTCTGGCCTTCCTTCCTTGCCAAATATATTTCGCTATTATTTTATTAAGCTCCTTAAAGAAGTTCTTTCCTGGGCCAATCGGTATCACTTGAAAGAGGTAGAGCAATCTAGGTAGTATATTCATTTTTGCTGACGCTATTTTACCTAAAAATGATAGTTGCAATTTATTCCATGTTTCCAGATCATTTTTAATTTGTTTCATCAATTTAATATAATTATCTTCTCTAATCGTTGTTGCTTTTGCGGTAAGCCAGATTCCTAGGTATTTTACTTTCTTTACAATTTGTATTCCTAATTCTTCCTCTAATTGTGCCTCCTGTGTCTTTGTCAAATTTTTTGTTAAGACTTTAGTTTTTTGCCTATTAATTTTAAGCCCCACCACTCTACTATATTCTTCTATCTTCGCTAATAACTTAGTTCCTGTTGTTTCCAGTTGTTCCACTATGAACACGACGTCGTCAGTGAAGGCTTGCAATTTATATTACTCTTTTCGTATCCTCAAGCCCTTTATTTCTTCTTCCTTCCGTATTTCATTCAATAGACTTCCAATGATATTATGAACAATAAAGGGGATAATGGACACCCTTGCCGTATGCCTTTTTGTATATCCAATTTTTCTGTCATGTTCCCATTAATTGTAATTCTTGCCATTTGGGATGAGTATACTTTCCTAATCATTTTTAGAAATTTATCGCCGAATTCCATAGCCTCTAATTGCAATACAAGAAAGTTCCAATTCAAATTATCGAAGGCCTTCTGCGTGTCTAAAAAAATCAAGGCTACCTGTTTATCAATTCTTTGCTCATAGTATTCAAGGACATTTATGATTGTTCTCATGTTATTTTTAATCTGTCTCCTTGGGACAAAGCCATTTTGATCAGAGTGTATATACTTGTGGATGACTGCCTTCAATCTTTGTGCTATGATTGTCCTGAACAGTTTATAGTCCACATTTAACAATGAGATTGGCCTGTAATTTTTAACTAGTGTTCGCTCAGTGTCTTCCTTATGAATGAGTGAGATAATAGTTTCCGTCCACGATTTAGCGGTTTCTGCTTCTAACAATACATCATTAAAGACCTGGAGTAATAACTCGTCCATCGGACACTGGCACTTTTTATAAAATTCCGCTGGGATTCCATCTGGGCCTGGCACTTTGTTGTTCTTTTGCTTTTTCCGTGCTTCTATCAACTCGGTCATTGTAATTGATCTGTTTAGTGTCTCTCTGTGGGCTTCCTCTAATTTTGAGATATTTGTTTTGTTTAAGTATTCCTTAATATCTTGGTCCTGGGTTTCCTCTTGGGTGTAAAGCTTTTGAAAGGAGTCCTTGACTATGCGCTTTTTATCTGAATTCAAATGGTATGTTTGTCCTGTTTCGTCTTGTAATTGGTATATTATTCTCCTCTCTTTTTCTTTTTTTAATCTATACGCTAACCAGCGTCCTGTTTTGTTTGCATGTTCAAAGTATTTCTGCTTTGCCAGTTTGATTTTGTGTACAATTTCTGCTTGCATAGTTAAATTCAGTTTATGTTTAGCCAGATTTAATTTTTGTTTTATTACTTTATTATCGGGATATTTCTGCAACTGTAATTCATATGTTTTGAGTTCTTCCACTAGGTTGTTCCTTGTTTGTTGTTTATCTCTATTTTTTTTTTGGCTGCATACGCTATGGTAAGTCCTCTTATGTAGGCTTTTGTTGTGTCCCACAGATTCTGTAACGATGTCTGTTCTTTTGTATTTATTTGAAGGAATATTTTTATTTCTTTCTCAATCATCTGTATATATTCTTTGTCCTTTATTATTCCTGTATCCATCATCCATCTCTTTTGTTTTCTATACCCTTTCCACATTATTTTTATAGGATTATGGTCGGCCCAAGTATTCGGTGTAATTTCAATCTCTTGTATTTCCTTCCTGAGATCTGGCGTCATCCAGGCCATGTCGATCCTAGACCATGACTGATGCGGGCTCAAGTAATATGTGTATTGCTTAACTTGTTTGTTTGCCTCCCTCCATTTGTCGTATAGGTGTAATTCTTCGACTATGACCTTGAATGTATCTGGTAGAGTTTTCTTTCTGGTTTTGCTTCTTTTATTACTTCGATAATCGTCTTGTATGTTTGCGATTGCGTTAAAATCCCCGACAATGCAGATGTTTTCATACTCCAAATCTTTAATTGTATCATGCAATTTCTTTAAAAAGTCACTTTAATTTCCATTGGGTGCGTATATGGATACTAGTAAGATTGTCTTCAATTCTGTTTGTATTTCTATTATTAAAATACGTCTTTCTGTATCTGTATATATTTGTTTCGTCTTTAGATGTTTTTTAACATACATTGCGACTCCTTTCTTTTTATGGTCTCCTAGGGACGTGTATAATCTTCCTAATTTTTGATTTTCCAACAATTTTTGTTGTTGTCTTTTGATATGAACTTCTTGTAGTGTTATAATGTCAATATCAAGTTTTTGCAGTTTTGTGAATATGTATTTTCTTTTAATTGGTGAATTGAGTCCATTTATATTAATCAAAATTATTCCTAATTCTCTTTCCATCTCTATTGGTTTATCTGTTTGTTATTTTCAGTTTTGTTGTGTTTCTAGTAACTCTTTGTATCTTCTCCCTCGCTCCCTCTCTCTCCATTTTTTCTCTCTCTGCTTTTCTTTTATCTTCTTGATCTTCTTCTTCTCTTTCTGTCCGCTGTGTCTCATGTCTCCTGGATTCCGCTTTTTCTCCTCTTTCCTGCTCTTCTTCGCTGATGAAATGTTGTTCAAAAAAGTCTTGAGCCTTTTCTAAGCTATCAATCCTGTACTTTCGTTCCTCCCAAGAGATAAATAATCCTTCCGGTAGTAGCTAACAGAATTTTATTTTAAATTTGTTCAGCTGCGTAGTTAAGAAATTATAGTTCCTTCTTTGGTCTCTTGTTCTTCTCGGTATTTGTTTGAGAGTTAGAATTTCTTTTCCTTTGTACATCATTGTCTCTTCTCTCATTTTCCTGTAAATCTCTTCTTTTATCGATTTCTTCATAAATCTAATATGTATTTCCTTTGGTAGTTTATTTCTTCTTGCATAGTTAGTGTGGACTCTATAAATTTCGTCTATTCCGTTTCTTAGCACTTCCTTATCTCTTTGGGTTACCTTTGCCAATATCTCAATCATTATATCCCCTAGATCCTCATCCTTTTGTTCTTCCACATTTTGAAACCTTAAATAAAAGAATGATTTTTCCATTTCAAGATAGGTTAATGAATCCTCCATTTCCTTATTAAACGCCCCTTGATCTTGTTCCATCCTCTCCATTCTCTTAGCTGTGTGCTCAATTCTTTCTTCCGCTTTATGAATCCTCTGCTCATTTTCCATTATATTCTGTTGAATTTTTTCTATTTTTTCATTCATATTCTTAATATTGTCTTTTATTTCACCCACATCCAACCTCAATTCTTCGTGGTTTTTCCTTGTCTCTTCATGATTGTGGGCCATCGCTTCTTGCATTCTGTTCATTCCTTCCTGGATCATTGCTAATGCAGCATGGATATTTTGCATGCTAAGAGCGGGGCTCGTCTTGTCCTTTTCCGTGGTTTCAGTTACCTTTTGTTGGGCCGGGGAAGCCATAAGTATCATCTGGCTTGAGGGTGTTTTCTTGCTTGTTTTAGTAGTTGTTACTGAGCTTGTAGTTGCCATTAGTATTTTTTGTTTTATTATTTCCCAACGTTTCATATACTGATCACTGTTTCTAAATCTGTTTATCAAGTTTCCACCCAAATTTTCTCCTTTTTTCAATATTCTTTCAGTATTTTTCAGCAATATAGAATATCAATAAGGAAAATTAAAATGAGGGAGTGAGGGAAAAGTATAATATTCTAACAATTCATCATCAGTTAGTTATCGTTACTATTAAATATTTAATTACCTAATATATCTCCTATGTTATTAAATAAATATCAATTAGATAAATATCAAGTACTATTAATTTCTAATTCTTATAGTATAAATATATAGGTACAGTATATATAAATATAGTAAATGTAGTGTAATTTAAATCCTTAAACTCTAAACATATGATAACAAGATAATAAACTGATAATTCACAGGATAAATATTAAATTAGACCATCCACTTTTAAGTAAAAGTTCAGAACGATATATATATTACTTCCTGATCACTGATGTTAGACGATCTTGATTACTGATTTTTTACGCTATTGATTTTCCAATCAGCCAGTGTCTTCTAGTTTAAGTGTCCTTCAGTCCAGTCCAGCTCTAAATATCCAAGTTTCCAATATTGAAGAATATTATTCAAGTATTCCAATGTCCAACGTTCATCCCGCTCTCCTAATTCCAGATAAAGAAATCTTCTCCGTTGCTCCTTCTTTGGGTGTCCCGAATCCCAAAGTAAATAGTCAATATCCAGTAAAGGTCCAATAAATATCCAATCAATGTCCAAAGCAGTCTCCTCCCAAAGTAACAAAGTCTCAAAATGTCCAAGTGTTATCCAAATGATCCAAAATTCTTAGTCCAAATCTTCAAAAGAAAAATTAATTTTATAGGTCCAGTGGTCACCCTGTTCGCTTAGTTCCAGCCAGATGAGGCTTCTCCGTCGTTCTTTCTTTATGCATCCAATACACATTAAACATCCGCTACTGTTGCAATCTTAAAACCGAGTTGTCAGAGAAGCGAAAGTGTTTTAAATCCGATACCCACCGTTTTCGCTCAGTTCCAGATAAGCTGGGGTTTCTCTGTCTTTTCTTCTTTAAATATCCGATCCTCTGGATTTCTTCCGATTTCACCTGCTGTCAAATTATGCGCTGTCACTTTCAAGATGGATTCCCCCTCCACTCATTTTCACTCACCGCTTTTCTCACTTGCCTGGAGATTCCTTCCGCCCGCTTTCTCCCTGCAGCTTGCAAATGCAATTGTACCTTTTAAGACTCTACTTCTCTCTCTTGATCTCCACCGATGCTTTCTTTTATATGATTTTTGCTTCCCTCTAAACAGCTGTCACCATTTCAGGCCAGCCGGAATGGCTGGTTCTTCCTTGACCCAAGTGAAGGGGGTTTTCCTGAACCTTCAGGGGGGTTGCTGCACTCCCTGAGGTCCTCGGAAGTTCCCCTTTCTTCTGTTGACCTCTCCAAGCTCGATAGCGCCTAAATCGGCTCTCAAATCAAGGATATTAGGGACTTTGAGAGCGGAGTGCTGTTCCCTTCGTCCCTAACCCGCTGACGTACCACCGGAAGTCTTGATATTTATTGTTCAGTTTACTTTAAAAATCTTCAAACAGCTCAGTAAATATATCCAAGCCTCCAAATCACCTTCTGAGATAAAGTCAAGGCCAAATAGCCACCCAAGTGTTGTTTGCTTTCTCTCCTTTCATTACTTTCACTCAGATTTCACATGTTGCAGTAATCTTCTTCCTCCAGTAGATGGCTCCCCTGCTCCCAATTCCAGCATTCAACGGAGTATAAAAGTCAAAAACAGCTGGTTGTCAGCCATCAGGGGGGTTAAAGATGGAGTTTAGAAAGGCAATTTCTCCCAATTATCACTTTTCACAATGTAATTTGACTTTTTCCAGGCTTTCTATGGTTTAAAACATCCTTTAAATATTTTTTTGCGTCTGAGTCTTTAGTCTTTCTCTTTGATCCTTCTCCATACATCCAATCACTGCTTTCTTACTATTTGGAGTTTGTTTTTTATAATTTTTAACTTGGGATAAATCTTTACAATAAAAGTGGGAAGTTATCTCACCCAGTTTCACTGTTCTGTCCACTCACCACTCCAGCACAAAATCTTAGTGTATTGGTTGTCCCAGCTTGTGACAGACCAAAATGGCTGTCGTCCCTGCTGCTGTTTGGGAGAGCTTTCTTCGGATCAAGGAATTTGAGGTTTCCTCGTGATCGATTTCCTCGCTTCTACTTTCTTCATCACCCCTCCAGGGCGGCTTGACCCTGTAGGGTCTCCCAGAAAGTAGTTGCCAGCTACATTTCATGGAGCCCGGCAGAGCTCCGCTATTTTCCAGTCGTTCCTGCCGTAATATCAACCCGAAGTCTTAATCATTTTAATTCTTGATTTAGACTTTAATTGCATTGTCTTGGCTTTCATAAGCAAGGTGTGAACTGATGGCAGGCCAGCTCTGGAGAGGACCTCTGTGTCTGGCACCTTGACCTGCCACTGGGTCCTCAGAATTCTACAGAGGCAGGTCATGTGAAAGTGGTTCAATTGCCTAGCATGCCTCCTGTATACAGTCTAAGTCTCACTGGCATACATCACGGTAGTTAGCTGTGAAATGCAGAAAAACAGCAAACCTCATAAAAAGTGAAACAGAGACCATGAACAAGTAAAAAGCAGTTTTATTATATATATATATATGTATGTATGTATGTATATGTATATGTGTATGTGTATGTGTATGTGTATATGTATATGTATATGTATATGTATATGTATATGTATATGTATATGTATATGTATGTATATATTGTTATGAATCCGACCCTCGAGCCCATCTTATCGGAGGGAGAAGACTCCGAGAGTGCAGGAGAGGAGTTGGCAAGGCCTCCCTCTCCAGGACCCTCCTCTCTGGCAATGCCTCAGGTGTCTTCCGAAGGAGAAGAGATAGGCCAGGAGCCAGGCATTTCTGAGCAGCCGCAGTTAGACAGCGACGGAGATAAGTCTTGGCTGGATCCCCGACAGCGTCGGAAAGACAAGCGCATGCAGCAGAGAAGGAGGCGTGCCAGAGATTAAGCTGAGTCACTGGACCACACCCCACAGGGGATAAAAGGGGGTGTGGCCATTCAGGCTTTGTGACGGACAAAACTGAAAGCTAGCAAGTCATTCTGCATTTCTGGAATATGCTCTGCTTGGACTGATTTTTGGGACTGGACTTGACTATTCTTTGGTTTTTGTGGACTTTGATGTTTTCGGTCGGAGGAGATAAACCTCCTTTTGTAAGTAAAGACTGTTGGCAAGCAGCCACTGGGTTGCTGCCAATTCTGTTATCAAAGGAAATTCTTGTCTGCTGGTTTATTTTAACTCTTGGTCGACTGCTGGTGTGCATGTGTGAGACGGGGACAGAACATATATAAAGCTATATTTATTTATTTATTTATTTATTTATTTATTTATTTTTGAATTTGTATACCGCCCTACTCCCAAAGGACTCAGGGCGGTGAACAGCCATAGAATAAAACATATAAATACCAATCTTATATATTCCAATCTTTTGCAAAAGGGTTCTCCCGTGGAAGAGAGAAAACGTCTGACCACTGTGATTACATGGTTTAAATACAGTTTTCAAGGTACAGCAATACAGTGCAAACGCCCCCCCCAGGGAATTGTTTTCAGGTCTTATATAACATTTTGGCTCTCTTCACATGTTCCGTCCTGGAGTTCCCCTCCAAAAATACCCTTTGAAAATACCCTTCACAGATGTTTCCATGCTGATTGGCATTGTTCTCCGTAATGGATCATTAGACTCTTCCTCTTTTTCTATCAGCCAGACCCATTTTAGAATGTACCAAAACATTTATTTCCCCAAAACAAGCATCACAGTTCTTCATAACAAGCATCACAGAAATATCACAGTTCAATTTTCCTTTCCAGAATCTAATGCTTACTCATGTCCTAACTACCAGGTTATATAAATCAGATTATATAAAGGTTAAATATGGTGTTACGTAGGTTATACTTTTTACAGGAATAATTCATTTTCTCTCATTAGCACTACTGCTTGATAGATTTTGAGCTTTGTAGCAAGGCTTATTCCACGATGTTCCCATACGTTGGTCAGTAGTCTGCCAAATGCAGAGCTTGCCTTGGCAATTCTGCAGTTGACCTCAGTGTCAATTGTCATTGCATGGTGCTGCCAAAGTATGTAAATTGGTCCACTGCTTGCAGCTTTTATCCCTTCACTGTGATGGTGGGCTCTTGGTGTTAGGCTTTTGGAGCTGGCTGATGCATCACTTCGGTCTTCTTTATGTTGATGAGGAGGCCGAAGCTGTCGCATGTTGCTGTGAATTTATACACACTGGCTTTCATTTCCTGTTCTGATCCAGCATTCAGGGCACAGTCGTCAGCAAAGAGGAGGTCATGTAGCACAGTCTCCTTTATCTTGGTCACAGCCTGGAGTCTTCGCAGGTTGAACAGTTTCCCATCAGTCCTGTATCTCAGGCTAACTCCCGAGGAACTGTTCTGGAAGGCATCTGAGAACATGGCTGAAAACATTATGTTGAACATTTAATTCTAAACAGCATTGAAAGTTTACATGAAAGCTAGACCATATTGATTTATCAATGAATAAATAAATGTTGGTATTCAAAATACTTTATCACTATTGTGTTAATTCATTGACATTAGTTACAGAACACAGGAAAAAGATAAGCACACTCTGCTAGAAACAAATTCCCTGAATATGGGCTCTAGCACGAGTCCGAAAACTCAGAAGACTAAACCTCTGGTCCCGGTAACCAACCCAGATTGGATCCTGCCAAAAAATAAATGTTTGTAGGCAAATTGCATAGAATAAGAGAAAGTACATAAGACCCAAACTAGTATAAGTTTGTCTTAAATATTGGTCAAAACATGTTTAATATTCTTTTATCTATTCCCTGTTTATGAAATATAGTGTGGTGCATAGTTCTGGAAATTTTTGCTTAATAAAAATTTAACCTTGTGGAATTTTTGCTTCATACTACAGGTTTTAATTAATAAATTGTAAATCTGTGAAGCCTACCTTTATTAAGCTAAGCTTTAGTGGGACTTTTTTTTTTAAATTAACTTTACAAGAACACCACAACACAACATACAAAACACAAACACACAATATGTGTTCCTTTTTACGTATCAGTTTTGTTCCTCTTACTTTCTACTTTCTACATTTCCCATTTTTTCTTGTCCTTTCTTATCTTTATCTTTATCATCCCTTTATTTCCTGTTTTATTCATTTACAATATTTTACATATTTGTCACATCATTTATTCACTTTTACTTTCCCTAATCTCGAGCCAATTGTACCACTTAGTCCATAATTGATAATATTCTGTGTCTTCCTTTTCTTTTATTTCTTTTGTTAATTTATCCATCTCCGCACAGTCCAGGATTTTCTTAATTGTTTCTTCCTCTGTTGGTACCTTTTCGTTTTTCCAGGACTGTGCGTAGACTATCCTTGCCGCTATAATTATATGCAAAATCAAATATCTAATTTATTTACTGAAGGTTCTGTTCAATATCCCCAGTAAAAACGTCTCTGGTTTCAAGTCCACATTGTAACCAATTATCTCTTCTATCCAACTTCTAATTTTAGCCCAATATTTTTTCGCCTTAGGACATGTCCACCAGAGATGGTAATATGTTCCGGGGACTTTTTTACATTTCCAACAATTTGGAGAGTTGTTAGGAGACATTTTAGCAAGCCGTACTGGTATAAAATGCCATCTGTAGAACATTTTTAACTGGTTTTCCTTGAATGCCGTTGATAGAGTCAATTTAATGTTTAAAAATTATTTCCCATAATTTTTCCCATTTCTCCAATTCTATATTGTAGCCAGAATTTTTCGCCCACCTAATCATGGTGTCCTTAACTACCTCTTCTTCCATTTTATACCTCAGAAGATATTTGTATATATTACTAATTAATTTTATTTCTGTTCTAGTGGGACTTATTTTTAAGTAAAAATGTATAGTTTTGCAATGTTAGTTTCTTAGTCACTGGTGTGGGACATAAACCATGCAATCCTATTTGAATTTACTTAGTTTGTGAAAGCCACAGTTGTGGATAATAAGTCATTTTATCATAGCCCTCCCCAGTCTGTGCGCTCTTGGTAGGAGTGAACTTCAACACCCAGAATTATCTAATTAGGAGAGTTATTACTGAATTCAGCTGGTAGCTGAAATTTCCTGCCCTTGGAAGATCCCTATATTAGAGAAAGGCTGGGTTAACACTTTATACAGCCCAGTTATGCCATCAACCATTCTTAACCACAGCAAAGTGCTTTGTGCAAACTGACACCATGTTATGCTAATAGACAGATGTTCAAAATTGTGGATACATTAGTTGGTTCATCAATAGATTGTTCATCATTGTCCTCCTATCCCATCATATCATACATCCCCAAATCTGTTCGAGTGAATTCCCAAACTGTCTTTTGGGATGGAATGCATAGGACATATTGTGCAACAACACAGCGGAATATTACTGGTTTAACCCCACATAATAGATTGTAAAGCTCCTCCTAATAACTACCGTGTTAAATGCTTGGTTTTTGTTTAGCAAATGATAACTTGTATAACAGTCCATTTCTCATATTCTGTAGGGGCTTAGTGGCACTTCAGACTCTTCGTAAACTAGAAGAGCTCACTGGAAAGCCCATTCATCAACTTTTTGACTATATTTGTGGAGTGAGTACAGGTAAATTTTCCTGAAATACTGTAATGATGGAAAAAGTCAATTATTTCTTTTGGAAATATTTATGTACTGAAAATTAAAGATGGTTTAATTTTATTTTTAGATTTGCATATCATATCTAATTTATAGAAACCAAACAGAAAAACAGAAAAAGTGGTTATTATTATATGGGAAGAAAGGGTATCAAAGCAATCCCTTAGGAAAATATACACCAAATGGGTTGAAGACTTGGAAACAACAGAATATATTCATCTGGAACTCCACTGTATCTTAATATTGTAGCTTATCCTTGTATAAAACATGAGCAGCTAATTTCTCACACATGACAAAGTTCTGCTCCAAAGTATATCCAAGAAGGCAGGTTTAAGTGTTTGTCTGCAGACATTATATTTCTGTCCTGTTTTGTTGTTCAAGACAGCAAAATAGGGTAGCTGGTTGATTTAATACACTTAGTAGCAGGGTGGATAAAAATCAATGATTTTTTTTAAAAAAATAAAAAAAATCAGATTTTTTTATTTAAATCGGATTTTTTTTAATTTAAATCACATTTTTTTTATTTTTATCGAATTTATTT
Source organism: Arizona elegans (assembly GCA_022577455.1). Lineage (NCBI taxonomy): Eukaryota > Metazoa > Chordata > Lepidosauria > Squamata > Colubridae > Arizona > Arizona elegans. The sequence continues at coordinate 34,457,887 of JAKOOJ010000007.1, read as the reverse complement.
TAATAAAAAACTTTTGGGGTAAAAATCTATCGTAAGATAGTTTTCTATTTAAGATACATAAATAATTTAGTTTATTCAGCATGAAATGGAGCTTAGTTATGTAGCATGAGGCTGTATATTCTGCAACACTGGGACTATCGGTGAGTCAACAGTGGGTCAAAGGAGTAGCAGAGATGACAGTTGCTCTTTAAAAATTATGATTTAAATCGAGTTGATTTAAATCAAGCCTTTTTACTAGTGATTTAAATCATGATTTAAATTGTGATTTAAATCAACTCGATTTAAATCAAATCCACCCTGCTTTGTAGTAATAATGTATCACAGATATTACAGTGCAGGCTGAATAGAGCTGGTAAGTGATGTTTCAGGTTTCACATGATTGTATTAAAACACTAGGTGGAGCTATACATGAACTTAATTGTCATTCATTGGTTTTTCAGAGATGCCTTCAGTGAGATCTGCAAATCTTAAGAACAGATAATATTTATTCAGTTTCTATAGCCGTCCATCTCAATCAATGACTGGGTGACTTAACAATTTAAAAAATATTAAAACACAAGAATCATTTTAAGGATTAAAAAAAGCATGTCAGCACCACTGACAAAGTCTAATGTTATATGCAAACTGCTATATAATGTTATCAACCATCCTTTCATAAACTATGACCTTCCAAATATCTTGGATTACAACTTTCAAGTACAAGAACCCTGTTATAAAGAATAATTAGGATAACTTTGCTGCCTGAGAGTTATATCTAATATTTTTATTCAGAATGGCTACTGCAGTAGAAGCAACAATTATGTATATTGGTTGAAGCCATGTCAAGCATGTAGGCAGAACCAGGATTTTTCTGAGGTCTTCCTTTTGAAACTACATCATAGCGTAATCCTCATTAATTTCCTGCCTTAGAATCATAGGAATCCATGGTACCATTTTTTTAGCAGTGGTAGATGAAGGAATCTCTAAAGGCTACAGAAAGAGATTCAGGTATGCTTTATGTGGTTTGGAATCTTAGGTTGCCAATCTTTGCATAAGATGATAGACATTTAAATTGTCATTCAAATTTATAAATATTTATTTGCAGGTGCTATATTGGGATTTATGTTGGGATTATTCCATATACCTCTGGATGAATGTGAAGAACTTTACCGGAAATTAGGAACAGATGTCTTTAAGCAAAATGTCATTGTTGGAACAGTTAAAATGGGATGGAGCCATGCATTTTATGACAGTGAAATATGGGAGAAAATGCTTAAGTAAGTTAATATGAAATTATTTGCCAATCATGTTTCTTCAATATAATCCAAAATATAAAACAGAACTCTTTCTCTGTTATATTAATTAGAGCTAAAACAAGATAGTGTTTTTTAATCAGATGTGGGCCTCCTTGTTTTATTTATTGGTAGCTCCTTAAAAAACCCACACCATTTCCTAGGCTTGCACAGTAAGTTACGTGGTCCCTTGGAAAATTTGTATTTGAGTTAAAGAGGCAACAACAGGCCAGCAACCCACTTAACACTGTATCATATACCCTTGGTGTGGAGGTCTTTTTCTTATGGTTTTGTTCTGTCATCACTAAATCCATTTTATGGTTTAAATTTTTTTAGCATAAGTAGGCAGAATGTGGAAATAATTATGATAGGCAGACACTTAATTAGCATAGGAATAAAAGAATGCATTAATCTTATTTTAAACAGATTTACTAACTACAAAATAATTGAATTACATCAATACACTAACATGATGCTGTTACTAAACTTGTGTTCCTCACCGAGGCTAGGGAGAAAGTGGTTGTTCCCAGGTTAAATCTCATGAGCTTCAGAGCCTTCTACCTACAATTCCCAGTTATCTTCTGCTAGAATATAATCTTGGCGGCAATGCTTTAGACAACCATCCTTTGATTGTTAGTTCTATCATTTAGTCCTCATATGATGATAGATCCTTAATTCAAACACAGATTTTCCGCTACAGTTAATGTTATAGAGATTTAAATCAAATAGTTGTGTTGATTCAACTCTAGCAAACTATATGATTATTTATTTATTACATTTATTTACTGCCCATGTTGCTATCCAGGGCAATTTATGGAAATGAATTTGACAGCTCTGTTTTCTGAATATATGAAGGTGAGTTCTCAGAGCTTGTGGGTTGGTTTCCAAATGTTTTGTTACTAGGTTAGGTAACATCTTCAACAATTTAGTGGATCTCAATGTCAGTGTTCTTCTGTTTATAAGGGCTTTGTGTGGTCAGTAGGTCTTGTGATGGATCAAGTATGTATCATCAGTGGGAGTCTTGTGATGGGGAGGTTACATCAGGTGAGGATCATTGGGAGGTGAAGTGCTGGTTGGGAGACTTGCATGGGTTGGTTGAGGGTCGGTGCTATATGGTTAGCTATGGGGTTGATTTGGATTCTGAGGGGCTCATAGGTTGGTTGTAGGTCAATATGTCTGTTGATCAGTGGTGAAATGCAGCCGGTTCTATCCGGCTTGGGCGAACCGGTAGCACTGGCGGCAGGAGGCTCTGACCACCCGCCCGGATGTCATCACATCCCATTTTTGATGCTCTGCACATGCACAGCATGTGCAAAGGTGTCACACACGCTCTCCCATTTGTGAACCGGTAGCAAAGGTAAGTGGATTTCACCCCTGCTGTTGATGGAATTGTTTGTGGCGTGCCAGGCTTCGATGAACTCACAAGAGTGGTGGATGATAGTGTGGCTGATGATTTTTGTGTTGCTCCAATTGAACTGGTGCTGTTTGATATCAGTGTGAGTAGAGATTAAGGATTTGGGGTTTGACTGCCAGCCGGTGTTTGTGGATCCTGGTTTTTTTTTCTGAATATATGTCTAACTGCTATTTTTGAAAAGTTAAGATTGTCATTACTTTAAAATTTACTGTTTTTAAATAATCTGTCAAGAAAAGATGGTAATACTGAAAATACTCTAATGAGTTATTCCTTCTTTCTGTAAAAAAAAACAAGAATAGTAATAGATAATAATAAGAATAATTTTATTGAAGTTATTCTAAATCCCAAAGGCATTCAGGATTTAAATTCTTTTTAAAAAAACAAAACCACGATATTAAAATTAATAGAAATAGAGCAATAGAAATTATTCATGGAAATTATTAGAGTTAGTGATGGGGATACTGTGCTAAACAGACATATATCCAAGCTAATTCTCACTTTTAGCACATGCTTTTATACGTTGATTTTAATCAAACTAGAGAAATGAATGCAAAAACATGCTCCATACCTGATTGAGAGCTGTAGTTCTTAAGAGGAAAGACAGACAGCGCAAACTCTAAAATTGTAACCTTAGCAATTTATCTGGTTTGTGTAGGGAACGAATGGGATCCGATGTTATGTTTGAAACAGCAAGAAATCCTAAATGTCCTAAGGTAAGTTTATTTTCCCAAGGTGTTTACTATTTTCCTTGAATTTGTTGCTACCCGTGTTTCCCCGAAAATAAGACTGGATCTTATATTAATTTTTGCTCCAAAAGATGCATCAGGGCTTATTTTCTGGTTAGGTCTTATTTTGGGGAAAACATGGTACTAAATGTTTCCATCTGGCTGACAATCTTAACGGGGGCTTATTTTTGGGGTAGGGCTTATATTACAACCATCCTGAAAAACAATGCTAGAGCTTATTTTCCAGTTTTATTTTATTTATTTACCAAAAATTTATATGCTGCCCTTCTCCCTAAGGACTCAGGGCGGCGAACACAAGTTAAAAACATACAATAATAAAAAGTAAAGTGATTAAAACCCAGATTAAAACAACAATCAAAATAATAAAACCTAAGGATTAGGGTCAACCCATTTGTTGCAACAGCCAAGTCTTTAAGTCCCGACGGAAGGAGCGGAGATCAGGCGCCGTCCGAAGCTCGGTGGGTAACTCGTTCCAGAGGACGGACGCCTACAGAGAACACTCTACCCCTGGACGTCGCCAGCCGACATTGTCTGGCCGACGGTACCCTGAGGAGGGCAGCCCTGTGAGAGCAGACAGGACGGTGGGAGGGGGGTAGGAGATGGTCCTGCAAATACCCCTGACCTAAGCCATGTAGGGCTTTAAAGGTAAGTACCAGCACCTTGAAGCGGATCTGAACGACCACTGGTAGCCAGTGCAGCTCGCGCAGGAGAGATGTTACCCGGGAGTAACGGGGAGCTCCCGTAACCACCCACGCGGCCTCATTGTGGACCAGCTGGAGCCTCCGGGTGCACCTCAAGGGCAGCCCCATGTAGAGGGAGTTGCAGTAATCCAAACGAGAAGTAACCAGGGCATGAGTGACCGTGCGAAGGGCATCTCAGTCTAGGAAAGGGCGCAACTGGCGCACCAGGCGAACCTGGGCGAAAGCCCCCCTGGTCACAGCCGTAAGATTGTCTTCCAAAGACAGCCGGGAATCCAGGAGGACACCTAAGTTGCGGGCCCTCTCGACGGGAGGAAGCATTCCCCCCCATCGAAAGTGATGGAACTTCTAGAACACGAGACATCGGCATCTATAGCTACTCAGTCTTGGAAGGGTTGAGTCTTAGCCTGTTCCTACCCATCCAGGCCCTTATCGCCTCCAGGCAGCGGGACATCAGTTGGGTCTTATCTTCAGGAAAGCAAGGTATTCATTTTTAATCATATCTTACAAAATATTGCTATCCATTCTTCCTCCCTTCCTTTAAAAAAAGGATGAGCAGTTCAAATAGCCTAACAGCTTGTTAGCTGAGACATTCCTTTTTAATTAGTTTATAATATAAAATATAAAAGCAAATAATAGGAAAAATAGGGGAGGGAAAAGTGTAGAAAAGAAAGGAAAAAGAAAGAAAAGGCATTGACTTCAGACTCCCTTTGGTGAAAGAGAATAAGATAATAACATCAAACCTCAACTTTTTATTTTTAGATAACAGTATAAACTAGCCATTTCTACAACAATAAATCTATCTAATCAGTAAAACCCAAAATCAAAGTTTCATTTTTTTCCATCTCAAGCACAAAGTGCAGAAGCAGTTTCCAAATAGAAACAAAGTAGTTGTATTTTTTTTTTCTTTAACCAAAGCAGTCAATTTAGCCATCTGTGCTAACTCCCATCAACTTTTGCAGCCATTCATCCATTGTGGGAATCAAAATGTCTTTCTATTTTTGTGCATAAAGTAATCTTGCTGCTATCAACATATGTAACATAAAAGTTCCATTTTTTTTCTTAAGTCTTTTCATTAAACCCAAAAGAAAAGTTTCTGGTTTTATCTTTATATTCACTTTAAGAATTTTCTGTATTAGGATATGAATCCTACTCCAATATTTCTTTGCTTTATCACATATTCACCATAAATGATATAAAGTCCCTTTTTTACATTTGAATTTCCAACATTCATTTGAAATACCGTTATACATTTTTGACAACTTGTCTGGTGCTAAATACCAGGGATACATATCTTATAAAATGTTTCTTTTAAATTATAATTTATTGTAAATTTTAAACCTTTCATCCACATATTCTCCCATTGTTCAAGCATTACATTATATCCAAAATTCTTTGCCTTCTGAATCAGGGTTCACCAACCTTTCGATTCTCAGTGACCACTAAATTCATAATTTTAAATCCTGCAGACCACTAATATGATCTGTCTAATGACTGGCTGTGTGGGTGTGGCTAGGTAGTCATGTAACTGGGTGGGCATGGCCAACTCAATGTCACTCGCGTCGAGGGGCACCTCACCAGCCCCTGCTCGCTCGTCCCCTCCCAGCCACTCCTCGCCTGCCCACCCAGACTCCTTAGGGCCCCAACAGGAAGCAGTTGTTGGAGCTAAGCAGCTACCATGAGAAAGAGTTGGCAAAACAGCTAGCTCAGTTCAAATTGGATCTGACCGAGAAGGAGGCTCAGCAGAAGCACCACACTGAGGACTACGAGCATAGACTTTCCAAGCAGAGGGAAGGCCTGAGGGAGTGCAAGGCCAGGTACCAGCGTCTACAGGCTCAGCGGGCTGAGATGGTCAGTCAGTTTCAGGCCATGATGCAGTCCCACTGGAACGAGGCCCCACGGCTCTTTGCCACCAGTGGTGCTTCCCTCCAGCCTTTGCCCAAAACCCTGCACCAGGAGGCCAAAACAGACCCCAAGTCAGAATTTCTGCATCCCCTTCGACCCACACAAAAAGACCCCGAAGCTGGAGCAACACAAACATTCATTACACATATCCGGCCCAGGGGCCATAGTTTGAGGGCCCCTAATTTAGTGCAATATAAAAAATGCAAATAATTTTTCTGTGGACCACCAAAATTTTATCACGGACCACCAGTGGTCCACGGACCACCAGTTGGTGACCGCTGCTCTGAATGATGCAATACTTTACATATTCATTTTTCAAATTCAACAACAATTTATAGACCCTAGCAATAATATATTCATCACTACCACGCAGTAGGATTTCCAATTCATTTTTAACAAAGTCAAACCCATAACTCTTTTTATCTCATTTAAAACTTTCAATTGTAAATATATAAACCAATGGCAGACATGTCCTCCTGATTCTAATGCTTCCTTAGACTTTTCTTTAAAGTTTTTTATTTTTATTTCTCATAAACACATTTACATGTACAGTCATTTATCCATCATTTTTCATTCACCTTATCTTTTAACTTTCATTTTTAATTTTTACTTTTTATTTTTTCGGGGCTGCTCTTTTACCATTTACCTTTACTCCAACCTTTCTTCTTCTCCAACCCTTCTCTTCCTTCCTCTTTCTCCTCCTATTTTCTTCCTTCTCTTTCCTACTTCCCCTTCCCTTCCCCCACTCCTCTCTTCTTCCCCCTTCTAACCTTCTCTTTTACTTCTCTTTCCCCTCCCTTTTCTTTCTCTCCTTTTCCCTTTCTTCTTTCTCCTCTCCTCTCCATTCCTCTCTCTCTACTCCTTCCCCTCTTTTTTGTTGTTTCCCATTTATTTATTTATTTAGTCAGATTTATATGCCGACCTTCTCCCGCAAGACTCAGGGCAGCTCACAACAATAAAAACAACCCGACAATAAATAAGAGTTAAATAATATTAAAACCAATTTAAAATCCCCAATCCCCAAGTTAAAATCCACAACAGATCAGGGAAGTTGGTGAAAAAGCCATGTCTTTAGGTCAGCGCGGAAGGTGCGGAGGTCGGGGGACATCCGGAGCTCGGTGGGCAACCCATTCCAGAGGGTCAGTGCGACCACAGAGAACGCCCTCATCCTGGGAACTGCCAGCCGACAATGTCTAGCCAAGGGGACCCGGAGGAGGGCAGTCCTATGTAGGCACACTGGACGGTGGGAGGCCGGCAGGAGGTGATCCTGCAGATACCCCGGGCCCGTGCCATGAAGGGCTTTATAAGTGAGTATCAGCACCTTGAAGTGGTTCCGGAGGACCACCGGCAATCAATGCAGCTCACGCAATAGCGGTGTTATGTGGGAGTAGCAGGACGCACCCGTAACTACTCGCGCGGCCGCATTCTGGACCAGTTGGAGCCTCTGGGTACACCCCAAGGGCAGCCCCATGTAGAGGGCATTGCAGTAATCCAACCGAGAGATGAGGAGAGCATGAGTGACCGTACGGAGGGCGTCCCTGTCTAGAAAGGCGCACCAGGCGAACCTGTGCGAATGTCCCCCTTGTCACGGCTGTTAGATGGTCCACTAAAGATAGCCATGAATCAAGGAGGGCGCCAAGATTATGAACCCTTTCCAAGGGAGCAAGACACTCCCCTCCCATCAACAGTGATGGGGGAGCTAGATCATGGGACGCCGGTATCCACAGCCACTCTATCTTGGAGGGGTTGAGCCTGAACCTGTTCCTACCCATCCAGACCCACACCGCCTCCAGGCACTTAGACATAACGGAAAGGGCATCCCTAGGTTGGTTCAGGGTGGAGATGTACAGTTGGGTATCATCAGCGTACTGATGATACCACCTCCCGAAACCCCGAATGATCTCACACAGCGGCTTCATATAGATGTTAAAGAGCAGGGTGGAGAGAACCGACCCCTGCGGCACCCCACAAGTGAGGGGCCTTGAGGAGGATCTCTGACCCCCTGCCCAAACAAACTGTACGGCCCGAGAGGTGGGAGGAAAACCACTGTAAAACAGTGCCCCCCATCCCCAACCCCACGAGATGTCGCAGTAAGATACGGTCGATGGTATCAAAAGCCGCTGAGAGGACTTCTGGTGGTGACGACATCGTGAGCGGGGTGAAGAAACGGTTACTGCCGTTTCTGGAACCCAAATATTCTCTAATAGAAGCTCGTTACGAGCTTTCCTGATCCCATAGAGATCGGGAAACAAGAGGGGAAGCCTTGAAGTCCCTGAACGCGGTGCTAGCGTCGGAGGGGACACAAGACAAACATCTCAAATCTGTTGGAGAAGAAGTCTGCCCCCAGGGCAGGCAGGAGTGATGGCAGCCTTCTAGAGCGAAGCCGAGAGTGGAGAGCAGTTTTGAGTGGCAGAGCTGAGCGGAGAATCCCCAGAATTGGTGAGACAAGGAGGAACACGGATTAAGAGGGTGTGAACGGACGGATTAACTTGTGGCGATTTTCGATAGAAGCGCAAAAGCCTGTACAGAACAGTAGCGAGAGGAAGCACAGCCCCACGGAGTGACTAAGCATTATTGAAACGAGTAACTCTAAGACTCTGAAAAGTGGCGGAGAAATAGGAACTGGAGAAGAAGATACAGCGTATAATTAAATAACTTACAGAACTCTGAGAGCTAAGGAGAACGGAAAGGAAAATAAAATTGCCTATAGGACAAAACTGATGTTAAAAACAATTGCAGTGATAAGATCAAGACGGAGGGTGAGAAACATGGACTCGAACGGAAAGCAGGAAATAGCCATACCTAAGCCACTGAGGAGACTGGACTAAAAATGCTAAGTACTATTAAAAAAAGGGGGGGTAACTGCTCTCTAGTTTCTATCTGTTAAGAGCTTGGACATATTGTATATATTGTATATATTGTACAGATAGTAAGTAAAGAGAGATACTAAAGGTAAAGAGGAAATATATACTACAATTTATAATCTTTAAATACAGACTGTGTTGTGAACTTATAGAACTTGGAAAAAGAGGATGGGGAATGAATGAATTATAACTGAGATTGTTTGATTGGAAATACTGTGAAATAAGAGGTGAAAACTAATAGAAAATTAAGTACAGTTGATTGTTTAGTAAACAAAGATAACGGAATCAAAGTGTGGATAGCTTATATGAACAGAAGTAAAACTAGGTGAAGAATTGGAAGAAATAGAGGACAGAATTTAATGTGTAAGAATTATATGTTAGCCTGGGAAAGTTTCTCTCGAGCATTAAAGATGTCAACAATATCTGCTATAACGAAAACAGGGAAAAACCCAGCTGTAAATACTACAGCAGCAGTGGCATCACCACTACAACAAAAAACACTAGATAGTATGGTGGGAAAAGAAAAGGAGAAAGAAAAATCAGAAATGGCTTTAAATACCATGCAAAGTATGTTTTCAATGATTCAGGAAACATTATTAAAAACACAGGAAAAGATGGCAGAGAATCAGCAAGAAATGAGAACACTCCATGCAGAAATTAAAAATGAAATTGGAGTAGTTGGGGGGGGGGAACTTTAAAAATATGAATGCTAGAATTGGAGATATACAACAATAAATAACCGAAAATGAACAAAGAATCAGAAATGCAGAAGCAAAAATAGATTTAGTAGAGACAAAAGTAGAAGCAATAGAACAGAAAACTTCCCAAATAAATAAAGAACTGTCTGATTCCTTAGCAATGCTCGAGATGGAAAAAGCATCATATTTTCTGCACTTTCAAAATATACCAGAAGAGAAAGATGAAGACCTAGGTGGAAAAATGACAGAGATAATAGCAGAAATAATGGAAAAAGATAAATTGGATATAAAGGGACAACTGGATGAAACCTATCGTGTCCATACAAATTATATAAGAAGGCATCGTTTGGCAAGAGAAATACACGTTAAATTTTCAAAACGATCAACTAGGGATGAGGTATATATGAAATCTAGAGAAGGGACGTTGACATATAAAGGTAAAGAAATCATAGTCTTAAAACAAATACCCCGAAGAATTAGGAACCAGCGTCAGCAATATCAGTTTCTAACAAAGCAGTTGAATAGATATAAAATAGCCTTTATATGGCTAATACCGGAGGGGATTTTGGCCACCTGGGAAGATAAAAGTACAAAATAGATACATTAGAAAAAGCAACAGAATTCTACAACTCACACTTCAATCAGGAAGAAGATCAAGAAAGTAAAGAAGAAACAGAAAGTAGAAGTCAAGAAGAGGAGCAAATAGAGGCAATACAAGAGAAGGAAGCAAGGACAAGTCAAGAAAAAGAAAGAGGAGAGAGAAGGCGCGAGGACGAAAACACGGATGGAAACAAGACATACTAAAAAACAACTATATTAGACAATGGAAGAGGCCTTGAAATTTTTTTCTGTAAATATCTTTTTTTAAAAAAAATGTTTATTTCATAGTCAACATACATCTTAAACAAAAAATCAATCATATGTATGTGTGTGTGTGTGTGTGTGTGTGTATGTGTGTGTGTGTGTGTGTATATATATATATATATATATATATATATATATATATATATATATATATATATATATATATATATATATATATATATATATATATATATATATATATATATATATATATATTTCCCCCTCCCTTTTCCTCTCCCCTCCCAACCCCCACCCCCTTCCCCGGACTTCCCAGAACAAGTACAGGGTTAAAAACATTTAACAAACCTTAATGAAAAACCCCACAAACTAACTATCTATAGATTTATCTATCACTTGTACTTTAACTCTCCTTGTTCAAAACAAAATATAACTTTTCTTGCTTAAAGGTAGTTAATCCCAATTAATTCAACAATAAACAAACAATTTAAAGCCCTTGAAAATATATTGAAAAATCTATAACCTTGAATTTAATATCCCAAAAAAATTTATCATTTAATCCATTACTTAAAATAATTTTTAGATATAATCCATCCAATCATAACCAAAGAGATCATATCCTTGTTCACGTTTATATAACAGTTGAAACATCCAGTCATTTAACATCCAAAAGAAAATTTCTTTTTTAAAAAAATCCGTTTTTATAACAGTTGAAACACCCAGTCATAAGTAAAGAAAGAATTTTTTTAAAAAAAACTAAACAAATCATATCCTTAATAAAAATCTTAAATACCAATACAATCATTCACCATGTTATCCTGCCTAACAAAGAGGAATAAAATTCTTCCACTTCCATTTCCCCCTGGTTTTTTTCCGAGCCTTCTTCTTCTGCTTTATTCCACCATCTTTTATTTTTACAAGCTTTTGTGTGTTCAACTGTAATTTTATCTTCCAATCCTGTGCAGCTCGCAAAGTAATTCCTTTTAAGCAACACACCTCTTTAAATAGGATTAAAAGTCCATTTTTGTAAAGAAATTGTAATGTTCCATTTCTAATCCTTCTTGATATCTTGAAAATCCAAGCTTCTCCCAGCAATTTTCCTCTCATCTGCATCAAAACCTCTGGATAGATCTCTCTCCATATCTCCGGATTAACCTCCTTCAAGCCCGTCAGTTTATTCATAGTTTGAAAAACATCCTTTCCATGTTCCTCAGGCGCTTTTTGTTCTTCCTCCTCTTTCAACATTACAACTTTGTTAGCAATTTGAGTAATAAACTTCTCAAAGATCTCATCCAGTCTTTCCATAAATGATTTTTGCCATGCATCCATAAAATCCACTGTCAGTATTTGTACATTTGTTGAATTATCTGCTGAGAAACCTCCATTTTCTTCAAAAATCTTTACTTCTGCCATCTTTTCTTATGCTGCAAACTTCATTCAGCAAAGTTTCAAAGTACTGACAGCTATAACGACCTTAACAAGCACAAACAAGCTTTAACAATCACTTTCCTCTTAAGCTTCCGTCCTCAATCAGTGCCATTTTGGATCACTTTAAAGTTTTCATTTGAATCTGAAAGGACTCATTATTCATTAGAGTTAAAGAAAGAAAAATACTTGCGAGAAGCTCTCCTGTTTTGTTCTGCCTGCGTGAAAATCAATCCTTGAAATCACTTGTTTCACAGGGATGGTCGCGACGCCTTAATCTGTCAAAGACAGAATCCCGAGTCTGGAGCTGCTTTCCAGGCGTTTGGGGAGCCCTCACCCTCTGCGCCTCCAGGGTTAATCCTGGAGGTTCTGGGGGGCTCTACCCTATACACCTGAGTACTCACCCCTCCTCTTTGCCCGAGGGGGAAGTTCCAGCTGCCAAAACAGCTGATTTACGCTGTTTTGGCGGTTTTACAGATCCCGGGAGTAGCAGCTCGCAAAGGAGCTGCAGCAGCGCCGGTGGTGCCAGCGGAAGTCTTTTTTTTTCTGTAAATATCAATGGCCTGAGTGCACCGAAAAAAAGATCGCAAATTTTTACTAAACTACAAAAAATAGGAGCTGACATGACTTGTCTTCAGGAAGTACAGATAAAAAAAAAGATACCAAAAAAAAAAAAAAAGAAAACTCTAAACTAGGGAAATTATACACATCTTTGACTTCAAAAAAGAAAAGAGGAGTGGCAGTTTATGTTAAAGACTGGATCCTTTCGAAATTAATATATGCAGATGAAGATGTCAGAACGGCTATGATTGAGTTAGTACTGGAAAAAAGGAAAATATTGTTAGTAGTAATATATGCCCCTAACCAAAATCAACAGAAATTTTTCAAGAGCCTACACAATAAAATAGTGGAATTGGGATATGAAGATATTTGCCTAATTGGGGACTACAATGCAATAGCAGACGTGAAAAAAGATTATAAAACGAGTAAAAAGAAACAAGAGAAAAAAGGCGATACTCCCAAAAGAATTTTTTGATATGGCCATGGAAATAAATTTGAGAGATGTCTGGAGGGAAATTCACGAAGATCAGAACCAGTTCACTTTTTACTCTCACCCTCACCAATCCTGGTCCAGGATTGACATGGCTTGGATGACCTTGAATTTTAGAAACGGGGTGGATAAAATAGAGATAGACGTAAATCAATGGGCCGATCACAACCCAATTCTGGTAAATTAGAAAGGAGTAAAAAGGTTTAGAAGGTGGACAATGAATCAAAGAATTTGTAAACAAAAAGAATTTAAAGAAATGCTAGAAAAAGAACTAGAACTGTTTTTTAAAATAAAAAAGAAGATACCTCCATACAGAACACTTGGGACATGGCAAAAGCATATATAAGGGGCCTGACTATAGCATATATAGGGAAAAAGAACAAAGAAAGAAAACATCAGCTAGATAAACTTCATGAAGAATTAAAAAATATAGAACATAAACTTCATAAACATCCCCAGAACAAAAAGATAAAAGAAGAATGGAAAGCAACAAAACATAATTGAAACTTGATAAACCAAAAAGAATTAGCACAGAAAATAAAAATGGCCAAGCAGAATTAGTTCGAATTTGTGAATAAAACGGGTAGATGGCTGGCCTACAAACTGAAAAAGATAAGGATAAAAGAATGATATATCAATTTAGAGACTCGAATGGGGAAATCCATTACAGCAGGAAAGAGAAAAAAGAAATCATCCAGACATTCTACGCCAATCTATACAAACAAGAGGAAGTATAAGTAGAAAAGATAAAACAATACATAAAAAGATCGGATATGCCTCAAGTAACAAATGAACAAAGAGAAATGTTGAATAGACCAGTAACTAAGCTGGAATTGGATACAGCACTGAAAAAGAAAAAAAACAATAAAACTCCAGGACCTGATGGATTACCGGTGGAATTATATAAAACGGTGCAAGAAACAATAGGAGAGACTATGCTGGAGTTATACAATGAGGCCTTAATGAAGACAAAAATCCCACGAACCTGGACGGAAGCAATAATAACTATAATACCCAAAGAGGATACTGATCTTCAACTAATTCAAAACTATATACCGATATCTTTACTAAACACAGATTATAAAGTTTTTGCCATAATTATTGCGGAAAGATTCAAAAAAGTACTGAATAACTATATTCAGCCGGACCAAAATGGATTCCTGCTGGGCCATCAAATTAAGAATAATATGAGAGTGATAACAAATGCACTTGAATACTACAAAGCCCATCCAGAGAAACGAGCTGCGCTGGTTTTCCTTGATACCCAAAAAGCATTCGACAATTTAAATTGGGAATTCCTAAAAGAGCAACTAAAAAGTATGCAATTTGGACCAAATTTGGAAAATATTATAGAAGAAATTTACACAAAACAATCAGCAAAGGTAATTCTAAATGACGATATGATGAATCAATTTGATATAACAAAAGGGGTCAGACAAGGCTGCCCACTTTCTCCACTATTGTATATTCTATCTCTGGAGATCTTGTTAAAAAAAATTAGGGAAGACCAAGAAATCAAAGGATTAAAAGTAAGGAGTAAAGAATACAAGACTCAGGCTTTTGCCAATGATCTTGTACTCATAGCAGAGGAACTGTTAGAAGTAGTACCTAAATTGCTAAAGAAAATAGAAGATTATGGAGAGGTGGCTGGATTAAAGATAAATAGAAATAAATCAAAGTTATTAGTTAAAAACTTGACGAAAATACAAGAGACAGAATTGGAGAATAGCATACAAATCCAAGCAACAAATAAAATAAAGTATTTAGGGATCTGGCTGTCACCAAAAACCTCCTCTATAAGAGAAAATAACTATGATAAATTAATAATACAGATAAAAAAAGACTTGGACAATTGGAAAAACTTACAAATTTCATTTATGGGAAGAATCTCCACTATCAAAATGAATACCCTACCAAAATTGCTGTACCTGTTCCAAGTTGCTCCAATAAAATTAGAGAAATTTTTTTTGAAAGTTTAAATAAAATGATTTTTAAATTTATATGGCAGGGGAAACATCCATGAATAAAACTAAAACTACTCCAGGACTCCAAAGATAGAGGAGGAACAGCACTCCCGGACTGGGAACTTTATTACCAAGCAGCGGGATTAGCATGGGTTAAAGACTGGATGGAATTGAATAATAGTAGAATATTATCCATTGAAGGTCATGACCTACAAACGGGCTGGCACTCCTTCTTATGGGACGAAAGGTACAAATCACATACCTATTTTAAAAGACGCACAATTAGGAATGCTTTATTACTAATTTGGCTAAAAACTAAAAAACAACAGTATATAAAAATCCCAATTTGGCTTTCACCGTCAGAAGTGTTAAAACACCCAAACCTTACAGAACCCAAAAATATAATTAGATATAAAGACTTAATTGACCATCAAGGAAAATTGAAAACCAAACAACAATTGGAAACAGATTTAAACAGAGAAATTGATTGGTGGACCTTCTCACATATTCAATCGAAACATAAGGAATATATAAAAACGTATGAAATATGTAAAGAAAAGTAGGAACTAGATAAAATTATACTAGACTCTGAAGAGAAATTAATCAGTAAAATCTACAAATTCCTACTGTGATATAAGATGGAGGAGGAAATAGTTAAAAA
The DNA here is from genome assembly GCA_022577455.1 of Arizona elegans. Taxonomy (NCBI): domain Eukaryota; kingdom Metazoa; phylum Chordata; class Lepidosauria; order Squamata; family Colubridae; genus Arizona; species Arizona elegans. The sequence goes on along the minus strand of JAKOOJ010000007.1, from coordinate 34,442,368 downwards.
TATGATGATTAAATGGATGCAAAATTTTAAATATTCAATAGAATTGGAGAAATGGGAAGAACTCTGGCAATTGAATACAAAAACAACATTGGCAGTGGCATACAAGGAGAACCAGCTAAATATGTTTTATAGGTGGCATATGTTGCCTACAAAATTGGCCAAAATCAACCCGAAAAATAGCTGATTGTGCTGGAAATATAAGAACCCATAAGGCACCTTTTATCATCTATGGTGGACATGCCCGGCGGCAAAGAAATTTTGGTCCAATATCAAGAAATGGCTAGAACAAATTACCAAATTACAAATAGATAAGAGACCTGAAACTTTCCTGTTAGGAATCTTCACAAAGGCATATCCTAAAGAAATAAAATACCTGTTAATATATATTCTAACGGCAGCGAGGATAATATATGCTAAAAACTGGAAACTGGAAAAAATCCCAACGGAAGAAGAAATAATGGATAAAATTACACAATGCGCTGAAATGGATAGGCTAACAAAAGAGCTAAAGGAAAAAGATGATACAGAATTCTACAGAGTTTGGAATAAATGGTATCAATGGCATAATGTTACTACTAAAGAAACGCAACTAGAAGTAAGATAGAACAGAAATACAATTGGGCATACAAATATTTTCCTATGGGCAGATAAACTTACAGAGAGAAACCCTAAAAGTAAAGATATAATTCAAATATATGATATATAGACTACTAAAGTAGAAGTCTTAGAGAAAAGAAGAGAGGGGAGGGAGAAATGGTAAAATGAAACTATTAAGTTAAGATTTAGGGGAATAAGTATAACCATATTACCTGAAAAACCAATACGAAACAAATGCTTCAAAAGATTGATTTACTTACAAATTGTTTATTGTATAATGTATTTATATGTTTTTTATGTGTGTTATATGTGTTTTATATGTGTTTTAATAAATTTTATATTTTTAAAATTAAAAAAAAAAAGCCGCTGAGAAGTCAAGTAGCACCAGGATGGAGGAATAACCCCCATCCCGGGCCGGCCAGAGATCATTCACCAGGGCGACCAATGCTGTTTCCGTGCTGTGTCCGCGTCTGAAACCTGATTGGTACGGGTCTACATAACCAGTCTCCTCCAGGAATTGCGGAAGCTGGTATGCCACCACAGACTCAACAACCTTCGCTATAAAGCGAAGGTTGGATACAGGACGAAAGTTATTCAGGGAGGCCGGATCCAGGACTGGCTTCTTGAGGAGGGGACGAACCACCGCCTCCTTGAGTAAGGCGGGGAAGACCCCATCTCTCAATGAAGTGTTGATAATTGCCCAGATCCAGTCTCCAGTCCCCTCCCTGGTTGCCGCAACAAGCCAGGAGGGACAAGGGTCCAATAAACATGTGGAGGCCCCCAGTCTACCCACAATCCTGTCCATTTCCTTCATAGAAACAGGATCAAAGTCAACCCAGATGTTACCTCCAAGATCAGCTCCCATCCCCTTGTTGGATCCTGCCCAGTCAGAGTCCAACCCCGTCCAAATCTGAGCGATTTTGTCTTGCAGAAATTGCGCAAAATCCTCAGCACTGCCTTGCAAGGGGTCCTCCCTTGCTCTCTGATGGAGAAGGGAGCTGATCACTCGGAACAAGGCTGCTGGGCGATTTTCTGCAGACGCAATGAGAGCAGCGAAATAGTCACGTTTCACCACTTCCATCGCCACAAGATAAGACCTAATATGGGTTCTTAGCTGTGTTCAGTCAGACTCAGAATGGGAAGACCTCCAACAGCCCTCTAGGTGTCTCTTCCGACGCTTCATTTCCTTGAGCTCCACGGAAAACCATGGAGCTGCCTGGGATTCCTGTCAGAGGAGAGGCCGCAAGAGAGCGATTCAATCCAGCGCCCCGGTGGCAGCCCGTTCCCAGGCATCCACCAGGGCCTCTGACGAATCGCAGGATAGGTCAGTGGGAAATGTCCCAAGCTCTGTCAGGAACCTGTCAGGGTCCATCAGGCGCCTGGGACGGAACCAATGAGTCAGTTCCGCCTCCCAGCGGTGGGGGTTGGTGGAAGGAAAGTCTAACTGAGGGAGGAAATGATTGGTCCATGACAGGGGTAACACAGAAAGATCACCCCTACCCCGAGCATTTATCCACTACCCAGAGATGAAAATCAGATTGAGTGTGTGTCCATGGCTGTGAGTTGGGCCCTGTACAACTTGAGTCAGGTCTATAGCCGTCATGAAGGCCATGAACTCCGCACCAACTCTGATGTCTCGCCTGCTGACGGGAGATTAAAATCTCCCACAACCATAAGGTTGGGGAACTCAACTGTCAGTTCAGCTAAGACTTCGAGTAGTGCAGGCAGGACTGAAGACACGCAGCTGGGAGACAGGTACGCAATCAACAGAGCCGACTGCACTCCAGGGTCCCACTTCAACAGAAGGGACTCAATCTGCCAATCTGAGGAACAGTGACCTCCCTAGGTCTGAGACCTTCCCTGATGACCACTGCCACCCCACCACCCCTCCCATGGAGTCGCGGCTGATGTAATACTCGGAAACCCAGTGGGCATAGATCGGAGAGAGGAACCCCTCCCTCCGTGCCCAACCAGGTCTCCGTGATGCAAGCCAGGTCCGCACCCCCCTCGTCAATCAAATCACGGACAAGGGGGGCCTTATGCATCACAGACCTGGCATTAACATACATCAGCCGGAGTCCCGGGTTCCACACTCCCATCTCCCCCAGGGGCGCAGGTGGATTCTTTTCTGTTCAATCTAAAGTGGTATTCGAGCAGATTTTCTAATTATCTTTATTCTCATTTCAATTTCTTATTCAATTAATATTTATTTTTATTTCATCATTTGTGTACATTTTTATAATATCTCACTTTTTTTCCCTTTTACTCCCCCTCCCCTTTCTCCTTTTACTTGGCATCATCTGGGTATCTATTTTTTAAATTGTTTTCTCCCATCTGTTCTCTGTCTATTTTATCTCTATCCCTTATTTATATTTCCTTTCTAACCAATCATAAAATTTTTCCCATGTCTTGAAATACACTGACTCCTCTTTATCTTTTATTCTCAATGTTAATCTATTCATTTCTGCACATTCTAAAATTTTCTTTATAATTTCTCCTTGTCTACTTTCCAATTTTGTGTCAATACAATTCTAGCCGCTGTTATTATATGAATAATCAAATATGTATCTTCTTTACTGTAATTCTCTGGTAAAATTCCCAGTAAGAATATCTCTGGCTTTAACTCTATATGTTGCTGCAACATTCCCTCTAACCATGTTTGTATTTTCACCCAATAATGTTTTGCTTCTTTACACAACCACTACATATGATAGTATGATCCCGGCAACTGGTGACATTTCCAACACTTAGCTGATTTATCTTTAAACATCTTAGATAATCTTTCTGATGGCATATGCCATTTATAAAACATCTTATACAAATTTTCTTTATAAGCTGTTGCCATTGTTAAGTTATTGCCATTTCTCCACTTCTATGGTGTATCCAAAATTCTTTGCCCATGCTATCATCGTTTCTTTTACTTCTTCATCTTCTAGTCTGATCTGCAATAAATAATTATATAGTTTCTTAATCATTTTCTCATCTGTTCCTGTCAATATTTCATCCAGTTCTGATTTCCCCAAGTTAAAGCCATATTGTCTACAATCTGCTTCATGTCTTGATTGTATTTGCAGTCTTGTATACCAATCTATCTCAATCCCTTGACTCTCTAGTTCTTGTTTTTGTTTCAGTTCTCCACGATCTGTCAAGATGTCCTTATATCTAACAATATTCCCCATATTCACAATATTTGGGTATGTCACCGCTTCTATTATAGAAAGCCACATTGGTATATTCAGATAATGTTTTTCTTTCACTCTCTCCCACACTGATAACAAGCCATTTCTTACATAATGTCTTTGGAAATATCCATGTATCCTTTGTTTCCCATACCATAAAAAGGCATGCCAACCCAGTTGTAAATCATGACCCTTCAAAGTCAATAGTCTTGTATTACTCAATAAAATCCATTCTTTAATCCGTGTTAAGGCTGCCACTTGATAATACAATTCCCAATTCAGAAGGCCAAACCCACTTCTAGTTCTTGCATCTTGTAGCATCTTTATGTTGATTCTTGCTCTCTTTCCTTGCCACACATATTTCCATGTTATTTTCTTCAACTCTTCAAAATATTTTTTCTCCAGTTTTATTGATATAGTTTGAAATAAAAATAATATTTTTGGTAATATATTCATTTTTATTAATGCTATTCTTCCCATTAGTGATAATTGCAAGTTTCTCCATTTCTCCAGGTCTGTTTCAATTTGTTTTTTCAGTTTATAATAATTGTCTTCCTTGAGCATTTTGATGTCAGATAAATGCCCAAATATTTCACCTCTTTGTCAACCCTAAAACCAGACTTTTTAGTCAATATATCACAGTTCTGTGAAGTTATATTCTTAATAAGCATTGTTGTTTTATTTTAAAACCCACTAAAACCCCAAACTCATTTAATTTCATCAAATATTCTATATTGTTTTTTGGATCTTGCAAGAGTATAACCAAATCATCAGCAAATGCCCTTAATTTATAAACTTCCTTCTTGATACTTGCTATTTTCTCATCTTGCCTAATATCTCTATTCAAAACTTCGAACACAAAATAAACAACAAGGGAAACAAGGGACATCCGTGTCTCATACCCTTTTGAATTTCACATGAATTGGTTAGATGACCTTTAATAACAATTTTTGCTTGCTGTGATATATAAATTGCTTTAACCCATTGAATAAAATTCTCCCTAAGTCCTTATCTTCCAAAACTTTAAACATAAAAGCCCAATTTAGATTGTCAAAGGCCTTCTCTCCATCTAAACATCTTTCCCCCCGCCCAAGTTTTTTATTTTATTTTACATATACACCAGTGATGGGTTGCTACTGGTTTGGTAGTAATGGCAGTGGGAGGCTCCGCCCACCCACCTGGATGTCATCTTGGATTATCTGCACATGCGCAGAAGTGCGCACCCGCCCATTGCGAACCACTAGAGGATGGTTTGGTGTTTGGAACCCACCCCTGATATACACATCAATGTGTGAACAGTGTGGTACCTGGGCATCATATATTTTGGTGCAAATAATAGTAACATTAGTCATATTTGTTATGTTCATCAGACTTATATAATTCTAATGTTAATATACATATTTGTATTAAGCTATAGTCATTATTTAATTATTCGACGTTTCAGTATATTATTCCAATACCAATCACAATATTATTTAAACATACATACTAATAACATCATTCAGTCTCTAATTTTCCCACTTTATTATTGCTTTTATTTTATTATATAAAAGTGTATATGTTTCCCCATTTACTTATTTCTCTCTATTCTAGCTTTTAATCATGCCACTCTTATATTAAAAGACGTTTCCTTTCTAACAATCATCTCTTGCCCACATTAATATTTTAATTCTTATTCATTTTTTTACTTGCCTCCCATATTCCTCTCTTAAATCTTTGTTTCTGACTATTCAATCTGAACATTCCTCCCATCTCTACCCTCTTCCACTGTCTAGCTTTCACAATAACTGCCCATATCCCTGCCCATATCCCACAATAACTGCCCATATTTTCAAAAATACCGAAAAAAACTCTTAAAGTATTTTTGCCTTGTTTTGTTTCATCAGTCTTTATTATTTTTATTGTTGTCTCCTTATCTTCTTCTTTTATTTGCTGGTTTGTCTGTTCTGTTTTTTCCTCCGTTCTTTCTGTTGGCTCCTCCCTTTCCTGGGTGTCTTGATCTTTTCTCATTATCCCTTGTATTGTATTGTCCAGCTTTCCCTATGTGCCATGCATTATTTCCTTCATCTCCTTGTGGTTTCTTATTACAATGTCCTTTATACTTTGATACATTAATGCCATATCTTCCAAAATTCCATTCATTTCCCCCCGATGGAGCATTCCATCTTATTTTAATAAGTCCCACTCTTATCCAGTAGTCCAGGAACCATATATTCAACCCTTAAATTAATCCTTCAGTTCCCTTTAAGTAGTCCAGGGAGTTGCTCAAAATCTCTTAAATCCTCTTTATAAATTCAATCCTGTATCATAACATTCAGGGGTCACTTTAATTAGACATTCCTTGTTCTCACATTTAAATCTCCGATAAAGTAGAAGCATATAACTAATATCTTCAAAATCCTCCAGATGAGTATTGTTTATTCCATATCCAAAGTCTTGCCAGGCTTGTAAATATATGTTGTATTTCCTTTCATCAACAGGTGGCGCTCTCAGCTTAAATTTCAATGTTATTATGAGAGTAATCAATTTCAATACAATTTGATTTTAATTCAGTTTATAAAAGCAGGGTTAACTTTTTAAGTAAATAATTCCAGCATTTTAAAATGCCTTCCCGAAACAACACCTTCCCAATTTCAAAATCCAATTTCCTATATTTTAAAAAGTTTTTTGTTTTTCTTCCCTTGATCTTTTCTTTCCAATCTAGTATTTTTCTCAAAATGCTCACTCACTGCTTAACAAGTAGCTCTGAGCAAATAGTTCTCCTGGATTTTTCCTTTTGGGATTAGACTTCAAGTAAAAAGGAATCTTCTCACCCAGTTCCAGACACTGTTCACTAACTCCGCTCCAGCAGTCTTAGCTGTTTCTCGCCTGTCCCAGCTTCATGACAGCCATCTTTTGGCTGCCTCTTCTTCTCGTCGTGGCTGAGAGGAAAAAGAAATCCCCAGGCCAGGCAGGAGAGATGCGGCTCTCCACAACCTCACAGGACACCCCTCTTTGCTTTGCCACCTCTTCAGGGCGGCTTTGGCTCCTTTCGGAGCCCACCAATGGGAAGAACTCAGCAAAGGAGAGCAGAGACCCACTCTCTGTGGCTGATCCCACCGCGACGTCAATCAGAAGTCTCCATCTAAACATCTTAAAGCTGCCTGATTCTCATTATGATATTATAAATATTCAGTAATGTTCAAAACAGTCCTCACACTGTTCCTTAACTGTCTTTTTGGCAGAATGATATTCATGAATATATGTAAAACCTTTTAATCTTTCTGCCAGAACTGCAGCAAAAAGTTTATAGTCACTGTTTAATAGTGAGATTGGTCTGTAATTCTTTATCTTCGTAACATCTTGACCTTCCCTCGGTAATAACTCAATATTAGCTTCTTTCAAAGTTTGAGGTATCTTTTTCCCCTGTAATATATCATTCATATCCTTTAGTGGCTGAACAATTTCATTTTTGAAGCATTTATAACATTGGCTTGTAAGGCCATCTGGACCTGGAGCTTTACCTGATTTCATTTTTGTAATAGCTTCTGATATTTCAAAGGTAGTTACTGAGTCATTCGTAAGTTGTCTTTGAGAGCTTAGGTAACCATTGTCTTAACAAATATTCATCTATTTTAGACATATCTAACTCCTGCTTTTTATACAAATTGGAATAAATATTATGAAAATTATGAAATTATATAAGCTCAGTATCTGTTATTACATTGTTGTTGCCTTCACAAATTTTCTTGATCATTCTCTTTTACCTTTCCTTTCTTAGTTTATATGCCAGCCGTCTTCCTTATTTATTTGCAAATTTGAAGTGTCTTTGCTTCACATAATTCAATTTTATTTCTATTTCTTTTATTGTTGGTAACAGTTTGATTTGATGTAAAATTTAAGAATCCATAGGTGTCTTTTGTAATTCAGTTTCTTTCTGTCTAATTTCATCCCATATCTTTTGCATCTTTTCGTGGGATTTTTTTTCTCTAGGCAATTATATTGTCTAAAATAACCCCTCATAACTGCTTTACTAGCATCCCAAACAGTCATTAAATTTGTCCCTTTGTCCAGATTATTATGAAAATATTCATTGAATTTCTTTTTACAGTCCTTTACAATCATCTCCTTTTGCAAAATGGATTCATTTGATCTCCATTTATAACATAAACTCTTTTTTCTAAGTACCAGAAGAATTGGATTGTGATCAGAAAAAGATTTAGGTAAAACATCAACTTTTAGGATTTCATTTGCAAGATTTTTAGAAGTCCATATAATGTCAACCCTTGAAAAAGTTTTATGTTGTTAAGAAAGTATATTCTCTAGCAGAACCATTTCTTTGCCTCCACAAATCAATTAGTGCTAGATTGTCATTCATCTCAAACAAAGTATTTGTAATTTACAGTGGGAGGGTTAATCCCTTTGGCAAATTCTTTATCCAACTCTGGGGAAATCACTCTTCCAATCCCCTAAAATAAGTCAATTCTCATATGAAAAGGGTAATAATTATCCGTAAGATATTCAAAAAATTCACTTTTATCACCATTTGGCACATAAAGTCCAACTACTATTGATTTTATTCCATTAAGTACAATTTCCACTGCTACAAATCTACCAATGGTCATCTGATAAAAGATGTTAGGTTTAAATTGAGATTTTATATATAGAACAACTCCATTAATCTTTTTCAAACCAGCAGATATAAATTCCTCCCCATATTTTTTGTTTATTAAATACTTTTTGTTTCTTAATATGTGTTTCTTGAAAACAAATTATATCAACATTGAGTTTTCTTAAATAGTGAAATATTTTTATACTTAGAAAGAACAATTGCCCTATTAATATTCTATATAATAAACTTAATCTCCATCTTTAGGTAGAATAACAGGTTCCTCTACCAACATATCAATCACATCTTCTTCAGTGTCATTTTTTTGAGGTTGCTCTACCCCTAATTGCTTTTCTGTGTACATTTTTTCAACTGGGTTCAAAATTAATTTGTTTGATCAAGAAATACTTGGCTTTTTCTATAGAATTCAGTCTGAATCTTTGCTCTTGATAAGTGAACTCTTCCAAGTTTGTCCCAGCAGAAAGGAATTTTTTTCTTCTTCAAAATATCAGTAAGAAAAGAATAAGCTTTCTTTTTTCTTAGAATTCTAACAAGAATTTGCTTCAAAACAATTATATCCACGTTTTCCATTCTTAATTTAAATTTGAAGTGGCAGTCCAAAACGTGATCTATCATTGTTCTTTTTACAAAGTGGACTAAAACATCCCTTGATAATTTCCTCATATGAGCAAATCTGGAGTTTACTCTAAATTTTGTCTATTTCAAGGTCAAGGGTCTTTTCTTCCCAATTAATTAACTGGGCCAAGGCTTTAATTATCCTTTATCTGATATCTTCCCCAGACTGTTCAGGAGCTACCCAGAATCTTAATTGAAACTGCTCTAAATTCTAATTCCAAGAGGGCCTTTTCATCCAAATCAACTTGGCATTGGACCTCTTTCTTCTCAATTTATGCTCCATAAGATTAAACTTCAACAGTTTAATATCTCCAGTCAAATGTTGTGTCTCCTCACGAAATTTCTTTGAGAGTGTATCAAGTTTTGTTTCAAGTTTTGTTCCATTGTCTGAATTAGTTCATGTGTTAGTTCTTTTTGTATATTCATTCAAAAAGAATCTTAAAGATTCTGCCTCTCCAGATATTTCCATTTTCTTCATCCTCTTGCGTGTAGCCATCTTGTCAGAATATAACTAAAGTTTAAAATTTAAAATGTTAGACTTGTCAATTTATAACATTAAATCCAATGGGTTAAATGATGCTACTGGAGAGTTAATAAGAATTAATAATTCAGTCTTTTGGCTCCCTCATGTGGTCAAACAACCCCAGTGCAATAAAAGCTACCCCCCACCCCCCTGTGCCTCTTTGTTTTAACAGCCCACACAACTGGTGCAATCAGAAGCAATTAAAATCTATTTCTCCCCCTCCTCACAACAGGATCAAAACACTGTTTAGGTAGTCTTTATTTTAAAGGCAAAGAAGTTCAGCAGAGTCAATTAAAATCCTCTAGAAGATTTAAGGCAAAAGTTTCAAAAGTACAAATAGTCCTAGGCTAAATTATGACCACAATTTAGCCCAACATTTCTATTGTTAAGTGAAACATTTGTTAGGTGAGTTTTGCCCCATTTTGCAACTTTACTTGCCAAATTTGTTAAGTGAACCACTGAAGTTGTTAACTTAGTAACACGGTTGTTAAGTGAATCTGGCTTCCCCATTGACTTTGCTTGTCAGAAAGTCACAGAAGGTGATCATATGACGCTAGGACACGGCAACCATCATAAATATGAATCAGTTACCAAGTTTCTGAATTTTGATCATGTGACCATGGGGATACTATAATGGTCATAAGTGAAAAATGGTCATAAGTCCCTTTTTTCAATCCCGTTGTAACTTTGAACAGTCACTAAGTGAACTGTTGTAAGTCAAGGACTACCTGTAGTCTCCACAGTGATTTCCAACTTCTTTATTTTGGCTCAGATACACCAACTCCTCCCCTCCTCACCATCTTAAAGTCACGGAGCTTCAGAAATGAAGGTATTTGAACAAAAAGGAGAAAGCAGGTTGCAGCCAGAGGGAGCCCTTTTAAAGCAAAAAGTAAATATGCAAAAAGCTAGTGTCTAAGAAACAGTGGCAAACTTTATTGTCCATTTTAAATGCCTAGTTCTTCCACAGTGAACTTGCTTTTGGTTTCCCTGCCCCCAGCCAGAGACTTACTCAATTAGTTCTTCTTCAAGAAACTCTTTGAGACCATCCAGCCATCAGGGTGAGCAAAAGGGTTGATTTCCAGATCTTCCCCTTTCCCAGGGAAGTTTCTTCTAACTTAGAAAACATTCTAAATTTAAAATTGTGGAGAATCGATAGCAGACCAAGAAAAGAATGCTATAAGTAAGACGTCATCTTTCCACTGGAAGCCCATTAGTTGGAACTTTCTTGAATTCCTGTCAGCTGCTGCCGCCAAACTTTTAAAGTAAAGGATTATAATTGTTACACAACATAGCATCTAATGAACTATTCCTATTTTAATAATTTAAAGGGTACACACACAGATATACACACATATGCACAATAGATACATGCATACACATGCACATACAGTACATACACCCCTTTATAGTCTATAAATGTGGCACTGTGACAGAAAAAATTGCATGATGGTTCTTTTTTTCTCCCCTCCCCCTTTCATTGTTTCTGCATGTTTTGTTATATATATATACATTGGGAAGCAGAGAGTAAGCTACATGTCGTCTATTTTGAATCATATGAACCAGAAGTAGTGAGTTTACAATGGAACAATCAGATGCCTTTCGTATGGAATGCATTAAGAAAGTGTTTCTCAGCATTTTTTCTCAATAAACTCCAGCCAGTTCCAGGATATTTTCAAACTGTTGCTTTTTTAAACTAGCTTCTCCTATCCTAAAATTTTTGGCCATATTCTATTATGTTTGTAGAGACTTGTAAAGTGTCTTTTTAAAGTGTGTAAAGTCAGGTCACTTATTTTTTTAACATTGTTAGATTGACAGAATAATAATTCACCCCATGTTAACCAGGGAGGAAATCTATTTACCTTCCTTACCAGTTTGGAAGTGCACGCGCCGCCCGCCCGCACAGACCCTCTGCACATGTGCAAAGCCTTCTGTGCATGTGCAGAGGGTAAAAACCACATTACTTCCTGGTTAAAACCAGGAAGTAACAACACCCAGGCAGGTGGGTGGAGCCTCGTGCCACCATCCCTACTGGTTCTCCAAACCACCTGCCAGAATCGCCATCAAATCGCCTGATCCAGTCCGGACCGAGGATTTCACCCCTGATGTTAACAATTATTTTTAACACAGTGAAGTTTGGTGTGCTTTCTTTCATTAATTTTCTAAATGTATTGGCTATCTCAACACACTCAAAACTATGTATTGCTGATATCTCACAAGAAAAAGAAATTCATCATATTTCAGCTTCACATATGTATTTGATTTTAATTCCCAACTTTTTACCCCAACATTGTTAAAAACTCCTTAGAAGATATAAGAAACTTTTTGTATTTGTTAACTTAGTTGATTGAATAGCATTTTGCATTTTGTGATAGGGCATGTGGAAAAACTAGAAAGGTATAGCAAATGCCACTGATAAAGGCAAGTCTGTGCCCTAGGAAATATATAAAAACATTTATTTTCTGACTTAATAAGATGCAGAATTGGTCAATTTGTGTCTTATCACTACAGAAGCCTTGAAGACCCAATGCTTATTGTTTTATTCTGGGAAACAATAATACATTCCGTTCTAATTTATAATCTCTGAAACATGATAAAGATCTTGTTCACTTTCATTTTATGTACAGCTTTATTTTTTCTTAAGAAAACTACTTTATACTAATGGAGGGCTAGGACAGAACTTCCTTCAGAAATAGTAACAATTAGCATGCTTTGAGGCTGTGTGTGGTGTGACTGTCATTGTATTAAAATAGGAAGATATGTTTTGTTTTGAATAATACCATAATTTCCCAGTCTGTTATATTCAACTATATCAAAAATACTTACAATGTGAATATCAAAACTGAGCAAATTACATGACTTCAGAAGACAAAGGCTAGTACCTGATCGAATGAGGAGCAGGGGCTCATTTTATTTCTTCTTCAAATATGAACTCGAAACCATATCTGGTAATGCCTTCAGACATAACTCTGCCTAGTAAAAAAAAAAAATTAAAGTAAAGGTTTCCCCTGACCAGTGGTGTCCAACTCTATGAGGAAGTTCTCCATTTCTTAGCCGAGGGAGCCAGCATTGTTCCAAAACACTTCTGTGGACATGTCGAGGTTCACAGAACATTTCCCACGGAAGTGGTACTGTCAGATGTGCCTCCGTTCAAAACTCAAGAAAGAAAAACTCCAGACTTCCGGTTGGCGATCTGCAGCGACATGGTGCTGAGTGAGTGACCGCTACTCCTCAACACCGCTTGTCACCGTGTTTTGGGGATCGTTTCGGGGACGCGGGACCTGGAGAGCCCCGTGGACAATAGAGAGAGTCAGGTGAGCGAGAAAGCGAGGCGCAAACGCTTCTCGCAAGACCGGGCGGCTCTGTCGAACCAACGCGTGTGAGTCAGCCATTCAATGGCAGACCTATAGCAGTAAATCTAGCGGAGGGCGAAGCAAGTTGGTGGTTTGACTCTACTTGACTGTACCAGAGAACAGGAAGTGCAGCCATTACAGAGATCTGACAGAGCAAAATTGAAGGACTGGCACAGAGACAATCTAGCAGCGAGAACTATCATAGAGCACTGTCTGTGACTAATGAATCTGGGAAAAAGAAAGGCTTGGAGAAGATTGGAGGCTGAGTAATAAAGAACATTATATTTTTTACAAAGGAAAAAAAAAAGGAAACCAAGGGGAAGATCTTTAGATTTCTACTGTAATTTTGATATATTTTTTCTTTTTTCTCTTGATAACCCTCTCTTCAATATTCTGACCTTCTATATATTAATATTAATATTAATAAGAATTGTTAACTTCTATATTAAGTTTTGATCCTTTCTCATATATAGTATATATCTCAATAGAGCCTATTAAATTTATATTTTACTATTTTACTATTTAACTATACTTACTTGCTTTTATAGTACCTATTTATATTAATTTATTTATATATAGCCATATAAGATTTTGAATCTGAAATCAACATTAAAAATTAAGTTGGTCACAGAAAACTGAGTTATAGATTATAATTGTATTTTATTTAGGAAGTAGTGTGATTTAAGTTATTAAGAAAAGTTAGATAAATATAGTGTGTTAGGAGGACTTGAATTAATTATTTGTAAGTATAACCAATTTCTATTAACTAATAAATTATTAACTGCTACATTAATTAAGTTCAAACAAACTATAAACCATAATTTAATTTCTATTACTAATACTACAAACTAAGTGATACCTGTCTAAGATATTGATTGGAAGGGACATAGATTGATAAATCGATATTGATTGATAAATAGACTTTACCCATATCTGAAGAATCAGAAAAGGTATTAGCAATATAAAACCACAGACAATATTAGACAAAAAGAGGCGGCAGCGAGAGAATAATTAGAGAGCAAAAAATAATCCTGAAAGAAATGACAAGCATGTCATCAACGATCCTGAAAACAGGAAAAAAGACCCCTTCAAATCCCACCATAACTATGACCTCCCCAGCTACTCAGAAGTCAACGGAAGGGCTATCCAAAATGGAAAAATCCACAGCAATACCAAAATCGCAAACTGTGCAATCAACACTGACGCTAATCCAAGAAACTATGATGGCTATGCAGGAAAAAAGTCAAACAATCACACCGAATTAAAAACAGACATTCATGCACTGGACCAGAAGATGAACGAGATTCAAGTCTCAATATCTAACAATGAACAAAGGATCCAGAAGGCAGAAATAAGAATAGAACAAAACGAGAAGAAACTAGATACGGTAGACCAGACGTTGACGATGCAAAACAGGAAATTAGAGGACTCGTTGATCCAATTGGAGATGGACAGGGCGTCGTTTTATCTACATTTCCAAAATGTTGTAGAAGACAAAGAGGAGGACCTGGGAGAGAAGATGGCAGAACTGATCACGGAAGTACTCCAGCAAGACAAGCAAGAGATCATCAGAGAACTGGACGACATCTATAGAGTACAAACAAACTACTCAGGGAGGAACAGGCTCCCTAGGGAAGTCCACATTAGGTTCGCGAGGAAAAAAGTGAAAGACATCCTGTACAATATGGCGAGAGAAGGACAAATAACATACAGAAGAAAAGAAATGATAATTTTAAAACAGGTGCCAAGAAGAGTGAGGGAGGTGAGAAAGGATTACAGATTTCTAGCTGTGCAACTGAACAAAAGGAATATGTTATTTAGGTGGCTCCTGCCAGAAGGGATGTTAATCACCTGGCAGGGGAGGAAAATAAAAATAGACAGTTTGAGTACAGCGCAAGACTTTCTTGACCAGTTAAGAGGTGCAGAAGAAGAACAAAGTAGCAAAGAGGAAATAGAGGCAACAAATCTAGAAGAGGAAACCTCACACCAACGGAATACCAAGGAAGGAACCGCGGAGGCAAAGAAGATAGAAGAAGAAGACAAGGGGAAAAAAACAAGACCAGTAAGAGCCGTAAGAACAAACAGAAACTAAGAACCGGACAAGGAAAATAGGAATGAACGATCTGAGACTAATTTCAGTAAATGTTAATGGATTAAATGATCGTAAAAAGAGGAAATTAACACTTACAAAACTAGCAAAACAAAATGTAGATATAATTTGCTTACAGGAGGTTCACATAAAAAAGGACGAGGATAAATGTCTAGAGTACAAAAAATATGGTAAAATATTTACCTCATTAGCAGAAAAAAAAGGGGGGGAGTAATTTATGTTAAAAAAGGAATTGAAGCAGAATTAAAATATAACGATACAAAGGGAAGAACTCTTATGATTGAAGTTACGAGAAGTAACTCCAAAATGTTACTAGTGGGTATTTATGTTCCAAATAAAAAACAGGGAGAATACTTTAAAAAACTTCACAAGAAATTAGGAGAAATGGAATATAACAAAATTTGTATAATAGGTGACTTTAATGGAATTGTGGACTCGGATAAAGACCATAAAAGTAACAAAACCAACAAAAATAAAAGGGCAACTCTACCAAAAGCTTTTTTTGACTTAGCTGAGGAATTGAATCTAATTGATATATGGCGAACTCTACATCCAAGTGATAGACAGTACACATTCCAACCGCAAAAGTCATGGTCGAGAATAGACATGGCATGGGTCACCAGGAAGCTTGCATTAGAAATAGGAACGGCAGAAATCAGCCCAAATACTTGGGCAGATCATAACCCCCTAGAAATAACGTGGAAGAGTACAAAGAGAAAGAAACAACAGAGATGGAGGTTTAACATGAAACTATTGAGTGATAAAGAGTGTGTAGAAAAACTGAAAGAAGTAAAGTCTTTTTTTAAAGAAAACAAAAACCAAGGAACATCTCGTGAAATAGTATGGGATGCAATGAAGGCCTATCTAAGAGGGGTTGTGATATCATATAGTGCGTATAAAAACAAAAAAGAAAATCCCTGGAAGATCTTTTAAATCACCTAGGAGAAGCGGAAAGAAAACTCCAAGAAAACCCTGGAGATAAAGTAGCAAAAGAAAATTGGCTGATGTGGAGACACAAATTGAATATCTTAGACCAAGAAGATCTAGCACAAAAAATAAAAAGAACAAAACAATATTATTTTGAGAACGCCAACAAGTCGGGCAGGTGGCTGGCTTATAAATTAAAAAAAGAAAATTAAAAAGGGACAATTAAAATATTAGAAGACGCTGAGGGTAACCTTCTAAATAAAGAGGAAGATAAATTAGAGTGAGGGAATACTATGAAGCCCTATACAAAGAAGAGAAGGTCTCAGAAGAAAAAGTAGAGCAATACCTGGTAAATGCTGAGCTTCCACAAATAACTGAGGAAGAGAGGGAAATGCTCAATGGAAAGATAACAATTGAAGAACTTTAAACAGCCCTTTTTAAACTCAAAAACAACAAATCCCCAGGCCTGGATGGATTCCCAGGAGAAATATATAAAAAATTAGAAGAAACATTACAACCAAAATTAGTGGAAATTTTCAATGAGGCTTTGATGGGTCCAAAAATCCCAGATTTGTGGAGGGAAGTGCATGTCACACTTCTGCCGAAAGAAGGTGCCGACCTAAAACAAATTCAGAATTACAGGCCAATTTCTCTTCTAAACACCGATTACAAATTATTCATGAGCATAATGGCGGAAAGAACCAAAAAAATATTAAACACTTGGATACACAAAGATCAAAACGGATTCCTCCCGGGGAGGCAAATCAGGGACAATCTGAGAATTGTGTTGGATATCCTAGAATATTATGAAGAACATCCGGAAAAGCAGATGGCCTTAGTCTTTTTGGATGCCCAAAAGGCATTCGATAATCTAAATTGGAACTTCATGACTAAACAAATTAAAATAATGGGAACAAATTTTGAAAAGATGATAAAAACCATTTATGATAATCAAAGGGCGAGTATCTTAGTAAATGGAGATAGGACAAGAACATTCCAGATCAGGAAGGGGGTAAGACAAGGATGCCCCCTATCACCGCTATTATTTATTTTGGCCCTAGAAGTCCTGCTATGAAAAATTAGAAATAATGAGGAAATTAAAGGCCTAAAGATTAGGAAAGAGGCTTATAAAATGCAAGCCTTTGCGGATGACGTGGCCCTAATATTAGAAGACCCATTAGAATCCGGACAAAAAGTATTAGAGGAATTGGGTAAATATGGAGAGGTGGCAGGCTTCAAATTGAATAAAACCAAAACCAAAATATTAACTAAGAACGTAACCGAGGTGCAGAAGAAAGAGATAGAAGAAATGTTGGGATTACAGGTGGTCAAAAAAATAAAATATCTAGGAATCTGGATAACCATAAGGTGCTCATCCCTAAAGGAAGATAATTATACTCCTTTAATTAAAAAAATGAAACAAGATCTGGATAGATGGAAGAAAATTAAATTGTCATTTATAGGCAGGATAGCCACGATCAAGATGAACATTCTCCCCAGAGTCTTATATCAAAATATACCAGTGAATCTAGATAAAAAAAATTTCTTAGAATTAAACAAAAACATTAGGGAATTCGTATGGGAGGGGAAAAAACCGAGGATCTCACTTAAAATTTTACAAGGAAAAAGGAATATGGGAGGATTTGGACTCCCTGATTGGGAAACATATTATAGGGCAGCCAAGCTAGTTTGGATAAGGGAGTGGGCCACTCTGGAAAATAAAAGAATTCTAACCTTAGAAGGCCACGATTTACAGTGAGGGTGGCACGCATACCTATGGGACACAGAGAAGAAAAAGAAAACATATTTCCATAGACATAAAATCAGGGACTCTCTAATACAAACATGGATTGGAATTAGGCAGAGATATTATATCAAAGTACCAAAATGGCTCTACACGATGGAGGCGCTGATTTACCCTAATAAGTGGGGAATGGAGAAAATGTGTAGATACAAAGACATTTTAGATGGAGGAGGAAGCCTTAAATCAAATGATGCCCTGAGAGATCAAGGTATAAACCTAGACTGGTGGACGTATCTACAAATAAAATCAAGATACCAGAAAGATAAGGATGAATATGGTCTAGAACTAGGATACAACAGACTAGATAAAATTCTGATGGGAACGGAAAAAAAAGTTTTGGCTAAATTATATAACTACTTATTAGACGAGGACAGAGCTGAGGATATAGCCAAAAATCAACTGAGAGTATGGGAGAGAAATATTGGACACAGCCTAAACTTTAATGATTGGGAAGAGGCATGGAATAAAAACCACAAATAGACCAGAGCTGCGACGTATAAGGAAAACCAATACAAAATGCTACACAGGTGGTACCTAGCACCTGCTAGATTAGCAAAGATGTTCCCCAACATGCACCCGAACTGCTGGAAATGTGGCTATGGTCAGGGCATCTTCTTTCACATGTGGTGGACATGCCCTGAAGCGAAAAGATATTGGAGTAAAATTCGGAGATGGTTACAAGAAATAATTGGAGAAGATATTGAATTGACACCGGAAATATTTCTCCTGGGAATAGTAAAGAAGGGGTATGGAAAGAAAAAGATTCACCAACTAATACATATAACCACAGCTGCTAGACTGGCATACGCACAACATTGGAAAGAGAAAGCCCTGCCACCAGAAGAACTTATAATTAGGAAAATACTGGAGTGCGCAGAGATGAGCAAACTAACCCATGAAATAAACAATGATGAGAACTCAGATTATTATACTGTGTGGGGAAGATGGTATGAATGGATGAATGATAAAATCAAAGAAGGAGTAAAAGGTGTGGTAACTAAACAGCAATAAACAGCATAAACGACACCAGGTACATATCATGTATTCATGTATAAACGCTGCATATCCGATGTTAAAAAGAAATGTTACTATATTTTATGTATGTATATAAAGTCAATAAAATATTTTTTAAAAAAAGAAAAGAAAAACCCCAACTCCATGTTTGCAGAGAAAGGTACTTTTACTGAGCATGAGCTGATAGCAATGGTGGTCTTCCGGGTGCGATTCAAGGTGTTGGTTACCACCTTTAAAGCGCTCCATGGCTTAGGACCGGGGTATATACGAGACAGCCTTCTGCCATCAACAACCTTCCATCGGCCAATACTCTCCAACAGAGAGGGGCTCCTCAGGGTGCCGTCGGCCAAACAATGCCGACTGGCGACACCCAGGAGGAGAGCCTTCTCTGTGGGGGCACCAGCCCTCTGGAATGAGCTGCCCCTAGAGCTTCGTTTTAGCCCTGACCTGCGTACTTTTCACCGCGCCCTTAAGACCCTTCTGTTCCAGCAAGCCGGACTGGCCTAGTATGAATTTTAAAATGGGTGTATGTGTGTTTTAACTCGCGGGCCAAATTTTTATATTCAATTTTTTAATTGGTTTTAAATTTTATAAATCTATGTGTTTTAATATGGCTGTATACTGCCCTGAGTCCTTCGGGAGAAGAGCGGTATAGAAATCTAATAAACTTAAACTTAAGAAAGTAAGAACTGAGGCAATAAGTGCAAAAATTACTTTTGAAAGTATTCCCAAATCCCTCCCCCCAACGACCTGGCTGCAATTCCTCAGCAGGGGAGAATTCTCATGGAGACCCACCATCCACTCAGCTGCTGTCCCCTCCAGGGGCATGGTGATGCACCTCACGCATGCCGCTTCCGATGTAAAACCTCCATACTCTTGCATATGGTTCCACACTTGGGCTAGGAAAAACCCCAAAACCTTAGGGATCTCCTCCATATTTTACTTCTAGCTGAGGAACCTTTGAAATTTAGCGCCTCCGGGGGACTACCCCTATACAGGGGGGTCTGGGCTGCAGCCACCACTTGAGTTCTAGCAGCCTGCGCTAGGTCTGGCCAAGCTCTAGGCATCTCTTCTGGGCATGCCATGGCTTCTGCTTCTCCCCCTGGGTGTTCAACCTCCTCATGCGCAGGCAAGGCATATCTTTCACATGTTCTCCGACTTTCAAGGGCTTCTTGTAGGAGGTGCAGGGCTTGAGTCACCAGGAGGTCATCTTTGTCAGCTTCCTGCCAGGCTACTTCTCCCCGCTGGTGTCTGGCAGCTGTTACCCCGGGGGGAACCTCCTCCAGAATCTCTATCCGGCCCACACCCAGCGACCGTTTGGCTTGGACTGGCTTTTCCTCAATCTGCAGTTCAAACATACACTCTGAAGCTTCCCAGCTTTGGCGGGACTTGGGGGGAGTTGAGCCAGTCGGCCCCCTGTCCTCTTGGTCACTGCCTTGGTCAGACATTCTTTGCTCAGCCCCCATGGTAGAGTTTTCTCTGGGATGGCTGTTAAAGCAGATCTTGCTTAATGTCAGATGTGCCTCCGTTCAAAACTTAAGGGGAAAAAAACCCAACTGCATGTTTGCAGAGAAAGGTACTTTTACTGAGCATGACCTGATAGCAACGAAAAGAAAGCAAGATCTGAGGCAGTAGATGCGAAAATTACATATTGAAAGTATTCCCAAATCATTCCCCCAAAGAACCCTGGCTGAATGTCCAATCCCCAGCTCCCCAAGGTGTCATGTGAGGTGCATCTTCAGATGGTCTCATCCATTTAGTATGCCAGAACAGTTGACCTTGACTGGCTATCAACATCCATTCAGCTGCGCAGAAGACGATGAGAATATTCCTCCCTTTTCCTCCCTTTCGGTCACATCACGAGACATCTCCACCAGCTTGCTTCCCTCTCCCCAATACCTATACACTCCCCCCCCCCCGCCCATTACTGTGGCAGCTGATAGCAAGCAAGCATCATAGAGGCTGACAGGTACCTATTTATCTACTTGTATTTGTATGCTTTTGAACTGCTTGGGTGACAGGAGCTGGGACAAGAACGGTAGCTTACCCCATCATGCTATGCTTGGGTCCAATTACCAATCTTCCAATCACTTAAGCCCAATGCTTAACCATAAGGCCACCGCATCCTTTTAATAAAAAATACCTTCTTAAAAATTAAAAAATATATAGATCCAATGAAAATATTTTAATTTATATCCCATTTATTCTGTATATGTATGTTGCTGTATATGTGTTTGTGTGTATTTATAAATATACATATATAAGCATGAATATGAATGATGTAATCCTAAATTGATCTAACATGTTAATAGCTGATTGTTGTAAGGCAGGGATGACGATAATTGGGTAAGGAGCTATAATTGGGTAAAATTTAGTATTTTGTTTTTATTAGGTGGCTGCCATAAGTACTATTGTAAGCAGAGGAACACCACTGAAAGCCTTTGTATTTAGAAATTACAATCACTTCCCTGGAGTAAAGTCTCACTATCTTGGCGGTTGCCATTATAAATTGTGGCAAGCTATCAGAGCATCATCTGCAGCACCAGGTTATTTCCAAGAATATGTACTGGGTAATGACCTTCATCAGGTTAGTTGTAATATTTTATTTTAAATGCTCAAAGTTCTTTGTAGAAGGATGAATAAAAGTAATCATTTATGGATACATACCTAATTTACTTAAATCATACATTTAATTAATGTTCAGTTAAACAATAAGTTTAAACAGTATCTGGTAATGATATTACCTCATGTGACTGTTATATTTCACTCTCCGTTTACATGTACATATATATGGGCTGATTGTCTATGGCTCCTTACCAAAAGTTCACAAAACATGAAGCATCTATAATTCAAGCACTCTCATGAGTCTGAATGGCTTTAACCTGACAATGAAGGTATTAGTTGTACTGTGATCTGTGGCAGTATTCTGCATGTTTCAAGTTATATTGACAAACTTTAATGGCAAGGAGTTTGCTGGGAGAGTTGTACACTGATACTCATAATTGTTTCACTGAATACAAAAGTCCTTTTATACATAACATTAAAATTTTTCTTTGGTTCTGACTCCTGCCTAATGAACCCATTTATTAAGTATACTATTTTTTTTATGTGTGACACTGCTTGGAGTTCTAAATCTGTTTCGCATGCTTTTAATTTGATCAAGTAACGGTTTCTCAATCTGTCCCTTTTATCTGACATGTAGCTGGAAGGGAAAGAAGAGCTTTTAAGCAGATTTATTTATACCACCAACTACAATTGCAGAATGTGAGACAATATTCAGATGAAATAAAATGCCCTTATTTCATTATAACATGTCAAAAATGAAGTAAATTTGAAGTCTGATATTTAGATCAGTGTATGTAATCCAGATGCATTCTAAGATACATATCCAAACATATAAAGAGTCATGATGTATTCTATATGATGAATTCTTGGGAAAGGAGATGCAGCCTTCCTGTTAAAAAAATAAATATTTTTATAAACACAAATACTTTTATATGTATTTTACTTTTGCTGATTGACCAGCGTCCCTGGAAGTTATTGGATTGAGAAAAAAATTGTTTTATCTATAGAAATTAATGCAAAGAATATTTCTTCTTAAACTCAGAGAATAATTATTGCAACCCCTGAATTATCTCAGCATTCCAGGATTAAAATACTGTCTGAGGCATGCATAATGATTAAGATATTTTATAGCCTGGGGGCTATAAGGACAAGATAAAAGGGGCAAAGTTAGATCTACTTCAATTAATGTTAAATCAGTGTTGTTGGACGGTACAGAATTATACTATGTTGGGCAGATTTAATTTCAAGAGGAAAACTTGAGGAATGACTTTTTACAGCTATATTAAAACTTGCCTGATACTTTACCTTGATAACATTTTCAAAGGCACTAATTTATCTCCCATTTTTAAAATTTAAAAATATTCTACTAAAACAATGGAGATAAGGCAACTTAAAATTTAGTAAAAGCTGTAGGTCCTTCTGTCCAAAAAACCTTTCTTGTGTGGGTCAGGGCACTGGATTTCTGTATTTAAATAATACCATTTTTAACATTGCTTCCATAGCTGTCAGTGGTTTATTTTTGTTAGATCATCTGTTTAGAAGACTGAATTGAAAATCTCCTCTATGTTAGACAAACATTCATAGTGATGATTGATGTGTATTTTCAAGTAAATAAGACTTCAGTAAATAAAACTTTCTGTATTTGAAATAGAGTTAAAGGTTTCTTAGCTGTCCTGATCCAGAAAGTCCAAGGCAAATGACACAGATGGTGTCCTGGACACATGTAGTACTTGAAATAGAATTCAGTAACAATAGTACAACCTAGGCAAGAATTCAGAATAGGTCAGAGTGTTAAGTTTAGAACATAGCCAAAGATTGGACCAAGATTTAACAGTTCAAATGCTTAAGCTGAATCAGAAGTGGTGGGTAAATAAGATTTGTGATTTCTAGCATTCGTTGTTTCACTTGAAGGCTTAATATATTAATGGGCCTATATTATACAAATAGGCCTATACATTTAGATGGTGTACAATCTTGTTTAAAGTACTGGGCTAGTCAGGCATACTAGCATACTAGCTTTAATAAAACATTTCACTCACAGTCTTTTCTGTCACTTCTGTCACATATCCTTTTGATGTTTGATACTGGATCACTGATGGTCCTGTGATCTTGGAGGTTCTACCAGAGAATTTGACTTTCAGTCAAAGGAAGCAGACTTTCCCAACCACTAGGAGGCAGCACTATTAAGTATTAAGATTCACTGCCTTGAGTCAAGAGTCATCATATTATCTTCATCTTCCAAAGATAAGCCATCTATGGAGTCATGATATGGTAGTCTGACCATAGGTATATTTAAATAACTTTGTGCCCACGTTATTTATTTCTTTTTCAATGACATAACTAATATTCTGAAGTATCCACAATTATCTCACTGCTTTAATTTTGTATGGGAACATTTCATAAAATGACAGTTTTATGGTATTAAACGATTATATGAAATATCCATATTTAAATTAAATCTTAGATATTCATATTTAGAAAGAGAGGATAAGTGTAGATCATAACATTAAACAGAACATTTTTTTACAACACCCATAGTTAGTGTGATGGGGAAACTGCTGCTTCTAAAAATGGTGGAGAGATTCTAGTCAGTACTATTTCGATTTGTGCCATAGATGAATAGTCAATTGCTAGCGTGAAACAAATATATGAGTAGATTCTGTTTCCTTTTGCATGTTTGCTTTGTACTAATAGATATCAAAATATTTCATGAATTTCATTCACTTTGCAAATGGTAAGCCCTCTTTGTCAAATAGCAATTGACTATTGTTTTGCAGGAAGGTAAATCACTTTGTACATCAAGCCTATTTTAATTATTACAACCAATTGTACTAGAACTACACAGTAGCACAAGAAGGATGTGAAAAAGTCAATAATATAAATTTTTTGTTTTCCTTCTTTTGAGTTTATAGGAATTAAATATTTCTAGAATATTTTTAACAGAAGATTTCTTATTTAACATTGTGTTTTATGTCCATGTTTCAGTTAAAAGGTTGCATATGTAGAATTATGCCTAAAATATCAGTAGAGGCTAAAAGAGCATAAGAATAATTTCTATCATAATATGGGCTTGCTTTTTGTACAAATAAAGGAAATGTAAAGAAAAGGGTGGGATTCCTTTAAAGTCATCCTTTATTAGTTGTGATATGGAGCTCAGAGAATTGGAGTTCATTTTCTTATAAGAATAGGTTCTCAGTCTAAAATGGATTTAAGCAATCTCTGTATAAACAATCCATAACTGCAACCTCTCCATTTATCAGAGAAGCCTGCTTGTCTGATGCATTATAAGGTTCTGAGAAAAAAGTACATAAAGTTCTCATCCTAGTATATACATAAAGATTCTAAATTGAAAAAGGGTCATTATTTGTATATTTTTAATAAAACTACATTTATTCTATTAACTCTTGCTAAAATAAATTAGCTGGGTTTTATTGCAGGAAGAACATTTTTGTTTCTACCAAAGGGCTAATGCTCCTCAACCTAAATTACAGAACTTAGACTGGATATGAATTCAGGAACATGACAAGGCACATTCTCCAATGGATGTCCTATTCCTTGCTGTTGAATTTCAACACTGAAATCAGCATAGACTAGAAATTCATTATTGATTATTGATTCATTATTGCAAAGGAATCCTGCACCATATTGCTGCTCTTGTTTTTGCTGTTATTTTATAATGTATTGAAATTGTTCTTCAGCCACCAGAGTGTATATGGATTGGTAGCCTATAAATACTATTAATATATGAACGAACGAACGAATGAAATTAATTGTAAACCACATCATTATTACAGTGCTTACTTTTTGGTTTAGGATTCAATCCAGATTTATAGAAATGTGCAAATTATATTAAAAATATTTCTTACATGCAAATGCATTTTCCTTTGAATTTCATGAAATTTGCTAATAATAACATATGAAAACATTATGAATTCATCTTATCTTAATTGTTCCTTTACCTTATATTTATCAGGCAAAAATCCAATTTCTGGGAAACTAGCTATATTTAAAACCACTTGATGTGTGATATAAGAACATTATCTTTTTGAATTTAAGAATAGGCAAATTCCCTAAGAGAAAATATCCATTACAAATCTTTCTCCTTTGTAATATTCTAGTTTGGAGTTTGCACAAATACAATAAAGATAAAACAACAGAGCAAGTCTGTGAAAATGAACTAGAAATGCAAAGCATGTCTGCACAGGCATTGAGGTGAAATGGTTGCTATGGAGCCAGCAAGCTCCAAGTATCAGAATTTATTTTGCTAAATCACATCTTTCAGTGCCATGGTATTTAGTTCACATAACTTCACTGTTAAAAAAAAAAAGCTGTGCTTGGGAAGAAAATAGGAGAAATACCACAAAAAGTATGACTACTGATATTTTAGGTTATTGCTGGTAAAATATTTTATTTTTCAGCATTGCTGATTGAAGACTTTAATTAATAATTAACTTTAATGAGAATATCTACTTCTTGATATTAGTGGCCACGTGTCATTTATGGACAACAGTCATTTGTGCAATCATTTTAAAGTATAGAATGTAGAGATTATTTTAAAAGATGGCATGCAGAAGCTAAATCTGGGGAGAGATATGTGTCTGGGATTGAATCCCTCTAGACTAGGTCATTCCAAAGGTACTTTCATATAGTATATCTATATATCTTATATCTCCAGCTGCAAATTGCAAAGCTCTCTTCTCCCATACTGTGGGAGATGATAAAAAATACAATCCCTTGTTAAGGAAATAAAATGCAATGTGTAGCCTGGCAATAATTTTCTTGGCAATGGGAGCATGTCTTATTTCATAGAAAAAGATGCATGTTTGAAATGAGTTAATTATCTTTAATAAATATCTATGTCTATCAGTCTATTTATCTATCATCTAAGGCTTGCATTTATGTCGTAGAGAACATTATACCAAATTTCAGAAACATAGGTGAAAGGTATTTTTAAATGTAAAAAGAAAAGGTGATGATAAGGAACAATGATGCCTCTTTCTTAACATGGTGGAATTGATTGCCAGAAGTTTTGCTGGAAATATGATGGATACATTTGATGGAAATTTTCCATGACAGAAATTGGTCACTAACCTAGACCATATAATTAATACAGTATAACTCAAAAAAAAAATCTTATACAGCTGCACAAGATGCAAGATTGGGAAATAATGATTGTAGAATCTATGAGGTAAACTAAACTCTCTCCTTGCTTTCCCATCCTTCCACAACCTAAATTTTATTACTCTGGTAATAGCTTAATTGGAAGCACACTCTTGACAGGAAAGTTGACACTTAACTGAACCAACATTCCCATTTATTTATTTACTGTATTTATTGATGGATGGATGTTGGTTGGTTGATTATATAGATGTGGCTGCAAATTAAAGCTGCTATATTTTGACAAGTTTGACATATTTAGATATACCCAAATAGATTCAAATTTTCCCACTTTGAGGTACAGAACTACCCATTCTGTGCAATGATCTATGGCTGTGTATTTTTATTCTAAAGTGCTACAATTTATTCTGCTATTAAAATACAAAAATGCAAAAAAATAAAAATATTAGTTATCATAATGAAATAGTTACTACTTCAACTTCTGGTGGTGTTTTCAGTGTGAGTGAAGCGAAGGAACGGGGATCCGTTCTTGAAGCTCGAATTTTTCCAGCCACAAAGCCTAAATAGGCACTATCAATCCCAGAGAGATTGATAGAAAAAAGAGGAAACTTTGAGGACCTTGGGGTGGGGGGGAAAGCAATCCCCCTGAAGGTTCAGGAGAAACCTCCTAATTCCAGTGGGGAAGAAAGCAGCCATTTTGGCTGGCCAAAGCACTGACAGCTGAGGAGTAGGAAGCAAAGATCGAGAAGTCAACAGAATCGCAATCGGCAGGAGAGAAAACCCAAAAAAGGAGGTACAATTATATTGTTGAACCAGAGGCAGAAATACTGCCAAATAAATGTGGTGACTAGGAGGAAGAGGAGCGGAAGAAGCAATTTGACAAGCAGTGACTGCGCAAAAGGCAAGATATTAGATGAAAAGAGGAAAGAAAATTAGCTGGATACATCTTGAGGATTGAGTGAAATTGTGACTATAAATTAAATATATTCATTCCATTATTGTTATTGTTAATAGTACTGTGAAATTAATGGAGGACTTTAAAGAACAAAAAAGATTTAAAGGCAGAAATTGAGTGGTGATTCGAGACAAGGTGGACTTAATGGAGGTGTAGATGGAATAGAACTGGAAAATAATAAGATCGGGGATTTCTAAGGCTGTTGAAACTGGATATTTTGGACATTTTTTGAGACTGACAATAAACTTTACAACTGGAGAGAATTGAAGTGAAGGATAAAGAACAGACAGGAGGGGGGAAAAAGACTGGACAGAGAATGATGCAAGACTAGGAGAAGATTACACGGAATTAAAGAAAATATGTGTGTGTGTGTGTGTGTGTGTGTGTGTGTGTGTGTGTGTGTTTCTTTTAGCCAGGTTTCTCCTACGTAACCAGTGGAGTCACATCCACTCGATTCTGGGCTTTTTTCCTTCTGGCAGCCAGCAGGCCCTATGCTGCCTAGTGAGAGACTTATATAGATCTATTTCTGGCTCATGTGTGTGTGTGTGTGTGTGTGTGTGTGTGTGTAGGTCTTTGGTTATTCAGGTTTTCTCCCGCGTAAAATTGGAAGTGTCTTGGTGACATTTCGACGAAGTCTCATTCGTCATCTTCAGGCTGGTGTTTTCGGCTTTGTGCTTCTAGGAGCAATGTGTGATCACAGCTGTTTCTTCCTTTTAACTGCCAGTGGGGGTGTGAACTGATTGGTTGGGGTTTGGCTGTGCTCTGATTGGCTGGGGGGTTGGCTGTGCTCTGATTGGCTGGGCATGTGTTCTATTTAGGTGGGGGCTTGGTTGTGGTCGGGTTAGTCTGAGTTGCAGGGGGATTTGAGCTGGTGAGCTGCGTTGCTGTTGTTTGGCTTCGCGGTCGTAGTCGTGCCACATCTTCATGGTAGGTGTCAGTTTGCTTCATGTATGGATTGGAGGCGTTTAAAGTGGCTAATGATGCAGCTGTGATCTGGCTTCTGGTTTGTGGTCGTGCCTCATCAGTGTGGGTTTGCTTTTTGCATGGATGCGTGGTGGTGACATCCTGTGTGGTTTTTGTGAGTGTGGGTCTGGTGTCATTCTTTGTGTTAGGGACTCATTTGTCAATGAGGGCGGGTTTCTAAATGGCTGGCAGGCGGGAGGTATCACCTCATTTATTCATGCTGTGTGGGCATTTTTTATCTCGATGGCTTCTCTGATTATTCTGTTGTTAAAGTGTTCAGTTTTGGCGATAGTTTTGGTATATATATATATATATATATATATATATATATATATATATATATATATATTTATATTTGTCTTCTTAAGTTTTCGCGGGTGTGCATATGCAAAAAATTAAAATCTCGGGTTTTTTCCCGCATCATTGTAAATAAGTTGATTAAAATATTTAAAATTCTGGTTAAAATCCCAGCTTAAAATCTTCTAAAAAATCCTTACAGAGCAATCTGCAAGGTCTTTAAAACCTCAGCTAAAATCCTACCCAGTGACTTTAAGGAGAGAGAGATGATCGAGCCAGAAGATAGGCTGAGATCTCAACTAACAATCAAGGGTGCTGTGATGCCTACCAGAATCCTTTCCCCTCTACAGCAGACAGATAATAATAGAGAATCTGAGAAAGCTGGGCCGGTAACACGCAGCCAAATAGCCAGGATGAGGAAGCAGGAAGAAAAACTGCTGTCCTCCAATCATAACACAGAGTTACAGGCTAACCAGCATACGTCAGCAGCAGCAAATATAGATAAGTGACAGCTCCGACCTCGCAACAGAGATCCCATTGCTTTTAAATGAAACAAGAGCCTGAGGATGACAGGGTTGTGATTGGAGGACACATCCTAAAAAACCTCAAAGACAAAATTGAGTTAGAAAATCAAGGAGTATATGAAATCCCATGCACCGCCTGCCCCACCACATACATCGGACAAACCAACAGAAGAATAAGTGCACGCACTGAAGAATACAAGAACTCAGTCAGAAAAGAGGAACCAACTTCTTCCCTGGTCCAACACCTCAAAGCCACAGGACATGATATTGACTTTAAAAAGACCAGAACTATCGCCAAAACTGAACACTTTAACAACAGAATAATCAGAGAAGCCATCGAGATAGAAAAACGTCCACACAGCATGAATAAACGAGATGATACCTCCCGCCTACCAGCCATTTGGAAACCTGCCCTTATTGACAAACGAGTCCCTAACACAAAGAATGACACCAGACCCACACTCACGAGAGCCACACAGGATGTAACCACCACACATCCACGCAGAAAGCAGACTCAAACCCACACTGATGATGAGGCATGACCACGGATCAGAAGCCAAAACTCAGCTGCATCATTAGCCACTTTAAACCCCCCGAATCCATACATGAATGATCTGTCCCCGTCCCCACACACACACAAACACAGCCAGCCTAGGGTTAAGGAAACACTTTGGAACGCACCCAGGTCTTATCTCCCACTTGGCAGCGATAGACACACCGTCTGCCAAATGCCTTTATTTTTACAAACAGAAAGATAAGATACTACCGTACAAAAAAGTCCAAGCAGAAATAATATTCCTCCCAGCAGTTCCGGACGAGGCTTTAGTGACTATCCAAGGTTTACTTTTGTTCGTCACAAGGATCCCTGACCACTACCCTCTATTATATAGTCTCTGGGGTGTGGTCCAGTGACTCAGTTCTAATCCCTAGCACGCCTCCTAAGCTGCTGCAATCGTTTATCACGCCTTCGGAGGCGTGCATCCAGGAATGATGTTTCATCGTCACTCTGAGATGAACCAGCTGTCTCCCTGCTGATCTCTCCCTCGGCCGGCACCTGAGACAATGCCAGAGGGGAGGGGCCTGGAGAGGGAGGCCTGGCTGACTCCTCTTCCTCATGCTCGGAGCTTTCTTCCTCCGATGGGACAGGCTCAGAGGGCGGGGCCACAACAATGAAGCAGACTGACACCCACTATGAAAAGATGGCACGGCCACGAACACGAAGACAAACAACAGCAACACAGCTCACCAGCTCAAATCCCCCTGCTACTCAGACTAACCCGAGCACAACCAAGCCCCCACCTAAACAGAACACACACCCATCCAATCAGAGCACAGCCAATCCCCCATCCAATCAGAGCACAGCCAAACCCCAACCAATCAGAACACACCTCCGCCCAATCAGAACACAGCCAAGCTCCCACCCAATGAGTTCACACCCCCACTGGCAGTTAAAAGAAAGAAACAGCTGCGATCACACACATTGCTCCTAGAAGCACAAAGCCGAGAACACCAGCCTGAAGATGATGAATGAGACTTCTTCGAAATGTTGCCAAGAAACTTCCAATTTTATGTGGGAGAAAACCCGAATAACCAAAGACCTACATACAAACACCCGCGAAAACCTCAAAACACACACACACACACACACACACATATACACATACATGCATGCATACATACATACATACATACATACATACATACATATTCTTACTCTTCGTAGGATTTATGTGTGTTTTTTCTTTTAGCCAGGTTTTTCCTACGTAACCAAGATTTTTCTGTAGCCCTAGCTCAGTGGAGTCACATCCACTCGATTCTGGGCTTTTTCCTTCTGGCAGCCAGAAAAAAACCCAGAATCGAGTGGATGTGACTCCACTGAGCTAGGGCTACAGAAAAACCTTGGTTACGTAGGAAAAACCTGGCTAAAAGAAAACACACACACACACACACATATTTGTGTGTGTGTGTGTGTGTGTGTGTGTTTTCTGATCTAGTGTTTTTTTCCAGGTAGGTGGTGGGATCTGTGTTTAGGGGTTTGTATGTGGAGTCTTGGAGTAGGTTGGTTAATTTGGTTTGGTAGTCAGATGTATTCATAACCACCGTGGCGTTTCCTTTGTCTGCTGGTAGGATTATTATGCTAGTGTCTTCTTTCAGGTTAAATAGTGCTGTCTGTTCCTCTTTGGGTAAGTTGCTTTTGGGTGGCTTGCTGGTGCAGAGGATGTTGGTGATTTCGAGTCTGATTCTGTTAGCGTCGTCGGGGTTGACTTTGGTCAGGCTGGTTTCAACTCCGCATATAATGGTTTCAGTGGGGATGTATTTGGGAGCGACTGAAAAGTTGAATCCTTTGGAAAGGACATTGGTTTCAGCTTTGGTGAGGATCCTATCTGAGATGTTATGCACTGTTTGATGAGGCATGACCACGGACCAGAAGCCAGACCAAGCTGCATCATTAGCCACTTTAAACCCCTTCAATCCATACATGAAGCAGACTGACACCCACCATGAAGAGGTGGCACGGCCACAAACACGAAGCCAAACAACAGC
Organism: Arizona elegans; assembly: GCA_022577455.1. Classification (NCBI taxonomy): domain Eukaryota; kingdom Metazoa; phylum Chordata; class Lepidosauria; order Squamata; family Colubridae; genus Arizona; species Arizona elegans. Next base: position 34,410,674 of record JAKOOJ010000007.1, on the reverse strand, counting down.
AACACAGCTCACCAGCTCAAATCCCCCTGCTACTCAGACTAACCCAAGCACAACCAAGCCCCCATCTAAACAGAACACACACCCATCCAATCAGAGCACAGCCAACCCCCATCCAATCAAAGCACAGCCAAACCCCCAACCAATCAGAACACACCTCTGCCCAATCAGAACACAGCCAAGCTCCCACCCAATTAGTTCACACCCCCACTGGCAGTTAAAAGGAAGAAACAGCTGCGATCACACACATTGCTCCTAGAAGCACGAAGCCGAGAACACCAGCCTGAAGATGACGAATGAGACTTCATCGAAACGTTGCCAAGAAACCTCCCATTTTACGTGGGAGAAAACCCGAATAACCAAAGACCTACATGTGTGTGTGTGTGTGTGTGTGTATAGATATAGATATAGATATAGATATAGATGATATAGATATAGATATAGATATATAGATATAGATAGATATAGATACGTTGTTCCCTACATAACCAAGGTTTTTCTGCAGCCCCAGTTCAGTAGAATCATATAGATCTATATAGGTCTCCCACCTAACAGGAAGAGCTTGCTGTCTGCTTGAAAGGAAAAAAGCCCAGAATCAAGTGGATGTGATTCTACTGAGCTGGGGCTGCAGAAAAACCTTGGTTACGTAGGAAAAACCTGGCTAGAAGAAAAACACACATAAGCCCTACGAAGAAGTAAGAATATATACATTCTGAGGTTTTCGTGGGTGTTTGTATGTAAGTCTTTGGTTATTCGGGTTGTCTCCCGCATAAAATTGGAGGTTTCTTGGCAACGTTTTGACGAAGTCTAATTCGTCATCTTCAGGCTGGTGTCTTCGGCTTCGTGCTTCTAGGATCACACACATTGTGTGATCACACACATTGCTCCTAGAAGCACGAAGCCGAAGACACCAGCCTGAAGATGACGAATGAGACTTCGTCGAAACGTTGCCAAGAAACCTCCAATTTTACGCGGGAGAAAACCCAAATAACCAAAGATAGATAGATAGATAGATAGATAGATAGACGCATACATATATATATAGTGTTTTTCTGTCAAAGCACCTGGTCTGCCCCAATATGGGAGGGAGCATACTGCTTCCCTTTTGCCTTTCAGCTCCAATCCAGGAGCCCTCAAGCAGTCGCATTCACGGCAAACCATTTTATACCAAATTTATATTCGCTGACAAAGAAATAAATGGAGACTAGTATAGATCTATTTCAAGCTATTTAGCTCTCATTAGCTAGCCATACCCTTACTCGGATTCAAACTTGGGCTGCCTGCATATTAGGCAGTTGTATTAACCTCTGAGCCACAAGCTCACTGTCAGTTTTGGAAGACAATTTTCTTCTTTGCTTCTTAACTGCCACATATTTTAGCTGGGGAAGTTGGGAGGGGATTGTTGTTGGAGCGGTAGAAAGTTAGTCATAACAACATTCTGTATTCACACAAGTACCCACACTATTGGGGTAGACCAGGTGCTTTGACAGAAAAACACTTAATCTCTCCCCTGGTTCAAGCTGATAAAGAGAGGAGAACTTCATTTTAGAACAACCAATACTGTCAGGACCCAAATTAATAACACAGATAGAGGAATATGGAAAAGTAGCAGGTCTTAAAATTAATAAACTCAAAACAAAGGCATTAACGAAAAACCTCACCAAGCAGCAGGAGAAATTAGAAGAAGACAAAATGGGTATCCAAACGACAAAAAAAAAATATTTAGGAATATGGCTAACAAATAAAGGTTCATCGATCAAAGAAGACAACTATAATAAATTAATACTACAGATAAAGAAAACTTGGAAATTTGGAGCAAATTACAACTATCCATTTTAGGAAAAATAGCAACAGCAGAATGTGGGATCTATGAGAGAATGCAAGACTAAAGGGAGGCAGGGATAGCTGAAGTCTATTTGGGAGAATAACGAAGAGTAAACTTCAGACTGAAATAAGAATAAACAGAGCAGATAAAGAACAAATAATGATAAAATAAAGAGTAAGGAAAAAAACCACAAGACAAAAAAGGAAGTAAAGTACTTGTCACCTTTGGCCATGAACCATAGGATTCAGTAAAATACAAAGCTTATGCATACAGTGCATGTCAATGTATATTCATCACTCACTTTGAAGGGTCACTCACATGTCAATGTGTATTCATCACTCACTTTGAAGGGTCACTCACTCTGCATAATCCATTTTCGATATGTTTGACTACTTCAGGATACCATATGGTGATTGCGTGATCTGTGAAATTTTAAATTGAGTTTTAATATTTGAGCAGCCTGTTTTGAAGAAATGCTCACTTTATGTTATCATTAAATAATTGCTCAAGGGGAACATCTGACTGAACTTCCGGTGCCTTTGAAAGCGGGATCGTGAGCTCCGCTGCCTGTTCCAAGGTCTCTACGTCGGAGGACTCCAAATTAGGGCCATAGTCACCCTGGAGGGGAGGCGAAGGCCGTGCAGGTCGAGGAGAGCCGCATCTCTCCTCCCTGACTCAGAAAGCCCTCTCTGAAGACGAAGAGCATCAGCAGTCAAAATGGCTGCCATGAAGTCAGGAACAGTCTGAAAAACTAAGACAATGCAGGAGCAGAGAAAGTGAATAGTGTGTGAACTGGGTGAGAAAATATTTTTTGTTGAAATTGGACCCCAAGAAATCTAAGGGGGAAGTATATTTAAAACTACTTGGTGAAGCGGCGTACCAGGCACTTGGGAAAATACTGAAGGATTTAAGAGGAAAAATTACTTTTTAAAATGAATTGAAACTTGGACTCTCAAAATTAAAGATGTGGCATTGAAGAGGTGTTTTTAAAACGCTGGAATTACAATCCCAAATTTTATTTTTCTACCATTACTCAATTGCAGGAGTTACAATTTAAAATAATTAAATCATATTTACTAATAACATCGCAGAGAGGCTGAGCAGACTGAAGCAAGAGTGCCATCTGCTGATGAAAAGGGAGCTACCCTGTTTCCCCCAAAATAAGACATCTCCTGATAATAAGTCCAATCGGGCTTTTGAGTGCATGGCAATAAGGCCAAGCGCTTATTTCAGGGTTCAAAAAAATATAAGATAGGGTCTTATTTTTGGGAAAACACTGTAACTATTTAAAGAGACAGAAACTATTTGTTGGATAGTACAGTACCTGCCCTAAGACCACTAGAGATTTGAATATTAAACAAGAATTTCAGCTAAGAGACCCCTGAATACTATTGAACATATAAAAATGACTTGAAGAAATGTAGATGACCCTCTGGTGAATTTAAATTGGCTGGATTGATTATTGAGGAGACATTCAAAGCAGAGATTTGGAAGTTTTGTATTGAATTAATGATTTCTGGACAATTGGCCAAAAAGGAAACTTATTAAATACAGATGCAACACAAGACAGAAGTGAAGAGAAGAAAAGCGGAATGGAGTTGTTTCAAAGCATGGAGGAAATATTTGAGCGTATAGACCAAAAACTGGAAAATATACAACAAATGATAATGGATAAAGACCAGGACAATGAGGAAAGAATGGAACCATCAGAAGGAACAGGGGGAAAAGCAGAACTGAGAAAACAACAGAAAGAAATCAACAAGGACAAATTATTACCAAAGCTAATAATGGTTAAGGAATTAAAAAGAAGGAACATACTGTAAAAGACATAGAAATGGAACAGGATAAACAGGAAGAGAGCTGGGGAAAAGAGAAGGGGCAAGGAGCAGATAGTTCTGGAACCAGACAGTGGGAAAGGGTAGAGAAGAGAGAAAAAGTTAGATTATATAAACAGAAGACAGATTTAGATGTAGAGGGAGTAAAAGACTTAAGGGATGAATATGGGAGGCAAACCAAAAAGAAAGTAAGATTAAAGGTTCGGATGCGAGCAAGAGATGATGGATAAAAGAGGGAGGAGAAGGAAAGGAATCCTTCATAAATATATCTTAATAAATATGTATTAATATTAGAATTACATAGGCTGGTTAATTATTTTATAAGCAGTATAATAGATAATTAGAATAACATTTCAAAACAAATAGATATGAAGAGTGGAATAAAGGAAATAGGAGAAGCATGAATAAGAATGAAACTAAGTGAAATTGTTTGAAATATTAAAGATGCATTAAATATGATTAGCAATGAAATATTGGAACTAAAAAATGGGTGATTAGATAATGAAAGAATATATTTTAATATACATTTGTGTATTAATAGAATTATACTTTATACTATAGAATTATGTATTAATGATTGTGATTGGTACTAAGAGAGTATTCTTGGGCAATGAATAACGAAAGACAAGGATGAATTTTTGATATAAATTGATGTGAAGAGTTAACTAAAGGAAGTGAAAAAAGAACATGTCTTTGAATATTATAGCGATATTGGAAGGAAAACAAAAACTAAATAAAATAGAGATAGAAACAAGAGGAATAATAATAATAATTTTATATATATATATATGTGTGTGTGTGTGTGTGTTTTCGTAGATTTTCACGGATAGAGGTATGCAAGTTTTGGTGTATTCAGCTGCTGCACCCCCCTCCGATCCCCACACAAAGCAAACTGACACACGCCATGAACACATGGCAAGACCTCAAACTTGGAGCCAAACCAAAGCCCGGGATGTGGCATCACAGTCATCTGCTCAGGACATTACATCAAAAAAATCAGGATATCACAACACTAGAACTCAGGATGTTAACACACAGCCCATTACCCAGGTCGTTAAAACACAAAAGACTAATGGGCACACATCAAGGACCTCACCCACACAGGATGTTATGAAACTATTTTAAGAAAATATTCACTGAAATATTAATGTGAAAGTAAAATAATTTGAAGACAACAACCTAAGATAGCTTACACTGCTGTGTTAAATGTCAGCTTGACAAGTGACACTTAAAAAAACCTATAATTAAACCTATAATTAAATTGTTAATTATATAATTAACAATTGAGTAGATAAAAGAGCAGAGCCTATGAATTTGAATTATATGTTTCTTAGTACTGTTCAGACCAGTGGTGGTATTCAGCTGGTTCTATCCGGTTTGGAAGAACTGGTAGCAACAGCTGCAGGAGGCTCCGCTCACCTGCCCGGACATCATCACATGCTGTTTTTGATGCTCTGCACATGCACAGAAGGTCCTGCGCATGCGCAGAGGTGTCACATGCGAGCAAGCAAGCACGTGCACACTCTCACATTTGTGAACCAGTAGCGAAGGCAAATGAATACCACCACTGGTACACACACACACACACACACACACACACACCCCAGATAGGAACATTATAAAATAACTTAGTGACTATGATGCAAAAAGCAATTGGAATAGAACAAAGAAACCTGTCTCTCTGGATGTTTCTGATTATAGCTTCCAGTAGCCACAATGGCTGATAAACAATGTGATGGGCCAAAGTTCACATCTGGAAGGCCACAGGTTTTCTTTTACCATATTAAAGGAAGGGGGGAATGAGTTACAAGTATTTTATAAAATAACCAGATAGAGTAACAACTAAAATCTTAACAAATGCGTAGTAGATACATTGCAGTTGTTCTAGTGTTACATACGTTTGTGCAAAATGGAGCAGTCTGCTCTAGAATATTCAGATTTTTCATTCATTTCTGGAAGTATACCTTTTAGAACAGGAACAGTTGATCCTTCAGATATAGTGAATGCTGCTTTCTGCCTTTGTCTTACAATTTCATGAATTGTACCTTGTCAAGTTATAGACACTGTTGATATTTATTACATTCAGCTTTAAAAATTAGGGTTATAGACGAAATTAAAGGACATATTGATAAAATAACACAGTGTTTAGGGATAAATCTTATTTTTGCCAAAATTAAAAGAAAGTGGATCAAAAAGCTACTATTCTTCTTAACTACAGCTGAAGGCAAAATATACTAATTGGTCCAGAAAAAGTTCAAAAAGCTTTTGTAGATTTATTGAAAGCTTAATCAAAGGACTTTCTGAATAAGCTAGTATTTGCATCTCTACTTTATCTACTGCAGCTGTAGTAAAAAGAAATATTGTTTTTAATAAAGAATTCACTTCAGTGTATTGAAACAATAAATTAAATATAGATGTGATTAGGGTATTATTTGGAAGGAATAAATTTAAAAGTAGAAGCAATCTTTCTTAGGCATTCTCCCTGCTCCAACATGGGACTAAAAGAAATTGTTTATTGACAGCTTAATCAGGTTTTCGTATCAAAATGATCAAGGAAGAAGTAGGCTAAAACAGTTTCTACAGTTTACTCTGTGTTGTACCTGGTTTTGCCTTCATTTGTCAATGGATCTCTAGTACATATTGGCATCTTAATATATCTGAACTCCTGGTAAAACAATCAGTGCTTTGAAAAATAATAATTTAGAAACATTCGTGTAATATTTTGAAGTCAAGTACAGACAAGATGCTAGTCTTTTTAGCATATTTATGCATACTGCTTTTTTACATCTGTTGGAGAATGTCTATAAGTGATAGAACTCAACGTATGGAAAAATGTGTGACATTTACTTCCTTCTGTTAAGTTTGCTTTACTGGCGACAAAAAAGATACTGGTATCTTGTTATACTATTGTGATATTACTATATCTACCTTATTATTTCCAACAACTCTAACATTTTGCATTATGATTGTTACTGTTATTATTTTATTCACAGGACGGAGGGCTTCTTATAAATAATCCTACAGCATTAGCAGTGCATGAATGCAGATGTCTTTGGCCAAATGTCCCACTTCAGTGTGTGGTGTCCCTAGGAACGGGTCGGTATGAAAACCATGGGAAAACCAATGTCACCTATACAAGTTTAAAAGCTAAATTGACTAATGTCATCAGCAGTGCTACAGATACTGAAGGTTAGTATCAGGTGATCATAGTTGTCTTGTTTTTGTAGTACAATTTTTAACTGCTTTCTTGGACTAAAAATAACATGAAAAGACATTTTGGTTTTGTTTTGTACCCTACATTCAATTGTTTTATTAATCCCATCTCTCAACATCCATAGAAGGATTAAGTGTTTAAGTCATATACAAAGCTAAAGCTTTTTAAAAGTAATGAATACTATTTTTTAAAAAAAAATATTTAAAGAGTTGGCCTTTTTGCTTTTGTCCAATTAATGTCTTCTATTAGCTACTTAGCAAATTGAGATTTAATTGGTAGTTGATGACAATGATTGCCAGATTTTCAGTTAAATTAGCTATTAGAGATTGCCTATACTTCAATTTTGCCATTATTAAATCTCTGATTATAAAAGTAGGTCTTTGTTAATGATAGGCATAATGTTGGAATAGAAAGCTCCATCTTCAAGGTTACTGGACATATGAACAATAGTAGAATAAGCATTTTAGTAATTAAGGAAAAACTGTTAATAGTGAAATCAATACATAATAAAAATGCAAAATGTAGAATGACCATTTTATCATGTTTCACGTGAGTATTTCAATAAAGTAGAAATAAGCAGTCAATCCAAATTTGAATTACTGTATAAATTCTATGTAATTATTTCTTTATCTTCTTTGATTGATTCTAATTAGGGGTTCACATGCCAAATTAATCCTAAAATTCTTGAATTGGTTGACATTTCAAGAATTTTAGGCATTTCAAAAGCAAGAATTTGCTTTTGCATAGATCAAAGCATCTTGCTTCAAAGAAAACCTGTTACAAGCCAGCTTCAACACACCACTGGAAGGGTGGGTTATAATGGTCCTCTCAAATCCCCTGTTGTTGCTTTTTACTTTAAGAAAAAACCCTGATATTTTACATAAGAGATGTTTTGTAGAGGTTTGCTAACTTTGATGTACTACTGTATATCAACTTCAAGGCTATTATTTCTGAGATTTTTTTGTTCTAAGTCACATTTTAATTGACCAAGTGTTAATACAAAAGATGTTATACTTAAGGAGAATTAAGGTCTCATATTGAAAGTTGCATCCATAACAAATATCATTGATTCCAAAATGACATCATTCACACAATGACATTAACACATACTGTATATGCTGTGATTGCATATTTGTGACAGCTTGTTCAGTAAATACATAAGATAACGAGTTTATGTAATGACAACCTCACACAATGCCATTTTGCTAATTCTTGATTGTTCCTGCAGACATTTGTATATGCTTACTAAATACTAGAATCTTAATAAAATTTCTGAATTCATACAAATTAATTTGAAACTTTATTCTTTAAATTTTTATTTTAAACCAAATTCTTTCCCATTTCTTTTAAAACTAGAAGTTCATATTATGTTGGATGCCCTTTTACCACCAGACACCTATTTTAGATTTAATCCGTTGATGAATGAAGATATTCCTCTGGATGAAAATCGTAAAGAAAAACTGAATAAATTGCGGACTGATGGCATCCGATATTTAGAAAGAAATGATGAGAAGCTGAAAAAAGCTAGCAAAATATTATCACAGGAAAAAAATATTTTACAGAAATTGAGTAACTGGATGAGATTAAAAGCTGATATGTATGATGGCCTTCCAATTCTGTCAAAATTGTGAATATGTAAAATGCTACGCATCATAGGTGCAAAGTTGTATATGAAAAGGGTTCAATATTTGCTAGTCATTATGTAATCATTTTTTTTTATTTCAATGAGCAAACAAGCTATATAAAATGCATTTCAATCTCAGTAGCTCCTCAGTAGCTTCTTTGATTGGATCTGAAGGTCCTGTGTGCAAACAGAAGGAAGACCTTCCAGTCTATTTCTTCCTTGTCTCCCAGTCTGTCACCCTCACGCTCAATGTTTCTCAGGGTCCTTCAAGCCAATATTCAGCAGGACATGAATATGCAGATCAGTAATTATGATCACTGCCGATGCTTTTTTTTTCTATAAAGAGAACACTTGTAAAATTTGGGATTTAATGATTTCTTGAAATATATGAGTTTTCAGAACCTCACATCATTACCACTTGAATATAAGTGGTGCGGGTATAATATATATATTTAAATGATGTCTAAATTTGTGACAATTATGGTACAAAACTTTCAATATATTGTGAATGCAAATAAAAAATCATGCAGTTTACAAAATCATGCTGTGTTTATCTGTTAGTGGAAAATTACAGCATGAGAAGAACCATAGCAAATATGTTGCTCTACAAATGATTGAGCCAGAATAAATCAAACTGTTTAATTCCCATTGAGATTAATGACAATAAACAATTTTAAATCCATTGGGAGTAGTTCAGCTAGTTTGCTGATTGAATTACTGTATATTATAGACTTGCAGGATATTATACTGCCATTAAATGTCATGAAAATTGTCTGATGATGATTTGTGCATGTAAACTGTTTTGTTTTAAAATGTTACATGTTTTGTAGTGTGCAATGCTTTAACTATTTTACTTTATCCAATTTAGTATTTGACATATTGCAATAAAATCTGTCACACTTAATATTTATTTTTCAAAAGAAGTTTTAAAAAATTTCAAAGATTTTGGTTCAGAACAATTACTTTGCTGTTTGAAAAGCAAATCTCTAGAACTGAGTCTTGTATGAAATAAAATAAATATCGAAAGGTCCTCATTGTCCTCATTGTGTGATTTTATTTATTTAGTTATGTGAAATCATGCCAAATTATGTTTTCATATTTAATATATATATCTTCATATACATATTATTTAAGTCAGTAGCAAAGTAAGACTTTCCAGTGAGGAAAGATTTTGGGCAAACTAATAGCATTTTCAGTTAATAGGGAAGCCATACACTAAATTATGAAACCATGTTGGCAGCTGACAGAGTGTCAGAAGGACGAGTCAGCAAGCTTTGGGAACTCTACCATTCTGTTTTGTAAGCCATAGTGTGTGTTTGACATGTTAGTCATTTGTGGTTTTGTAAACCATGTTTCAACTGTGATTTAGTGAAATATACTGTAAAAAACAAATAAATAGTTTGTCTGTGATAAATGTTCCTCTGTGGTCAGTAGTCAACAAAGTCACAATTAGTTAGATCCATGCAAAATAAACTGAGTTCACAAAACATGCTAAGCCAAAGCAACATAGGCCATTTATTGCTTAGCAAAATGTGTCAACCTAACCAATATATCTTCCATAACCACTGATAAAGAAGAGCAGCAGATGAGGACTATTATTTTCCTGTCCTTTGTTTCTATAGAAACCATTACCTTTGAAGTAGATGAAAAATCATCTAGGTAAGAGCCCAAGTAAGAGCAACTTCCCTCCTGTCAAAGATTTGTGCATTGTTACTAAACTCTTATTTTTAAGATAACTACAAAATTAATCAAATTCATATAAGTGATCATAAATGTTTGCTCCCCAAACCCACCCATCTTATTATTCTGAATGTTGTTGCCCTTTGTATGTTATTAAGAAATTGGAATTTATAAATTCCAATTTATAAGTAGTTATAAATCAAAAAAAGAATACTGGGCTATGATGAAAGTACTGCAGGTTCCATTCCTGCCTGATCATGTGTTACTTATTATGTAGATTAGTAGAAATGGAATCAAGAACAGTTTCTGAAATATAATATGCAGCAATATTTATTACATAATTCGGATGTTTTATATACTAATTCAATGAATCCACAAAAAGTGTTGCTTCTAAAATACCTTACTTCTAAAAACATTGCCTAAAGTGTGGAACTGAACACAACTTGATTAGGGTTTTGCATCTTATTTCAAGGCCAAGAGCCATTTAGCAAGCATCCTGATTCTTCATGCCTGATAGCTGGGCATATTTTCAAGGGGCAATCCCCCTCTCCCAGAATCCAGGCAGGTCATTCCAGGTTAGCCTGCTCCTCATTTATAAGGTCACTAATAAGAGGAATCTTGATTGATCTGGCATTAATCAGCAACAATAAAAAAATGCCGGCTCCATTGATCTGCTGAGTAGGGTCCAGCATAGAAAGCTGGAATGCATAACTAGTATTAAACATTGGTGGCATCTTCCCTGTTTGAGGCCTGCCCTTTGACTCCCATCAAAATGTCTCCTGGCCATCATGACGTGAATATGGCAACCCCTCCCCCCATCCACAAGAGATTATATTACCTCCTAGCCCTGGCCTAATGGTTTCCCTACATTGGGGGCCCTCCATCAAATCACACGCACCCAGACACTTACAGTTAACCTAAGAGTAGTGGAGCGCTCTCCAGACAGCTCCACTTCCGACACAGTACTAGCAATAGTATTTAGATTTATATACCACTTCATAATGCTTTACAACACTCTGACCGGTTTACAATGTCAGCATATAGCCCGCAACAATCTGGGTCCTCATTTTACTGACCTCGGAAGGATGGAAGGTTGGGTCAATCTTGAGCAGGTCTCCTGGCAATGGGCAGAGTTAGCCTGCAATACAGTCTAACCACTGTGCCACCACAACTCCTATAAGGGGATAAACTTCATTGTCCACTCCACTATATAGGGGACCCTTGGCTGCCAGTCCTTAACTGAAGCTGGGGTGGATCTGTATACCAATTTCCATGTGGTCTTGGCACCACCCAGGTATCTGCCATCCAACTGCTCTTCATGACACTTGCAGCTATGTAGCATTCACTCTGGCTGGCTAGCTGCCCCTTGTGTCAGTGCCCCAGCTGCTCCTCCTGCCAGATGCCAATTGCTCTCATCCCCTCAATTGGTCTGGCCATCCTCTGGTCTGAGCTGCTCCCCGCTGAGCTGTGCAAACCACTGTTGTATCTGGATATGGCTTAACTGTTGTGATGGCTTCCTTGGATGCTGGTTCAGATAAGGAGGAGCCAGTTTCAGGGCCATCAGAGGGGGCGATGTCAAGGAATTGGAGCCTTAGATGGCTTTGGTGTGAAAATTAGGGGAGCCAAGGTTGGAAACAGCAGAAATGGGCAATCAAGATGAAATGGCTCAGGTGACACGGAGGACAACCAGGTTAGAGCCACCAGATAGGTGGCGGGCTGTGCAGATTGGGAAGGACATGCAGCTGCAACCGTTCAATAACAACAAGGAGTTGCTGCCCCCACCTGATGCACAATGCACAGGACAAGACTATGCCTTGTTCTGCCTTGTGTCCTTGTCATGGCTTTGTCTAACCCAGCCATGGTTTTTTATCTCACTACACTGCAGGCCTGTCAAATTGGCGGCCCATGGGCTGGATACGTCATGCACAGGACATGCCCATCCCAGCTCTGCAAAGAAAAAAACGAATGCAATACATCATGATCTGGCCCGTGACACAATCGAGTTTGACACCTATGCTCTACTATCTTGCTTCCCCTCTTCCTTGCCTTGCAACTTTTGGTGCAGAAGGAACTGCAACTTTTCTTGCTTGGGTCTTGGCTGGGTTAATTTTGCTATGTGTGAGAAGTTTTAGATCCAAATATACAGGTGAAACTCGAAAAATTAGAATATCGTGCAAAAGTTCATTTATTTCAGTAATGCAACTTAAAAAGTGAAACTAATATATGAGATAGACTCATTACATGCAAAGCGAGATAGTTCAAGCCTTGATTTGTCATAATTTTGATGATTATGGCTTACAGCTCATGAAAACCCCAAATTCACAATCTCAGAAAATTTGAATATTACATGAAATCAATAAAACAAGGATTGTACATAGAAGAATATCGGACCTCTGAAAAGTAGAAGCATGCATATGTACTCAGTACTTGGTTTGGGCCCCTTTTGCATCAATTAATGCCTCAATACTCCGTGGCATGGATGCTATCAGCCTGTGACACTGCTGAGGTGTTATGGAAGACCAGGATGCTTCAATAGCGGCCTTCAGCTCTTCTGCATTGTTCGGTCTTATGTCTCTCATCTTTCTCTTGGGAATGCCCCATAAATTTTCTATGGGGTTCAGGTCAGGCGAGTTTGCTGGCCAATCAAGCACAGTAATCCTATGGTCATTGAACCAGGTTTTGATACTTTTGGCAGTGTGGGCAGGTGCCAAGTCCTGCTGAAAAATGAAGTCAGCATCCCCATAAAGCTCATCTGCGAAGGAAGCATGAACTGCTCTAAAATCTCCTGGTAGACAGCTGTGTTGACCCTGGACTTAATGAAGCACAGTGGACCAACACCAGCAGATGACATGGCTCCCCAAATCAACACAGACTGTGGAAACTTCACACTGGACTTCAAGCATCTTGCAGTGTGTGCCTCTCCATTCTTCCTCCAGACTCTGGGTCTTTGGTTTCCAAATGAGATGCAAAAGTTGCTCTCATCAGAAAAGAGGACTTTGGACCACTGAGCAACAGACCAGTTCTTTTTTATTTTAGCCCAGGTAAGATGCTTCTGACGTTGTTTGTTGTTCAGGAGCAGCTTGACAAGAGGAATAAGACATTTGAAGCCCATGTCCAGGATCCGTCTCTGTGTGGTGGCTCTTGATGCACTGACTCCAGCCTCAGTCCACTCCTTGTGAAAGTCCCCAACATTTTTGAATGGCCTTTTCCTGACAATCCTCTCCAGGCTGTGGTCATTCCTGCTGTTTGTGCACCTTTTTCTTCCACACTTTTCCCTTCCACATAACTTTCTATTAATGTGTTTTGATACAGCACTTTGGGAACATCCAACTTCTTTTGCAATTACCTTTTGAGGCTTTCCCTCCTTATGGAAGGTGTCAATGATGGTTTTCTGCACAACTGTCAGGTCAGCAGTCTTTCCCATGATTGTGATTCCTACTGAACCAAACTGAGAGACCATTTAAAGCAGTGGTTCTCAATCTTCCTAATGCCGCGACCCTTTAATACAGTTCCTCATGTTGTGGTGACCCTCAACCAGGGATGGGTTCTAAATTTTTTTACTACCGGTTCTGTGGGCGTGGCTTATTTTGTGGGCATGGCTTGGAGGCGACTGGATGGGCATGGCTAGCTGGTCATGTGACCAGGTGGCCATGGCTATGTGTATAGGGACTACTCAGAGGGCTGAAAAAAGTCATTTCTGACAGGTCCACGCACTTTTGACTGGTCCTCACACTTATGACCATCCTCACATTTATGCCCGTGCAGCATTCTTAACAACCATGTCACTCATTTCACAACTGCTTCTTTTCACCATGGTGATAAGATAGGGCAAAAACGTAAAATGTGAGGATAGTCGTAAATTCGAGGACTGGTCAAAAGTGCGAGGACCAGTCAGAAATAACTTTTTCAGCCCTCTGAGTAGTCCATAAGCATAAGAGGATACAGCAATAGAGAGGGATGAAGGAAGGGAAGGGAAATTAGAGTAGGAGTGAGGGTAAGAGAGGGAGGAAGAGTGGAGGGGAAGGAGAAAGGAAGAGGAAGTAGGGAGGAGAAGAAGAGGGAGAGGAAGAGAAAGTAAGAAGGAAAAAAAAGAGAGAGGTGGTAGGTTTGAGGAGAAAGATTGCTGTACAATAAAAAAGATGAAAGGGAAGAAAGCCAACCCCAAACAAATATAAAGATATTAAGATAAAGAATGAATTGTTAAACTTTAAAGAATAAAAGAGAACAAATATGAATAAATAATAATTAGAAACACACATATAAACATACAATGTATTTTCTTTTGTAGGAAGTTAGCACCCACCCCTTTCCTGGAAGAGTGAAATATTTTAGGAAATATGAAAAAGGCAGAATATTATATTTCCCTGGGATAAGCATGTTTTGAAGCAGCTCCCATCTTCCTGCCCCCACCCTTTGTCAATGGGCCATTAAGGCCTGGGCCAGTCTATTCTACATAACAAAGATCTACCTCTTTCAGGCAGAGCCATAGTAGGAATTACCAAAGATCCAATAAAGTTAGGATTAGCCCTCTACACAATAGCAGCAGAAACTCACGACATGTGACCTGGGAAGCACATGTGACCATCAGCCAGCAAGGCTAGCTAAGACCCCCACCCCCTGGGAGTCTGACAACCAATCAGGGTACTCTTTCGGGGCCCCAAGAAATGCAGAGCCAGAGAGAGCATAAAAACCCGAGGATTTACTGTATCTGCCCTTTTCTGTTCAGGAACGCAAGCCATGTGATCCTGTCCACCATTAAACCATCTTTCCAAGCAGTCTCCATGTTTCCAGTGTCTTTTTCCCCACTTGGAGCAGAACCTAGAAGGAGATTTCTTCCAACACTTTGAACAGAGTATTTGGCCGGTTCACAAATTTAAACAGTGTTTAGTCATTTCAATTAAATTTACAATTTCTATATTTCCTTTTTGCCATATTTATTCCTCATCTATTTTTGTAAAAAACCAATATTACCCTTCATCCTCATCTTTAATCTTAATCAAATTCAATTTTTCCCTTCTATTCTATATTATACCCCTTCCCATTGTCATCTATTTTTATATCCATCCTCACATTGGTTAATTATGTAATATTACAGTTGTTTAATATAAATTCAACATTTTAATATAAATCAATTAGTTATATAACTACCTTTTTTGTATATTAATCAATATGAACATGAATATTCCAATTATTTCCAAATCAATTAATTATATTTACCAATAATAATAAACCAAATAATTTCCCCCATATATTCCTCCAAACCACAACTTAACCATTTCTGCTTTCAACACAATATACAATTAATAGTACCTCAATTATTACAATTCCCTAGTTAAATAGAGCTTTTTTTCTTTTGTGTTTTAAAATCTTGAACTCTCCTCTTTTTCCCTAAATTTCCCATTGTTTGCACCTACCTTTTTTGGTGAGGAAAAAGAAAAGAAATCTGCCTGCCTAATTTTCCAACGTTGCAGCAGCAGTAAAGCCAACAGCCTGCTTTACTTTCAGTTTCATTTTTCAGCATAGCTAGGGGGGAAAAAATTACTCCAGCAAGCAGCAGAGCCCTGAGTAAAACAGCTGAGAGCAAATCAGCTGATAGCCTGGAGCCGATCTAATCAAGGGCTAATTAGCCTATGCTGAAGCTCCGTGGGCCAATAAAATTACAAAAAACCACTGAACCATTTGTTAAATTGCTGGCTCGCCCGCCCCTCGCCCACCATTATTTATTGGCAATAAATAGTGGTGCGGAGGGGCGGGGCAAGCCAGCAATTAAACGGTTCGGCTGCACCACTGGCTATAGTGGTGAAGCCCTACGGCAAGAATTTAAACAGTTTTTTTTCCTCTAGCCATCAGCTGGGACTCAGGAGCCAGTAATAGATTGGGAGTGGGCGGGGTAAGCGAACGGCCGGCGATCCAACAGAGCAGAGAGTCAGGGTGAGTGAAGGCGTGGGGGGGCAAGAGAGGGCTTTGGCGACCCCTGTGAAATGGCCGTTCGAACCCCAAAGGGGTTGCAACCCCCAGGTTGAGAACCGCTGATTTAAAGGCTCAGGAACCCTTTGCAGATGTTATGGCTTAATTAGCTGATTAGAGTGGGACACTTTGAGCCTAGAATATTGAACCTTTTCACAATATTCTAATTTTCTGAGATTGTGAATTTGGGGTTTTCATGAGCTGTAAGCCATTATCATCAAAATTATGACAAATCAAGGCTTGAACTATCTCACTTTGCATGTAATGAGTCTATCTCATATATTAGTTTCACCTTTTAAGTTGCATTACTGAAATTTTTTCATTTCATTTTTCATTTTATTAAATTTGTATACCGCCCTACTCCCGAAGGACTCAGGGCGGTGAACAGGCACAAAGTAAAACACATAAATAAAAAAGTTAAAAAACATAATTAAAACCAAATTAAATAATTTTGCCTGAGACAATTAAAATTCCCAATAAATTTAAAACAAATTAAAATTTCAATTTAAAATTTAAAAGAAGGGGAGAAAATTTGGCCAGGCCAGCCTGCTGGAATAGGAGTGTCTTCAAAGCACGGCAGAAGGTGCGCAGATCCGGGATCCTCCATATCTCCGGGGGGAGCTCGTTCCAGATAGTAGGTGCCCCCACAGAGAAGGCCCTCCCCCTAGGGGCCACCAGTTGACATTGTTTGGCTGACGGCACCTGGAGGAGCCCCTCTCTATGAGAGCGTACCGGCCGGTGGGAGGCTGTTTGTGGTAGTAGGCGGTCCCGTAAGTAGCCAGGTCCTAAGCCATGGAGCGCTCTAAAGGTGGTAACCAAAACCTTGAAGCGCACCCGGAAGACCACCGGGAGCCAGTGCAGCTCGCGCAGGAGAGGTGTCACACGGGAGCACCATGTTGCTCCCATAACCACCCGCGCGGCCGCACTCTGCGCCAGTTGGAGCCTCCATGTGCTCCTCAAGGGGAGCCCCATGTAGAGAGCATTACAATAGTCCAGGCGGGAGGTGACGAGGGCATGAGTGACTGTGTGTAGGGAGTCCCGATCCAGAAAGGGACGCAACTGGCGAATCAGACGAACCTGATGAAAGATCCTCCTGGTCACGGCTGTCAAGTGCTCTTCTAAAGACAGCCGTGAATCCAGGAGGACGCCCAAGTTGCGAGCCCTCTCCGTGGGGGCCAGCGATTCACCCCCAATAGTCAGCATGGCGTCAACTGACTATATCGGGACGTCGGAAACCACAGCCACTCGGTCTTGGATGGGTTGAGCCTCAGCCTGTTCCTCCCCATCCAGATCCGCACGGTCTCCAGACACCGAGATATCACTTCAAGGGCATCGTTGGGGTGGTCCGGGGTGGAGATGTACAGCTGGGTGTCATCAGCATACTGGTGGTACTTTATCCCAAAACCATGGATGATCTCGCCCAGTGGCTTTATATAAATGTTGAACAAAAGGGGCAAGAGGACCGACCTTGTGGCACCCCACATATGAGGGGCCTCGGGGTCGACCTCTGCCCCTCTGCCAACACAGACTGCAAGCGGCCGGAGAGAAAGGAGGAGAACCACCATAGTACAGTGCCTCCCACCCCTAACTCTTCCAACCAGTGCAGCATGATACCATGGTCGATGGTATCAAAAGCCGCTGAGATGTCTAACAGGACCAGGACAGAGGAGCACCCCCTGTCCTGAGCCCTCCGGAGATCATCAACCAACGCGACCAATGCCGTTTCCATGCTGTACCCGGGCCTGAAACCCAACTGGAATGGATCCAGATACGTCATCTCATCCAGGTGCTGGGGAAGCTGTTGTGCAACCACACTCTCGACAACCTTTGCCACAAAACGAAGGTTGGAGACCGGACGATAATTAACCAACATTGCCTGGTTCAGGAAAGGCTTCTTGAGGAGAGGCCTCACCACCGCCTCTTTCAAGGCGGCGGGGAAGTCACCCTCACCCAATGAAGCATTTATAATCCCCTGGAGCCAGCCTCGCGTCACCTCCCAGGAAGCCAACACTAACCAGGAGGGACATGGGTCCAATAAACAAGTGGTCGCGTTCAGTCCACCCAGAATCCTGTCCACGTCCTCAGGGGTCACAGGTTCAAACTCATCCCAGATAACATTCTCAAGACCTGCCCCAGTCCCTCCCCCTGAGACTACCCAGTCGGAGTCCAGATCTTCCCGGATCTGAGTGATTTTGTCATACAGATACTGAACAAAATCCTTGGCTCTACCCTCCAAGGGGTCCTCCCACACTTCCTGGTGGAGCAGGGAGCTGGTCACTCTAAACAGGGTGGCCGGGCAGTTATCTGATGATGCAATAAGAGCAGCAAAACATTTCGCTGCTTTTATCGCCACTAGGTAATTCCTAATATGGGATCTTACCAGTGTCCGGTCCAATTCAAAAAGACTGGCCCTCCAACTACTCTCTAGGCGTCTTTTCCGGCGCTTCAACTCCCTCAGCTCCTCAGTGAACCAAGGAGCCAAATGAGATCGGCGCTGGGTCAGAGGCCGTAAGGGCACGACCCGATCCAGAGCTCCAGCGGCCACCCTATCCCAGGCAGCCACTAGGTCTCCAGTTGAGGCGTGTGCCAGAGCCTCGGGAAATGGCCCAAGCTCCATCTGGAACTTATCAGGTTCCATCAGGTGCCTGGGGCGGAACCATCTTACCGGCTCCGCCTCCCTGCGGTGGGGTGCAGCGGTTTGAAGGTCGAGACGAAGGAGCGAGTGATCTGACCATGACAAGGGCTCGGTAACTATATCCCCTATCTCAAGATCACTCAGCCACTGTCCAGAGACAAAAACCAGATCCAGTGTGTTTCCCCCCGTGTGGGTAGGGCCATGAATTAACTGGGTCAGGTCCATGGGTGTCATGGAAGCCCTGAACTCCCGAGCCACCTCAGACACCTCACCCACGGACAGCAGGTTGAAATCCCCCATGACCATAAGCCTGGGGGTATCAACCGCCACCGCGGCGATGACGTTGAGTAGCTCGGGCAGGGCTGTTGCCATGTGGCAGGGAGCCAGGTACGTGATCAGCAAACCCATCTGAACCCCATGACCCCACTTCACGAGGAGGGACTCACAGCCGGCCGTCTAAGGAACAGTGGCCTCCCTCGGTCTCAGACCTTCTTTAATAATAACCGCTACTCCCCCGCCCCTGCCCTGTAACCTCGGCCGATGGAATGCGAGGAATAAATGAACTTTTGCACGATATTCTAATTTTTCAAGTTTCACCCGTATTTTACTCTTTTTACTGTTTCCATCTTCCCTTAAAATATTATCAGACTCCACAATGGCCTGAAAATCAGTATCTCCACTAGATAATTGATAGTAAAACTGAAATTAAGTTAATCAACTAAAATTAGCAAACCCCCAAATAAGTTACCTAGACCAAATCCACATATGAAAGGATAAGGTCTGCAAACACAGAGTTAATTAAATTAGATCTCTCAGAGGAACTGCATGTTCATAAGAATAAACATACCTACACAAATAGATACTTCACCCTGAACAAGCTCCCCCTATAAAAATCTGCTGCTGTACCTTATTTCTCTGCAGCCTGCTCCTTAAGGCAAACTGTTTTGCTTTTAGGAATAAATATTTCTTCTTTTGTCACTGTCTGGATCTCATTTTTATTTATTCTTGTGCATTTCTGGCTCCAGTTGCAACCCCAAATTATTCTTCTGACACAACTATGAGGACCAGCTGTAAATCCCCCTCATTCAGCATTGTGGTAACTTTGAATGGTCACTGAACAAATGGTCACTGAAGAAGGACTACTTGTATAGAAGTTAAGGAGTTGGACTAATTCTGGTAATCCCTGTTAAATTTATAGTTAACAATGGAAACCCATTAACTAATCTTCTCCCGGTCACTCTATCTGCCAAACATACTATCCATGATTGTTCTTATTATGTGGAATAGTAAAAAATAATTGCACTGTACTGAACTGTTACCTAATCTGCTGTGCTGTCTCCAAGACAAATTTGCATTTCAGTCTCTCTCAATAATCCCATCATCTGCTTTACACAGGAATATTTCAGCATTGTTGACTCCATGTGGACCAGTTGGGAAAAAATCTAAAGATGTGTGACTTTTTCCCCTTTTACCTGTGTTTTACCTTTAAAAAAATCCTAAATAGGTCATGTGAGCACATTTACCGCGTTTCAAGTTTACTTGGTTTCATTTTTGTCCCTTAACATGGCATCTGGTAAGGGTGAAAATGTATCCACCCAACTTTGCAGGATCTTATTCTGGGTTATTATTAAGAATTGGGAAAGTATTAGATACTTTTACAGTTCAAGTAAAGAACAGCAAGTCTTGCCTTAGAATGTAGCTGAGTGCAAATAGTCCTATCATAGTATGGTTGGCAACAGGACTAAAGCCCAAGATAGGAGGCTTACCAGATTCTGAAGTTGCAAACAGCTGAAATTATTTATAGCATTGATCAGTTTTAAGTATTCTTTTAACAGCTAATCTGTGTCCTGCTGACCATGGGAGTGGAAACTACTTTGAAATTAAATCATCTTGAACCTCAATCAATGATTTGATGACCCTCACCCAAGAAAACTTTCCTCCAGAGAGATGGTTTGTACACCCATATGTGAAAAGAAGAACCTGCTTTCCTGCTGGTGGACATAATTGAGAACTACAAAAATAGGTCTAAAAAATGCCCAATCACGTCAATATGGAACCTGAATGGGCACTTAATAACAGACTTGAATCTACTGGGTATAGATGTATGGTAAGTGTTAATGGAATTCTGGCCCCCACACAGTAATGTTAACAATTGTTTTTATGATTCAGTAGACTTCAATAGGAGAAACTGCAGTCGCTTCAGGAAGAGTTCTCCAAGCTACGAAAAATTAAACAGCATTGGACTTGGTTAGCCTAGAAAAGTTAAATTAGCCAGACTTAATAAGTTACCCAGATCTAATCCACATATCAAAGGATAAGGTCTGCAAATACAAATAGAGTTAAATTAGGTCTCCCAGAGCAGCTGCATGTTTACAAGAATAAACATACCTACACACACACACACACACACACGTCCCTAAAGTGTCACCCTAGAATCAGCACTTGACACCCTGGACAAGCTCCCCCTATAAAAAATCTACTGCTGTACCCTATTTTTTTGCAGCCTGCACCTAAAGGCAAACGGTTTTGCTTTTGGGAATAAATATTTCTTCTTTACTCACAGCTGTCTAGATCTCACTTTTATTTATTCTTGTGCAGCCCAGCTCCAGTTGGAACCCCAAATTATTCTTCTGACATATGGGTGGCTTGTGACTTGAAGGAACTTTTGCCATGCAGCCCTTGAACAGGATTCACCATAAGATGTTTACATATACAGCAGGGCCTGGGGAATGATTAGGGGTAGTTGTACTGATAAACACATTTAACTGTCTCTGGTATGCATGTGCCAGGTCTGAAACAGGACAACTGTCTCCCAATGAACCCAGAGTCAGGCCAATCACTTCTGCAGTGGGCCAATAGCTCAGTTGTGCCACAGCTGGTCTTGGGCTGGAGTTGATTAATTGCTTCCCTTTTCTGCCAAAGCCCAGCTGATCATTGCCACCATCACACAGCTGTTCCTGGTGTCCCATACCAGGCAAGGCTCACAGAGATCCATGGACTGACCTTAAACCCCAAGCTGCTCTATGCCTCCTTGCTCTGGCACTGTCCAGTTGATCAGCAGCTACTCCTAGGTTTCATTCTGGCAGTTTTCCATGTAGGTCCCAAATCCTGGGGCCTCAGGTTACCAAGCAACAACCTCCTGCTGTGTCAGCACTCAACTGATCACCACCGATCAGCTGCTCCTAGTGGCTTTTTTCCCCCTTGTATTATGTTACTTGTCTTATTTATAGCAGAGCCTCATAACCCTTGGGACTCCAAAAAAGCATCTCCCACAAGGCAGCACCCCATAAAGTAGCAGCAGTAGGCAAGAAAGAACTCACCCCCAGTTTCTAGCAGTCAACTTAAGGCGGCCCACAACATGCATCCACTCCCAGTTATCATTAGAGTGCATATTGATTCTCCTAGACCAGAGGTGTCAAACTGGCAGCCCATGGGCCAGATGCATCACACATAGGTCACACCCACCCTGGCTCTGCAAAGGCAAAAAACATCACATTATATCACAATACATCACATGATGCAATCGAGTTTGACACTCATGCTCTGGACTGCATATTGCTAAATAGGGGAGAGGTCGAAGCTCCTCTACTGCTATGTTACCTCCATGGAAAGGAAAAGATGAGAAAAAAACAGGAGGAAATTTGGCAAACAGTAGGGAACTCTCTGCCTCTGAACAAAGTGAGAACAACTGAAAGACACGGAAATATTGACATTCAATGTGTTTGGAACAGAGCTGGAAAACATATAGAACATGAGATAGTTCTCAATTCACAACAAAACTGAGCCCAAAATTATGGTCTTAAGCCATTGCAGTTTTAAAACAAGTTACCATGTGATCAGACTCAATTTTACAATCATTTTACAACAGTTCTTAAGTAAAACTCATGTTAATTAAGTGAATTGCCACTTGATCATGAATCTAAATCCAGATTATGCAGGGAATGTTTTTAGCATTTTTTTTTGCTGAAAAAACACCATCATGATGGTTCATGTTATCAATGCGTGCTGTAACTGGTTATAAATTTCAGCTGTTTGCCAAGTACCTGAAATGTGATCATGTCAGGCCTGTTGTGGAATGAAAGGACCAAGCAACGTTCCTAGGTCAGCCAGAGACAGTTTTATTGTGCAAGGTTCAGAGCCAGTTTTTTACCTGAAGCTTTGAACAAAAAAAAAAATAACTCTGATACAATGGTTTTTATACATTTCTAAGACAAAGGATTCAGTGAGATCATACATTTCCCATATATGGTTAACATGAGATCATACATCCGATTTTCCCTATATGGTTACATACACTGGATAATATGTTCATCTAATTACTTAAACCATTAATCTTAGTTTATAAAATTATCTTAGCCACACAACTTTTCCTTAAGTGCTCGTAGTTGTTAATGGGAGAGTTACTGCTGTCCTTGGGTAAATTTATTGGATTAAGTAACTCTTTGTAACATATAGGTCTTTGTGTCATTCACAGTGAGGTCACTCAGATGTTTTCCATATGGCGGTCCTTTCGTGACATCTAGGTCTCAGAAGATATATTACCACTTAATGAGGTTTAACTGTTTGTTAATGTAATTTCCAACAAGCACTTTCCTCTCTTATAATAATGTGAGTAGAGAGGGTCTCTCAGAGTTCATGTATCCAAGCACGTCTTCCCCTTATAATAATGTGAATAGAGAGGGTCCCCCAGAGCCCTTATATCTGACTCTGTATGATTCCTATTTTATTCACATTATTTCTTTTATCTACATTATTCTTTATTTGCTATATTTACCTCAGAGCAATATATCAGGAACAAACAGCACAAATAATAGTTAATGGAGGTTTTATTTTGGAATGTAAATCAGTTACTTCAGCACCATAATGTTCTAATCCAAACTGATCCATTGATCTGGTGTTGGCTAAGAACTGTGCTTGATTCAAATTGTGATCTGTAGTTAAAATCAAGTCTGTCTGCTGCATTAAAATTGTTTTATTTTTTTGTTTAGAATTCTGGAATCAGTTAACCACCGCCCCACTTTTTGCTGAAGGATGGTTCTGACTTGAACCATCCTTCCTTACAATAAGGGCTCCCCCCAAAAGGTCATTTTCCCACTTTCTGAGCCAACACCCCTTGTGCAATTCAATTTTCTGTGTTTACAAAGAGATTGAATAGCTTTTCCAAATTTGGTAAACTTAATACAGGGGCCTTGGTTAACGCTTGTTTCAAATTTTCAAGGCTTCCTCTTTCGTGTCCCTCCCATTTCAAAGTTCAAGGTCCAGATTCAATTGATTTTGCATAGAATTACCTTAATTCTTGCTTGTTTATAGATAGAGGCTGAGACGCCACTCCTTCTATTCTATCAGGAGTGATTTTCCTACTCCTGTTGGAAGGAAAAAAGAAGGCTTTTCCTTTAAGGATTGTTGAAAGGCAGAGCCCCTTCCTGAATTCAAAACTCCCGGCTGGGCGAAATGATTGGAGGTCAGCTGCTTGAGAGTAGAATCAGTTTATTGTTTCTAGGAAGGCAGGCAAGAAACAAATACAAGCACAACGTTCTGAGGCTAGCCTGTCTTAACTGTAAGAGTAACCCTTTTTTTATATCCTAAAACATCTTTTGATTTTCTATGTGACCCTTTAAAGTCATATGCCAATCCTTCCATTGTTGGGCCAGCTCTGGATTACCTCCAAGAGGTCTCCCCCCTCTCTTTCTATGGGGGGGGGGGTTAAACCTTCATGCATAAAAGACCTAAAGAAAGCTAAGGAGATTAGAAATGATTGTTATGTCTATCATGGGGGCTTTGCTTCTACAAAGTGACTGCCTTATTCCATCGCCCCTCCTGTATTTTTATCTCCTATCGCCCTTTTATGACCGGATATTCAGCTTTTTTGTGAATCATTTGCTATCCAGGTTTTGTTGTTTCTTGTATATCAGGATGAGAATTTCCTTACTTTTATTTCATCTGAGTCTCCCTGGATTTTCGCCTACTATATATATTTCTCACAGACTATCCGTATCTCTAATCTCAAGGATTGGCTATTCCATCTATGCCTAGGTACAACATTGAAAGAACAGGACTATAGCTGCTGTTTTTCTCCCTTATATCTGGTTGCCGTGAGAGGGTGATTGATGTTCACATCTGAGTTCAAAATGGCTCTTTCTACCGCTGATATGAGAGTTCAGCGGGACTAAAATGACTTGTACCTCTAATTGATACTCTCTCCACAGGACCCTGGATAACTAGGACATGCCTACCAGCTATAGACTATCTAGCTACAAAATGTACTCATTGGGAGAACTCAAACTGCGAGATGCCCCCCTCTCGCAAGTCTGGCCCTCTTCTTTATCAAGGGCCTATCTCGATGACGGACTTTGGAGTCCGGAGAGATGGCATACAGCAAAAAGAGAGTTATGGGGTTTTTTAGGGAAATTTCTTAATAAGATTTTAAGGGATTCTGGGAGGGGGGTAGATTACGTGGGTTCGGGGGAAGACCCGCGGGGGAGGGTATCTGGGCCAGCCGTAGGGCGTGGCATGGGAGGTGTGAACTCTGGGGTCAAGGAGATGATTAGATCTTACGATACAGATGCCCATAACATCGATACTGTAGGTGGGAGGGGCAGATATGGCGGGAGCAGGGGGCCACATCATCCTACGGGAGTGCGTCCTCGCTGTTTACAAGCGGTGGCGTGCTCCGACACTCAAAGCTCTTCTCGTTCCCCAGGTTGTACGGAACCTCGGGCCCCAGGCCTTCGGCTGATGTTGTGCAACGCCAGGTCCCTGGTAAATAAAGCCCCCCTCATTTGTGATCTTATTTAGGAGGGGGGTGCGGACCTGGCGGGTATTACGGAGACCTGGTTGGGCCAGGAAGGGGGAGCCCCCGCTTGTTGATATGTGCCCACCAGGTTTCCGTGCTTTCCATCAACCAAGGTCTCAGGGGAGGGGCGGAGGGGTGGCGGTTGTTATTAACGAAGGTCTTGGACCAAGGGAGGCCACTGTTCCTCAGACGGCTGGATGTGAGTCCCTTCTTGTGAAGTGGGGTCATAGGGTGCAGTTGGGCTTGCTAGTCACGTACATGGCTCCCTGCCATGTGGCAGCAGCCCTGCCTGAGCTGCTTGATGTTATAGCCGCGGTGGCTGTTGACACCCCCAGGCTTATGGTCATGGGGGATTTTAGCCTGTCATCAGTTGGCTCGGGAGTTCATGGCTTCCATGACGGCTATGGACCTGACCCAGTTAATTTATGGCTCTACTCACATGGGGGGGACACACACTGGACCTTGTTTTTGTCTCTGGACAGTGGTTGAGTGATCTCAAGATAGGGGATATAGTGATTGAACCCTTGTCATGGTCAGATCACTCCCTCCTTCGCCTGGACCTTCGAACCACCACACCCTGCCGCAGGGAGGCAGAACCGACCAGGTGGTTCCGCCCCAGGTGCCTGATGGATCCTGAGAGATTCCAGATGGAGCTTGGCCCATTTCCTGAGGTTCTAGCACACAACTCGGCTGAGGACTTAGTGGCCGCCTGGGATAGGGCGGCGGCTGATGCTTTAGACCGAGTCGTGCCTTTGTGGCCTCTGACCCGGCGCCAGTCTCACCTGGCTCCTTGGTATACTGAGGAGCTGAGGGAGATGAAGTGCCGGAAAAGACGCCTAGAGAGCAGTTGGAGGGCTAGTCGTTCTGAATCCGACCGAACACTGGTAAGATCTCATATTAAGAATTACCTAGTGGTGATAAGAGTAGAGAAGAGTAACTACTTTTCTACTCTTATTGCGTCATCAGATAATCGCCCAGCCGCCCTGTTTAGGGTGACCCGCTCTCTGCTCCATCAAGAGACGCGGGAAGACCCCTTGGAGGGTAAAGCTGAGGATTTTGTACAATATCTGTATGACAAAATTGCTCAGATTCGTGAACAGCTATACTCTGACTGGATTGATCCAGAGGAGATGACAGGGGCAGGTCCTGAGAATATTATTTGGGAAGAGTTTGATCCTGTGACTCCTGAAAGCATGGACAGGATACTGAACAGACTAAATGCGACCACATGTTTATTGGACCCGTGTCCATCCTGGTTGGTACTGGCCTCCCGGGAGGTGACGCGAGGCTGGCTCCAGGAGATTATAAATGCTTCTTTGAGTGGGGGTGTCTTTCCCACCGTCTTGAAAGAGGCGGTGGTGAGGCCCCTCCTCAAGAAGCCCTCCCTGGATCCAGCTGTATTAGCAAATTATCGTCCTGTCTCCAACCTTCGCTTTGTTGCAAAGGTTGTTGAGAGTGTGGTTGCACGACAACTGCCTCAGTACCTGGATGAATCGAATTATCTAGATCCGTTCCAGTCGGGATTCAGGCCCGGGTACAGCACAGAGACAGCATTGGTCGCATTGGTTGATGATCTCTGGAGGGCTCGGGACAGGGGTTGCTCCTCTGTCCTGGTCCTACTAGACCTCTCAGCGGCTTTTGATACCATTGATCATGATATCATGCTGCACCGGTTGGAAGGGTTGGGGGTGGGGGGCACTGTTCTACAGTGGTTCTCCTCCTTTCTCTCTGACCGGTCGCAGTCTGTGTTGACAGGGGGGCAGAAGTCGACCCCGAGGCCCCTTATATGTGGGGTGCCACAAGGATCGGTCCTCTCGCCCCTTCTATTCAACATTTATGTGAAGCCGCTGGGTGAGATCATCCATGGTTTTGGGGTGAAGTACCATCAGTATGCTGATGACACCCAGCTGTACATCTCCACCCCAGACCACCCCAATGATGCCCTCGAGGTGATGTCCCGGTGCTTGGAGGCCGTACGGATCTGGATGGGGAGGAACAAACTCAGACTCAATCCATCCAAGACTGAGTGGCTGTGGTTTCCGTCGTCCCGATATAGTCAGTTGGCACCATCTCTGACTATTGGGGGCGAGTCGTTGGCCCCCACAGATGGGGTTCGCAACTTGGGCATCCTCCTGGACTCACGGCTGTCTTTTGAAGAGCATATGACGGCCGTAGCCAGGAGGACTTTTTATCAGGTTCGCCTGATTGGCCAGTTGCATCCCTTTCTGGATCGGGACTCGTTACGCACGGTCACTCACGCCCTTGTCACCTCACGCCTGGATTATTGTAATGCTCTCTACATGGGGCTCCCCTTGAGAAACACCCGAAGGTTCCAACTGGTCCAGAATGCGGCCGCGCGGGTGGTAATGGGAGCAATGTGGCGCTCTCATGTAACCCCCCTCCTGCGTGAGCTGCACTGGCTCCCAGTGATCTTCTGGGTGCGCTTCAAGGTTTTGGTTACTATCTTTATTTTTTTTTATTGAAAAAGTTTTCAAATACAAGTTTTTCCCCCTTTCCCCCCCCTCTTCCCTAAACCCCCTCACCACCCATCCCCCCCTGTGACTTCTTCACAATAGGCTATTTCATAACTAATTACATACATAATATCTTTCCTTTCTCTTACTCCCTCCTCAGAATACTGACCCTTAGCATATTATTCTTATAACTCCCATTTTTACAATAATCTGCCCTTTTTCTCCTCCCCTAAACTTATAATGTATTATTACAATTTAACATTTAATCTTTTATATATATATTAATATAACAATTTAAAGCGGCCTTCTCCCTACATCCACATTTAACATTTATTCAGTTCTATCCAATTCCTCCACTCCCCTAAATATATGACTTAAAAATCCTTTTTCTTAGACTAATCAATCAGTAAACTAACCTATTTCAACCCTTCAATTCCTACAAAATCATGCAATACAATTCTAAATATAATCCACTGCCCACTTTACTAAAATATACACATATCTATATATGCATTCCATTTTATAAAAAGAAAAAAGACAATAACTTTAAATTTATAATCCATATAATATCTTCTTTGGTGTCTTTCCGCTGGATTGTTAAATCCATCACCCATAATAGGGTAAAATAACATGCTGGTGCAACAGTTTGTTCAAAATCTTCAATCATCTTCTGCCCCCATCAGTAGTAAATATCCTCGTATATATATAAAAGTAAAAACAACCACCCGAGTGACATTATAATTATATCCATATAGTTATAGTTGTGGTATTCATCAGGATTGTTGATTCCCATCATCCTAATGAGTAACATCCAGATCTTCTGCATGCCCCAACGTGACTCTCTTGCCTTATAACTCAAGATAATTATAATATATTTACCAGTAAAAGAGATCCAGAGTAGATGATTCAGATCCAACAAGGTAAGGCTCTTTTCACATCCCAATATCACAGCATTACAGAGATCTGCCACAATCCTCAGGATAGTATTAAACAGTTGTTCGCCTCCACTATCTTTTCAGATATTCATTCATTTTTTAAAGTCTCTGGCTTCACTGTTGCTTGGTTTAGAAACTGCTGTTTCTATGAGATCTATTTCTTTTCTTTTTCTTTTGCGGGTTGAATTTCCATCCTCGTTTCGTGCCTACCAATTGTGTGTCGGCTGGTCGATTTTCATTCTGCTTTATGAGTTGTTCTTGTTGGGTTAGTTTTGTCATCTCATCTTTCTTCTCCATCACTTGTATATCAACTGGTTGATTTGCGCACTTGTCTGTAACTTGATGGTTCATCACATTGGAGTCGGATGACACTGCTCTCTTATTTATAGACAGTCCAGCTGGGGTATCCAGGGAGTCCAAAGACAATTTATCCACCACAGCCTCTGTAATTTGATATTTTCCTTTTGTTTCCAACTACTTTTGCGTATCCTGTATTATGCCTAAAGATGTTAAGTTCATTTTTAAAATTTTTTGATAAAATTCTTCCGCTTTTTCAACAGTGTTCAGTTGATATCTTACTCCTTGATGTCTCAATATTAAACCAACTGGGGCATCCCACCTAAATAGGATATTTCTTTTTTTTAACTCAGTCACTAGAAAGCCAAATTTCTTCCTCTCCATTAGCATCTTAGTCGGGAGCTCCTTAAAAATCCAAATCTTTCTTCCATGAAATTGCAAAGTAGAATTAAAAGAGTTCTGCACAATATTATTCCTAATTTCTTTATCTGTAAAATAGATCACCACATCTCTAGGCAATTGCCTTTGCTTTGCCAACCAGGAGTTTATTCTGTAAATTCTATCAATCCTGCAAAACACTTCATCAGGTTGAACCTTTAAAATCCCAGCCAGAATTTCAGAAGATATTTTCCTTAAGTCATCTCTATTATTTTCCTGCAGACCTCTCAGTCTAATTGCGTATTCTGTAAAATTATATTGAATCATTAAAACTTCTCTTTCAATCCTCTGTTGCACATTTTCTCCATTACCAGTCTTTTGGTCAACCTCCATTTTAGGTTTGTCTTCTGAGCTATTATCCTGAATGTTTACCAAATCCTTTTTAATTTTTTGAATCTTGTCATCCAAATTCTCCTCAGTTTCCTTCATTTTAGACTCTAATAATTTAGTCTTTGCATCCACCCGAATCAGAAAGTCTGATAAACCATTAGCTGTATTCAAAATCTTTCGATTCAAAAAGTCAAACTTTGATTTCACCAATTCACCAATTTCTTTAATTTCCTGCTTAAATTTTTCGAGTTGCTGGTTCACAATCTCATCCCTTCTTACAATCTCTTCAAGAAGAAATTCTATTATATTAAAATCAGGTTTCTGACACTGGAGAGTTACAATTTGTTGGTGTAATTTATTAATGGGGGAAGTTCCCCCGCCCCCCGTTTGTCTAGCTGTGTGAGTCCCGATGCCATTTCCCACACAGACAAGATTTAGTAAAAAAGAGAGAAAAAATAGAAAACGGAAGGACTTTCCCTTAAAAAAACAAGAAAAAAAACTTCTTTCTGATCAAAAACAATATCAAGTCTCCAGAGAAAAAAAAAGAGAAGAAAACACAGGAGCGAAGTTTTGTCTACAAATGTAGCCAGTGATATTTATTCCGCTACATTGTAGTAATAGAAAACGGAAGGACTTTCCCTTTCAGCCTCTTCTCCAGCCACGGCAGACGCCATTTTAAAAGGCTCTTTTTCCCCCTTTCCTCTCCTCTTTTCTCTTAAGTAATTTTTTAAAGAATAAGTAAAATACTTGCAATTCAGTATTAAAGGTCCAGCTCACATTTTCTTTGAGTATTCTGTTAAATTCGCAGGCTTGCTCTTGACGCCTGGCTCTGCATTAGCAGAGGTCTCCCAAAGCCTGGAGCAGCGGCAGGGGATATGGGGCTTCTCATCCGCTCCGTCCCAAAAGTAAAAAAAAAACTTTTGGGACTCTGCAGAGAGTTCTACCCACCCCTGCCGGCTCTATCTCCGTTTCCTCATGGAAACGGAGTTTTTTCGAGCTGCCATTCTGCTGTGAAGGTGGCTCTAACAGGCAATGGAAGCTGACGATCCCAAAGGAACGTCTGGTGGCGGCCAGCAGCAAACCGGAAGTCCTTTGGTTACTATCTTTAGAGCGCTCCATGGCTCAGGACCAGGGTACTTACGAGACCGCCTCCTGCCACCAATAGCCTCTCACCGACCAGTTCGCTCCCATAGAGAGGGACTCCTCAGGGTGCCGTTGGCCAAACAATGTTGACTGACGGCCCCCAGGGGGAGAGCCTTTTCTGTGGGGGCACCTACCATCTGGAACGGGCTTCCCCCGGAGTTACGAAACATCCAAGACTTACGCATATTCCGCTGTGCCCTGAAAACATTTCTATTCCAACAAGCTGGTCTGGCCTAACTCTCCCTTTTTAATTGGCTTTTAAACTGGCTTTTAAATTGGGTTTTAAACCTCTTTAGATAAATTTGGATGTTCTTAATCTTTGAGCCTAAATTACTTAATCTGTTTCTTAATAGTTTTTAACTTCTATATGTATTTGTATTTATTATGGCTGTTCACCGCCCTGAGTCCTTCGGGAGTAGGGCGGTATACAAATATGGAAAATAAATAAATAAATAAATAAATAAATAAATAAATAAATAAAGTCTTTTGATTTGGCGTGTGAATTCTTTGATCTGTGTGTGATTGTTCCCTGCTCTTTTAATATTGAGCTTCTCATATCTTCCAACACTCCCTTCACTAATTAAGTGTATTCTAATGCTTTGTCCACTTAATCTGATCTCTGTTAATTAAAAACACCACTTCCTCTTCTTTGGATCGGGCAATCTTTAATGCTGTCTTCCCTGCCCATTTTTTTTTTAATTTGATTTATATGCCGCCTTCTCCGGAGACTCAGGACGGCTTACAATGCATTAAGCAATAATGCTTAATGCATATCACCACTTCTTCCCATTATCACTTGGTTCCACTCTCACATTCCTTTTTTCCTTCTACTATTGTAACCCATCTCTGTAACAATTTCTAAAAGGGCAACCACTTATGCTGCTAACAAACAAACAAGCAAACAAACAAACAAACAAATCTGAACTATATTTGGATCAAACTTTAGCATCAATTCTCTGCCTTTAGTAAAATGCAAGTCAGATTCAAAATCATTTTTTTATATATAGGTTTAATTAAGCGTTTTAAACCTCAAAAATTTCCAGAAGGAAAAAGAAAATCAAAATCAGAATGGCAGTTTTGGGAGGCTCCCCCCCCACATCGCCAGCTACACTGCACTAGAACCAGACAATGCCCGAGAAGAAAGCCCTCGGCCCCGAAACACCCTTCCACCTTTGAGTACAAAGCAGCAAGCATTTGACCCTGGGCCACAAAAAACAGATATCCATATCAGCTGCATCATACCCTCTCTCCGCTCACTGTGCTGGAAAATAGAATCAAGCCAAACAATGCCTTCTCAACTGTATCCCCCAGTAGTATAGCTGCAGGAAAAGCACTGCACGATAACCTCTGTGAACGTAAAATATCTCATTCCTGCTCACAATACGCAGCCGTGACTGTGCTATAGCAGAGCTGCACAATGAAGCCATTCAGACCCCTCAAGTCAACCGGAGGGCACCATACGGCACACCATACCGAACTGTCCTCTCCGACAACTCTCCCAACCCCTCTCTGGAACAAAGAATGAATCAAAAACAGTGAAATTGCAAAGGCAGGTATCAGATATCACCCTTTACCCTGCCTTTCTCAGGCTCATTCAGCAGAGAGAGAGAGATGATGATGAAAAGCCCGCAGCCCACCCTTTTCCTGCTTCTCTCCTCCAAAGGAAGGGGTGGGAGGGAGAGGAAAAAAAATATTTTACAGCAAGCAGACAAGCCTCACTCCCCCTTCACTCAGCATTCTTCCAACAAAGCAACATGTTCTGCATTTCTCTAGTCTCCCACATCCTCACAGTCATTTTCCGCAAATTTCTACTTACTTCACAATAGCAACAACAAAACCTTGCAACTTACAGTTTCTTTATATGAAAGGGAATCAAAGTACATTCACACCAACTTTTACTCTCAACACACTCACATTCACGCTGCAATCAAACTGCTTGCGTACACCAATCTCACATGCAAAAATCCCACTTCATGCAAACCAATCATTACAATTATTTTAGTGAGCTTTTTCACAAGCCACTCTTATTAAAGGATTTCATCTTCCCTGCAGGTTTGGAAATGATTACATACATACACATGTACACATATCATCAAACATTTCTAGACCTGTGGAGGTTGTTTTCTTTGTTTTAATTTTAACAGAAATCACACCAAATTGATCAAGTCAAATTATCTGAGTCTTCCCATTTAGACAGGCTTTACCTTTTTACTGCCTGCTAAATCCCGGGTGGGAAGAACAGTAAACAATTTCTTCTTTATTCTTAGTTCTTTCAGAGTTCTCTGGCTTTTTAAGACTGGTCAATTTATCAGAATGTTTATAATACTGCAATTAGTTCTTTTCTCTTACCACACATAAGATCACACACATTTTTAAAAACTTTTCTATTATTTTTTTATTGAAAAAGTTTTAAAACAAACACAATTTCCCCACAACCCTCCCGCCCAACCCCCCTCCCCCTCCCCGACTTCCCAGAGCAGAACACAAGGTATTTCTATTGACTTTTAACAATAAACTAAATTGCTTAACCAATCATTAAACTAACACCCCCTTAAAAAAATTCTTAACCCCCCATATATAAAATCCTGCTTCTTGGACATAAAACTTCTAATATCACTTATATAGCGCTTATACAGATAGAAGAAATCATTCATAAGCTATTTGATATTTTTTGGTCTGATACTTATTTTGTATATAATCAATCCATCTTCTCCAGTCCTGTTAACACCTTTCTTGTGTGTGATCCTTCAAATATGCTGAAATTTTAGCCATTTCAGCTAAATTAGTTACTTTCAATATCCAGTCATCAATAGTAGGCAAAAAGTCCTTCTTCCAATGTTGTGCTACCAACAATCTTGCTGCTGTTATCAAGTTCAAAATCAGTTTAGTCTCCGCAACTGTACAGTCCATAGTTATACCCAATAAGAACAACTGTGGAGTAAATTTCAGTCTCTTTTTAAGAATATTCTGCATCACCCACCAAATCTTTATCCAAAATGCTTTGATTTTTCTACAAGTCCACCATATATGATAATAAGTTGCATCATCACAGTCACATCTCCAACATTTAGCTTGCACATTAGGATCCATACATGATAATTTTTTGGGATCTAAGTGCCATCTATAAAACATTTTATAAAAGTTTTCTCTTAAATTTTGTGCTTGTGTAAATTTCACATTTCTAATCCAAATATTTTCCCAAGTCTCCATCATTACTGGCTCTTGAAAGTTTTGTGCCCATTTAATCATACAGTCTTTAACCAGTTCCGTCTCAGAGTCTATTTCCAATAAAGCATTATACAAGCTTTTAATATGCATTTGTTTTTGATCTCTAATTTGTTTTACCAAATTCTCCTCATTTTGCACAAAGCCAGTTTTTTGATCTTCCTTCCATCTAGCTTGAAGTTGACCGTACTGAAACCATGTATAAATTATACCTTCTTCTCTCAATGTATCTAAAGATTTCAAATACATTACCCCCCTTTCCATAATAAGAAGCTCTTTATAA
This sequence comes from Arizona elegans, assembly GCA_022577455.1. Taxonomy (NCBI): domain Eukaryota; kingdom Metazoa; phylum Chordata; class Lepidosauria; order Squamata; family Colubridae; genus Arizona; species Arizona elegans. Next base: position 34,375,979 of record JAKOOJ010000007.1, on the reverse strand, counting down.
GTAATCACCTCCTGTTTTTGTTCTATACTTATATTTTCTATTGCATGTCTAGGATTTGCCCACACAGGTATCTTATAATTTAACTTATATTGATATTTTTTCCAAACCCTCAACAAAGCATTTCTAAGTATATGAGCCTTAAATACTTTATCCACTTTTTTGTCATATAACAAATAGGCATGCCATCCATATAACAAATCATAACCTTCTAGATTCAAAATTCTCCCCTCAGTTAAATTAAACCAGTCACTAATTTGTGATAAGACCACTGCTTCATAATATAGTCTTAAATTAGGCATTTTGAGACCCCCTCTTTCACGTGTATCTTGTATAATTTTCATTTTTATTCTGGGTTTTTTCCCAGCCCAAATGAAAGTATTAACACCTTTCTGCCATTCTCTCAGATTTTCATCTTTCTTAAGCACAGGTATCATTTGGAACAAAAATAAAAATCTAGGTAACACATTCATTTTAATTGCTGCAATTCTTCCCAATAAAGACAACTGTAATTTTTTCCAATTCTCCATATCCTTCTGTACCTTCTGCCAAAGAACCTCATAGTTATTTTTGTATAATTTTGTATTTGAAGCTGCTATGTATACTCCTAGATATTTAACCTTTTTAACTATTTCAAAATCTGTTAATCTTGCTAGTTTATCTCTTTCAAGTATAGTCATATTTTTAACTATCATCTTTGTCTTATGTGAATTAACTTTAAATCCTGATACTTTCCCGTATTGATCAATTATATCCAATATATATGGAGCCGATTCTATAGGTTGGGATAAGGTAACAACCAAGTCATCTGCAAATGCTCTTAATCTATAATCTTGTTGTCTAATTACAATACCCTTCAATTTTTCTGAGTCTCGTATCTTATTCAGTAGTACTTCCAAAGTCAAAATAAACAATAATGGGGACAGAGGACACCCCTGCCTTGTTCCTTTCTCAATTCTAAAAACCTCTGTTAAACCTCCATTGACTATAATTTGTGCTGTTTGCTGCTGGTATATCGCTCTAATTGATTGTGTAAAATATTCCCCAAAGTGCATTTTCTCTATTATTTTAAAAAAAAATTGCCAGTTCAAGCGATCAAATGCCTTCTCTGCATCCAAAAATATAAATGCTGCAGGGACTTGATTATTTTTTTCCAAATATTCCAGTAAGTTTACAATTTGTCTAACATTATATCTCATTTGTCTCCCTTTTATAAACCCTGATTGGTCATTATGAATTATTTGTTGCATAACTGGCATTAATCTATTAGCTAGTATCTTCGCAAAAATCTTATAATCAGTATTCAGAAGTGAAATTGGCCTAAAATTCTCAGGTTTGATGGAATTTTGGTCCTCCTTTGGAATTAGTGAGACAAAGGCTGTTTTCCAGGAAGGTGGTACTCCTCCGCCTACTTGTATTTTATTAAATAAGATTTTGAGTGGTTCTAACATTTCAGATTGTAAATGTTTATAATAAACAGCTGTTAGTCCATCTGTTCCCGGAGCCTTACCTATTTTTAATTGTTTAATTGCCCCAACAATTTCCTCGGAAGTTATTGGCTGATTCAATCTCTCTCTCTGTTCCAGCGTTAATTCAGGAATCTCCATCTTTAAATATCTATCAATATCAACATCTTGAATTACATTTTTAGCATATAACTTTGTATAGAACTCCAAAAAAGCCTTTTTTATTAAATTCTGTTGATAAATCTCCTTACCTCTAAATTCTATCTTGTCTATAACACGTGATTTTCGTTTTTTTTCTCATCGTGTAAGCCAACCATCTCCCAGGTTTATTAGCATTACAAAATGTATTATGTCTGGCATATTGTATGCTGGTTGCTACTTGCCCAGCCATTAACATATTAAATTGCTCTCTTAAGATATTAATCATATCTTTTGCCTTTTTATCTCCCGGGTTAATTATAAGCAATTGTTCTTTCTTTTTAATTTCCTCCTCTATCTCTTTTTGTCTGTTTTGTTGTTTTAGTCTATATTTATTATTCAAGAAAATTAATGTTCCTCTCATATATGCCTTACTCGCATCCCATACCATCTCCATCGAGGTTCCTTTATTCATATTGTTAACAAAAAATTCTTTTATTTGTTTTTTAAGTTCACTCAAGTTATCTTCATATCTAAATAAATTCTCATTTAACCTCCAAGACCTCCTTTCCCCTCTTTCCTGCTCTAGTTCCACCCAAACCAGGCTATGATCAGTTAAAGTTCTTGGACATATCTTCGTATTCTTCACCCTAGAAAAAAGATCATTTGTGGTTAATATAAAATCAATCCTAGAAAAAGATTGATGCCTATCTGAAAAAAAAGTAAAATCACTTTCCAATACGTTCCTTTCTCTCCAAATGTCTCTGAGCTCCATATCCTCCAAAATATCAAAAAAGATTTAGGCAACTTAGCACGCATGGGTATCTTGGAAAGACTTTTTTTATCTTTCTGGGTATTTATTACCCCATTCCAATCACCCATTAAAAGTAAAGATCTATAATTTATTTATTTATTTATTTATTTTTCATATTTGTATACCGCCCTACTCCCATTGTAGTATTTTAGTATGTAAAAGTTTATAAAATTTGTCTTGTTGATTAGGTGCATATACTCCAATTACAAGCAGCTTCCCATTCTGTGTTGTTAATTCGATTGCAATATATCTACCTTGAGTGTCAGCCTCAATTAAATTGGCCAATAAGCCTCTTTTAACATATATAACTAGGCCATTTTTCTTCTCTGGTGCTGATGCCACAAAATGTGTACCTAATTTCGAATTTATCAAGTACTTTTTTTTTTAATTGCAAAAGTTTTACAATTACATTTTCACCCCTTTTTTCACCCCTCATCCCACCCCAAACTTCCCAACCTCCCTAACCCACCCTAACCCTCCCCTCCCCCCCAGACTTCCACACAATATACTCATATCAAGTAAAAGGAAAAACCCTCCTTTGTATATAAAACTTGAACCCCTCCCTCCCCCTTATAAATTTTCATCTTCCTTACATTAACCTATTTCTATCTTAATATAACATTTTCGAATAAATTTTCATCCTCATTACCTTAAAATATTTCTATCTTAATATAACATTTTCAAATAAAAGCTATTTGATACTTCCTAGTTTGATATTTGTTCTGCACATAATCTATCCACCTCTTCCATTCCCATTCATAAGTCTCTTGTGAACAATCTTTTAAATATGCTGAAATCTTCGCCATCTCTGCAAAACTGGCCATCTTCAAAGTCCATTCCTCAATCGTGGGCAGCGCTTCATTTTTCCAGTATTTACCTATCAACAATCTTGCTGCTGTTATCATATGCAATATCAGTTTTGTTTCACCCAATGTAAAACCCTTAACTATACCCAGTAAAAACAATTGTGGAGAAAATTGAATTTTTTTCTTCAGAACATTCTGCATGACCCACCAAATTTTTATCCAAAAAGCCTTAACTTTCTTACAGGTCCACCAAACATGATAATATGTAGCATCTAGACAATCACATCTCCAACATTTAGGCTGCACATTAGGGTACATACACGACAATTTTTTGGGGTCTAAATGCCATCTATAAAACATTTTATAAAAATTTTCCCTCAAATTCTGCGACTGTGTAAATTTAACATTCTGAACCCAAATTTTTTCCCATGTTTCCAACATCACTGGTTCCTCAAAATTTTGTGCCCACTTAATCATACAATCTTTAACTAATTCAGTTTCTGAATCCCTTTCTAACAAGACATTATAAAGTCTTTTAATATGCATTGGACCTTTCTCTTTTATGTGTCTGACCAATTCTTCCTCATACATCATAATACCAGTTTTTTGGTCCTCTTTCCATCTCAATTGCAATTGATTATATTGTAACCAAGTTAGATTAATCCCTTCAGCCAACAATGTCTGTAATGTCTTCAGCTGCCATCTGCCCGCATCTGTAAAAAGAACCTCTTTGTATAAAAACCCCCCGAGTGACATTATATTTGTATTCCACAAAGTATGACCAAGATCCAGCCATAGCGGTATTTTATAATCCCATTTGAGTCGGTGCTTCTTCCAAACTCTCAACAAAGAATCTCTAAGTATGTGGCTTTTAAATGCTTTATCCACTTTGTTGTCATAAAATAAGTAAGCGTGCCATCCAAATTCCAAATCAAAACTTTCTGCATTTAATATTCCAGTCTTTTTTCCTCCAAACCAATCACTTGTTAAAGTCAAAGCTGCTGCATCATAATATAACTGTAGGTTTGGAAGTTTAAGACCTCCCCTTTCTGGAACATCTTGCATAATTTTCAATTTTACTCTTGGTTTTTTCTCATTCCAGATAAACTTGTTCACTCCAGTTTGCCATACTTTTAGTTGTTTATCATTTTTAAGCACCGGAATAATTTGAAACAAAAAGAGAAATCTTGGCAAAATATTCATCTTAACTGCTGCTATTCTTCCAAGTAAAGACAGCTGCAGTTTTTTCCAAGTCTCCATGTCTTTTTGCACCTCTCGCCACAACACCTCATAATTATTTTGAAACAATTTCATATTTGATTCTGCAACCTGAACTCCTAGATATTTTACCTTTGGTACAATCTCAAAACCTGCCCTCCTTTCAAGCTCGTGTTTACGATCTTGTGTCATATTTTTGACTATCATCTTGGTTTTTTTCTGGTTCAATCTAAAACCTGAAACTTTACCATAGTCTTGTATAATGTCCTTCATCTGGATTATTGATTCCATTGGCTGTGTTAGGGTAACAACCAGATCATCTGCAAATGCCTTTATTCTGTAATCCTCTTGCCTTATCATTATACCTTTCAAGATATTAGAGTCCCTTATTGTATTTAACAAGACTTCTAGTGTTAAAATAAACAACAATGGGGACAACGGACATCCCTGTCTTGTTCCTTTTTCGATTTTAAACTCTGTTGTCAAACTTCCATTAATAATAATCTGAGCCTTTTGCTCTTGATAAATTGCTGAGACCGCCTGTATAAATTGGTCCCCAAAGTCCATCTTTTTTAAAGTCTTTAGTAGAAAATTCCAGTCCACTTTATCAAAGGCCTTCTCTGCATCCAAGAAAACCAGCACTGCAGGGATCTGTTTATTCTTCTCAAGATATTCCAATAAGTCTATTACTTGCCTTACATTGTCATTCATATGCCTACCCTCAATAAATCCCGCTTGGTCATCATGGATCACTTTTTGAATTACTGGCATCAGTCTGTTGGCTAGTACTTTTGCATAAATTTTATAGTCCGTATTCAAAAGAGATATTGGTCTGTAATTCTCCGGTTTTTTGGGACCTGCTTGTTCTTTTGGTATCAAAGAAATGTAAGCTGTAGTCCATGATGGGGGTACTTTTCCCCCTTGTTGTATATTACAAAATAAGTCTCTGAGTTGTTCCACCATTTCTGCCTGCAAAGTTTTATAATACACTGCAGTCAGACCATCCGTTCCAGGAGCTTTGGCTGTTTTTAATTGTTTTATTGCTGCTATTATCTCCTCCTCTGTTATAGGATAATTCATTCTTTCCTTTTGTTGCTCAGTAATTTTTGTAACTCTTTTGTTGTCTAAATATTTTTCTATAAGTCCATTCTGCACCTCCTCTCTAGCATATAGTTTAGTGTAATATTCAAGAAAGGCTTCTTTAATTAATTTCTGTTGAACAACTTCTTTCCCTCCGATATCGATACTATCAATAGTCCGTATGCTCTGTTTCTTCCTCAATGTGTAGGCCAACCACCTGCCCGGTTTATTGGCGTTGCAGAATGTATTATGCTTCACGTATTGTAAATTTGTTGCAACTTGTTCCACTATAAGCATTTGAAATTGATCTTTCAAAAGTTTTATGACACCACGTATTCTTTCATCTGTTGGATTTTTAATGAGTAACTGTTCTTTATTCTTTATTTCTGCTTCCAATTCAAGTCTTTTCTTTTGTCGGATCAATCTATGTTTAGAGTTCATATAAATAAGCACCCCTCTCATGTAAGCTTTGCTTGCGTCCTACACAATGTCCATTGGAGTGCCTTTATTCAAGTTCAATTCAAAAAACTCTTTCAAGTACTTTTTAAGTTCTATTATATTTTTTTCATATCTGAACAAGTTTTCATTTAATCTCCAAGAGCGTCTCTCAGTCTTGCATGTCTCAATTTCTATCCACACTGGACTAGGATCAGTCAAAGTTCTTGGCAAAATCTTTGTTCTTTTTGTCCTAACAAGTAAGTCATCTGACAACAAAATGAAATCAATCCTAGAGAAGGATCTATGTCTATCAGAAAAGAAAGTATAATCCAGTTCTTTTGGGTTATGTATTCTCCAAATATCTTTTAACTCCAGATCTTCTTTCATATCAAAGAAAGTCTGTGGTAGTCTAATCCTTGACTTCGCCAAAGTCTTTTTATCTAATTTAGAATCAATTACTCCATTCCAATCTCCCATAATTAAAATAGATCTATAATCCCATTGTAGTATTTTAGTATGTAGCATTTTATAAAAATAATCCTGTTGTTGATTGGGAGCATAAATTCCTATCAGAAGAACTTGACTATTAGCAGAAAGTAATTCAATTGCTACAAACCTGCCATCTTGATCAGCTTCTATAAGTTTGGCTGTTAATTTTTTATTTACATAAATAACCACACCATTCTTTTTTTGGTTAGTTGAAGATATAAAATGTATTCCTAATTTGGAATTTTTCAAATAATTTTGATCTTGAACTGTAATATGCGTTTCTTGTAAACAAATTATGTCATTATTATGTTGTTTTAAATATGCAAATACTTTCTTCCTTTTCTGTGTTGCATTCAACCCATTCACATTCCAAGATAAACATTTAATCATCATTATTCTCTTTCTGGAGCCAAGAACAGAATAATCGGATTTCATCCGAAATCTTCTGTCCTGCATTCCCCACGGCTCCAGTCTCTTGTATCGCCTTTGCCTCCTTTTCATCTTGTCTTTCCTGCTGTAACTTTTCTTTAAGTTGCTTGAGTTTTGCTCGGGTTATACGCTGGTCCTTGACTTCAGCCATCCAGACCGGCTCCAAAATTGGAGAAGGTTCCAGCAAAGGCTCATCCAGGAAACCTCCTTCAGCGCCCTTCAACTCCTCTGATTCCTGCTTAGATTGTTGTTGCGGATCTTGAAGTTGCTTCTTATCACTCTCCTTAATCTCCAAAACTGTGGATGTACGTGGGGATGGTGTTCTTTCTTTAAAGATATCAGTATAAAATTGCTCCGCCTTCTCCACAGTATTCAAACGGTGTCTCTCTCCCTTATATCTCAAAATTATGCCAGTTGGAGCATCCCAACGAAATGGAATCTGGTTATTCTGCAGTTCTTTAACAAGAAAGCCAAAGTCTTTTCTAGATTTTAACATCTTAGGTGGAAGCTCTTTATAAACTGTAATCTTCGATCCTCCGACTTGCACAGAAGTAAGAAAAGATTTTTGCAGGATATCATTTCTTATTACTCTGTCTGTAAAATATATGACCACATCTCTAGGCAATTGTCTTTGTCTGGCCACCCAGGAATTGACTCTGTAAATTTTGTCTATTTTACAGAAAACCATATCAGGGTTAACTTTTAAGATCACAGCTAGGGCTTCAGCACAGACCTGTCTCAAATCTTGTCTCTCCTCTTCTCTAATTCCTCGAAGCCGTATAGCGAATTCCATTGCCCGGAATTGCATCATGACAATCTCGTTCTCAACTCTCTGCATCTTATCATCAACATCAAAAAATTTATGATCATTATTTTTCATCTTAGCATTAACTTCTGTTTTAAATTCATCCACTTTTGACTCAACTTTCATAATAAATCCTGCCAGGCCAGATGCCACATCTGTTATTTTTTTGGTCACCTTCTTTTGATTCTGCTGCATTTCCTGCATAATTTCCTGTTGAGACTTTTGGATTTTATCATCTATTTCTTGTTGAGCTTTTTGAAATTTGTCATCCAGAATTTTTGAAATAAATTCTTTTAAATCTCCCATATCAAAATCTTTTTTCTGAGCTTGTGGCTGCGTATCCTGTTTACGTGTGGGGGATCCCCCCCCTGTTTTGCCTTCCTGCTTCTTTGAAGCCATCCTGCCACGTAGGCTAGCTTTTCTGAAGAGGGAGGTTCCTCTTCTTCTACCACCTCCACAAAGCCTTCTAAAAAGGTCCCCCAGATTTAATCAGGACAAAACTGTGGTGAAGCAAAGTCAAATAAAAGGGAGAGATTTTCCTCTTGTTCCTGTTATTACAGCCGAAGCAACTTTGTAGCAACTTATTAACTTTGTAACAAAGCAAGATGACTTCACCAATCCACACTCGCTGATTCATTTACTCTAATGCTGAACGCCATATTTTTTCCAGTCACTTTCACTCATTCAGAAGTTTTCCCTTCAAAATAAGAGATCAGCAAAGTGCTAATACTTGCAGTTCAGAGTTTCAGGGTTCAAGTAGATTTCAGCTGTTTGTTTGGGTTGTTTCCTTTCTCTTTGAAGTTTCCTGCAGCCGGCTTGTTCTGCAAAAGCAGAGACGTCCCACGCCGCCCGGAGTCTCAGCAGGTTGGGAAGGAGCCGCGCCTGTTTCCTCCCCAGAAACAATTCCCTGGGGGGGTTGCAGGGGCTCGACCTGTGCCCTGCTGCCTCTTCTTCAAAAATCCTGGGGATTTTGAAGCTTTCAAGCCGCTTCACGGTCGAGAAGCGGCTCTACAAGTGGCTGGGCTGGCGGTGCTTAAAAAGGCACCGTCGTTGCCGAAGACAAGGAAACCGGAAGCCGAATTTATCAAGTACTTTTGATCTGAGGATTTAATATGCGTTTCTTGCAAACAAATGACATCATTCTGAAATTGCTTCAAGTAGTGAAATATTTTCTTTCTTTTTTGTGGAGAATTTAAACCGTTGACATTCCAAGATAAGAATTTATTTGCCATCTCTGGGCCCTCCAAGCTTTGAGAGCATCAGCTGAACCTCCTCCGCCATTTTAGACTTCGGCCTAGTTCCTCCCACTGCTTGTGTTTTTTGGACTTGTTGGGTTGAATCTTGAGGCTGTCGTGCCAGATGTTGTTTGTAAGTAGCTCTTGTCAATCGTTGATCTTTTGGCAGCTCTATCATCTTTAATGGCTCAAGGGTTGGTGGTGGACCCCCACTCAACAGTAAATCTTCTTCCAAATTAGCTCCTCCAGCTAATGCTTGAGCATAAGTTTGTGGTTGCCCTCCATCTTTCTCTTGTTGTATCATTTCCAATTGCTTTCTAGCACCCCCTGGTGAGGGTGGCCTTCCAGCCTTTAAAACATTAACGTAAAAATCTTTTGCCTTTCCAACTGTGTTTAAGCGATGTCTTTGCCCAGCGTATGTCACTATTATCCCAAATGGGACATCCCATCTGTACTGGAGCTGCTGGTTTCTTAGTTCATTCACCAAAAAACCAAACTGCTTTCTGTCTCTTAACATTTTAGGAGGAAGCTCTTTCAGGACCACCAGCTCTTGTCCATCCACTTTAATCTTGTTTCTATAAGAAGCTTGCAGAATGCCATTTCTAATTCTCCTTGTTGTGAAATAAATCACCACATCTCTTGGTAGCTGCTTTTGTTTTGCCAGCCAGGAATTAACCCTGTAAATTTTGTCCATTTGAATTGCCACATCTTCTGGCCTTTCTGAAATCAGCTCTGCTAAAGCATTGGAACCAATATCTTTTAAATTTTCACCACTCTTTTCTTTCAAACCTCTCAGCCTCAGGGCAAATTCCATTGATCTGTATTGTAACATAACCATTTCGTCATCCACTTTCTCTGTTTGTATCATAACCTCTCCTAATTTAGTTGCAAGCTCCAAGTTAGCATCATCAATTTCCCGTACTCTCTCCTCAATCTTTAACATATGATTAGCCAATCCTGAAACTGCATAAACAATGTCATCTCTTATTTCATCATGTTTTTCCTCCACCACACCTTTAATTTTCTTTAACTCCTCTGAAAATTCTTTCATCATTTCTGCCTGATTGTTCAGGGCACCCATTATAAATTCTTTAAGGTCTTGTGACTGTGTATCAGCCAGAAGTTGTTGTTTTTGAGTCACTACAGGGGAACCTCCTCCCCCTTTAGAAGTTGGTGGCTTTAGTTGTTTAGGAGCCATTATATTTTAAAAAGATGTTTTTTTTTCCTTTTGCAGCCACAAAGTCTTATAAACAGTCTTACAAAGTATATTTCAGAGTTTTTTCAAAATAAACAGTCCTCTCTTCAAGCTATACTCAATCCCCAGCAATTTTCTCTTCAGGCAGAGGGCTCTTAACAAGCAATTTTCCTTTAACTTTCACTTTCCCTTCCGCCCATAACAAGGGCTTCCTCTCCAGCCTCCAGCTCAAGAGAGCTCCGTTTGCAACAATGTATTCACAGAGTTAAGTTCTGTTTCTTTTAAAAAGCTTGCACTCTTGCTTCCGCTCTGTCTGCCTTGTTAGAAATCATTAGAACTCACTGTTTTCTGGCAGAATTGGACGCAGACGTCTTGCTCTGATTAACAGAGGCACCAGCAATCCGGAGCAATGGGAGGGGTGAACTGGGGAGCTCTCACCCTCCGAGTCCCTGGAATTAATCCAGGGACTTTCGGGGAGCTCTACCCACCCCCTCCGACTCTCCTCTCCTTCTTTGCCCGAAGGAGAGTTTTTTCAAACCGCCGGACAGCAGTTTAGCACTGTCAGGGCGGTTTTTACAGATCGGGTGGCTGGCGGTCTATGGAGACTGTCCTCGTCGTCTGCGGAGCCACTGGAAGTTCCTCATTTTTTAAAAAAACTTTTTATTGCATAAGGTTTTCTTTCTCCCCTTTCTTTAGTACCACCCATCCTAACAACACTACCCTTGGCTCACGACGCTGAACGTTCCGACAGTCATCAATGAGAACCGCAAGGGTTTAACCACCCACACAATCCCACACAATACTTAATTCCTTACTAGAGACTTTAGGACGACGCCTTGTCTCCTAGGGGGGTGATCAGGCCACCTCTTCACCACTAAATTGGTGGGTACTTCTTAACAGAGAGACTTGAACTCCCTGACTTATACTTACCTGTTTTCCTTCTTTTTTTTTCTTTTTTTCTTTTTTCTTTTTTGTTGAGGTCTCTGTGTCTGGCTAACCTTTGAGGATCCTTGACTAGTCTGTTCGCCAGTGATCTCATGGCACTCACCCGCCGAAAGATTCCGTGGACTTCAAAGGAGTCCTAATGGCTGGCCAGTGGATTTTCCTTGGGGAGGCGTCAGTTCCCGCTGGGGCAGCCCGTCTGGCAGAACAAAAGTTCTTTGTTCCTTAGTCCCATCTGCCAGGGTGCCATAAATGTTGTGGAATGAAAAGACCAAGCAACATTCCTAGGTCAGCCAGAGACAGTTTTATTGCGCAAGGTTCAGAGCCAGTTTTTTACCTGAAGCTTTGAACAAAAAAAAAAAATAACTCTGATACAATGGTTTTTATACATTTCTAAGACATAAGATTCAGTGAGATCATACATTTTCCATATATGGTTAACATGAGATCATACATCCGATTTTCCCTATATGGTTACATACATTGGATAATATGTTCATCTAATTACTTAAACCATTAATCTTAGTTTATAAAATTATCTTAGCCACACAACTTTTCCTTAAGTGCTCGTAGTTGTTAATGGGAGAGTTACTGCTGTCCTTGGGTAAATTTATTGGATTAAGTAACTCTTTGTAACATATAGGTCTTTGTGTCATTCACAGTGAGGTCACTCAGATGTTTTCTGAGTGGCGGTCCTTTCGTGACATCTAGGTCTCAGAAGATGTATTACCACTTAATGAGGTTTAACTGTTTGTTAATATAATCTCCAACAAGCACTTTCCTCTCTTATAATAATGTGAATAGAGAGGTTCTCTCAGAGTTCATGTATCTAAGCACATCTTCCCCTTATAATAATGTGAATAGAGAGGGTCCCCCAGAGCCCATATATCTGACTCTGTATGATTCCTTTCTTTTATTCACATTATTTCTTTTATCTACATTAGGCCTGCCTCCATTCAAAACCCAAAAAAGAAAACCTCCGATTCCATTGAAGTAGAGAAGTGGTACTTTTACTGAGTTTGAAATGATAGTGGCAAAAGGAAAGCAAGATCTGAACCAAAAGTTACATATTGAAACTTTTCCCAAATCCCTCCCTCCAGGGACCCAGGCTGAATGTCCAATCCACGTCCCACATAGTGTCATGTGGAGCACATCTTCAAGTGCTTTTGTCCATCTGGAGTTCTTGAATGATTGGCCTTGACTGGGTATAAACAACGCCATTAGCAGCGCAGTAATTCTTGAGAGCAAACCTCCCTTTTAGTTCACATGGGCCTTCATCACACCAGCTCACTTCCCAAACCCCAATGCCATGCCCCCCCCTCCCCATTACTATGGCAGCCGATAGCAAGCAAGCATCAAAGGGAAAACCCATGCTGGAGATTTGGCTGATATTCGGCCCTCCTGCATTAGAGGCATTAGCCCTAAGAAAAAAACATAAGAAAATATAGACAGGATAGAAGCAATCTACCATACAGGGGAGTAAAATAACATTAAGGCTTGTCAGGGTATTAAGAGTCACCAGCCAAACTGGGGTTACCATTGACGTGAGAAGGAGAGCTGCCAGCTGGGATGTGCATCCACGCCCCCCGAAGACCATGCCCCCGAATGCCTGCCGAACACCCACATGCCACAAAGCTAAGCCATACAGAGTGTGTACACTCTGTGGCCCCCTGCCGAGATGCAGGGAGGGCAGGCACATTTCTGAGATGCCGCATCTATGGAGCCCTCAGAAGGCCAGCTGATCTGTGGGCTTCGTAAACGGCTGATGCATGGCAGAACAGATGGGTGGCAGAGCACGCGCAGGCACAGGGAGCCTGGCATGCCGGAAACGAGCCTGGCATGCTGGATGGGAGGCTCTGAAACTGCAAAGATGCAGGCAAATTGGCAGCGCATGAGGGGTGGGAAGTATATGGTGTGGGGCCCAGGGGCTGGAACCCCAGGGGTGGGGTAGAGAGCATTTAAGAGGTGTGTCAAGTATGCCTCCTTTCAGTACTCAAGAAAGAAAAACCCCAACTCCATTTTCATAGAGAAAGGTACTTTTACTGAGTATGAACTGAATGCAACCAAAGAAAAGCAAGATCTGAGGCAATAGGCGTGAAAATCACATATAGAAAGCATCCTTAAAACCCTCCCCCCAATGGTCCAGTCAGGATTATCCAATCTGCATCCCCCCCAAGGGATCATGTGGGGTGCAGCTTCTGATGGCTTCATCCTTCTGGTATGCCAGGATGGTTGGCCTTGATTGGTTATCAGCACACCTCCCAGCTGCAGAGGAACTCTGAGGAAAACTTTCTCTAATTTACTCCACCAGCTCACTTCCCCCCTCCCAACTATCCAGACAGCTCCCCACTTCCCCCATTTCAATGGCAGCCATAGCAAGCAAGCAATATAAAAGCGGAGCTGACAGGGTGGAGGGTGAACCACCGTAGCACTGACTTTGTTTTCTTCATTGTTTGTCACTCTGTGCCGGGTTTCCAGCTTGCAAGATGAAAATGCTCCTGCAGGGGAGTGATGGAAGAGTTCATCGGTGGCTGCAGGTTCTAGGTCCCATTGCCCACACCAACCCTATCTGGCAGCCATTTAACACAATGGAGGGAGAGGTGCCTGACTGAGGGGGACAATGAAGGGTAGTTGAGCTACTCAGCTGCACTGGGCAGCCAAACCATGGACTGGCTGAGAGAGAGGTTTGGAGAGGCCAATTTCCGAGATGGTGGGTTCTGGTACAGTGGGAACTGGGGGGTGGGTGAGGCTGGCCAGCTCCACCTGCCCACTTCCACTTGGCCAACCCAAAGTTGCGATTGGAGGCAGCTCAAGAATGCGCTAGGAAGCCCATGAGGGGACAGCCACCAGAACCTGCCTCCACCACTGGACACCCGAGTTACTACCTATGGGAACCAACAAAGGCGGGAAGTCATCATCAGTGGTTGTCTCCCAGTGTTGCTAGCCCACTGCTGACAGATGCTTGGCCAGCAGGAGTCGGACATGGGCAAGGGCCCTGCCACCATTGGACCATCCCCTCCCCAGTGCTGCGCGTAACATTTCACAGTAGTCTGGATAAGGTGGCTCTCTTCTTGGGCCAGGTGATAGACCACCTGGATTGGTACATGCACCTCTACACCTCTCAGTAGGCCATGGTAATGGCCATAGCAGCGGTGCTGGAGAATGAGGCTGCCGACTGGGTGGCTGACCTTTATAGTGAACATGTCCGGGAATTGGGAAATGCCATCCTGTTCTTTGAGGCACTGCATGAGAGATTTGAGGACCACACCAGGGCCCAGAGGGTGGAGGGAGAGATGGGGCCCCCAGCCCCTCGGGTGGCCCAACCAGAGAAGACTGTGCCCATCCGGCCAGCTATGCTGTTTTCAGCGCGGAAAACCAGACCACTGGGCAGCTGAATGCACTGCCTCTGCTCCAAAAGCAAAGATAGGCCAGTTGGGGCAAGGGACAGGAACATTGAAGAAGAAGCCCAAGAAAACTCTGGAAAAGTCCTGAGGGGCTCAACAGGCAGAGGCAGTGACCCCGGTGGGTACTGCGGATGAGTCCCGATTGATGGTGGACGGGGGACCCCAGCTCGACAGTTTTGACAGTGATGACTATGGGGAAGTTGACCCCCATGGTAAGTATGGCCATCTGGCCCTTCTGGCTCCTGGTGGTACTAATGGCCCAGCATCATTGATCCTGCAATTGCTCATCGATTCAGGGTGTTGATCTTAGCAACAGCTGCCAGTTTATGGGTGAAGGTGGAAAAACTGTCAAGGCCCATGTAGTTTGAGTAAGTGGATGGATTGCTGTTGAGTGGGGCCCCAGCTACCCATGTCCCAGAATGGGTGAAGCTGGAGTTTGGCCAGCATCGGGAACTGGTCCGCTTTATAGTGGTCCCAAAAATGACAGAGGAAGTAATCCTGGGGATTGCATGGATGGATAAGCGGGGCCCAACTATCTGGTGGGTGGGTGGTTGTCAACACCTGCATATAGCGGTCAGACTCAACCCATCACCACATGAACAACTGTAGTCCAGGGGATTCAGTAAAGTGTCAAACCTGAGTCTTGGGGTTGTAGAGGCCAAAGCTGCAGGAGAGGCAATGGCTTTCCCAGCAGTACACAGAGATCTAGCAGAAGTTTTCAGTGAGAAGGAGTGTGGTGTCCTTCCTCCCCACCATCCAACAGACTGTGCTATAGAAATACAACCAGGGGCAAGGTTACCAAAACCAAAAATGTAGTCTATGACCCTCAAGGAGCTGGAGGAAATGAGATGATATATAGAAAAGAACTTAGCAAGAGGATTCATACAACTGGCTAGGTCCTGTTCAGGGAAAAGAAGGATGGAGGCCTGCGATTATGTGTAGACTTCTGGGGAATCAATATATGGTGCATGGAGCAGATGTACCCTCTTACCCTTATGAAGGACATGCTGGCCCGCTTGTCTGAAGGACATATCTTTACCAAGCTGAACCAAAGGGAGACCTACTATCGAGTTTGGAGCAAAAAAGGGGATGAGTGGAAGACAGCATTCAATTGCCATTGGGTAGCTACCAATTCAGGGTAATGTCCTTCGATTTACAAGGGCCCCAGGCAGTGTTCATGCAGTTGATCAATGAGATCCTGCATGAACACTTATACAAGGGTGTTCATCTACCTGAACAACATCCTGATTTACACCAAATCCATGGATGAGCATGTCTGATTGGTGTGCAGGGTCCTGAGAAAACTACTGGAGACAAATTTATACGTCAAGTTAATGAAATGTGAATTCCACAAGACATGGTTTGGACTACCTGGGTTACCAAGAGTCCCGGGAGGGGGTAGACCCAGGTGATGCTAGACTGGTAGACCCCAAAACCCCAAAAACAATTGCAAAGCTTCCTAAGCTTTGCGAACTTCTTTTTTTTAAAAAAACAAACAAACACTTTATTAAACTTTTATTACATTAAAAACATAAAAAATTATATCACTCAACAACAGCTATTTGTGATGTTTTTCTTGTGACAGTAATTTGTGTGTTATTTACAAAAATTAAATTTCCATTCTATCCAGTTACACCACTGTTCCCACACATTGTAAAATATTGATGCCTCTTTATCTTTTAAACTCAGTGTTAATTTGTCTATTTCTGCACAATTCATGACTTTTTGTATGACAAGTTTCTCTGCGGGTGTGCATGGCTGTTTCCAACATTGAGTGAAGGCAATCCTGGCAGCGGTTAGTATGTAGTACTAGATATTTTGTGTTCTTCATATATTTTTCTTTTGAAGATCTCAAATAGGAAGAGTTCCGGTTCTAAATCTAATTGTTTGCTAGTGATTTCCTGTAGCCAATCTTTAATTTTAAGCCAATATTTTCGAGCCTCAGGGCAGGACCACCACATATGGTAGTATGTTCCCTCTTTATTTTTACATTTCCAATATATGGGGCTCATTTTAGGGTATATTTTCACTAATCTCGAAGGGGGTAAGTGCCACCTGTAGAACATTTTATATGTGTTTTCTTTATATCTGCTGATTTTGTTAGTTTATAGTTTCTGTTCCATATATTCTCCCAGTCTGATAGTTTTATGTTGTGTCCAATATTTTGACCCCATGGAATCATGCATCCTTTCACTACTTCTTCTTCCATTTCTACTTCCAGAAGGTATTTGTAAATTTTAGTAATATGTTTTTTGTCTGGTCCTAATAAAATTTTGTCTAATTGTTGTGGTTTAAGATATATTTGATAATCTTTTGTATCTTGTTTATATTGGTTTTATAATTGGAGATAAGCCCACCAGTCAACTCATAACCCTTGTTCTTGGAGGTCCTGTATTGTTTTTAACTTTCCATGGATATCTAATAGGTCTTTATATTTTAACATTTTGTTCAAATCTAAATTGTTTGGGTGGATTATCGCTTCCATTGTGGAAAGCCAAATTGAGATTTTTATGTAGTGTTTCTTTTTGACTTTAATCCAATTGCATATTAGCGAATCCCTAATCAAGTGTCTGTGGAAGTATTGTTGTTTTGTAGGTCCTGTTTCCCACAGAAAGGCATGCCATCCTCTCTGCAGGTCGTGACCTTCTATAGCTAGTATTCTTTTATTCTTTAAATTAATCCAATCCTTTAACCAAACTAATATTGCTGCATTATAATATAATTCCCAGTTTGACAGTTCAAATCCTCCTCTGCTCTTCATATCTTGTAATAATTTCATTTTTATTCTGGTTTTTTTTTTCCTTGCCAGATAAATTTTACTATTGTTTTATTAAGGTCATTGAAAAAGGTCTTTTCTAATTTAACTGGGATGGTCTGGAACAAGTATAGAAATTTTGGTAATATAGACATTTTTATGGCTGCTAAAAGTGACAGTTGCATCTTAGTCCATAGTTCTAAATCTTTTTTTTGTTTGTTGTAGTAGTTTGTTGTAGTTATTCTCCTTTATTGATTTACAGTGCGCTGTCAACCATATACCTAAGTATTTGATTTTCTTGTTGTTGGAGTCCAAGTGTTCTTTCCAATTCTGTTATTTGTAGATCTGTTAAATTTTTTGCTAGAACTTTCGTTTTCTGTCTATTGATTTTCAGTCCTGCTACAGCTCCATATCTTTCTAATTCCTTAATTAATGTTTGTCCTTTCTCTGCTGGTTCTTCGATAATAAAAGCCAAATCGTCTGCAAATGCTTGCAGTTTATATTCTTCATTTCTGGTTTTCAATCCTTTTATTTCTGAATTTTGTCTGATTCATTCTAGTAATACTTCTAGTGACAGTATGAAGAGCAGAGAAGATAGAGGACAACCTTGTCGAACTCCTTTCTCTATATTTAAAGTTTGGGTGTTTTCTCCATTAATTATAATTTTTGCTTTTTGTATCGAATAAATTGCAGTTATAATATTCTCAAATTTAGTGCCAAAATTCATATCATAAACTTGTTGAATCATAAATTGCCAATTGAGGTTGTCAAATGCCTTTTGGGCATCCAACAAAGGTGTTGTGGCTCCATTGCCTGAGCCTGGGCTATTGACAGATGCAGACTCTGAGAGTGAGGAAGAGGAGTTGGCAAGGCCACCCTCTCCAGGGTCCTCCTCTCTGGCAATGCCTCCGGAGGACACTGAAGGCCAAGAGATAGGCCCAGAGCCAAGCATGTCCCTGCAGCCACAGGTGGACAGCGACGAAGGAGATAAGTGCTGGCTGGATCCTCGACAGCAGCGCAGGGAGAAGCGTGCACAGCAGAGGGGAAGGCGTGCCAGAGATTAACTGAGTCACTGGACCACACCCCACAGGGTATAAATGTGGGTGTGGTGGCCGGTTCAGTTTGTGACGAGCAAAAACTAGAAATAATCCATGATCTCTGCATTACTGGACTTCTGCCTGCCTTGTCGGACTGCATTTGGACTAATCCTTGTATTGCTGAAACTTTGCCTGCTTTATCGGAATGCTTGCAGTCTAATCTTTGTTTTGTGTGAGTAAAGTCTGAATTGGCAGCTAGCCACTGGGTTGCTGCCAGCTTTATCTTCAAAGACTTTGTTGTGTGGCTTATTAACTCCAGGTCGTCTGTGGGGGTGCGTGTGTGGGACAGGGACAGAACAAAAGGCTACTTGTTTCTCTGGGTGGGCTTTGTAATATTCTAAACTGTCCTTATTATTCTTAAATTATTCCTAATTTGTCTATTTGGGAGAAATCCATTTTGATCTAAGTGTATATAATCATTCAAAATTTTCTTTAATCTGTTGGCAATGATAGTAGCAAATATTTTATAGTCTACATTTAACAAAGAGATTGGTCTATAGTTTTGTATCAGTCTGGCATCTGTATCCCCCTTCGGGATTAGTGAAATTAATGCTTCCCTCCACGTATCCGGCATTTTAGCTGATATTAATACCTCATTGTATAAATCAACCATTATTGATCCTACTTGTTCTTCTATTATCTTATAAAATTCTGATGGAAAACCATCGGGGCCCGGTGTTTTATTACTTTTCTGGGATCTAATTGCTTGATTTAATTCCATCATAGTTATGTCCTTAGTCAGAGTTTCTTTCATTTTGTCTTTTATTTCTCGAGTTCTTTTTTCTTTTAGATACTCCCTAATCTGCTCCTCATCTATTCTTTCTTTCTTATAGAGATCCTCAAAATATTTATGTACGATCTCTTTTTTTTTTCTATTGTGTATTGGTAATCTCCATTTTCATCTTGTATTTGGTAGATGGTTCTTTTCTCTCTCTCTTTTTTAAGTTTGTAAGATAGCCATTTTCCTGGCTTATTTTCTTGTTCGAAGTATACCTGTTTGGTTGCCGTCAGGTTTCTAACCAATTCTTCCTGATCCACTAAATTGAATTTGTGTTTATGAAAAATCAATTGTTCTTGTAATTGGGAATTTTGTGGGCTATTCTGTAATTTGGTCTCTAATTTTTTGATTGTTTGAAGTAGATTGTTTTGTTGGGCATATTTTTCTTTGTTCTTTTTTGCAACATAGGATATTATAATTCCCCATATAACAGCTTTCATAGTATCCCATAAGTTTTGGGTCTTGTCTATTGGTTATTATTATTTTTTAAATAAAAATTTAGTGCTTCCTTAATTTTCTTAATCAATTCCTCATCTTTCAATAATTGAAAATCTAGTGTCCATCTTCTCCTTGGTTTTTTTTTTATCCTTCCAGTTAATTCTGAGTGGGTTGTGATCTGCCCACGAGTTTGGTAAAATTTCTACTTCTGTCACTTCTTCTGCTAATTCTCCACTCATCCAAGCCATGTCAATGCGTGACCATGACTGATGGGGTTTGAATAGAAAGTAAATTGTCTCTTTTCTGGATTTAGTGTTCTCCATATATCTATTAAATTTAATTCTTTGGTCATTTCTACATATATTTTGAGTGATTCTCTTTTCCCCCCCTTCAAATTTCCCCCATTGTAGTCTTTTTGATAATCTGTTATCACTTTATAATCTCGTATGATGCAAATATTTTTTCTTTCTAATTCAATAAGTTTATCATATAGGGCTTTGTAAAATTCTTTTTGATTGTCATTGGGAGCATAAATTACCACTAATAATTTTTTTAAAAATTTATTTGTATTTCTATTACCAGAATTCTTCCTTTGGAGTCTTCAAATATTAAGTTTGGCTTTATGTCTTCTTTAATGTAGACAGCTATTCCTTTCTTTTTCTCCTGATCTGCAGAAGCCTTAAACAGAGTCCCTAGTTTGGGGCAATCTAAATATTTTTTGTCTGTTTTTAAGATGTGTGTTTTCTGTAAACATATAATATCTGCATTTTGTTTTATTAAGTTTGCCAAAATCCTTTTTTTTTTTTGTCGTTCAGTTGAGTCCATTTATGTTAATAGATAAGAGTTTCACCTCTTTTTCCATAACCCTAATTATATCTCATTTTTTGTCTTCTGATTGCTCTTGTTTCCTTTTCTGTTCAAATCACTGTCTTAGGCTCTTCTCTTTTTTGTTGTTGTTGATTGGTATCTTTTACTTCTTGTTCTTCATCTTTATTTTTTGATTGGTCTTGTTCTTCTTGAGCATTTGAATCTAGACCTTCTTTGCTGCTTTGGTCTTCCGACCCCACCAGTTGCTCATAAAGTTCCTGTGCTTTTTCCAGGGTGTCTATTTTGATTTTTCTTTCTTCCCAAGTGACCAGCATCCCTTCTGGAATCAGCCATTGTAGGGCTTTGCAAACTTCTATCACCAATTCATCCCATCCTTTGCCAAGGTGGTCCTCCAGCTGAGGGACCTCCTGAAAACCAAACACCTAGCTGGGAAGCCTTGGCTGGACCACCCATTACAGTGGACAATGGCATGTCAGCAAGCCTTTGAAAACCTGAAGGGATTACTTGCTAGGGAGCTGGTGCTGAGACACCTGGATCCCGCAATATCTTTCATGGTTCAGGCTGATGCTAGCGATGTGGCTGTGTGGGCTGTTCTCTTACAAGCCAATGAGGGGACTTGCAACCATGCGCCTACACCTTGTTTTGACCCATGCCCAAGTAGTTAGTATTAAATACAAACAATTCGAAAACAAACAGACTTTATTAGAACAGCTGAGAATTAACTCATTCTCAGTGTAGTCCAAACCAAATTAAAGCAAATTCTTCAAAACACCATTCCTCAGTTTATCACTGACCTTGGGATAATTAGGCAAACTGTCAAAGGCTTTTCTTGGCAAAAGTTCAGAAGCAGAAGACACCGACAAGAAATGAATACAGTGAAACAAGAAGTAATTCTCTCAACGTTGTTTTCCGGCAAAGAGGCCAAGAGCCGTTGCAGGTCTTTTAAGCCTTATGGGAGGGGCCAATCATCTCTTGGCCCTACTCCTGAGTCGTCCTCTCTGCTTTATCTGCTCCTGCCTTCTGGCAGCTCTTCTCATATGTGCACTAGGAACAGGCTCCTCCTGTTCCTCTACTGTCAGCTTCTGAAGGCTACCGAGTCCACACATCACTCCCTGATGGCCCTGGTCCCAGCTCTGCCTCCAATGCAGAGCCCTCATCCAGGCTTCCCCAGCTTCCAGGACTGGCCCATGTTCTTCCTCAGCCTCATCACTGTCTGACTCTACTGCCAGCTCCGCAGGCTGTTGGTGAACCATAACACTATCCCTCACCGCAGGGCCCTTCCCCCAAGTCTGACGATCTGGATACAGCTGTGACGGGAATTGGTCATGGAAGGCTTTCACCAAGAAAAGTGCATGCACGGAGGTTGCATCCTCCCAAGTGAAGTCCTCTGGCCCATATCCCTTCCACTCAATGAGATACTGGAACTGTCCTTTTAGCCACCGAGAGTCCTGAATGCTAGCGACCTTGTACTCAGGTGGTTCATCTCCATCTTGTGGCACTGGTTGGGGATGGTCAGGTTGGCAGAGCAGACAGGCTGGTCATTCTGGGACAAGGAGGGATCTATGAAAGACTGGGTGGACATGCATCAAGCGTGGCAAGGTCAGGCAGTAGGCAACCGGATTAATAACTGCCTCCACAGGGAATGGACCAAAGAACTGGTGGTCTAGCTTCTTGACTGGCCGGTCTGACGGAAGGTGCCTAGTGGACCTTCCCGATCCCCATAGCCAATGGCGGTGTCACTTGCCAAGATCGGTCCACGACTCTCTTATAGTCCTCTTTGGCTTTCTCTAGATACCGTCACAGCAACTGATGGATGGCCTGCAACTCGGACAGATAGTCATTAGCCGCCAGTACCAGGGAGTTGAGTTGCATGAGGGGAAAGAACCAAGGATGGTATCCCATATTAGCCAAGAAAGGGGTCGTTTGTGTGCAGGTGTGTGTTGAATGCGAACTCTGGTACTGCCAAATAGTCCAACCAATTATCTTGTTGCTGGTTCACGAAGCAGCTCAGGTATTCTCTAGAATGCCGATAACTTTCTTAGTCCTTAGGCACAAGAACAGTCAACCAACATATCTCTGATAACCCAGTTGGATGGAACAAACTATGTTTCCTGGTCTATGAAGTGCAGCCTACTTCTGCGTAAAGAAGGGTTATGGGCTGTAGTTCATGATCCACTGGATATAACTGCTTAGAATCTAGCAGGTGATGAAGATGCAAAGAAAATAGCCAAATTTAACCATGATAATGAAAGGGCTCTTTGTATAATCGGACTGACACTGAGTGACCAACAGCTAGTCCATATTCATGGTGAGGAGTCTGCTGCCAAGTGTTGGGACACTTTGAAGAGGATTTATGTTCGTGATAGTGTGGGTGCACACATACACTTTACATGTAAACTGTTTAGAGCTCATCTTCTGAAAGGTGGTGATATGTTAGCTCATTTGGAGTTTATGAAAGGAACTTTACAAGAGCTACATGAAAAGGAGCTGATTTTCTCAGAGCTTCATCAAGTCTATATCGTTCTTTCCTCTTTGGCTGAAAGTTTTGATAATTATATATCTTCACTGGAAGTCCTGACCAGAGATGAACTGACATTGACTGGCATAACCGGAAGATTGTTAGAAGAGTCCAGAAGAAGGCAAGATAAAGACCAACTGAGAAAGGAAGAAAAACTGTCTTCAATTGCCTATACTGTTAGAAAATGTTTTTCTTGTGGGGCTAAGGGTCATATAGCTAGATTCTCTAAAAAAGGCAAGAAACTGAATAGTGGTAATCAACAGAGAGCTAAAAAGGATGTTAGTTTAGCTATATCCAGCTCAAATACAATTTAATGAAATCAAACTGTATCCTGAAAAGGATTAGGTAGTTTGGAAGAAAGCGATGGACAAAGAGCTGACATCATTAAAGGATTTAGATGTGTATGAAAATGGTAAGCTAGCACCAGGTGAGCATGCAATTGGTTGCAAATGGGTTTATAAACTAAAAACTGGTGTAGATGGGACTGTTACCCATAAGGCAAGATTAGTTATTCAAGGATTTGCTCAGTCAGATAAGGACTATGATGAAGTGTTTGCACCAAGTCTGAGGTCGAATACTTTACGAGCAGCATTAGTCTGGGCAGCTAAGAATAGTTATAGGATAAATCATATAGATGTCAAAACTGCATATCTGCATGCACCATTACAACATACAATCTATATGAAGAAGCCACTAGGTTTGAAAACTGATGGGAAGACTGATTGTTGGAGACTGAAGAAAAGTCTTTATGGCTTAAAGCAGTCTGGGTATGAGTGAACAAATGTATTGTTAATAAGTTGGTTGATATGGGTTTTGTAGCTAGTATAGCTGATCCATGTTTGTTCAAGAAAGAGAAAGATGGTTTAGTTTCTTTATTATTGCTATTTACTGACGACATAGCATTTACTACAAAATCTGAACACGAAGCAACCGAAATTGTTTCTATTTTACAAAATAAGTTCAGAATTAGGAATTTAGGAGAAATTAAGCATTATCTTGGACTTGATATAGTTAAAATTTGTAAAGGTTACAAAATTTCGCAAGCCGAGAAAATAAGCCAATTAATAAAACGTTACAAAATGGAACTCTGTAAGTCTGCTAAAACACCAATGAGTCAGTATTTTAAACACAGTAATATTCAAAGTCCTGTATTTGATAAGGAAATATATCAATTCTTAATAGGCAGTATATCATATTTAAGTAATTGGTCTAGGCCAGATATATCGTACAGTGTAAACCAACTGGCTAGATATAATGCTAAACCTACTGAAAGGCACTGGCAAGCTGCTAAGCGAATACTGAGGTATCTTAAGCAAACAATTCATTATTCGTTATATTTAGAGCCTAGTAGTGACTTAATTTTAATGGCATATGCTGATGCAAGTTTTGCAACTGATCTACTTACTCGTAAATCAACATCAGGTATAGTGGTTATGTTGGGTAATGTTTTGATAGGATGGAAATCTATTAGGCAAAAGCATATTAATTTATCAACTATGGAAGCCGAATTTTCATGTTTATCCTTGATATGCACTGAATTGATATATTATAAACAATTTTTAATTGATATAGGATTAAATGTGAATGATCTGTTTATAGTGTACCAAGATAATCAATCTGCAATCAATATGGCTACTAATTTAGCTGTAAGAACACGGTCTAAGCATACTGATTTGTGATATTTAAATGTTAGACAGTGTGTAAAAAGTAATTTGATTCCGTTGGAGTACTGCATGACTGAACATAACATTGCAGATCATTTCACAAAGGCTCAGGGTGCAATTAAGCACAAAGAGTGTTGTGAAAATTATGGTTTAAGAATGTAAGGTATTATATATCATCCTACCCAAAAGGGAGAATGTTAGGAAATGATGTTACCTAACTTTTTGGGTTGGCAATATATAAACTATCAATATAGCTTTAAGACTGCTGTATTGCTGTATTGCATCATACTGTGTCCTGATTGGTTAGCTCTGTAGCCAATGTCCTTAAAAGGAAGCTAGAAACCTGGTTTGTTTCTCTTTGCTTCTCTTTGCTAATCATTACTGATCTTTGCTGTTTGCTGTGTTTTGCTACTGTTTGCAAATACAGAGAAATGATTATTGTATGACTACAGTGACTGGTAAGAAGACTTTGATATTGGATTATCCCTGGACTATTGTTTTACTGTCTACTGCTTTATACATGTATGACCTGGACTATTTATTGGAGTGTGCCTTATTACTATTTCCTGAAAGTAAACACAACTCAGTGTATCTCTGTGTTGGCTGTGTTATTTCCTAACTACTCTCAATTGCATTTTCAAGGGTGCACACTCTTGCTATTCAGGGGTTGCTCTGCGAATTCCTTAACAACCACTGTCGGTTTCTGGATGAGGTGCCAATGACAGGCAGATTTTCACGTCCAAGGCCATCATCAGCCCTTTCCAAAACTGGGCTGTAAATTGAGTCCCTGTCAGCATTTCAATGCTGGCATAGAGAGCAGAGGAGAGTGAGAGATAAACTCTGAAACTTTTGCCTGCTAAATCCCTTTGAAGTCAGGTTGTCGTGGAAATGAGGGGAGGGGGCACATTCCTGGGAGATGACGAGAAAAAGAAGTCTGAAGAATGACTTGGAAGATAGCCAATGAGAAGCAGAGATTTGGGGATCGGAAAGGGAGGGATTGGGAGGCAAAAGGTCAGTCTTGTCCACGCAGAGTCATGATCCGGTAGCTGTGCTCAATTAAAGAAAGATTTCCTTAAAGATTGGCAGTTTGGAAATTCATTTAATTTTGAGATAGCATCGTAGTCTGACAGATGGACAAGACTCACCTTTCCAAGCCAAACTGGCAAACCCCCAGCCCTCCAGCTCCTTACCAGATGTTTGGACGAATTGGAGGCAAGGGTCTGAAGCCATGGCAGCAAGCCAGCTCTCTACTGAAAGTCTACTTCAGACGGCTGTGGACCAGCCACCCCTCCCTACTCAAGCCAGCTTGGATGCAACGGGGCTACCCCCTCCCCCAGCAAAGCTGCAACCCCCCCTTCCCCGCCTGCCACAGAATTACTAAGGACAGACGATCGTGCTCCAGCCCAAGAGAAGAAATAATGATGAACCTTGGTGGACTTTGCCAAAATCTGCAGAAGCTGAATTCCCCTTTCCAGACGCTAAAAGTAAGGGGAAGCCCCTGAGTGAACTGGGAAGGGTGGATTGGTTATGGGATTGGCAGAAGGCCAGACAGAAAGAAATTTCAACCCTGCCACTCGAAAGCCCCATGGAGGAGTTAAAGCAAAATTTTGAACGTGCCGTCAGCCTGGAAGATGGTCCATCCTGCAGGCCCAAAGATAGAAGGAGGCCAGCTGACCCTGTTGAACCAAGGCACCATAGAAGGGGTCCCAGCCCTTCCCCCTCCCACACCAGAAGGAAGGAAAGTCCCAGTTTGCATCCATGGGTTCCTCCTCTACCCAGCAAACATACCAGCCTATGCAAGGCATCACCCCCCTGCCCCCGAATGAGAGATGAGGAAGAAGCCCAACGATACCCCAGACAGGCACACAGAGCCCGGCCATGGGAGGACGGGCCACTGAGGGCAGAGCCACCCCGGTTCAGAGGGAAATTTGATGGGGATCCAGACCAGGTGGCGCAGTTCCTCAATGCAGCTGAGGTCTATATCGAGAGCTATGGGCACCTTTACCCATTCCCCAGAGCCCTGGTCAATGCCATTTCAGAAGGGTGGAGGGAGAAGCAAAGACTTGGTCATCAGCCCTCTACAAGAATAGAGCCCCCCAACTGCAAGACGCAGATGATTTCTTGCAACTATTGCGGGCGAGATACGAGAAAGTAGGGGAGGACCCAAATGTGGAAGACGAACTCAGAAGCCTAGTCCAGAGAGGGAAGCCCATCAAGGAACACATTAGTGAATTCCAAAGAGTCGTGGGCACCTTGCCTCCCCTACCTGAGCAACTGCTAGTGTATTTTTTCAGAACGAGCCTAGATAAGCGGATCGCTCAAGTGACCACTTATCGGGACATCCCGAACCAACTCTCTGAATGGTTCCGCATGGCGATGCAAGTTGAAAGGGGACTGCATGCCAACGACATACTAAAGCAACCAGAGGCCAGGGAGAGATACCAACCGGACCCGAGGCCACAAACCAGATGAGGAACCATGGCACCACGGCCTACCCAAAGGCCTTTCGTTCCGCGGAACCCAATGAGATGCTACAGATGTGGAGGAATGGGCCATCTAGCAGCAGCGTGTGGAACCCCGGGCCTGAGGCCAAACCCTCAGCCAAAGGCATGATGAGAACGGGGCCCCAAGCAAGCCACTAATGCGCCACGAGTCTCCTCCCCAGCACAGAGGTCTTCACCCACCTGATGGAGACAAAGGGAGTCCCGGATGATGGAGACCAATTCCCCGACTCGTATGACAGCGAGGACGAGGGTGAAGACGACCCAATGTTGAGTGGACCCTTCCTCCCTTTCCTTTTCCCCATACACCTAACAGCCCCAAACACAGATACCCAAGAGACTTTCCAGGCCCTGATAGACTCGGGCTGCACTAGGTGCCTGATTAATCTACCCACAGTCCTAAAATTGGGAATCCGAGCTAAGAAGCTCAACTACCCAATTCGATTTGAGCAAGTTGATGGGACCCTAGTAGGTGGAACGTGCGCCACACACTTGACCGAACCAGTGAAGCTAGAACTAGGGGATCACTGGGAAACGATACGGTTCATAATAGCCCCCAAGATGGCCAATCCTGTCATACTGGGACTTTCCTGGCTAGACAAGTGGGGTCCAATTATCTGGTGGCAAGAGGGGACCCGCAGATTGAGGATAGCCAAAGGGCCCCAACCTCTGCCGTTCCAACCAGAACAAACACCCCCCACACTCGGGCCCCAATGTCTCCCGGCTGAACAAAAGAAAATGGCACTGACACAAGGGCCCCTCCCGAAGGGCACCATGAAGCAGCTGGGGCCCACATCCAACAGCACCCATGACACAGAGCAGATCCCAAAAGACTACCAAGACCTAGCACAGGTATTTAGCGAGACCGAGTGCGACGTCCTATCTCCCCACCGCGATTCCGACTGTGCCATCAAAATCATCCCTGGGATGAAACTTCCTAAACCTAAATTGTATGCTATGACGCCCCATGAAATGCAAGAAATGCGGAACTACATAGACAAAAACCTACAAAGGGGTTTCATCGAGCCAGTCAAACCGCGGGTCGCAGCACCGGTCCTCTTCAAAGAGAAGAAAGACGGCTCTATCCGTCTGGTAGTTGACTTTCGGGGCATCAATGCAGTCTGCGTACACAACTTATACCCCCTCCCCCTCATGAAGGACATGCTAGCCCACCTGGCCAAGGGGAAGATTTTCACCAAACTAGACCTCCGCGAAGCCTACTACCAAGTGCGCATCAGGGAAGGAGACGAATGGAAGACAGCGTTCAACTGCCCCCTGGGAAGTTACCAATTCAAGGTGATGCCATTTGGGCTACAGGGAGCCCCAGCCATGTTCATGCAATTGATAAACAAAGTTCTGCATGACCACCTGTACAAAGGGGTCCTCGTCTACCTAGATGACATTCTTATTTACACGGAGACCATAGACGAACACATACCCCTCGTACGCAAAGTGCTGGAAAAGCTGCTGAAAGCGAAACTGTCTCTATGTCAAACTATCAAAATGCGAGTTTCACCGATCGCATCTGGACTATTTAGGTTACCGAGTGTCAAACGAAGGGATAGAGATGGACCCGGCTAAAGTACAATCAGTCCTAGACTGGCGACCCCCGCGCACCCGCAGGCAACTACAAAGCTTCCTGGGGTTCGCGAACTTCTACAGGCAATTCATCCCCTCCTTTGCAAAAATTGCCAAACCTCTGATGGACCTCCTAAAGACAGGAAGTCCAACAACGAAACCCCACCCAGGACAGCCTCTACAATGGGACTCGGCCTGCCAACAGGCATTCGAGACACTAAAACAAATGTTTGCAAAAGAACCGGTCTTGAAGCATCCTGACCCCGAATAACCCTTCATCATCCAAGCAGATGCCAGCGATGTAGCAGTAGGGGCAGTCCTACTCCAAAAAAACAGTCAGGGGGACCTGCAACCTTGTGCCTACACATCCCTCAAACTCACCGACACAGAAAGACGATGGGCGGCATGGGAGAAGGAAGAGTTCACGGTGAGATGGGCACTATTAACCTGGCGACACCTGCTAGAAGGAGGCCAGACACCGTTCGAGGTCTGCACCGACCACAAAAACCTAGAGGCCCTCAAGACCCCACGGAAGTTATCACCCAGGCAAGTTCGGTGGGCCCAATACTTCAATCGTTTCATACCCTGCAGCGGACTACCCTCAGCCCGCCAATTGGCCAAACTGTTCATAAAACACTTCTACCGCCTGCAGGGAGTACCCAGAAGAATCATCTCTGATCGAGGGCTCCAGGTTACAGCGAAGTTCTGGAGGGAATTCCTTCGATCCATAGGATCATCCCAAGGCCTCAGCTCAGCGTTTCACCCAAGCACCAATGGGAGGGGCAGAGAGATTGAATGCTATGATAGAGCAGTACCTGAGGTGCTATGTCGACTACCAACAATCGAACTGGGCGGACCTCTTATCGTTTGCTGAGGTCGCATATAACAATGCTGTCCACAGTAGTACAGGACTAACCCCATTTAAGATAGTGAGCGGCATCGATTTCATCCCCATGCCAGAGTACCCGAGGGAGCCTCCTTCCTCAGTTACTTTGACTGAATGGATGGCAATGCTAAGAGAAACCTGGGAGAATGTCAAGAGGGCATTAGACAAAGCAGCACGGTCTTATAAGAAACAAGCAGATAAGCACCGAGACCCCCAGAGACTGTTCCAAGTGGGGGAAAAGATCTACCTCTCCACCAAGTACTTGAGACTCAGACTCCCGACCAGAAAACTGGGCCGAAATTCATAGGGCCATTTCCAATAGTAAAAGTAATCAACCTGGTTACAGTACAATTGCAGTTGCCCCGGTTACTAGGGAGGATACACCTTGTTTTTCACAGTAGCCTCCTGAAGCCTGTAGTAGGGTCAACTTTAAGGCCGGTGCCACGTGATCCCCCAGGGCCCTTAATTGTTGGGGGCCAGACCCACCATGAAGTACAGCGAGTTCTTGATTCGAGGTGGCACAGAGGGCACCTCCAGTACTTAATTAAGTGGAAGGGCTACCCCTTGTCAGAAGCTTCCTGGGTGAAGAGCACAAACATCCAAGCTGACCGCCTCATAGCTAAATTCCATGCAGATCACCCGGACAAGTCAGGAGGGGGTGGGGTAACCCCTCGGAGGGGGTGAGGTACTAAACTTGTTATTTATTTCATGCAGGTCCCACTGAGAGAGTGAAGGGAGAGGGGCCGGATGTCAGCGTTTCAACGCTGGCATAGAGAGCAGAGGAGAGCAAGAGATAAACTCTGAAACTTTTGCCTGTTAAATCCCTTTGAAGTCGGGTTGTTGTGGAAATGAGGGGAGGGGGCACATTCCTGGGAGATGATGAGAAAAAGAAGTCTGAAGAATGACTTGGAAGATAGCCAATGAGAAGCAGAGATTTGGGGATCGGAAAGGGAGGGATTGGGGGACAAAAGGCCAGTCTTGTCCGCGCGGAGTCATGATCCGGTGGCTGTGCTCAATTAAAGAAAGATTTCCTTAAAGATTGGCAGTTTGGAAATTCATTTAATTTTGAGATAGCATCGTAGTCTGACAGTCCCTCTGTCTGAAATGACCCTATTAGGTAGGCCATTCAGCTGGAAGATGTGTTGGATAAACATGCAGGCGGTGGTGCAAGCCATCGGTAACCCCCAACAGGGGATGAAATGTGCCATCTTCGTCAGCATGTCCACCACCACAAACATGGTTGTGAATCCAGAAGATGGAGGCAAATCCATCAAGAAGTCTATGGAAATGGTACCCCAGGGTGTTTCCGGTGTCGGCAATGGCTGAAGCAGCCCTGGAGGGGCTCCCGTTGCCAACTTGGCCTGACGGCAGCAAACACAGGACGTAACATAAGCCTGGACATCGTGTCGCAATCGGGGCCACCAAAATGTGCGGGAAACTAGATGTAATGTCTTAAAGAGGCCAAAGTGCCCCGTCACAGAAATATCATGGCACTGCGACAAGATAAGTCCCCAGAGCGGCCCCACCGGCACATAGAGCCTGTCTCAGCACTGCAAGAGTTCCTCATGAAATGTCCATGGAGAGGCGGGACCCACCTCTTCCTTCCGTTGCTCCACGTAAGCATCATGCTGCTGCGCTTCCCGTATCTGAGCCCATAAATTCACTGGTTCCTTTTTTTTTTTCTTGAAAAGTTTTATAGAAGACACAAACATTTTCTCGTGTATTATCTTTTGACTTACTCTCGGTTTCCTGCCCATACAAACTTATTTATGCCCTTCTGCCATTCCTTCAAATTTTCATCTTTTTTAAGTATAGGTATCATTTGAAAAAAATAAATAAAACCCTTGGTAAGACATTCATTTTTACTGCCGCTATCCTTCTCAGCAAAGACAATTGTAATTTTTTTCCACTTTTCCATCTCTTTCTGTATTTTTTGCCACAACGGTTCATAATTGCGCTGATATAGTTTCATATTTGTGGTCATAATATAAACCCCTAAATATTTAACCTTCTTTACTATCTCAAATCCTGTTACCCTTTCTATCTCTTCTTTTTGGCTTCTAGTCATATTTTTAGCTATTATCTTTGTTTTAGCTGTATTTATTTTAAAACCAGATACTTGTCTATATGGGTTAATTATATCCATCAAGGCTGTAATCAATTGTGCTGGTTGGGCTAATGTAACAACCAGGTCATCCGCAAATGCTCGTAACTTGTACTCATGCTGTCTGATTTTAATTCCCTTTATTGTATCTGTCCCACGTATTTTACTCAGTAAAATTTCCAGCGTCAAAATAAACAATAATGGAGACAAGGGACAACCTTGCCTTGTTCCTTTTTCTATATTAAAAATATCTGTTAAACCACCATTGAGTATTATTTGCGCTGTTTGTTTCTGATATATTGCCTTAATAGATTGTATAAAATATTCTCCAAGTTGCATCCTTTCTGTTAATTTCAATAGAAAATGCCAATTCAATCTATCAAAGGCTTTCTCAGCATCCAAAAATACTAGCACTGCGGGGACCTGGTTGTTCCTCCCCAAATACTCTAGTAAGTTAACAATTTGCCTTACATTACTTTTCATTTGTCTACCATTTATAAAACCAGTTTGATCATGATGAATCATTTGCTGCATAACTGTCATTAATCTATTTGCTAATATTTTAGCAAAAATCTTATAATCTGTATTTAAAAGTGAAATCGGCCTGTAGTTTTTTGGATCTGTATGATCTTGACCCTCTTTTGGGATCAAAGAAATAAAAGCTGTCTTCCAAGTTGGAGGTACCTCTCCTCCCTGTTGTATATTGTTAAATAATTCCTTCAGTGGTTCCACCATTTCCTCCTGTAAACTTTTATAATAAACAGCTGTCAAACCATCCGTCCCAGGAGCTTTACCCACTTTCAACTGCTTAATTGCAAACAAAATTTCCTCAGAAGTTATCAATTGATTTAAACTATCCCTCTGCTCTTTTGAAGTTATATACATGTTCTCTTTCTGCAGATATTTATCTATATCTATATCTTGAATTTTATCACCAGTATACAGTCTTGAGTAAAACCCCCCAAAAATGATTTTTTAATCAATTCTTGCTCATAAACCTCTTTACCCTTGAATTTTATTTTCTCTATAGTCCTTGATTTTTGCTTTTTCCTTAACAAATATGCTAACCATTTGCCAAGTATTATGTTTAGCATATTGTAAATTAGTTACCACTTGGTCTGCTATTAACATATTAAATTGACCTTTCAGTAAATTAATTGCCTCTTTAATTTTCTTATCAGTTGGATTAACTATCAAAGCTCGTTCTTGTTTTCTAATCTCTTCTTCTAATTCCTTTCTTTCCCCCCTGTTTTTTCTGTACTTATTATACAAATATATCAAAATACCTCACATATATGCTTTACTTGCATCCCACATCATTTCCATCGATGTACCCTTTTGCATATTCATAACAAAAAATTCTTTCATAATTTTTTTACACTCTTTAACATTTTCTTCATATCTAAACAAATTATCATTTAACCTCCAGGACCTCCTAAGCCCCTTTCCATACTCCAGTTCCATCCAGACTGGACTATGGTCTGTCAATGTTCTTGCACAAATCTTCGTATTCTTCACCCTGGAAAAGAGGTCGTTAGTAATTAGTATAAAATCAATCCTTGAAAAGGATTGGTGTCTATCTGAAAAGAAAGTAAAATCTTTTTCTTCTGGGTTTCTTTCATGCCAAATATCCCTCAACTCCCAATCATCCATCATCTCCAAAAACAATTTGGGCAATCTTGCTTTTGCTGAAACATTTTGCTTAGGTCCCTTCTTGTCCTTTTTAACATCCAAAACACCATTCCAAGCACCCAATGGAATACAAGTTTTGTATCCCCACTGTGTCAATTTAGAATGTAGCAAATTATAAAATTTTTCCTGTTG
Source organism: Arizona elegans (assembly GCA_022577455.1). Classification (NCBI taxonomy): domain Eukaryota; kingdom Metazoa; phylum Chordata; class Lepidosauria; order Squamata; family Colubridae; genus Arizona; species Arizona elegans. Next base: position 34,342,552 of record JAKOOJ010000007.1, on the reverse strand, counting down.
TTGGTTCGGGGCATATACTCCAATTAAAAGTACTTTTTCTCCCTTCATTAAAAGCTCAATCGCTAAGAATCTTCCTTGATCATCTGCTTCAATTAATTTAGCAATTAAGTCTCTTTTCAGATATATAACTATACCATTTTTCTTCTCTGGTGCTGCCGCTACATAATGTGTACCTAATCTTGTATTTATTAAATATTTTTGATCTTGTATCCTAATATGAGTTTCTTGTAAGCAAATTACATCATTTTTAAATTGTTTAAGATAGTGAAATATTTTCCTCCTCTTCTGTGAAGAATTCAAACCATTAACATTCCAGGTTAAAAATCTAGTTCCCATGTTTGGGCCTCTGAAGCATTTGGAGCATTTGCTGATGGTCTTGCCTCATTTGACTTTTAGGTCTAGCTCCTCCCACTGCTTCTGTTTTTGTAGTTTCTTGAGTTGCCATCTGGAGTTGTTGCTGTCTTAATTCTTCCTTGCATTTAGCTGTTGCTGCTCTGGTCTGTCTTTGTTCCTTTGGTTCTTCTGGTATATCAATTAAATCAGCAATCTGGATTTGTAGCAAATCTTCTTGACTGGTCGAGGCTCCCCCCTGGACTACTGTCATCAGCTCTTCTCTCTCTCCTTCCATTACTTCCTTTTTTCTTTTAACTTCTGGTGATTTTGGTGACCCAGCCTTTAACACGTTGGCATGGAAATCTCTTGCTTTCTATACTGTATTAAGCCGGTATCTCTCCCCCGAATAGTTCACCACTAGGCTGGCTGGCACTTCCCATCTATACTGTATTTGGCGTTTTCTCAGTTCATCCACCAGGAAGGCATATTCCCTTCTGGCTCTCAACATTTTGGGGGGGATTTCTTTCATTGTCATCACCTCCTGGCCTTCCACTTGAAGCTTCTTTTTAAAGGTAGCCTGTAAAATTTCATTACGTAATCTCCTTGTGGTAAAGTATATTACAATGTCTCTTGGTAAATGTTTCTGTCTGGCCACCCACAAATTAACATGATATATCTTGTCAATCTGCCAGCCTAACTCCACTTTCTGCTCTCCCAACATCTGTGCCAATGCCTCTGACATCATCTCTTTCAAATTCTCTTGTTTGTTCTCCTTCACCCCTCTTATTCTTAGAGCAAATTCCATATCCCTGTATTGGATCATTGTGACATCAGCTTCAGCCCTTTCAATTTTGTTCTGAATCTCTCCTAATTTATTGTCCAAAATTTCAGTAAATTGCTTAATTTCTTCAACCTTATCATCCAAAATTTCAATGTTATCTGCCGAACCTTTAAATGCCAGTATTATATCATCCCTAATCTCATTTGAAACAGTCTGTATTTTTTCATTAGTTTCATTACTTTTTTCATTAATCACCGTAGCATTTTTTTCCTGTGTAACTTTTAAGGCTTCTTGTAGCATTTCAAACGTTAAAATCTGTGGATCTGTTGGGGGAACAGAGGCTTGCGTTCTAGAAATATGGGCTGGGGAGCTTCCAGCACTCCCAGTTCCTTTAATAGGAACAGACTTTACAGGTTTTGAGGCCATTTTTCAGTTTAAGTTAATCTTTATATTTTAATCAGAAGCCAAAAAGAAGAGTTCAACAAAATCAAAAATTTTCCAGTCTTAAATTGATGTCTTAAAATCCTCCTTCTCTCAGTACAAATTTTTTCCCAAGCAAGAGGCTGTCAGCGAAATGAAACTTTCCTGTAACTTTCACTTTCCACACCCTTTCAAGCCTCAATTGCCATCTTGTTGCAAGTTTACTGAGTTGTTATTTCTGAAGGAGGTAATGTTCAATGGAGTTAAGTTTAGATACTTGCAGTCTGACTTCTCCTGGCTTGTTCTGCCTGCAGCAATTTAAGATGTTGGAAATCCCCTCAGTTGTTGTTTGCAGAATTGGTCGCGGAGCCTTGCTCTGCTAATTAGCAGAGTTGTCCCAGGTCCAGAGTAGATTGACAGGCTTCTAGGGAACTCTCACCCTTCGCGTCCCAGAATTTCTCCTAGGGCACTTGGGGAGTTCTACCTCCACCTGTCAGCTCTCCTCTCTCCCCTTTGCCTGGGGAGACAGTTTCCAAGTCACCAGACAGCTGTTTTTTGGCTGTTCTGGCAGCTTTTACGATCCCGGGGATCGGGCACTCATGGAGGAGCATCTGTGACGCACACGGAGCCATCAGGAAGAAATTGAACTGGGCAAAGAAGAGGGACCACGGAATCTGCCGTTGGTTCAGTTTCTGGGTGGTCTGTAGGAACTCCAAGTTTTTATGGTCCATCCGGACTTCAATTTGATGCCTGGCCACCTCCAGAAGATGTCTCCAGGCCTCAAACACCATCATAATGGCCAGTAACTCCTTCTCTCAGATGGTGTAATTGCACTCAGAAGGGTTGAGCCTCCGCGAATAATAGGCGCAAGGGAACAGGGTACCACCAGACGTGTGAGCCTGGAGCAACACTGCACCAACAGCAACATCTGACGCTGTTGTGACTCCAACCCCCGAGCCTGTCTTATCAGAGGAAGAAGACTCTGAAAGTGAAGGAGAGGAGTTGGCAAGGCCTCCCTCTCCAGGACCCTCCTCTCTGGCAATGCCTCAGGTGTCCTCCAAAGGCCAAGAGATAGGCCAGGGCCAGGCACTTTGGAGCAGCCGCAGTTGGACAGCGATGGAGATGAGTCTTGGCTGGATCCCCGACAGTGTCGCAGAGATAAGCGCGCGCAGCAGAGGAAGAGGTGTGCCAGAGATTAAGCTGAATCACTGGGCCACACTCCACAGGGGATAAAAGGGGGTGTGGTGGCCAGTCAAGCCTTGTGATGAACAAAACTGAAAGCTAACAAGTCATTCTGCATTTCTGGAACTTTGTTATATGCTCTGCTTGGATTGATTTTTAGACTGGACTTGATTATTCTTTGGCTTTTGTACACTTATTTTGATGTTTCGGATGGAGGAGAAAAACCTCCCTTTGTAAGTAAAAACTTTTGGCAAGCAGCCACTGGGTTACTGCCAATTCTGTTATCAAAGGAAATTCTTGTCTGCTGGTTTATTTTTTACTCTTGGTTGACTGCTAGTGTGCGTGTGTGAGATGGGGACAGAACAGGTGCATTTGCTTCCACCACAAATGGACCATGGTGGTCAGGATGCTTCAAGATAGGCTCTTTCATGAAGGCCTGTTTCAAGGCCTGGAATGCCTGCTGCTTGGGGGTACCCCACCGGAATGGGACTTTTTTCTGCAGAAGCTGAGCGAGGGGTGTGGTCAAGGCAGCAAAGCCTGGGATAAAAGTCCGATAGTAGTTGGTGAACCCAAGGAGGCGCTGGACATCCTTCACTCATCAAGGAGGTTGCCAACTATGCAAAGACTCCACCTTGCTCGGCTCCATGGCAATGCCCTTGGGAGAGATGTGATGTCCCAGTCAATGGTGGACTGTACAGATGATGTTCCCAAAGACATTGCAGGACCAGGCGGAGATGATGAAGGAGAGTAGATTAGAATGTAGTCCAAGTAAATGACGACAAACTTGTCCAAGAGGTCCCTAAAAATATCATTCATGAAATGTTGGAAGATGGCAGGAGCATTGGTCAGCCCAAACGGCATGACTGTATACTCATAATGTCTGTAACGGGTGCCAAACACCATCTTCCATTCATCCCCAGGACGGATTCGAACAACATTATAAGCCCCTCGCAAGTCCAATTTAGTGAACACAGTAGCCTCCTGAAGCGGTTCCAAAAGTTCAGGAATAAGGGGCAGAGGATACCGGTTGCGCACCATGATGGTGTTTAACTTGCGGTAGTCACATGAAAGCTGCAAGTCTCTGGTCTTCTTTTTCACAAACAGGATCGGGGCGGAAAATGGCGATGATGAGGGCCAGATAAAGCCCCGAGCCAAGTTTTTGTCCACAAAGTCCTATAATGTGGCCAACTCAGGGTCCGACATAGAATACAAATGCCCCACCTGGAGTGGCGCGTCTGGAATCAAATCAATGAGGCAGTCACATGGCCAATGCGGAGGCAATTGGTCCACCTCCTGCTCACTGAAAACATCCACAAAATCCTTGAGGTTGGAAGGCAAGGGATATCAAACCGGACCAGCTCATCTTGCAACTCCTCCGATAAGCCATCCTGGAATGTGTCCATGAGGGCCGCCTCATTCCAGGCTGAATCCTGGCTAAGCAGCCAAAACTCACTGATATATTCCTGGAGCAGTTTCCGGCCCTGCTTCAAGGTCTACAGTCGTCTGCTGGCAGTCTGCATTTTGATGGGGTCCTTGTACATAAGTTTGAGATGCTCACAAAACTCCCTGAAATCATCTAACAGCCTGGACCAGCAGGGGCGTGGCCCAGTGAGCTGCAGAGTCAGAGAGCAGGCTGAGTACAAACCCCACTTTATCCTGGTCAGTGGGGAAGTCCTCTGTTCTCAGGCTGATAAAAAGCTGGCATTGTCTCATAAAAGCAGGAAACATGGCTTGAGTGCCATCAAACTTGTCTGGCATGGCAACATGACATTTTCTTTGGGGAGTGGGAGAAGCTGAAGCTTGGAGCTGAGCCATCTGTGCAGCTAACAAAGCTACTTGCTGCTGAAGCTGCATGTTCTCGGCATGGAGCTGCTCCATTATGATAGAGATTTGTTAATAATTATCCTCGTTGGGCCAGGAAACAAACTGTTGTGATCCATGCCCAAGTAGTTAGTATTAAATACAAGCAGTTCGAAAACAAACAGATTTTATTAGAATATCTGAGAATTAACTCATTCTCAGCGTAGTCCAAACCAAATTAAAGCAAATTCTTCAAAACACCATTCCTCAGTTTATTACCGACCTTGAGATAATTAGGCAAACTGCCAAAGGCTTTTCTTGGCAAAAGTTCAGAAGTAGAAGATGCCGACAAGAAATGAATACAGTGAAACAAAAAGTAATTCTCTCAACGTTGTTTTCCGGCAAAGAGTCCAAGAGCCGTTGCTGCTCTTTTAAGCCTTATGGGAGGAGCCAATCATCTCTTGGCCCTACTCCTGAGTCATCCTCTCTGCTTTATTTGCTCCTGCCTTCTGGCAGCTCTTCTCATATGTGCACTAAGAACAGGCTCCTCCTGTTCCCCTGCCTCTCTACTGTCAGCCTCTGGAGGCTCTGGAGTCCGCACATCAATCCCCAATGGCCCTGGCCCCATCTCTGCCTCCAATGCAGAGCCCTCATCTAGGCCTTCCCCAGCCTCCAGGACTGCCCCATGTTCTTTTTCAGCCTCATTACTGTCCAACTCCACTGCCAGCTCCACAGGCTATTAGTGGACCACAACACACCTCTCACAAACTTAATAAGACTGAATGGCAATGGGCTATATGGGAGAAGGAGGCTTAAGCAGTCTGGTGGGCCCTTATGACAGGGAGATATCTACTGGAGGAAGGTGGGGTCCCATTCAAGATATGGACCGATCATAAAAACTTTGAGGTTCTCCAAACCCTACACAAATTGTCGCTCAAACAAGTCCAATGGGTGCAGTTCAATTTCGCGCTGAAGTATATCCTAGGGGGGAGGATTTTCTTGGCTGATGCATTATCCAGAAAACCGCAGTATAATGGCAGTAGGGAGGACATGGTACATGCCATAGTATCAATGCTGCAACACATGGCTCACTTGGCCACTCAAACCTGGGGACGATCCCAATGTAAGGAGGGGATAGATGATATAACCCGGTCCATACTAACAGCCCTGCTCACCAACCCCTGGTTCCAAGCAAACCGGCAGCTACTCATGCAGCAAAATGACATGGCTTGGAAAGGGTCCAAAATATACCTTCTCGACACCCAGTGCACGGCTGTACTGCAACAGTGCCATGATGCATGGTTCACTGGACATTTTGGGTTCCTGAAAACTCTCCACTTGATGAACCAGCAGTTTTGGTGGCCTCAGATGAAACGGGACTTGGAGGACTATATTCAGATCTGCACCATCTGTGCCACCATGAAGAAGTAGCTAGGGAAGCCTCCCAGACCTCTTACAGCCTGTGGCGAACCCCACTTGATCATGGGAAGAACTGGCTATGGACTTCATCGTGGAACTCCCAGAAAGCCATGCAACACCATGATCTGGACGGTAGCTTCCCGTCAGCACAAAAACTAGTGAAACTGTTCATTGTGCACATTTATTGCCTGCACAGAGTGCCAAGGAGGATCGTCTCCAATTGGGGGATACAGTTTACTGCTAGGTTTTGGTGAGAATTCTTGAAAATGGTGGGGTCTTTCCAGGGCCTCAGTTCTGCTTTTCACCTGGCCACCAATGGAGCATCTGAGAGAACCAACACAATGGTGGGACAGTACCTCTGCTGCTATATGCGGAACCAACAGTCTGACTTGGCCGAGTTACTACCATTCGCTGAGGTGACCTATAACAATGTGGTGCATAGCAGCACTGGGTTAGTCCCCTTCCAGATAGCGAATGGGATTAAATTTGTCCCAATACCAGTGCCCTCAGCAGGTCCCCGCTGAAGTGAGCCTGAAAGAGTGGCTTGCTGGCATGCAACAGCATGGGGACATGTCAGGGGGGCCTTATGGACAGCAATAGAAGCTTACAAAATGCAAGCAGATAAAAAGCATAGTCCGCAAACCCCATTTCACATTGGGGAGCAAGTACCTCAAGCTCAAGGTACCTTGCCAGAAATGAGCCTTAAAGTTCTTAGAGGCATTTCCCATAGTGAGGGTCATCAATCCAGTCATGGTGGAACTCAAACTCCCTCGACTATTAGGTAATAGTATTCCATAGTATTCCATAGCAGCCTCTTATGCCCAGTAAAAACAGTGTCCCAACCAATACCAGTGGGAGGGGAGCTTCACTACAAGGTGGAATGGATCCTGAGCTCCCATAGACATAGGTGCCTACTACAGTATTTAGTGCAGTGGAAGGGGTATCCCCAGTCAGAAGCCCCATGGGTGAGAAGTGAGGATGTAAGAGCATCCCAGTTGGAGAAACGGTTTCATCGAAACCCCCCCCCAAAAAAAATGGGCAGAGGGGGGATGATAACCCAGAGATGTCTCATGGTGTCCTTTGCCTTCCAGGTGTCATCCCCATGTTAGGGGGGGGGCACATGTCAGCCTCTGGGTTGCCAGCTGTGCCAAGTCTGCCATTCAGGCAGGAGTGGAGAGCCGCCAGCTAAGATGCGCGACCATGGCTACCAAAGACAATGCCCATGAAACACCCGCTGAATGCTTGACAAATGCCCATATGCCACATGGCTGAGCTGCACAGAGGGCATATACACCACGGGCCCCCTGCCAAGCTGTGGGGAGGACAGGCACACCTCTGAGATGCCTGCTGCATCTACGGAGCCCTCAGAAGGCCAGCTGAGCCACGTGCTTTGTAAATAGCTGATGCACAGCAGAACAGATGGGCAGCGGAGCACGCGCAGGCACAGGGAGCCTGGCATGCCAAAAATGAGCATGGTGTGCTGGATGGGAGGCTCTGAAGCTGCAAAGATGCAGGCAAATTGGCAGTGCGTGACGGGTGGGAAGTATATGTGGCGGGGCTCAAGGGTAGAACCATGGGGGCAGGGTAGAGAACATTTAAGGGGTGGAGGGTTAAACCACAGTAGCACTGACTTTATTTTCTTCATTGTTTGTCACTCCGTGCCGGGTTTCCAGCTTGCAAGATAAACGTGGCCAATTAATTTGTTGTCTGCATTTCTTGTCTGCTAAATGCCGGAACGTGACATTTAGTATGAAACAGTTGTAGGAGTTTAGGGACTCGGTCATCCCGAGCATTTATCCATTTAGACTGTGAGGGAGGGAAATGTTTCCAGACCATCAAATACTGTACTTTCCCCCTATGTTTCCTGGAATTCAGGATTTCTTTGACCTCAAATGTTGTTCACCTTCGATGAGGAGGGGAATTGGAGGCACAGGTTGGCCTGGTCGAAGAAAAGATACATGCTCAGGCTTCAACAAGCTAACATGAAACACAGTGTGGATCCACCTAAGGGTTTTGGGTAGCTCTAACAGTACTGTAACCGGATTGACAATTCTAACAATGGGGAAAGGGCCTACATACTTGGGCCCCAGTTTCTTTGATTTCTCGGTGGTCTGTAAGTACTTTATAGATAAGAACACCCTGTCCCCTACTTGGAACTCTTTTGGTTTAGCACTTTTCTTGTCAGTCTATCTTTTATGGGCTTGATGTGCCTCATCTAGTGCCTTACGGGTGACAGACCAAATACATTGAAACTGTTCAATCCATTCCACTAAGGAAGGGATCAGGGGTTTCCCCTGGGGAAGTTCTGGAATGTGTACAAAATCCTGAACAGAAGCAACTTTAAATGGGGTGAAGCCAGTGCTACTATGGATTGAGTTATTGTAAGTAATCTCTGGAAAAGGCAGCAAGTCAGCCCAATTGTCCTGCTGGTAGTTTATATAGCACCTGAGGTACTATTCCAGAACCGAGTTCCTACATTCACAGGCCCCATTAGTTTGAGGGTGGTGGGTGGAGCTTAGACCTTGGATGGAGCTTAACAATTTCAGGAACTCCCTCCAGAAGTGGGAGGTGAATTCTACCCCCCTATCTGAAATGATGTGGTCAGGAACCCCATGTAACCTATACACATGTTGGATAAATGAGCCATGGTAGTGCAGTGGTTAGAGTTCAGTACTGCAGACTACTTCTGCTGACTGCTGGCTGTCTGCAATTTGGCAGTTCAAATCTCAACAGGCTCAAGGTTGACTCAGCCATCCAGCTTTCCAAGTTGGGTAAAATGGGGACCCAGATTGTTGGAGGCAATATGCTGGCTCTGTAAAAATGCTTAGAAAGGGCTGTAAAGTGGTATATAAGTCTAAGTGCTATTGCTATAAATAGTTTGGTGAGCGTTTTTGCAGAGGGGATGTTGAAGCAGGGGATAAAGTGCACCTGCTTGGAAAATAAGTCCATGATCACCCAAATGACTGTTCCCTCCCCCCCCCCAGGTAGTTCAACAATGAAGTCCATAGATATTTCCTTCCATGGGGCACTAGGACTGGCAACATTCTGGAGGACTCTAGCAGGCTTCCTGGGAGGCCTCTTAGCAGAAGCACACACAGGACAACTGACCACATAGGTTTCTATGTCCTTTTTCAACGAGGGCCACCAGAACTGCCGTTTGACTAAGTGTAAAGTTTTCACCAAGCCAAAGTGTCCAGCAGCTTTCGAATCATGGGCCTGTTGCAGCACAGTTCCCCTAAGACTGGTGCGGATGTATAGTTTAGTGCCAATCTATCCTAGGCCAATTTGCATGGTGCATTCATTTGAGTGGGACCAGAACCAGTCATCACTTTTCATCGCTCCTTTCAGCTCCTCACTTAAATCACTGGGAAGATTGAGGTCTGCTTTCTCCTGGCTCTGCTGACCACCGGAGCAGCCAGTTGTTTGGAGGGGATAACTGGTGGATTACTTCTGGCTGAGCACTATTGTATTGGGGCAATCTAGATAAAGTATCCACCATAAAGTTCTTCCCCCTAGGAAGGTAGCGCAAGGAAAAATTAAAACGCTTTAATGAAAGTGTTAAGGAAAACACTTTAAAACGGTTAAAGTGTTGAGCCCAACAAATTTGCTTGGTTGACAGTTTTTTGGGGTGTTTTTAGGGCTTCCAGTTTTTTATGGTCAGTCTACACCTCAAAAGGGTGTTTTGTCCCTTTGAGGAAATGCCTCCAACTTAATAGGGCCCATCAGACAGCAAATGCTTCCTTCTCCCATATTGCCAATTTCCTTTTGGTTTCAGTTAATTTCCTGGAGGTGTAAGCGCAGGGTTGTAAGGCATTTGCCTGCAATAACATGGCCCTCACAGCCACATCACTGACATCAGCCTGGACTACAAAGGGGACATCCATGTTGGACTGTTTAAGGATGGGTTTGGCTGCAAATAGCCACTTAAGTTTCTCAAAGGCTGCTTGGCATTTCATTGTCCATTCGAGGGGATGGCTAGGCTTTGGCTTAACCTCTTGGTCTTTAGGAGGTTAGGAGGTTGGTAATGGGTAACACAATTTTAGCAAAGGTGAGGATGAATTGGCTATAAATTTTGCAAAACCCAGAAAGTTTTGCAACTGCTTTCTGGTGCAGGGGGGCACTCAATGACTGCCCATACCTTCTCAAAGTCCATTTCTATCCCCTCATGTGATATGCGGTAACCCAAATAGTCAATTTTATCCTAGTGAAATTTGTACTTTCACTGGCGTACAGTTCAGCAGCCCTGAGTTTTTTCAAGACTGCCTGCACTAACTTCACATCCTCCATAGTTTCAGTGTAGATAAGAATGTCATCTAGGTAAATCAGGACCCCCTTGTAAAATTCTCATGCAGCACCTCATTGATCAATTGCATGAACACAGCAGGTGCCCCTTGTAATCCAAATAGGAGACCCTGAACTGGAAGCAACCCAAAGGGCAATTGAAAGCAATTTTCCACTCATCTCCCTCCTTAATCTGGACTCTCTAATAAGCTTCTCTCAAGTCCATCTTAGTAAAGATCTTTCCTTTGGCCAAATGAGCCAACTATTCTGACCTAGGCTTCCTTAACAAGCAGGAGGCAGGAATTACTGGCAAAACCTCTTTTATTTACATGTCTGTGAATTACGTTCATTCACAGTCAGCAAGGTTTGTCCAAACAGTTTTTCAAAGGAATATTTCTCAACACACCTTATCTTGTTTGGCAAGCTGCCACATGAATTGTTTTCAACTGCAGTACAAGGCAAAACTTGGAACAGAGTCTCTCAAAGTCATGGAATGAATGGTTTCCTGCAAAAGCCCACTCTCTGTTTGCTCCTCTTTTATTTCCTATGGGAGGGGCCAAATTATCTCCAAAGTGTGGCCTTACTCCTGAGTCAACCCTGCTTTCTTAATTATTCTTGTCTTCTGGCAGATCTGCACATGCACTGTAAGGACCAGCTTCTCTCCACCTTCCAAGAAAGTATGAACTCTTAAGAACTTTGTATTTCAAAAGGAGCCTTTTATTGAAAGGGATGAAAGCAAGTCAAAACTCAAAGCAGGCTCTGGGGTTCCTCAGGGCATGCCGTTCAGGATAAAGGAAATTAGGAACCCCCTCCCCACCATCTGATGTGGATTCCGACCAATCTGCGGGTGTGAAGATGAATTGTACCAGCCTCTCTGAGAAATAGACAAGAAGAGCTTCTCAGGGTCATCTTGCAATCAACTCATCCCCTGTCCCTTTTCATTTCCCAAGGTGTGAGAATTCTCCAGGCATTCCTGGCACAAGGCAAAGGTTATAAATCAGGTTAAAGTTTATACAAAGAGGACCAGGAGGAAATAGGATACTTAGGACATATAGGAAAAAGAACTAAATGTGACAACTCCAAATCCCCCCCCCCTTCCACGAAGAATGGCAGATACATGGATTTGACATGTGCACACTGGGAACGGGCTCCAGCTATTCCTCTGCCTCGCTGCTGTCTATCTCCCTCTCTGCTTCCGATGCAGAGCCCTCATCCAAGCTTTCCCCAGCCCCCAGGACTGGACCAAGTTCCTCTCCAACCTCCTCACTGTCCAATTCTGTTGCCAGCTCCACTGGCTGCTGGTGGGCCACAACACTAACATGTCCTTCATTAGGGGTAGTGGGTAAACATTCTCCAGACACACTGCATTAAGCCCTTTGTAGTCAACGCATAAATGAAGAGACCCATCTTTTTTCTCATGAAAAAACACTGGGGCAGCCACCCTCAGCCTAGCTGGTTGGATGAAGCCCTGCTTTAGATTTTTGTCAATAAAGGCTTGCAGTTCCTCCAGCTCTCGCGGTGTCATTGAGTAAATCTTTGGCTTAGGGAGTTTCACCCATGGGAGGATTTCTATGCTGCAGTCTGTGGGGTGATGGGGTGGGAGCCCATCTGAGCCCTACTCGCTGAATGCCTGCCTAAGGTTCCAATATTCTTCTGGGATTTTCTCCTTACTGTCTAAGTGCTTGCTCGCTGCAGCTCCTAGCTTCCTCACGGCCTTCGCTCTGGGTGGGATTTTGCCTCCCCCTCTTCCCAGCTGTGTGGAATGGATTCATAAAAGCCCCTTCTTCCAATGCACATGAGGGTTCCATTTTCAGAGCCAGGGTCATCCAAGCAAGAGGGGACACTCCATTCTGGGGGCTACAATGAAACTCAGTGTCTCTTGGTGATTTATTTATTTATTTAATAAATAAATCACTTGGAGGGCTCAGGACAGGGGTTGCTCCTCTGTCCTGGTCCTATTAGACCTCTCAGCAGCTTTTGATACCATCGACCATGGTATCATGCTGCACCGGTTGGAATGGTTGGGGGTGGGGGGCACTGTTTTATGGTGATTCTCCTCCTTTCTCTCTGACCGGTCGCAGTCTGTGTTGACAGGGGGGCAGAGGTCGACCCCGAGGCCCCTTGTATGTGGGGTGCTGCAAGGATTGGTCCTCTCGCCCCTTCTGTTCAACATTTATGTGAAGCCGCTGGGCGAGATCATCCGTGGTTTTGGGGTGAAGTACCATCAGTACACTGATGACACCCAGCTGTATATCTCCACCCCAGACCACCCCAATGATGCCCTCGAGGTGATGTCCCGGTGCCTGGAGGCCGTACGGATCTGGATGGGGAGGAACAGACTCAGGCTCAACCCATCCAAGACCTAGTGGCTGTGGTTTCTGACGTCCCGATATAGTCAGTTGGTACCATCACTGACTATTGGAGGTGAGTCGTTGGCCCCCACGGATGGGGTTCGCAACTTGGGCGTCCTCCTGGACTCACTGCTGTCTTTAGAAGAGCATATGATGGCCGAAGAGCATATGATGGCCGAAGAGCAAAAAGACCGGGAGGACTTTTTATCAGGTTCGCCTGATTCGCCAGTTGCGTCCCTTTCTGGATTGGGACTCGTTATGCACGGTCACTCACACACTTGTCACCTCATGCCTGGACTACTGCAATGCTCTCTACATGGGGCTCCCCTTGAGGAGCACCCGGAGGCTCCAACTGGTCCAGAATGCGGCCACGCGGGTGGTGATGGGAGCAACATGGCGCTCCCATATGACTCCCCTCCTGTGCGAGCTGCACTGGCTCCCAGTGGTCTTCCGGGTGCGCTTCAAGGTTTTGGTTACCACCTTTAGAGCGCTCCATGGCTCAGGACCAGGGCACTTCTGCCACCAGTAGCCTCTCACCAACCAGTTTGCTCCCATAGAGAGGGGCTCCTCAGGATGCCGTCGGCCAAACAATGTCGACTGGCGGCCCCCAGGGGGAGAGCCTTCTCTGTGGGGGCACCTGCCATCTGGAACGAGCTCCCCCCGGAGATACAGAGGATCCAAGACTTACGCACCTTCCGCCGCGCCCTAAAAATGTTTTTATTCCAACAGGCTGATCTGGCCTAACTCTCCCTTTTAAATTGGGTTTTAAATGTTTTACATAAATTGGATGTTTTTAAATTTGTTTCTTGAGCCCAAATTATTTAATCTATTTTTAATAGCTTTTAACTTTTGTATGTTTTTTGTATTTTTATCTTGGCTGTTCACCGCCCTGAGTCCTCCGGGAGTAGGGCGGTATACAAATATGATAAAATAAATAAAAAATAAATAAATTTATTTGTTCAACTTGTATGCCGCTTTTCTCCGAAGACTCAAGGTGGCTTACAATGCATTTAAAAACCATATATAAAAACCATATATATCCCCCATTCACATCTCCACTGGTTCAGTTACAAAGTGAGCTGGACCTCTCCCAGCTACTGACCCATCCAGCTGGCAAAATGCTATGGGTACCCTCAGTGTTCTCAGTCTCAGTAGCAGTTTCTCTACCACCTCGGGGTTAATCACACATCTTGTGCACCCAGAGTCCAAAAGGGCTAGCATCTTCCTCCGGGCATCAGATGAAGGCACCTGCAGCTTCACTGGATGATCATGGATGCTACATGCTGACTTACCAGGGTGTTGGAGTTGGTCTCATTCTCCTCCAGGGTGGTTGGAGTTCCCAGCTCCTCTTGTCCAGGAGGGGCGAGTTCAATGACCTCCACCCTTTTCAGCGCTGTTTCACAGTGCTTTGCTGGCTGCTTCTTTGGCTTCCTGCACCCAGCAGTTGTTGGCTTGGAGCCTGACTTGGTGAGGCAATCAGCTGCTCTGGGCCCCTCCTTCCCACACCTGAAGCATGCCGTGGATTTTGGTTTGACTGCTGGCCCATCTTTGGTAGCTCTAGGGGCCTCTTTTGGGGCAGAGGGGGAAGGCTTGTTCCAGCTGTGGCTTTCACGGTGCCGGTCTCTGGCCAGATCGATTTCCACCTCAGCTGCCAATACATACCAATGCTGAAGATCTCAGGGGGCTCCCCAGGAGATATGTCTTTTTTTTTTCATATTTTTATTTTTATTTTTATTTCTCATAAACATATTTAAGTGTACAGTCTCTTATCCATCATTAATCATTGATCATTCATCTTATCCTTTAACTTTCATTTTTATATGTTCAGGGCTGCTCTTTTACCATTTCCTCTTTGTTTTACCACAACCTTTCCTCTTCTTCCCTCCTCTTTCTTCTTCTGTCCCTTTCTACTTTCTTCATTCTTCTTCTCCTCCCCTTCTACTTCCCATCCCCTTCCCCTGCTCCTCTCTTCTTCCTCCCTTTCCAACCCTCTCTCCTACTCTTCTTTCCCCTCCCTTTTCTTCCTCTCCTTTTCTCTCTCTTCTATTCCTCTCTCTCCTTTCCTCTCTTCTCCTCTCCTTCCCTCTCTCTATTCCTCTCTCCTTTCCCACTCCTTTGTTATATCCATTTTCAATTTAATCTAGAATGGTATTCAAGCAGCCCTGATTTTCTATTTATATATATCTTCATTTCAAATTCTTTTTTGTTTAATAATTATATCTGTTTTATCATTCATGTACACTTTTATAGTAACACTTTTTCTCTTTCCCCCCCACCCTTCCCCTTTTCCATTTACCTAGGCGTCATCTGAGTTTCTATTCTTTTTATTGTCTTTTCTCTTGTCTTTTCCCTATCCACATCCTTTCTCTATCTTTATTTAGATCTTTTTTCTAACCAATCATAAAAACTTCCCCATGTCTTGAAATACATCGATTCCTCTTTATCTTTTATTCTAAATGTTAATCTATTCATTTCTGCACATTCTAAAATTTTCTTTATTATCTCTCCTTCCGGGATTTTGTCTGCTTTCCAGTGTTTTGCAAATACTAGTCTAGCCACTGTTATTATGTGAATATATATCTCCTTTGCTATTCCTCTAACCATATCTGTATTTTAACTCTATAGTTCTTTCTTCTTTACATGTCCACAACATGTGGTTATATGGTCCTAGCAGTTGATGACATTTCCAACATTTAGCTGATTTATCTTTGAACATTTTAGCTAATCTTTCTGGTGTCATATGCCATCTATAAAACATCTTATACAAATTTTCTTTATATGCTGTTGCCATTGTTAAGTTATAATTTCTCTCCCATAATTGTTGCCCTTTTTCCAATTCAATAGTATAACCAAAGTTTTTTGCCCATGCTATCATTGTTTCTTTTACGTCTTCATCTTCTAATTCAATTTGCAATAAATAATTATATAATTTCTTTTTTTAATTGATCTTTATTAATTATTTACAAATAAAAAACATATACTGTAATTATCAAACAGATATGAGTTATATATATATATATGGGTACACAACACAACACATAAAGACAACCACAAAGAAAGATTAACTGGGGGTTTTAATGATCCCCCAGATACCTATTCATAGTTACATCCCGGCAAATCTTTTTGTTCAGATAACATTGACTATTTTGAATACCAAACACTATCTAACTTTAACTAAATTTATATTTAATATTATATTGTTTATGTTTGTTCTCTTCTTTAGCCATATATACCAGCGTTCCCAGTTACTGTAGTATATGGATTCTTTTTTCTCTCTTAGTTTGTCCAATTCGGCACAGTTCAATATCTTATTTATTATAAATTGATCTGATGGTGTATTTGCATTTTTCCATTGCTGGGCCAGTGCCATTCTCACTGCTGTTGTAATATGGATGAATAGGTGCCAATCTTGTTTGCCCACATCTTTTAGCTTGATTCCGAGTAAGTAAAAATCTGGAGTTAGGGGGAAACTTGCACCTGTTATCTCATTCAACCATTTTTTAATCTTTTCCCAAAACTTCCTAATCTGAGGGCAGGTCCACCACTGGTGAAAAAAAGTACCCTGGCCGAATTGCACTTCCAACATTTGTCTGAAGATCCAGGGAACATTTTAGCTATCCTAGCTGGTGGAAGGTACCACCTATAAATCATTTTGTAAAAGTTCTCCTTAAATGCGGCTGATAGTGTCATTTTCATTGATCTATTCCATATTCCCTGCCATTCTTCAAGTTGCATCGGTCTTCCTAAGTTTCTCCCCCAGGCAACAATTGTATCTTTTATTATCTCCTCAGCTGTATACCATGATAGCAAAAGATTATAAGTCTTAGATATAAATTTTGTTTCAACACCCAGAAGAAGTCTATCCAGTGGTTGTGTCGTTTGGTAGATACCATACTCTCGTTTGTCTTTACAGAATCTAGCTTGAATTTGGGCGTATGGCCACCAATCTATATCTATTCCTTTTAATTGAAGATCCATTCTTGATATTAAGTTCCCTCCTCTATCCATCAGGATATTGTAGGTCCAATTTCTTTTTATATTATAAACAGTCAGGTAGGTTGCCATTTCCAATGGGACAACCCATTTAGGAATTTGGGTATAAGTTTGTTTCTTCACCTTTTCCCATACTTTTATTAAAATTCTTCTAATATAGTGGTTAGTAAAATATTTAGATTGTTTTCCTTGTTGTGCCCACAAAGCTAAATGCCAGCCTTGGTGAAGATCAAATCCCTCAACTGTTAATATGAGTTTTCTCGAAAGGTATCCCTTTCTCTTATCCAAAGAAGGGACCCAGTCTCTTATCCAAAGAAGGGACAAGGCTTGGTAATATAACTCCCAATTTGGGAGCCCCAAGCCCCCTCCTGTAGCATTTTTCTTTTAATTTGTGATTTTTTTTCCTTTGCCAAATAAATTTGCTTACTGCCTGATCCAATTTCCTAAAGAAATGTTTCCCCAAATTTACAGGAGCCGTTTGAAATAGAAAAATCCACCGTGGGAGAATATGGGCTTTGATTGCAGCCACCCTGCCCAGAAGTGAAAGCTGTATATTCTTCCATCTATCTAGGTCCTCTACTGTATCAGCCAATAATTTAAAGTAATTGACCTCTTTAATATTAGAGCATTTGTTTGTCAGCCAAATCCCTAGGTATTTTACCTTCTTAGTAAATTTAAGTCCCATGGCTTCCTGCACCTTATTTTTTTGATCCTCTGTTAAGTTTTTGGATATCATTTTAGTTTTATCTTTGTTAATTTTTAATCCTGCAACTTCTCCATATTCTTCAATTCTCCTTAGCAATATCGGACCTGAGGTTAGGGGGTCTTCCAAGACGAATACAAGATCATCAGCGAAAGTTTGGAGCTTGTATTCTTCTCCCGTAATCCTCAGGCCTCTAATATCCTTGTCTTGCCTAATTACGTTGAGAAGTGGTTCCAAAGTTAAAACAAATAATAATGGTGAGAGAGGGCAACCCTGTCAGGTACCTTTGGAGATTTTAATCTCCTCGGAGATCGTTCCATTAAATAGCAACCTGGCAGACTGTTTAATATATATAGCCTGAATTGCATTTATAAATTTAGAACCAAATTCCATAATTTTTAATTGCTATGTAATAAAATTCCAATTGACCCTATCAAAAGCCTTTTGGGCGTCTACGAATATCATTGCCATACCTTTGTCTGAATACCTTTCATAATACTCCATTACGTTTAAAATTTCTCTTACGTTGTCTCGAAGTTGTCTATGAGGTAGAAAGCCATTTTGGTCCTGATGGGTGAAGTGGGAAAGAAATATTTTGAGACTTTCTGCTAGTATTGTCATAAAGATCTTGTAATCAACATTTAAGAGCGAGATTGGTCTGTAGTTCTGAATTAGTGATCGGTCCGAGTTGGGCTTTGAAATCAACAAAATATAAGCTTCTCTCCAGGATTGAAGTATGTTGTTTTTTTTTTGGAAAATTTTTTTATTTTTAAACAAAACTTAAAACATAAAACAATTATCATCCATTACAATTACAGAAAGTGTATTGATCGGTTACAAATCTTTTGTGCTTAATTCTCTATCCAACATTTTCTTATTTAACAGTTTATTACATTATTATTCTCATTTACCAATTATTTAACAGTAAATTGTCCTCTATAAAGGGAAAAAAAACCCTTTATATGTTTTATTATCTTATCCATTTCATATTTCATATTTCATTTCCATTCTTTCTTGTCTAACCATTGATAAAATAAATCCCATAACAAATAATATTGTTTATCTTCTTGTTCCCTAATTTCAAATGTCAATTTACTCATTTCAGGACACTCCAAAATTTTCTTGCTAACGTCGTCATCCGTGGGTATCTTCTCACCTTTCCAGTTTCTAGCAAATACAATTCTAGCCGCCGTTAAAACATTCACAATTAAATATCTCATTTCTCTATTGTATATTTCTGGTAAAATCCCCAGTAAAAATGTCTCTGGTTTAAAGTCAATATGTTTCTTTGTCATTTTTTCCAGCCATTTGTGGATTTTAGTCCAATATCTTTTAGCTTCTGCACATGTCCACCACATATGGTAATACGAGCCCGGAGTCTGATGACACTTCCAACATTTCTCCGATTTATTCTTGTACATTCTGGCTATTCTCGCCAGGGGTAAATGCCACCTGTAAAACATCTTATACAAATTTTCCTTATATGCTGTTGACATTGTCATTTTATAATTCTGCAACCATAATTTTTCCCATTTCTCTAAATCAATCCCATGACCCACATTTTCCCCCCATGCAATCATTGTTTCTTTAACTTGTTCTTCTGCCAATTTTACTTCTAATAAACGACTGTACAGTTTTTTAATTACATGGTCATCAGAACCTGTTAAGATTTTATCTAAGTTTGTCAAGTTACTATAAAATCCCTCCTTTTTGGAATCTTCTTCATATCTAGACTGTCTTTGCATATATGAAAACCAATCCATTTCAAGCTCTTGTTCTTCTAGTTCTTGCTTTGACTTAAGTTCACCCCTTTCATTTAATAATTCACCATATCTAACAATTTGTTCCTTCCTAAATATTATTGCATGTGAGACTGCTTCAATAGGTGATAACCAGACTGGAATTTTTAAATAGTAACATTGTTTGATCTTCTCCCAGTTTAATAACAAAGACTCTCGTATCATATGTCTTCTGAAATAACCCTGTACTTTTGTACTTTTATACCACATAAAAGCGTGCCAACCCAACAATAAATCATGTCCTTCTAAAGTCAACAATCTAATATTCCTTAGCGTTATCCATTCTTTAATCCACATCAAGTTACAAGCTTGATAATAATACAATTCCCAATCCGGCAAACCAAAACCTCCTCTTGATCTGACATCTTGCATCAATTTTAATTTTATCCTTGCCTTTTTGCCCTGCCATATATATTTTAACACCATTTTATTTAAATCTTCAAAATATTTGTTCTCCAACTTAATTGGAATTGTCTGAAATAAGTATAAAAGTCTGGGCAGTATATTCATTTTAATAGTTGATATTCTCCCTATCAATGATAGCTGCAAATTCTCCCATTTTGTTAGATCTGTCGCTATCTGTTGTTTAAGCTTATCAAAATTATTCTCCTTAAGGGTACCACATCTTCCTGTCAAATGTATTCCCAAATATTTAACTTTATTCGTAACCTGCATCCTTGATACTTCTTTCTGTTTTTTTAACATATTTTTTGTCAACATCTTTGTTTTGTCTTTATTTATTTTCAAACCAGCCACTTTCCCAAAATCTCCTATTTTATCTATCAATTTGTTTACAGATTGAAGTGGTTCTTCCAAGATAAACACCAGGTCATCAGCAAATGCTTGCAATTTATATTCTTGATTTTGAATTTTCATTCCTTTTTCTTCTCTGATATTTTTATTTAGTACTTCTAATGTTAACACAAACAACAATGATGACAATGGACAACCTTGTCTCGTTCCTTTTTGTATTTCAATAAATTCTGTCAACTCTCCATTCATCATTATTTTTGCTGTTTGTTTATAATATATAGCTTCTATAGATTGGACAAATTTCTCTCCAAAGCCCATCTGTTTCAAATGTAGTATCATAAATCGCCAATTCATATTGTCAAAGGCTTTCTGTGCATCTAAAAACATCAAAGCCCAGAGAAAGTCCGTGTTCGAAAGGCTAAAGATGGCAACTAAATTCCTATCTTGGAATGTCAATGGCCTAAATTCACCACAAAAAAGAAAGAAAGTATTTCACTACTTGAAACAATTTAACAATGATGTTATTTGCTTACAAGAAACACATATCAGATTATTAGATCAAAAATATTTGATAAATTCAAGATTAGGTACACATCTTGTGGCATCAGCGCCAGAGAAGAAAAATGGACTAGTCATATATGTAAGGAAAGGACTATCAGCTAATTTAATTGAGGCAGATGATCAAGGAAGATATATTGCAATTGAATTATTAACACAGACTGGGAAAATGCTTTTTATTGGAATATATGACCCTAATCAGCAACAAGACAAGTTTTATAAATTTTTACATACTAAAATAATACAATGGGACTATAAATCTTTCATATTAATGGGAGATTGGAATGGAGTAATAGACACACAGAAAGATAAAAAAAGCTTATCAAAGATCTCAACACATGCAAAACTACCCAAATCTTTTTTTGATATGATGGAAGATATAGAACTGAGAGATATTTGGAGAGAACGTAACCTGGAGGAAAAAGATTTTACTTTTTTTTCTGATAGACATCAATCCTTCTCCAGTATTGATTTTATACTAAGCACAAATGATTTTATTTCCAGGGTGAAGAAGACGAAGATATGTCCAAGAACTTTAACTGATCATAGTCCGGTTTGGGTGGAATTTGAACAGGAGAGGGGAGAAAGGAGGTCTTGGAGGTTAAATGAACATTTATTTAGATATGAAGAAAATGTGAAAGAGCTTAAAAAACAAATGAAAGAATTTTTTGTTATTAATATGAATAAGGGTACTCCTATGGAAATGGTCTGGGATGCTAGTAAGGCTTATATGAGGGGTATATTAATACATATGAACAATAAATATAGACTAAAACAACAAAAGAAGTGTAAAGAGATAGAAGAAGAAATAAAAAAGAAGGAACAATTACTTATATCTAATCTAGGAGATAAGAAAGTAAAAGAAACAATAAATATATTACGAGGGCAATTTAATATGTTAATGTCTGATCAGGTGGCAACTAGCTTACAATATGCTAAACATAATACATTTTGTAATGCCAATAAACCAGGTAGGTGGTTGGCCTACATGCTGAGGAAAAAACAGAAATCAAGATAGAATATAGAGGTAAGGAAGTTTACCAACAGAATATGATTAAAAAGGCTTTTTTGGAATTTTATACAAAGTTATATGCTAGTGACTCAATACAAGGTATAGATATAGATAGATATTTAAAGGTTGGGAATATTTCGGAATTAACGTTGGAACAGAGGGAAGGATTGAATCAACCAATAACTTCTGAGGAGATCATTGCGGCAATTAAGAGTTAAAAACAGGGAAAGCTCCAGGAACAGATGGATTAACAGCTGTTTATTATAAGAATTTACAGCTTGAAATGGTAGAACCGCTTAGAGCTCTATTTTGTAAAATTCAATTAAGGGGAGGAGTTCCACCCTCTTGGAGAATAGCTTTTGTTTCACTGATTCCGAAGGAAGATCAAAACTGTGTCAAACCTGAAAATTTTAGGCCAATTTCACTTTTGAACACAGATTATAAAATTTTTGCTAAGATATTAGTGAATAGATTAATGCCAGTTATGCAACAAGCTATTCACAATGACCAATCAGGTTTTATAAAAGGGAGGCAGATGAAATATAATGTTAGACAAATTATAAACCTATTGGAATATTTGGAAAAAAATAACCAGGTCCCTGCAGCGTTCATATTTTTGGATGCAGAGAAAGCATTTGATTGATTGAACTGGCAATTCCTGTTTAAGATAATAGAAAATGCACTTTGGGGAGTATTTCATACATTCAATTAGAGCTGTTGTGGAATGGAAGGACTAAAAAACATTCCTAGGTCAGTCAGAGACAGCTTTATTGTGCAAGGTTCAGAGCCAGTTTTTTATATGAAGCTTTGAACAAAGAAAGAACTCTGATACAATGGTTTTTATACATTTCTAAGACAAAGGATTCAGTGAGATCATCCATTTTCCATATATGGTTAATCATGAGATCATACATCCGATTTTCCTTATATGGTTACATACACTGGATAATAAATTCATCTAATTACTTAAAGCATTAATCTTAGTTTACAAAATTATTTTAGCAGCACAACTTTTCTTAAGTGCTCGGAGTTGCTAATGGGAGAGTTACTACTGTCCTTGGGTAAGTTTATTGGATTAAGTAACTCGTTGTAACATATAGGTCTTTGTGTCATTCACAGTGAGGTCACTCAGATGTTTTTCCATATGGCAGTCCTTTCCATGACATCTAGGTCTCAGAAGATATATTACCACTTAAAGGGGTTTAACTGTTTGTTAATGTAATTTCCAACAAGCACTTTCCTCTCTTATAATAATGTGAGTAGAGAGGGTCTCTCAGAGTTCATGTATCCAAGCACGTCTTCCCCTTATAATAATGTGAATAGAGAGGGTCCCCCAGAGCCCTTATATCTGACTCTGTATGATTCCTATTTTATTCACATTATTTCTTTTATCTACATTATTCTTTATTTGCTATATTTACCTCAGAGCAATATATCAGGAACAAACAGCACAAATAATAGTTAATGGAGGTTTAACAGATGAGTTTAAAATTGAGAAAGGTACTAGGCTGGGTTGTCCCTTGTCGCCATTGTTGTTTATTTTAACTTTAGAAGTTTTGTTGAATAAGTTACATGACTCTGATAAAATAAAATGAATTGTAATTAGACAGCAGGATTATAGACTAAGAGCATTTGCAGATGACCTGGTTCTTACTTTATCTCAACCTATAGGAGCAGCTCCCTATATGCTGGACATAGTAGCTCAATATGGCAAAGTATCTGGATTTAAAGTAAATCTTCATAAGACAAAGATGATAACTAAAAATATGTCCATAACTCAAAGAGAAGACTTAGGGAGAATAACGGGGTTTGAAGTAGTTAAAAAGGTTAAGTATCTAGGAGTATATATTGCAGCCTCAAACACGAAATTGTTTAAAAATAATTATGAAATTCTTTGGCAAAAAGTACAGAAAGAAATGGAAAATTGGAAAAAGTTACAACTATCATTACTGGGAAGGATAGCAGCAATAAAAATGAATGTACTACCTAGGTTTTTATTTTTATTCCAAATGATACCAGTGCTTAAGAAAGATGGAAATTTGATGGAATGACAGAAAGGGGTTAATACTTTCATTTGGGCTGGGAAGAAACCAAGAGTGAAACTGAAAATTATACAGGATATACGTGAGAGAGGAGGTCTTAAAATGCCTAACTTAAGATTGTATTATGAAGCAGCTGCTTTATCACAAATTAGTGATTGGTTTAACTTAACTGAAGAAAGAATGTTAAACATAGAAGGTTATGACTTGTTATATGGATGGCATGCTTATTTGTTATATGAAAAAAAAGTGGATAAAGTGTTTAAGGGTCATATACTCAGAAATGCATTGTTGAGGGTTTGGAAAAAGTACCAATACAAGATAAACTATAAGATACCCATATGGGCAAATCCCAGACATGCAATAGAAAATATAAGTATAGAGCAAAAAACAGAGGTGATTACTTATAAAGAGCTTCTGTTTTTGGAAAGGGGTAAGATGCAATTGAAATCTTTAGATGAATTAAAAGAAGAAGGGATAATTTATACTTGGTTTCAGTATGGTCAGCTTCAAGCTAGATGGAGGGAAGATCAAAAATTTGGTGTTGTGCAAAATGAGGAAAATCTGGTGAAACAGATTAGAGATCAAAGCCAGATGCATATTAAAAGGTTGTATAATGCATTATTGGAAATAGATTCAGAAACGGAATTGGTTAAGGATTCTATGATAAAATGGGCACAAAACTTTCAGGAACCAGTGATGATAGAAACGTGGGAAAAGATCTGGGTCAGAAATGTTAAATTTATGCAAGCACAAAATTTGAGAGAGAATTTTTATAAAATGTTTTATAGATGGCACTTAGATCCTAAAAAATTATCATGTATGTACTCTAATTTGCAAGCTAAATGTTGGAGATGTGAATGTACTGATGGAACGTATTATCATATATGGTGGACTTGTAAGAAAATCAAGGCATTTTGGATTTAAATTTGGTGGGTGATGCAGAATATTTTGAAAAGAAGGTTGAAATTTACTCCTCAATTGTTCCTACTGGGTATAACTACGGACTGTACAGTATTAGAGACTAAATTGATTTTGAATCTAATATCAGCAGCTAGGCTGTTGGTAGCGCAATATTGGAAGAAGGACTCTTTGCCTACTATTGAAGAGTGGATACTGAAAGTAACGAACCTAGCAGAAATGGTGAAAATCTCAGCATACTTGAAGGACTATACACAAGAAAGATATGTATCGGAATGGAGAAGATGGATTGACTATATTCAAAATAAGTATCAGACAAGAAAATATCATATAGCTTATGATTGAACGTTAAGTATTAGAAGTATTTTGTTATCTATAGTGGAGTTAAGGTTTCGGGGGGGGCAGTTAGTAGTCCGAGGATAAGTAGGTTAATCTATCTTATGATTGTTAAATGAAATACCTTGTATTTTGCTCTGGGAAGTCTGGGGGGGAGGGTGGGATGAGAGGAGGGAAAGGGTGGGGGGAATATGGGGGGAAGAAAATTTTTGTTTTTTGTAAAACTTTTCAATAAAAACATCAAAGCCATTTGCTTTTCTGGGTGCGCATCATAATATTCCAATGTATCCAAAATTATCCTCAAATTGTCTCTAATCTGCCTTTTTGGCAGAAATCCATTTTGATCTGGGTGTATAAAATTATTCAAATATCGGAACTTCCGGGTTTGACTGCCACCGGCGAAGACGGTCGCTTTTGAACGGCCGCCAGCCCCGCCGCCTGTAGAGCCGCCCTGAGTGAGGGAAGCGGCTTGAAAACTCCAGAATCCTGAGGATTTGAGGAGAAGAGCAAAGCAAGAAGCAGGTTGAGCCCCCGTGAACCCCCAGAAGTTTGCTACTGGGGAGGAAACGGGTGTGGCTCCCTTTTAACTTGCGGAGACTCCGGACAGCGTGGGACGACTCTGTTCGTCAGAGCAAGCCGGCTGCAGCAAACATTTAAACTGATGGGAAGATAACTTTGTTATAAAACAACCTCAACCCCCAAACCAAGAAACTGCAAGTATTTCTTCTCTTTTGAACTTTTGATTTGGGGAAAAGCTAGAGCGAGTGGAAACGGCTTGAAAAAATGGCGCCGTTCCAGCGTTAACGAGCTGAAAGGGAGAGTGATTGCGTAGAACTATTCTAACAAGCTACATTGTAGCAGTGCCTGTTGCAAGCGAACGGAGAAGAGTGGAAAAGAAAAGAAAAATAAATTTGAGCTTGCCTCAATCTATTTAATTCTGGGGGACTTTTTCAAAGGATATTGTGGAGGTGCAAAGGAAAGGGGAAAAAAAAGATTTTCTTCTTTCAGAAAAGTTAATTTACGTGGCAAAATGGCTTCAAAGAAACAGGAAGGAAAGGTGGCAGGGGAGGGATCTCCCACCCACAAACCAGAACAGCAGCCCCCTCCCAGTCAGCAGAGGGAGGGAAAGGACTTTGATGTGCAAAGTTTAAAAGATTTTATTACCCAGGCTTTGGATGAAAAATTTCAAAAATCACAACAGGAAATGAAGAGGGAAATTAATGAATTTAAAGAGGCAATGAAAGAAAATTATGATAAGGTGTCAGATAAATTGTCAAATGTGGTTTCTGACTTGGCAGAATCTATTACTAAAGTGGACTCCAAACTGGAAGAATTTAAATCAGAAGTCAATGTCAAAATGAAGGATGCTGATATTAAAATTGCAGATGTGGATAACAAAGTGGAGAGAGTCGAAAACGAAATTACAGTGATACAGTTCCGATCCATGGAATTTGCTATTAGGCTTCGAGGAATTAAAGAGAATGATAGGCAAGATCTGAGACAGATTTGTTCTGATGCCTTGGCTGTATTGCTAAAAATTGATCCAGCAGATGTGGTCTATAAAATAGATAAAATTTACAGAGTGAATTCATGGGTTGCTAGACAAAGAAAATTGCCCAGAGATGTGGTGATATACTTTACTGATAGAAGAATAAGAAATGATATTCTGCAAAGATCCTTTCTTTCCTCTGTGCAAGTGGAGGGAGCTCAAATTGGAATTTATAAGGAATTACCACCTAAGATGTTAAAAGATCAAAAAGAGTACAGGTTCTTAGTGAATGAATTGCAAAAGCAAGAAATACCATTTCGGTGGGATGCCCCAACTGGTATAATTTTGAAATATAATGGAGAGAGACATCGATTGAATACCTTTCAGATGGCGGAATATTTTTATTATAATATCCTTAAAGAAAGATCATCATCCCCACGTACATCTACATTGTTGGAGATAAAAAGTGATAAAGAAAAGCAATCTCAGCACGAGAGGGCACAACAGTCTAAGCAGATGGAACCAGTGGAAATGCAGGGTGCTGCACGGGGAGGAGGCCTTTTGGAGGAATCATTGTCAGAACCTTCCCCAATTCTGTCAACTGGTGCTGTTTTGGATGTAGCTGGGATGCCTGAAGTTAAAGACCAGCGTATAACTCGTGCAATTTCCAAGCAGATAAAAGAAAAACGTGAAGCCATGGGAGGAGCTAGGCCGAAGACTTCAGAAGAAGTTAGGCAAAGCAGCTCATCGCTTCAGAAAGGTCAAGATGACAATTAGGCTCTTATCTTGGAATGTTAATGGACTAAATTCACCACAAAAAAGGAAGAAATTATTTACATATTTGAGACAATTTAATAATGATATAATTTGTTTACAAGAAACTCATATTCGAACTCAAGATCATAAATATTTGATAAATTCTAAATTAGGAACACATTTTATAGCTTCAACCTCGGAAAAAAAGAATGGTGTGGTTATTTATGTGAATAAAAGACTGTCCGCTAAAATTATAGAAGCAGATGAAGATGGTAGGTTTGTTGCAATTGAATTGCACACAGCAAATGGCCAAATTCTTTTGATTGGAATTTATGCTCCGAACCAACAACAGGATTATTTTTATAAGACTCTACATAATAAAATATTGCAATGGGACTATAGATCTATTCTAATAATGGGAGACTGGAATGGAGTAATTGATTCTAAATTAGATAAAAAAAGTTTGGCGAAATCAAGGATCAGACTGCCACAGACTTTTTTTGATATGAAAGAAGATTTGGAATTAAAGGATATCTGGAGAATATATAACCCAAAAGAACTGGACTATACTTTTTTCTCTGACAGACACAGATCTTTCTCCAGGATTGACTTTATCTTGTTATCAGATGATTTACTTATTAAAACAAAAAGAACAAAGATATTTCCAAGAACTTTAACTGATCATAGCTCTGTATGGATAGAAATCGAGATGGGAAAGTCTGAGAGAAGATCATGGAGACTAAATGAAAATTTGTTCAGATATGAAAAAAATATAATAGAACTTAAAAAACAGATGAAAGAATTTTTTGAAATGAATTTGAATAAGGGTACCCCAATTGAAATAGTATGGGACGCGAGCAAAGCTTATATGAGAGGGGTACTTATTCATATGAACTTCAAACATAAACAGAATCGACAAAGGAAAAGACTCGAATTGGAAGCAGAAATAAAGAATAAGGAACAGTTACTTATTAAAAACCCAACAGATGAAAGAATACGTGGTGCTATAAAACTTTTGAAAGATCAGTTTCAAATGCTTTTGGCGGAACAAGCTGCAACAAATCTACAATATGCGAAGCATAATACGTTTTGTAATGCCAACAAACCGGGGAGATGGTTGGCTTATACCTTAAGGAAAAAGCAGAGTATACGGACTATTGAGAGTATTGACATTGGGGGGAAAGAAATTTTCCAACAAAAACTGATTAAAGAAGTCTTTGTAGATTACTACGTTAAATTATATGCTAAAGATGACATACAGAATGGACTTATAGAAAAATATCTAGAAGAGAAAAGAGTCTCAAAAATTACTAGCCAACAAAAAGAAATAATGAATTACCCTATAACAGTTGAGGAAATAATTGCAGCAATTAAACAATTGAAAACAGCTAAAGCTCCTGGAACAGATGGATTGACAGCAGTGTATTATAAAACTTTACAAGCAGAAATGGTGGAACAACTTAGAGACTTATTTTGTAATATACAACAAGGGGGTAAAATACCCCCATCATGGAAATCAGCATATATTACTTTGATACCAAAAGAACAAGCAGGTCCTAAAAAACCGGAAAATTATAGACCAATATCTCTTCTAAATAATGACTATAAAATTTATGCAAAAGTATTAGCCAACAGACTGATGCCAGTAATTCAAGAGGTGATTAATGACGACCAAGCTGGGTTTATAGAGGGTAGATACATGAAGGACAATGTAAGGCAAGTTATAGATTTACTGGAATATCTTGAGAAGAATAAACAGATCTCTGCAGTGCTGGTTTTTTTGGATGCGGAGAAGGCCTTTGATAGAGTGGATTGGAATTTTCTACTAAAGACTTTTAAAAAAATGGGATTTGGAGACCAATTTATACAGGCGGTTTCAGCAATCTACCAAGAGCAAAAGGCACAGATTATTATTAATGGAAGTCTGACATCAGAGTTTAAAATCGAAAAAGGAACAAGACAGGGATGTCCGTTGTCCCCATTGTTGTTTATTTTAACACTAGAAGTCTTGCTAAACACAATAAGGGACTCTAATATCTTGAAAGGTATAATGATAAGGCAAGAGGATTACAGAATAAAGGCATTTG
Organism: Arizona elegans; assembly: GCA_022577455.1. Classification (NCBI taxonomy): domain Eukaryota; kingdom Metazoa; phylum Chordata; class Lepidosauria; order Squamata; family Colubridae; genus Arizona; species Arizona elegans. The sequence continues at coordinate 34,313,539 of JAKOOJ010000007.1, read as the reverse complement.
CAGATGATCTGGTCGTTACCCTAACACAGCCAATGGAATCAATAATCCAGATGAAGGACATTATACAAGACTATGGTAAAGTTTCAGGTTTTAGTCTGAACCAGAAAAAAACTAAGATGATAGTCAAAAATATGACACAAGATCGTAAACACGAGCTTGAAAGGAGGGCAGGTTTTGAGATTGTACCAAAGGTAAAATATCTAGGAGTTCAGGTTGCAGAATCAAATATGAAATTGTTTCAAAATAATTATGAGGTGTTGTGGCGAGAGGTGCAAAAAGACATGGAGACTTGGAAAAAACTGCAGCTGTCTTTACTTGGAAGAATAGCAGCAGTTAAGATGAACATTTTGCCAAGATTTCTTTTTTTGTTTCAAATGATTCCGGTGCTTAAAAATGATAAACAACTAAAAGTATGGCAAACTGGAGTGAACAAGTTTGTCTGGAACGAGAAAAAACCAAGAGTAAAATTGAAAATTATGCAAGATGTTCCAGAAAGGGGAGGTCTTAAACTTCCAAACCTACAGTTATATTATGATGCAGCAGCTCTTACTTTAACAAGTGATTGGTTTGGAGGAAAAAAGACTGGAATACTAAACGCAGAAAGTTTTGATTTGGAATTTGGATGGCATGCTTATTTATTTTATGACAGCAAAGTGGATAAAGTATTTAAAAGCCATATACTTAGAGACTCTTTGTTGAGAGTTTGGAAGAAGCACCGACACAAATGGGATTATAAAATACCACTATGGCTGGATCTTGGTCATATTTTGTGGAATACAAATATAATGTCACTCGGGGGGGGTTTTATACAAAGAGGTTCTTTTTACAGATGCGGGCAGATGGCAGCTGAAGACATTACAGACATTGTTGGCTGAAGGGATTAATTTAACTTGGTTACAATATAATCAATTGCAATTGAGATGGAAAGAGGACCAAAGAACTGGTATTATGTTGCATGAGGAAGAATTGGTTAGACATATAAAAGAGAAAGGTCCAATGCATATTAAAAGACTTTATAATGTTTTGTTAGAAAGGGATTCGGAAACTGAATTAGTTAAAGATTGTATGATTAAGTGGGCACAAAATTTTGAAGAACCAGTGATGTTGGAAACATGGGAAAAAAATTGGGTTCAGAATGTTAAATTTACACAATCGCAGAATTTGAGGGAAAATTTTTACAAAATGTTTTATAGATGGCATTTAGATCCTAAGAAATTGTCGTGTATGTACCCTAATGTTCAGCCAAAATGTTGGAGGTGTGATTGTTTAGATGCTACATATTATCATATTTGGTGGACTTGTAAGAAAGTTAAGGCTTTTTGGATAAAAATTTGGTGGGTCATGCAGAATGTTTTAAAGAAAAAAATCCAATTTTCTCCACAATTGCTTTTATTGGGTATAGTTGAGGGTTTTACAGTGGATGAAACAAGTTGATTTTGTATATGATTACAGCAGCGAGATTGTTGATAGGAAAATATTGGAAAAATGAAGCTCTGCCCACCGTAGAAGAATGGATTTTGAAGATGGCCAGCTTCGCGGAGATGGCGAAGATTTCAGCATACTTAAAAGATCGCTCACAAGAGACCTATGAATGTGGATGGAAAAAGTGGATAGATTATGTGCAGAACAAATACCAAACTAAGAAGTATCAAATAGTTTTTTATTGATAGTATTATATTATATTAAGATAGAAATGGTCGAACTATGTGAAGATGAAAAATGACATGGGGGTTGGGGGGGTTCAAGGTTTTTGTATAGGGGATAATGATATTCTATGGAAGTCCGGGGGGGAGGGGAGGGTCAGGGGGGTTTGGGAGGGTGGGTTGGGGAGTTTGGGGAGGGTTAGGGGGGTGAAAATGGGGTGAAAATGTAATTGTAAAACTTTTACAATAAAAAAAAATTATTCAAATATCTTTTAAGTCTTTCTGCTAGTATTGTAGCGAAGATCTTATAGTCTGAGTTTAGCAAGGATATTGGCCTATAGTTTTTAACTTATTGTAGGTCAGTATCTTCTTTTGGAATAAGTGTAATATATGCTTCTAACCATGAGTTGGATATTTCCTTCGGTAACATTACTTCATTCATAATTTCTAGTAATGGGAGACTCAGTGATTCCTGCAAAGCCTTATAATATTCCGCCGGTAATCCATCTGGACCTGGTGCTTTCCCACTTTTTTGTTTTTTAATTGCTTCTGTCAACTCTATCATTATTATATTCCCTTCTAACATCATCTCAACATCTTTTGGAATCTGAGGTAAATTCGCCTTATGTAAATATTGTTTAATATTTTCCTCTTCTATCTTTTCTTTTTCATATAGCTTTTTATAATAGTCTTGTACAATGTTCTTCTTCTCCTCATTTCCAAATCTAATTTGTCCTTGATCATCTATTAACTGTGTTATTTTCCTTGAGTTCCTTTCTTTTTTCAATTTATATGCTAGCCATCTGCCTGGTTTATTAGTATCTTCAAAATATTTCTGTTTAGCGTTCCTGATTTTTTGTGCTAGCTCTTCTTTCTCTAGTAATCCCATTTTATGTTTAATCATGTCCATTTTCATTTTAATGTCTTTTTTTGTGGGAACTTCTGCAGTTCTTTTTCCAATGTCTTATAATCATCCTCTAGAATTTTATATGCTTGCCTTTTCTTAATATTTCTTTTCCTTGTATAGTTAATAATCAGGCCTCTGGCATAAGCTTTCACGGTATCCCACTGATTCTGCAGTGATGTATCCTCTTTTCTATTTTCTTTGGAAAAAAAAAGCTAATTCTTTCTCCATGTTCTGTAGGAAATTCTTTTCTTTTAATATTGTAGTGTTTAAAGTCCATCTAGACCTTCTCCTTTGTCCTTTCCAGCTCATCATCATTGGATTATGATCTGCCCAAGTATTAGCCTCTATGGCTATTTCTTCTATGTTCGAGGTCAAGTCCATTATCAACCATATCATATCTATTCTGGACCATGATAAATGTCTATTGGAATAAAAAGTATATTGTCTATTTTTTGCATTTCTTTCTCTCCATATATCTTTTAAATTTATTTCCTCTATCATCTTAAAAAAAGATTTTCCTACTTTGTTTTGTTGTCTTTTGTGTATTATAGTCCATTTTCTCATCTACTATTCCATTGAAGTCTCCCATCATACAGATGTTGTCATAGTCCAGCTCTATTAATTTCAAATGTAGTTTTCTATAAAAGTTTTCTTGATTATCACTAGGAGCATATATTGCTGTTAGTAATATTTTCCTGTTGTTGTCTGTCATTTCCACCATCAAAATTCCTCCTTCTCGGCTTCCGGTTTGGCTTCCGTCATTGCTAGACGGTCTCTTGGGACCGCCACCCCCACCGCCCATAAAGAGCCGCCTTTACAGCTGAGAGGCGGCTCGAAAAACTCTGTTTCCTTAAGGAAATGTGAGGTGAGCCGGCAAGAGCAGGTAGAGCCCTCTGCAAAGTCCCCAGAGTTTTTTTTCTACTCTTGGGGAGGAAGCAGGATGAGGCTCCCTATCCAGCTCGCCGTTGCTCCGGGCTGCGGGAGAACTCTGCGCTTTGCAGAGCTAGACGATGTGACCAATCTAATTAGCGAAAACTAACAGATTGCTCGAATAAGCAGGATGAAATCCGGATTTGGGACTCTAAACCACAAGTATTTGTAACAACCGTATGATTGATTCAAAGAATGAAGAAAGAGTGAAAAGGGGAAAAAAGTTTAAAATGGCGGCTGGCTGAGGCTTGAGAAGAAAGCTGAAAGCGAAAGTCTTTCCATTTGAATGGTTTAACTTGCTACAAAGTATCTGAAGCAATAGCGCTGGCTACAAGGGAAGAGAAAAATTTCTGTTTCATGCTTCTTCCTTTCTTTGAGACTTGATATTGATATTGTGTGGAGAGAACACTTTTTCTTTAAAAAGAGTCTGTTTGTGTGGCAGGATGGCGTTAAAACTGACAAAGCCAGACAACCAAACTGTGGGGGGGCCTCCCCCATTTATAAATCACAAGAGCAATTTTTGAGCTCGCAGATGCAGAAGAATGGTATTAAGTTTTAAAGGAATTTGTTGTGGAGGAGTTGGCAAGACATGATGAGATTATGAACCAGAATCTTGAAAAATTTAGACAGGAAATTAAAGAGTTGGTTCAACAAAAGTATGATAACCTGAAGCAATATATTATAACAGCTTTGAAAAGCTTCTCAGAAATAATTTTAAAGATGGATAAAGATATCAATTTAGAAATAGACTCTAAAATGAAGGAAGCTGATTATAAGATTCATAATCTGGCTTATAAAATACAAAGAATTGAAAATGATTTGACAATGATTCAAGAAAATTGCTCAGAAGTAGAGTCTAAAATGAAGGAAGCTGATCACAAGACCTACAATGCAGATAATATAAAGCAAAGGATTGAAAATGAAGTTACAATTATGCAATTTAGATCCATGGAATTTGCGATCAGAATGAGAGGAATACAGGAAAATAACAGGGAGGACCTGAGAAAGATGTCTGCTGAAGTTCTGGCTGTGATCTTAAAGGTCAGCTCTGAAGAAGTATTTTGTAAGATTGATAAGGCCTACAGAGTAAATTCTTGGGTGGCAAAGCAAAGACAATTGCCTAGAGATGTGGTGATTTATTTTACTTTTTTTTTATTATTGCAAAAGTTTTACAATTACATTTTCACCCCATTTTTCCCCCCAGCCCACCCCATACTCCCCAACCTAACCCTCCCAAACCCCCCTAACCCTCCCCCCTGACTTCCACAGAATATAATCCCATCAAAATCCCCTTTTTATAAAACCTGAACCCCTCAAACCCCCATATCATTTTTCATCTTCACAAAGTTCAAATATTTCTATTCTATTCTATTTTTATATAATACTTTCAATGAAAAGCTATTTGATACTTCCTAGTTTGATATTTATTCTGCACATAATCTATCCATTTTTTCCATTCCCATTCATAAGTCTCTTGTGAGCGATCTTTTAGATATGCTGAAATCTTCGCCATCTCTGCAAAGCTGGCCATCTTCAAAGTCCATTCTTCAATAGTGGGTAAAGCTTCATTTTTCCAGTATTTAACTATCAATAATCTCGCTGCTGTTATCATATACAATATCAACTTAGTTTCATCCAATGTAAAACCCTTTACTATACCCAGTAAAAACAATTGTGGAGAAAATTGAACTTTTTTCTTCAAAACATTCTGCATAACCCACCATATTTTTATCCAAAAAGCCTTAACTTTCTTACAGGTCCACCAAACATGATAATATGTGGCATCTAAACAATCACATCTCCAACATTTTGGCTGAACCTTAGGGTACATACACGACAATTTCTTGGGATCTAAATGCCATCTATAAAACATTTTATAAAAATTTTCCCTCAAATTCTGCGATTGTGTAAATTTAATATTTTGAACCCATATTTTTTCCCATGTTTCCATTGTATACATTGTATAACCTTTTAATATGCATTGGACCTTTCTCTTTTATATGTGTAACCAATTCTTCCTCATGCAACATAATACCAGTTTTTTTGGTCCTCTTTCCATCTCAGTTGAAGTTGATTATACTATACTAATCTAACCAAGTTAGATTAATCCCTTCGTCCAACAGTGTCTCTAGTGTCTTCAGTTGCCATCTGCCCGCATCTGTAAAAAGAACTTCTTTATATAAAAACCCCCCGAGTGACATTATATTTGTATTCCACATAATATGACCAAGATCCAGCCATAACGGTATTTTGTAATCCCATTTGAATCGGTGCTTCTTCCAAACTCTCATCAAGGAATCTCTAAGTATATGGCTTTTAAATACTTTATCCACTTTATCTTCATAAAATAAGTAAGCATGCCATCCAAATTCAAGGTCAAAACTTTCTATATTCAATATTCCAGTCTTTTTTCTTCCAAACCAATCACTTGCTTAAGTCAAGGCTGCTGCTTCATAATATAACTGTAGGTTTGGAAGTTTAAGACCTCCCCTTTCTGGAACATCTTGCATGATTTTCAGTTTCACTCTCGGTTTTTTCTCGTTCCAGACAAACTTATTCAGTCCTCTTTGCCATTCTCTCAATTGTTTATCACTTTTAAGCACCGGAATCATTTGAAACAAAAAAAGAAATCTTGGCAAAATATTCATCTTAACTGCTGCTATTCTTCCAAGTAAAGACAGCTGCAGTTTTTTCCAAGTCTCCATATCTTTCTGAACATCACGCCACAACACCTCATGATTATTTTGAAACAATTTCATATTCGATTCTGCAACCTGAACTCCTAGATATTTAACCTTTGGTACAATCTCAAAACCTGCCCTCCTTTCAAGCTCGTGTTTTCGATCTTGTGTCATATTTTTAACTATCATCTTAGTTTTTTTCTGATTCAATCTAAATCCTGATACTATACCATAGTCTTTTATAATGTCTTTCATCTGGATTATTGATTCCATCAGCTGTGTTAGGGTAACAACCAGATCATCTGCAAATGCCCTTATTCTGTAGTTCTCATGCCTAATCACTATTCCTTTCAAAGTACTCGAATCCCATATTGCATTCAACAAGACTTCTAGTGTTAAAATAAATAACAATGGGGATAACGGACAACCTTGTCTTGTTCCTTTCTCAATATTAAAATCTGTTGTCAAACTTCCATTAATAATAATCTGTGCCTTTTGCTCTTGATAAATTGCTGAAACCGCCTGTATAAATTGATCCCCAAAGTCCATCTTTTTTAAAGTCTTTAATAGAAAATTCCAGACCACTCTATCAAAGGCCTTCTCCGCATCCAAGAAAACCAGCACTGCAGGGATCTCCCTGCCACGTGACAGCGGCCCTGCCCGAGCTTCTCAACGTTATTGCTGGGGTGGCGGTTGATACCCCCAGACTTTTGGTCATGGGGGATTTCAACCTGCCATCTACCGGTGAGGCGTCTGGGATGGCTCGGGAGTTTATGGCTTCCATGACAGCCATGGACCTGACACAATTAATTCATGGCCCCACTCACGTGGGAGGACACACTCTGGACTTGGTTTTTATCTCTGGTCAGTGGCGGAGTGGTCTGGATATAGGGGATATAGTTATTGAACCCCTGTCATGTTCGGACCATTCTCTCCTGAGACTGGACCTTTCGACCGCTGCACCCCACTGCAGGGAGGCGGAACCGACCAGGTGGTTCTGCCCCAGGCGCCTGATGGATCCTGATAGGTTCCAGAGGGAGCTTGGGCCAGTTCCTGAAACTCTGGCTCATGACTCGGCTGAAGATCTGGTGGCTGCCTGGGATAGGACAGCCGCCGGTGCTCTGGACCGAGTCGTGCCTTTGCGGCCTCTGACCCGACGCCGAACCTGCCTGGCCCCTTGGTTTTCCGAGGAGCTGAGGGGGATGAAGCGCCGGAAAAGACGCCTAGAGAGTGGTTGGAGGGCCAGTCGCTCCGAATCCGACCGAACACTAGTTAGGTCTCATATTAAGACCTATCTAGTGGCGATAAAAGCGGCAAAGCGTAACCACTTTTCCGCTCTTATTGCATCGGCAGATAACCACCCAGCCGCCTTGTTTAGGGTGACTCGCTCCCTCCTACATCAGGGAGCGCGGGAAGACCCCTTGCAAAGGCAGGCTGAGGATTTTGCACAGTATCTGCATGATAAAATCGCTCAGATTTGGGAAGGCTTGGACTCTGACTGGGTAGATCCCGGCGGGGTGACTGAGGCTGGTCTTGAGAATGTTATCTGGGATGAGTTCGACCCTGTGACGCCTGAGGATGTGGACAGGATCCTGGGGAGGCTAAACGCAACCACATGTTTATTGGACCCGTGCCTCTCCTGGCTGGTACTGGCCACCCGGGAGGTAACACGAGGCTGGCTCCAGAGGATCATAAATGCTTCTTTGAGAGAGGGTTTCTTGCCTCCCACCTTGAAAGAGGCGGTGGTGAGGCCCCTCCTCAAGAAGCCTTCTCTGGACCCGGCCATTTTGGCAAACTATCGTCCCGTCTCCAACCTTCGCTTTGTTGCGAAGGTTGTGGAGAGTGTGGTTGCGCGACAGCTCCCACAGTTCCTGGATGAAACCGTCTATTTAGATCCGTGCCAGTCCGGCTTCAGGCCTGGGTACAGCACGGAGACGGCATTGGTCGCATTGGTGGATGATCTCTGGAGGGCTCGGGACAGGGGTTGCTCCTCTGTTCTGGTCCTATTAGACCTCTCAGCGGCTTTTGATACCATCGACCATGGTATCATGCTGCGCCGGCTGGAGGGACTGGGGGTGGGAGGCACCGTGCTGCGGTGGTTCTCCTCCTATCTCTCTGACCGGTTGCAGTCTGTGTTGGCAGGGGGGCAGAGGTCGACCTCGAGGCACCTTGCTTGCAGGGTGCCGCAAGGGTCGGTCCTCTCGCCACTCCTGTTCAACATTTATGTGAAGCCACTGGGTGAGATCATCCGTGGTTTTGGGGTGCGATGCCATCTGTACGCTGATGACACTCAGCTGTACATTTCCACCCCAGACCACCCCAATGATGCCCTCGAAGTGATGTCCCAGTGTCTGGAGGCCGTGCGGGTCTGGATGGGGAGGAACAGGCTTCGGCTCAACCCTTCCAAGACCGAGTGGCTGTGGATGCCGGCGTCCCGGTATAGCCAGCTGGTGCCATCGCTGGCTATTGGGGGTGAGTCACTGACCCCCACAGAGGGGGCTCGCAACTTGGGCGTCCTCCTGGACACATGGCTGTCTTTAGAAGAGCATATGACGGCCGTGGCCAGGGGGGCTTTTTATCAGGTTCGCCTGATACGCCAGTTGTGCCCCTTTCTGGATCGGGACTCCTTGAACACAGTCACTCATGCCTTGGTTACGTCACGCCTGGACTACTATAACGCTCTCTACATGGGGTTCCCCCTGAGGAGCACCCGGAGGCTCCAGCTGGTGCAGAATGCGGCCGCGCGGGTGATTATGGGAGCGACGTGGTGCTCCCACGTAACACCTCTCCTGCGCGAGCTGCATTGGCTCCCGGTGGTCTTCCGGGTGCGCTTTAAGGTGTTGGTTCTCATCTTTAAAGCGCTCCATGGCTTAGGGCCAGGGTATTTGCGAGACCGCCTGCTGCTACCGATAACCTCCCACCGGCCAATACGCTCTCACAGAGAGGGCCTCCTCGGGGTGTCGTCGGTCAGGCAATGTCAGCTGGCGGCCCCCAGGGGGCGAGCCTTCTCTGTGGGGGCACCCGCCCTGTGGAATGAGCTGCCTCCCGGAATACGATTGATCCCGGACCTCCGGACCTTCCGTAAAACCCTGAAGATGTTTTTATTTCATCAAGCCGGCCTAGCCTAAATGGTTTTTAACTGGGATTTTAAATTTTATGGATTTGGGGTTTTAAATTGGGTAGCCAATTATTTAATTTTTTTAATTTATCTTAACTTTTGTATTTGTATGTTTTTTAATTTTGGCTGTTCACCACCCTGAGTCCCTTCTGGGAGAAGGGCGGTATACAAATTAAATAAATAAATAAATAAAATAAAATCTGTTTATTCTTCTCAAGATATTCCAATAAATCTATAACTTGCCTTACAAGTGATTTATTTTACTGATAAAGGAATAAGAAATGATATAGTGCAAATGTCTTTTAACTCCACTCTAGAAATGAATGGAAAGAAGATCTGGATATATAAAGAGCTGCCGTCCAAGATGTTAAAAGATAGAAAGGACTTTGGATTTTTGGTGACTGAGCTAAAGAAACAAAACATCCCATTTAGGTGGGATGCTCCAGTTGGTATAATATTGAGATATCAAGGAGAAAGATATCAATTAAACACTGTTGAAAAAGCGGAAGAATTTTACTACAAGGTTTTTAAAATGGGCCCAACATCTCCACGTATGTAATCAGTGTCAGGAATACAGGAGGGGGATAAAGAAAAGCAAAATGAACAAGAGATTGAAACTCAGGCTAAGCAGATGGAGATGGAGGTAATGGAAAAACGACAAGTTATAGAGGGCTTTTTGGATGAGCCGCTTTTGGATTCTCCTTCAGAGGCTATAGCTGGATCACCTATAAATACAAGAGAGGAGGCTTCAGATCTCGATTTGATGTCTTATCAAGTTAAAGACCAGCATGTAACTCAATCAGCTGATATACAAGTTCTAGAAAGGCAACCAGGGTGGAGACCTAAACCACAACAAGTTAAGAAAAGAAGAAGCAGGTTCTACAAAACTAACAAATTTTAAACTACAATTCTTTCTTAGCCAACAGATTAATGCCAGTTATTTAAGAGACAATTAAATATAATAAGCAGGATTTATAGAAGGCTGATACATGAAAATATAGCTGAGGCAAATTACAGACTTATACTATTTTGAGAAGAATAACAGATCTCTGCAGTGCTGGTGTTTTTGGGATGTGGAAGATGGCCTGTGATTGACCGGATTGGAACTTTCTATTTTGGACTCTCTGAAAAATGGATTACGTATATGTTGAGCTATAAGGCAAGAGAATTATGGAATCGGGGCATGCAGATGATCTGGCTGTTACCCTAATGTGGTTGTCGGAATTAATAATCTAGACAAAAGACATTACAGAAGATACCATATGGAATATAAATATAAAGTCACTCAGGGTTTTATTTTCATATACAGAAATACTTATTAATGATGGGGGCAGATGGTAATTGAAGATATTGAATATATTGTTGGAAGCAGGACTTGATGTTACCCTAACATGGTCGATGGAATTAACAATCTAGTTGAAAGACATTACAGAAGATACTATATGGAATACAAATTTAAAGTCATTTGAGGGTTTTATTTATATATGGAAATATTTTTGATATGGGCAGAAGAATAAAGATATTAAATATATTATGTATGGTAGACCTGTAGGATAGTGGGTGAAATAAAATTTATATGGTACAAGGTGATAGGTAATGTTACTGATTGCTTAGTTCAGGAAAAGGGATGCTATGTTTAGATATTAATATACTTAAAAGATTTGAGTCAAGAGATATATGTATGGGGGTTGATTATGAGTAGAATAAATGCCAAATTAGGATTTATTATATAGTTTCATAGCCGAATGTTGTTTGAAACGTATAGGATGCGGGGGATATAATAATAATGTTAGAAAGAAATGTTTAGCACATAGGGGGTGGTGTAAAAGGGTGGTAAAGTATTATATAATGTGATATTAATTTGGATTTCATCTTGCAGAAGCCATGGGGGGAGGGGAGGGGGAGGGGGTTAGGGAGTGGGGGGGGAAGGGGGAAAATTTGTATTTGAAAAACTTTTTCAATAAAAAAAAATTCGTTCTTCTCCGTCTTTCATAAATTTTTTCCGCTAATATTGTATCTTTGATATACAAAACTACTCCTCTTTTCTTACATTGTGGCAGTGAAGCAAATAATTTCCCTAGTTTAGGCTGTACCAAAAGTAATTCATGCTGCTTTTTAATATGCACTTCTTGTAAACAGATTATATCCATTTTCAATTTCTCCAATATTCTCCAAATATTTTCCTTCTTTTAGTTGCTATATTAAGTCCATTTATATTTATTGTAAGTAACTTTTTCTCCTCCATGTTTATACTTTGTGTGTTGGTTTTGTTGATCTATTAGGTCTCAATTCACGTTGTTCTTTGTATTCTATAGCACCTCCTACTGCACCTTCTAATGCGCTCCCCTCCTTTCCCATCATCAGGAGATCCTCTTCTTGTAGTTGGAGCAGTGTCTCTTCCCTTCTTGGCTCATCATCTTTTTCTCTTATATATTCCACAAGGAATGCTTTAGCTTTGTCGATTGAATCTCTTTTAAATCTTTGCGTTTGCCATGTAAACACCAATCCTTCTGGTATCAGCCATCTGTAGTTCACTCCTTTCTGGAGCAGTATTTTTGTCAAAAATTGATACTCTCTTCTCAGCTCTCTTACTCTTCTTGGTATTTGCTTCAGCACCGTAATTTCCTTGCCCTTGTATTGCAACGCCTTCTCTTTTGCTATCTGCAATATTTGTGTTTTAATTGATTTTTTGGTAAATCGTATGTGGACTTCTCTTGATAGTTTATTTCTCATTGCATATCTAGTATATACTTGGTATATTTCGTCAACGCCATCAAACATTTTTTCTTTAGAAATTTCTAGAGCTCCTGCAAGAATTTCTATCATTTTTTCCACCAAATTTTCTCCTTTTTCTTCCTCCACATTTTGGAATCTTAAGTAAAATTCTGATTTATCCATCTCCCATCCTAAGCCGCTTCTATCACGTTCAACTTCTTCCAATCTATAATCCATATCTCTGATTTTTTTTATCTCTTTGTTCCTCTTTTTCTTCAATTTTTTCAAGTCTGTCTTCTTATTTTTTCATCATGTGTTGTATATTCTCCACTTTTTCATCTGTTTTCTCTATTTTGGATTTTATTTTATTTATTTATTTTATTAAATTTCTATACCACCCTTCTCCCAAAGGACTCAGGGTGGTGAACAGCCACAAGATAAAACACATAAATACAAAAATTTAAAATAGATTAAAAACGAATTAAATAATTTGGCTGAATTTAAAATACCCCATAATTAAAACAAATTAAAATTTACATTTAAAAAGGGGAGAAGATTTAGGCCAGGCCAGCTTGATGAAATAAAAAAGTCTTAAGTGCGCAATGGAAGGTGCGCAGACCTGGGATCCTCCGTATCTCCGGGGGGAGCTCATTCCAGATCATAGGTGCCCCACAGAGAAGGCTCTCCCCCTAGGGGCCGCCAGTCGACATTGTTTGGCCGACAAAACAAAGAGGAGCCCCTCTCTATGGGAGCGTATTGGCCAGTGGGAGGCTATTGGTGGTAGCAGGCGGTCCCGTAGATAACCATGGAGCGCTTTAAAGGTGATAACCAGAACCTTGAAGCGCACTCAGAAGACCACCGGGAGCCAGTGCAGCTCGCACAGGAGAGGTTTTACATGGGAACTACACATCGCTCCCATAACCACCCGCGCGGCCGCACTCTGCGCCAGTTGGAGCCTCCGAGTGCACCTCAAGGGGAGCCCCATGTAGAGAGCGTTACAATAGTCCAGACGAGAGGTGACGAGGGCATGAGTGACTGTGTGTAGAGAGTCCCGATCCAGAAAGGGACGCAACTGGTGGATCAGGCGAACCTGATGAAAAATCCTCCCGGTCACGGCCGTCAAGTGCTCTTCTAAAGACAGCCGTGAATCCAGGATGACGCCCAAGTTGCGAGCCCTTTCCGTGGGGGCCAATGATTCGCCCCCAATAGTCAATGATGGCATCAACTGACTATATCGGGACGTCGGAAACCACAGCCACTCGGTCTTGGATGGGTTGAGCCTGAGCCTGTTTCTCCCCATCCAGATCCGTATGGCCTCCAGGCACCAGGACATCACTTCAAGGGCATCGTTGGGGTGGTCCGGGATGGAGATGTACATCTGGGTGTCATCAGTGTACTGATGGTACTTCACCCCGAAACCACGGATGATCTCGCCCAGTGGCTTTACATAAATGTTGAACAAAAGGGGCAAGAGGACCAATCTCTGCAGCCCCCCACATATGAGGGGCCTCGGGGTCGACCTCTGCCCCCTGCCAACACAGACTGCAACCGGTCAGAGAGAAAGGAGGAGAACCACCATAGCACGGTGCCTCCCACCCCCAACTCTTCCAACCGGTGCAGCATGATACCATGGTCGATGGTATCAAAAGCCGCTGAGAGATCTAACAGGACCAGGACAGAGGAGCAACCCCTGTCCCGAGCCCTCCAGAGATCATCAAACAATGCGACCGATGCCGTTTCCATGCTGTACCCAGGCCTGAAACCTGACTGGAACAGATCCAGATACGATGTTTCATCCAGGTACTGGGGAAGCTGTTGCGCAACCACACTCTCAACAACCTTCACAACAAAGGAAGGTTGGAGACTGGACGATAATTAGCCAATACTGCTGTGTCCAGGGAGGGCTTCTTGAGGAGAGGCCTCACCACCGCCTCCTTCAAGGCGGCGGGGAAGGCACCCTCACCCAATGAAGCATTTATAATCCCCTGGATTCAGCCTTGCGTCACCTCCCGGGAAGCCAGCACTAACCAGGAGGGACACGGGTCCAACAAACATGTGGGCGCATTCAATCTTCCCAGAATCCTATTCACGTCATCAGGGGTCACAGGATCAAACTCATCCCAGATAACATTCTCAAGATCTGCCTCCGTCACCCTCGCTGGACCTACCCAGTCGGAGTCCAGACCTTCCCAAATCTGAGTGAATTTGTCTTGCAGATATTGAACAAAATCCTCGGCTCTTCCCTCCAAGGGGTCCTCCCGCACTTCCTGGTGGAGCAGGGAGCGGGTCACCCTAAACAGGGCGGCAGGGCAATTATCTGATGATGCAATAAGAGCAGCAAAATAATTACATTTTGCTGCTTTTGTCGCCACTAGGTAATTCTTAATATGAGATCTTACCAGTGTTCAGTCCTATTCAGAAAGACTAGCCCTCCAACTACTCTCTAGGCATCTTTTCCAGCGCTTCATCTCCCTCAGCTCCTCGGTGAACCAAGGAGCCAGGTGAGATCAGCGCTGGGTCAGAGGCCACAAAGGAATGACTCAACCCAGAGCTCCAGCGGCTGCCTTGTCCCAGGTGGCCACTAGGTCCCCAGTCGAGGCGTGAGCAAGATCCTCGGGGATTGGCCCAAGCTCCATCTGGAACCTATCGGGTTCCATCAGGTGCCTGGGGCGGTACCATCTTATCAGTTCCACCTCCCTGCGGTGGGGTACCGTGGTTCGAAGGTCAAGGCGAAGGAGAGAGTGATCTGACCATGACAAGGGCTCAATGACTATGTCCCCTATCTCAAGATCACTCAACCACTGTGCAGAGACAAAAACCAAGTCCAGTGTGTTTCCCCCCATGTGCGTACAGCCATGAATTAGCTGGGTCAGGTCCATGGCTGTCATGGAAGCCATGAACTCCCGAGCCACCTCAGACGCCTCACCCATGGACGGCAGGTTAAAATCCCCCATGACCATAAGTCTGGGAGTATCAACCGCCACCGCGGCGATAACGTTGAGTAGCTCGGGTAGGGCTGCAGCCACGTGGCAAGGAGCCAGGTACATGATCAGCAAACCCATCTGAACCCCATGGCCACATTTCACAAGGAGGGACTCACAACTGGCCATCTGAGGAACAGTGGTCTCCCTCGGCCTAAGGCCTTCTCTAATAATAACCGTTACTCCCCCACCCGAATACAGGATTTTATATCTTGTATTCCTTGCAAAATCATCTGCATTGTCACATCCTTTTCTTTCTCACGTTCTTTCTCTTTTTCCTGCTGAATCATTGTCTGTATTGATCGTTGTCCTCCCTCTGGTGATAACTAATAACTGCTGCTTTTTTGCTCATTTCTATAAGTAATCCAACTCGACACAGTAAGATAATATATCTTCAAGTTCTTCTCAACCCTGCTTTGGCTTTGAAATCAACAAAATATAAGCTTCTCTCCAGGATTGTAGTATCTTGATGTCTGTTAAGGCCTCGCTAAATACATCCTTTAGTTGAGGACCCAGCAGGTCAATAATACCTTTGTATAATTCACTTGGGAGACCGTCAGGCCCAGGGGTCTTTCCCCCCACTTGCTTCTTAATAGCTCCTTCAATTTCACCAATAGTAATCTCTTTATTTAAAGTGTGCTTAAAGGAATCGGGGATCGGTTCCAATTGAAGTCCCTGTAGATATTCCTCAAGTTTATTTTCTTTACATCTTTCTTCTCTGTATACAGAGCTGTAGAATTCATGGGCTATTTTTATTTTTTGATCCCTATTAACTGCCAAATTTCTATTTTTATCCTGTAAGTATTCTATTTTTCTTGCTTCTGCCTCTTTCTTTCATCTATAACTTAATCATTTCCCAGCTTTGTTCGCATGCTCAAACTGTCTTTGTCTGCTTTTCCTAATTTTGTCTGACAACTCCTTTTGGTCTATTACTGAAATCTTGTGTCTAATTAAATCTATTTTCTCTTTGGAGTTAAGATTTCGTGGGTCTAATCGCAACACCTCTTCCATTTTTTCTAGCTCTGATAGTAGCTCCACCCTTTTTGATCTTTCTTCTTTCCACTTGCGGGCTAAGTATTTTATTGCCAATCCTCGCACTACAGCCTTAACAGTGTCCCAAGTATTTTGTAGAGAAGTGTCCTCTTTTTTATTTTCCATAAAAAAAAAAATTGTAATCCCATTTTTATCATATTAAAAAAGTCCTTGTCCTTCATTAATTCAGCTCTCATGGACCATCTTGCTCTTTTTTTTTAACCCCTGCCCATTTGATTAATATAGGATGGTGGCCCGCCTATACATTCATACCTATCTCCAGTTCTTTAATCATCTCTTTAATCTCAGATGTTGACCAAAACGTATCAATCTGTGACCACAACCGATGCCTGGGGGAGAAGTAAGTGTATTGTTTTTCTTTAGGATGTAGATCTCACTATATATCTGACAGTCCTATTTCAGTTGCCAATTTGTCCCAAATTTTTGGTAGTGTTTTTCTCTGTCCTTTTGCATATTTTTGGGATCCCCTCCCTGGTTCATAATCCTTACCTACATCGGAGATTGCATTAAATTCTCCCAAAATACATACATTTTCGTAATCGAGATCAGCTATCTTATTATACAATTTTTTAAAAAAGTTTTTTTGATCAATATTGGGGGCATAGATAATTACTAGTAGAGCCAATTTTAAACCTATTTTAATCTCCAAACATAATATTCTTCCCTCTCCATCTTCATATAATTGTTGAATCACTAATCCTTTACGGTCATATACCGCAATACCTCATTTTTTTCTGGTCAGCCAGGGATACATACAATTTCTCAAGTTTGGGACAAACTAACACCCTATGCTGGTCTTTATGTATGTGGGTTTCTTGTAGACAAATTAAATCATAATTTTGTTTTTGTAAATTAAGCCAAACTTTCTTTCTTTTATTTGGGATGTTTAGACCATTGATATTCACCGAAAACAAGTGCAGCCCCTCTTCCATATCCTCACTTACCTGTGGCTTTCTGTTTTCATGATCTAGTTTCCACTTGCAATCCAAGTCCATCCCTGACCTTTTCCTTTCCATTCATCTTCTTCTTCTGTTCGCCATGACTTTCCATTCTTGTCTCCAGTATAATATCCTCCAAGCTCCTGCTCTCTGGTTCCCCTTCACTTTCTCAATCAAAAAGAGTAGATTAAGATTTGTAAAATTCCTGTGCGTCTTGTGGGGTTTCAAGTCTAATCCTCTGACTCTGCCATGTAAACGATAACCCCTCTGGCAGTAATCAGCGATACCGAATTCCATATTTTCTTAAGTTTGTTGTAAGAAAGTCGTATTGTCTTATAGAATTCCGCACACGTCTTGGTAGTTGTGGTAATGCTGTAATATGTTTTCCTTTGTACGTGAATGATTGATTCCTGGTTTTCTGAAGTATCTCCTCCCGAACTGCCTTTTTAGAGAAACGAATGTGGATTTCTCTTGGGAGATTATGATGCCTGGCATAACTGGTGTAAATGCAGTAAATTTCATCAACATCCCTCATTGCGTCGAGTTGGTCCTGTCCTAGAATTCCTGCAATTATTTCTCCCATCACTTTGTTGAGACATTCTTCCTTTTCCTCCACCACGTTCTGGAAACATAGAAAATACCCAGATCTGTCCATCTCAAGCAGTACTATCTCATTTTCCATCTTCTTATTGATCATAGTATAGTGAGAGTCCATTTTTTTCTAGTCTGTTATCCGTTTTAGCTGTTTTCATTTCTATAGTTTGTATTCGCTCTTCATGGTTGATTAAAGTATTCTGGATCTCTTCAAATCTTGTGTGGAATTGCCTTGTCTCATTTGATAAAGTTGCCACATCCGATTTTAATTCCTCAAATACTTTAGAAGTACTTTCTTGATTATTAACTAGCGTATCTTGATTCTTAAGTACTGTATCCTATATGGATTTAAGAATGTCTTGCAGTTCTCGGGATATGGCTGGGGATTTACCCAAGGGTGAGACATCTTCTGTTGATTTCCTTAACATCTGTGGAATTGTTATTGGAGAGGGGGAGGAGGAAGATGTAAGCATCTTCTTCTTAAGTGTTGTCGTGGTTGTAGCCATTTTGGATAGGCCTAACAAATCTCTCCAATCAATCATGCACTGCCACGTTTCTTTGTCAATATCGTTCAGTTTCGTATTAGTAAGACTACTTTATCTCAATATTTTTCCTACTAAAGTATGGATTAATCAATTAATTAAGTTGCTGATAATGTGCTAATTATAAAATACATAAATTATCCAGGTACTTGATATTCTAAATAATTTTCTCTAACAGTTATTACACTACTTGACCAATCCTTCAATTAGAAAATGAATTGAAATCAATAACTCTAAGAGTCTATCTATCTTTAATATAATAAGTGTGAAGATTAATTAATTAATTAAGACAAATAAGCTCTAGTTTTACAATTAATTAGTGAATAATCAATAACTCTAAAGTCTATCTATCTTTGATATAATAAGTATGAAGAGCAATTAATTAAGGCAAATGAGCTGTAGTTTTACTATTAAGAGGTGAATAATCAATTAATAATTAACAATTTAATATCTATCAAATGCTCAATAATAGTAATAAACCATGGATAATAATAATTACCAAACCAATCACAATAAATAATTTCTCAAAGAAAAAAGAGGGTTAGGTTAGTTGTAGAGTAAATCCCAGGGTTGACCACTAAATGGCAATCGAAGAGCAACGTAAGTTCACTTTTACATTCAGAAGATTGTTCCAAATTGACAGCTCATGCAAATGGTGTTTTACTTATAGCTTCCAGAGTAACTTTCCAAAATAGTTTGAACGTATCGGTACTCCCCTTCACCAGATCTTCAGAGAGCCCAGATTTACAAACAGCAGAGAGTTTTATTAAGAATAACAAAATCCGGCCTTCCTCTTCTACGATCTTATCCAAGGCAATGTCACTCCCTCTCTGTCAGTTCACCTCCAAAATCCTTTTGCCACCCTTCTTAATTCTGGCTTAAATACGATGAGCAAAAGCAAAATTCTTGGTAGAAATGCCTTTCAAAGTTCCCTTACTTTTCTTCAGTTTTAAAACTGAATCAAGTTAAATGTGATTACTGGGATGTCCTGGCTTCCTGCTTAGATGTAGTCACGGCTTTGAGATGCCATTCCAGTCATCCTCTTGATGCGCCGGCCCCGAGGAGTTCCTCAGTTTCTTCCAGTAGCTTGCACCTCTACTTCGGAGCTGGAATGCTCCCCTCCCTTTCCCTGAACCTTTCCTGCTCAAGAATGGCTTTAATCAGCTGCCAGACGCAGCAAATAGAGCTGTCAGCTTTGGGAGAGAATCCCTTGCTTGCTCTGGCCACCATGATGTCACTTCCGCCAATAATTATATAATTTCTTAATAATTTATTCCTCTGTTCCTGTCAGTATCTCATCCAATTCTGATTTCCCCAAATTAAAACCATACTGTCTACAGTCTGCTTCAAATCTTGATTGTATTTGCAATCTTGTATACCAATCTATCTCAATCCCTTGCTTTTCTAACTCTTGTTTTTGTTTCAGTTCTCCTCGTTCTGTTAAAATATTCTTGTATCTAACAATATTCCCCATATTTACAATATTTGGATATGTCAAAGCTTCTATTGTTGAAAGCCACATTGGTATGTTCAAATAATGTTTTTCTTTCACTCTCTCACACACTAATAACAAACCATTTCTTACAACCATCTCTGGAAATATCCATGTATCCCTTGTTTCCCATACCATAGGAAAGCGTGCCAACCTAGTTGTAAATCATGTCCTTCCAATGTCAATAGTCTTATGTTTACTCCCACCAAGTCACAAGGCATTTATCTTCAGAGTCTATTTCACAGACTATTTCACAGTTTATTCAAGGCCATTCTTTATTCTTTTATTGCATTGATTTTCCAATATTCCCTTTTACACCACTAGATGGCACTAGATGACTCTGCATTCACTCCCATTGATCATAAGTCTTTTTAGTCCGACATAGATCTTTCCACTATAAATTTTAAACTCCAAAGTTCAACCGTATTTAACAAAAACAAAAATCACTCTACCCAATCTGCTTTCCGTTTATTTCCAAATCAATTTTCATATTTCTTAAAAATTGTCTTTTATTTTCTGGCCACCATTCTTTCACTGCTAGCACTGTGAGAGAAATAAGGATTATTCCTGTAAAAAGTATACCCTGAGCTACGCCATTTTAAGTGCCTTATTTTACCTTGTATAACCTGATTATATAATTGAGCTAAGAGAACAAAATAAGAATATAAGAACATGAGAAGAGGAACTGTGTAGTTCCTAAAGATGCTTGTTTTGCAGGATACATGATGCATAAACCAATGTTCTGGGTCACTTTGCCCCTCTTTAATAAGGGGAAGTACGCACATAATCATACCACGAACGTAAGTGGTATTTTCGTGTAGGGTATTTCTACTGGGAAGATAGGGAATTTCCAGGGTGGAACATGTGCCAAATATGTTATATAAGATCTGAAACTGATGTTCTAGGGACCTGCTTATATCCTGTTGTATTGGACTTCTGTATCCTGAAAATTGTATATAAGATCTAAGTGGAAGACCTAATTGCTCCCTTTTCCTTTGGAGGGGAGTCACTTTGCAAAGTTATAATAAAAACTGTCTTTGGCCTGTTCATAGTCTCTGTTTTTATTCCTAAAAAGGTAAAGGCTGGTTTCCTGAATATCACAATTGGTGCCCGAACAGGGACTTGAGGACTTTTCATCTGGTAAGGAAATTATCCTGATAAGTGCGCTCACACTGTTTAAGTGTATAGGCTTATTTCCTTTCCAGTCGGGATTGCTCTTCTTAGACCCTGAGACAGAGACGTGAACGCCAAGGCAGTGGAATGTTCCTGGGACTACAGTGCACTGGGAGTGAGTATATGTTTTTGGGGTTTTTCTTTTTGGTGGTTTGGATTTGTGTATGTTTGGGGCTGTTTGTGTATGTGTGTGTTTGTATGGCCTGTGTGGTCTGTGTGTAATTACTAAAACAGACAGGGACAGTATGGGGCTTTTACAAATGTGTTGATGATACTAACAATGAAATACCCTCCATCCCTCCGATATCCCCCTTAGGGGAATTGTTAACTCAGTGGACAGAGGAATTGTTGAAAGCTTATACTAAACAGTTAGATAAAGTGACCATAGTCACTTTATTGTACTAGGATTTGGCCGACGTTTGTGTTGATACAGCCTAATTATAGGTGGAGTAAGTTTGGAGAATCAAACCCATATTGGATTAATGTTTGAAGAAGGTTTTGGAGAGAAAAAAATTGAGATCTCAGTTGTTATATGTGAAACCGTGGTTTCATGTTCAGTGGTTTGACCCCTTTCCCCCGAGAAGTTCTAGAGTTTTGTATGGGAAAGAAGAAGAACCATGGACAGTTGTGTGGCAGGAAGGTGATGAGGCTAGATTGGAGATTTGAAGAGATCTTTGATTCAGGCTCCAGTCTTTGAGCTTGACAGGTTTGAAAAAACCGTTTCACTTGTTTGTAGCAGTGGAGGATGGTATTGCTAAGGGAGTGTTAGCTTAGGCTTGGGCTGGCAAGAAGAAACCTATAGCTTTTCTGTCTAAATTAATGGATCTGGTGGTGAGAGGTTAGCCCTTGTGTGTGCAAGCAGTAGCAGCAACTACTTTATTGGTTGAGGAGAGCCGAAAGTTGACATTTGGTGGTGCATTAGTTGTGAGTAGCTCACACCAAGTAAGGACAATCTTAATGCAGTAAGCACATAGATGGCTCACGAATGCAAGGCTTCTGAAATATGAGGTAATTTTATTGTCCCAGGAGAATTTGGTTCTTTCTACTGATAGGAATTTAAATCCAGCAGAATTCTTGTCAGGAGAAAGGAAGGAATGGGATAATATAGAGCATGACTGCATAGAAGCCATAGATTTACAAACGAAGGTCCGAGAAGATTTAGAGGATAGTCCACTAGAGGGCGGTATTAACCTATTTATTGATGGTTCTTCCCGGGTTGAGAATGGGAAAAGACTGAATGGTTATGCAGTTGTGAATGGGGATACCTCTGAAATATTGGAAGCTGGGAAGTTGCCATCTGAATGGTCGGCACAGACATGTGAAGTTTTTGCTTTGTTGCAAGTGTTGCATTTACTAACTAATGAAGTAGGA
This sequence comes from Arizona elegans, assembly GCA_022577455.1. Taxonomy (NCBI): domain Eukaryota; kingdom Metazoa; phylum Chordata; class Lepidosauria; order Squamata; family Colubridae; genus Arizona; species Arizona elegans. The sequence goes on along the minus strand of JAKOOJ010000007.1, from coordinate 34,291,401 downwards.
AACATTTATACTGATTCAAAGTATGCTTATGGTATTTTACATACTTTTGGTAAAATCTGGATTGAACGGGATTGATTTCTAGTAAGGGAAAGGAATTAAAGCAAGTTGATCTTATAACAGCTGTTCTGAAGGCAGCTGAAGACCCTACCAAGCTTGCTATTATACATGTTGAAGCACATAAAAAGGGGACTTCGAAATTGATTGTGGGAAATGGCCGATGAAGCAGCTAAAGAGGCAGCTTTGGGAGGAGATGCTATTATGATTTTAGTTCCTGCATTAACCTTTGATATAACTCCAGTATTTACCGCTGATGAAAAACAACAAATGGTGAATGAGGGGGTGCATCAGGTGAATGGAAAATGGATGACTAAAGAGGGAGTGCAAATTCTTAACAAGGCTGTGATGAGGAATGTGATTGAAAGAGTGCATGAGGGAACTCATTGGGGAACGCAAGCACTTATTGATTTCATTAAACGTACATATGTATGTAGGGGTATGTATACAATAGCTATGCAAGTAGTATGGAAGTGTATACATTGTGTAAGAATAAATAAGAAAGTTATGAGGAAACAACCAAGGGGAGGTAGAGACTTAGCTGTCTGGCCTTTCTAACACATCCAGGTGGATTATACAGAAATGCCAGCAGACTAATAAATATTTATTAGTCATAGTAGATCATTTGACTGGATGGGTTGAAGCTTTTCCGTGTGCAAGGGCAAATGCTCAAATGACTGTTAAGATCATATTGGAACAATTGATACCACGATATGGTTTAATTGAATTCATTGACAGTGATAGAGGTACACATTTTACAGCCCAGGTAGTGCAACAGGTAATGAATCAATTAGGAATTGATTGGCAATTTCATTTAAGTCACATGACAGAATCTTCTGGCCACGTGGAGAGATTTAACCAGATGATAAAATCTACGTTGAAAAAATTAATGTTAGAACTCCAACTATCCTGGACGAAATGTTTGCCTTTAGCTCTAAGAATAAGAACTAGCCCTAGGAAGGAACTGGGAATATCTCCATATGAGATGATGTTTGGGTTGCTGTATACGGGGAAGGTTGGGATGCCTAGAATAGAACTGAAAGATGTTTTTCTGCGAAAATATATACAAGAACTGTCCCAGTGTTTTTCTTTTTTAAGGTCCAAAGGACTATTGGCACAGACTCCATCTCTTGATTTCCAAGTACATGAGTACAAAAGTGGAGACTTGGTCCTGATAAAAGCCATTAAGGAGAAGAAATTGCAGCCGGTGTGGGAAGTTAGTTAGTTAGTTTATTATATTTATATACCGCCCTTCTCCCGAGGGACTCAGGGTGGTGAACAGCCATGGTAAAAACAATATACAACAAAAATTAAAAGCTTATTAAAATAATTCAATCATTCGGCCAAATTTAAAACATCCACCTAAAATCATTTTAAAACCCCTATCAAAACCCAATTTAAAAAACCTTTATCCTGTCAGACCAGCTTGCTGGAATAATAGGGTCTTCAGAGCGCGATGGAAGGCATGGAGGTTGGGGATCCTTCGTATGTCCAGGGGCAGTTCATTCCATAGGACCGGGGCCCCCACAGAGAAGGCTCTCCCCCTGGGGGTCGCCAGCCTACACTGTTTGGCTGACAGCACCCTGAGGAGACCCTCTCTGTGGGAGCGTATTGGTCGGTGGGAGGCAATCGGTGGCAGAATGCAGTCCTGTAGATAACCAGGTTATTCTGGTTATCCTGGATAACCAGGGAAGGACCGTTTCAAGTGTTGCTAACCACTGAATTGGCTGTGAGAACCAAGGAACGAGGCTGGGTGCATTATTCTAGAGTGAAAGGACCAATGGCTTCACCTTATGGATGGACAGTTGCTACAAAACCTACAAATCCTCTTAAATTGACTTTTCGACGACAAACCTTAGACAATTGATGACCAATGGATGGAAGAAGAAATTTGTATTTGGCTGGGAGTAATATCACTTTTTGCTGTGTTTTTGATTGTATTAAGAAAAGATATAATTGATTGGTGTAAATCTATGCTTTGGTATCCAGTGGATGTAAATTCCCCTTGATTGATTGACACTTTGGTGGTAAGATAATAACATTTTATTTTTCTGGACAATAAACTGGGGGTGGAAGGCTAGTCCACTAGGAAGATGGGGTTCATTGTGGTAGTGTTTATTATACTACAGGTGCAGATAGGGATGGGAATTTTGGATTTGTTGCCTAGTTACCCTATAACATGGCAGCAGCTATGTTTCCATTCTGAACTCGAGCACCGTTATTCCCTTATAGAAACACCACTGACCCTGATAGACAGTGCTGAGGAGGCTGAGATATATATAAAATCATCTTTTGGGGATGGTATACCGTTGGGCAGATATGCCAAGTGCAACCGTACATATTCTCTCATTTGCGCATGATCGAAGATGGCGGCTCACGGGTGAAGCTCCGACGTCTGCGGGCAATGTAGGTGCTCCCATGGATTCCTGGAGGGCCGAATTTCCACCAACGGCCCTGGCCCAGCAAGTTAAACACGAGGACAGCCTGCTACGAGCTTTTGGACTCTTTTGAGCCGCTCATGAGGCTGTCTGGAGCCATGGAGCGCCACGAGGCTATGGCGGCGCAGACTTGGAACTGATTGGGGCAGCGCCTTTTGCCTCAGCGTCCCCCCAGCGGTGGCCAGATAGGGTAGGGGTGTGTGAGGGTGATGGTGGCATGCAAGAGCGCCACTGGATGCCCCCTCTCCCCAAAAAAAGCTCAGGACTGCCAGCAGCAGCGGTGATGTTGGGCGTGGTGGCTACGGCGGCGGGAGTGAAATGGTGGCTGCTGGGGCGACGCCGAGGGGAGTGGCACAACCCTGGTGGAACTTTTCAAACTTAGACCTTTTCCAACCGGTCTATTGCCAGCTATGGAAGGGGGAGTCTTGGCGGACTGATTTGGAGCTACCTGATTGGTGACTCTCCTGAAGGCCTTCTGAAGACCTTGGGACTTGGGGGGGGGATTAGAAGATCTTGTGGAGACTGGAGGGGTTGGGAAGAGCTAGGCTGTGATTGGCCTATCGCCCCGGTCCATCTCCCCCCTCCGCCCCTTCCCCCTTTTCCCACCACGGCCCGGTTGTGGGCATTGGTTGGGATCATTATCATCTGGACTGGATCCTTTCCGCATTTGGACTCATTGCCCCTTAAAATAACTACAGCTGACCCCCGCCTCCGGCTATACCATCAGTATTATTGTCATCTGTACTACCTTGCTGTCAGGAGATGTTTAAACAGTGCATGGGCACTGAGGGAGTCACTTTGTTGCAGCTGTCACCGAAGAAGATCTGCTGTTACCAGCAGGGTGGCTTGAGAGGGTGGCTTGGTCACTGCTCTCCCAGGGCAGCAGCCTGAGACTCCTCTCCACTGTAGTGAGAGGACAGTGGAGTCCGGTTGACCCATGCCGGAATGGTGAACTTTCTCTCCTGGACCTTTCTAATCAGCACCATTGAATCCTTGGACTCGTTCATCTTGGTGTTGATCCACCACCGCGTTGGTGGATGATCTCTAGAGGTTGCTCCTCTATCCTGGTCCTATTAGATCTCTCAGCGGCTTTTGATACCATCGACCATGGTATCTTACTGCACCGGCTGGAGGGTTAGGAATAGGGGGCACCGTGCTTCGGTGGTTCTCCTCCTTCCTCTCTGACCGTTCGCAGTTTGTGTTGGCAGGGGGGCAGAGGTCGACCTCGAGGCACCTTATTTGTGGAGTGCCACAAGGGTCAGTCCTCTCACCCCTTCTGTTCAACATTTATGTAAAACCGCTAGGTGAGATCATCCGTGGTTTCGGGGTGAGTGTTCATCAGTATGCTGATGACACACAGCTATACATCTCCACCCCAGACGACCCCAATGATGCCCTTGCTGTGATGTCCCGTTGCCTGGAGGCCGTGCGGATCTGGATGGGGAGAAACAAGCTCAGACTCAACCCCTCCAAGACCGAGTGGCTGTCCTGGTATAGTCAGCTGGTACCATCACTGACAATAGGGGATGAGATCTTGCTCCCCACAGAGAGGGCCCGCAACTTGGGTGTCCTCTTGGATTCACGGCTATCTTTAGAAGATCATTTGACGGCTGTGGCCAGGGGTGCCTTTTATCAGGTTTGCCTGATCCACCAGTTGCGTCCCTTTCTGGATCGGGACGCCTTGCGCACGGTCACTCATGCCCTAGTTACCTCCCGTATGGACTACTGTAATGCTCTCTACATGGGGCTCCCTTTGAAAAGCACCCGGAGGCTCCAACTGGTCCAGAACGTAGCCGTGCGGGTGATTATGGGTGCAGCTCATTACGCCCATGTAACACCTCTCCTATGCGAGCTGCACTGGCTCCCGGTGGTCTTCCGGGTGCGATTCAAGGTGTTATTTATCACCTTTAAAGCGTTCCATGGCTTAGGACCTGGGTACCTACGAGACCATCTTTTGCCACCAATAGCCTCCCACCGACCAGTTCGTTCTCACAGGGAGGGACTACTCAGGGCGCCGTCAGTCAAATTATGCCGACTGGTGACTCCCAGGGGGAGGGCCTTCTCTGTGAGGGCTCCAACCCTTTGGAATGAACTGCCCCCGGAGATACGGAATATCCCTGATCTCCGTGCTTTCCACCATGCCTTCAAGACCCTGATGTTCCAACAGGTGGGGCTAAACATATGAACATGTGAATGATCTTTTAAAATATTATCTAATTCTGGGTTTTATTTAATTGGCCAAACTAAGTAATAATTTTAATTAGCAATTTTATGATGTTTGTGTGTCTATATTTTTCTTGGCTGTACACCGCCTTGAGTCCTACGGGAGAAAGACGGTATAGAAATATAATAAATAAATGAATAAAATAAATAAATCTTCCCCAGACAGACTATAGGATGTATTCACCGGCTGAGCTCTTCGTGCTGCAAGACTCCCCCCTCTCGCAGGCCTGGCCCTCCATGTTATCGAGGGCCTATCTTGATGACAGATTTTGGAATCCCGAGAGATGGCATGCAGCGAAGAGGGGGTTGAGGGGTTTTTTATTTAAAATTTTAATGAGAATTTTAAGGGGACCCGGGAGGAAGGGAGGGGGTTGTAAAAGTGGACCTGGGGGGGTCCAGATAGCTACTGAGCAGGGCGATAGGTTGATTGGTTGCAGTAGAGGGGTCGGGAAAGGAAATTTATCCGGGGAACAGGGGGGCAACAGGAAGGGCAATGAAATGAAATAATGAGTGGGAGGGGCAGGTACGACGGGCGCAGGGGGCCAAATCATGTGTCGGGGGTGCGAACACGCTGTTTATGAGCAATTGTGCACCCCAGCTCCCAATGCGCGACTCGTGGCCTGGGTTGTGCAGAATCACAGGCCCAGGGTCCGCAGCTGATGTTGTGTAATGCCAGGTCGGTTATTAATAAAGCCCCCCTCATTTGTGATCTTATTTTGGAGGGGGGTACGGACCTGGCAGGTATTACGGAGACCTGGTTGGGCCAGGGGGAGGGTCCCCCTCGTCAAAATGTGCCCACCAGGTTTCTGTGCATTTCATCAGCCAAGGGTCCAGGGGAGGGGTGGGGGAGTGGCAGTGATTATTAGGGAAAGTCTTTGTCCGAGGGAGACCACTGTTCCTCAGATAGCCGGATGTGTAGTCCCTTTTTGTGAAGTGGGGCCGTGGGGTGCAGATGGGTTTGCTGACTACGTACCTGGCTCCCTGCCACATGGCAGCGACCCTGCCCGAGCTACTTGACGTCATTGCCGGGGTGGCGGTTGATACCCCCAGACTTATTGTCATGGGGGATTTCAACCTTCCATCTGCGGGTGAGGTGTCAGAGGTGGCTCGGGAGTTCATGGCTTCCATGATGGCCATGGACCTGACCCAGTTAGTTCAAGGCCCCACTCACATAGGGGGACACACTCTGGACTTGATTTTTGACTCTGGTCAGTGGTTGAATGATCTTGGTAGAGGGGACCTAGACATTAAACCTGTCTAAACCTGTTTAAACTTGTCATGGACAGATCATTCGCTCCTTCACTTGGACTTTCCTACCGCTTCCCCCCACCGCAGGGAGACGGAACCGACCAGATGGTTCCGTCCCAGGTGCCTGATGGATCCCGAAAGGTTCTTGATGGAGCTTGGGCCATTTCCTGAGACTCTGACACACGACTCGACTGAAGAGCTGGTGGTCGCCTGGGAGAGTGCGGCTGCTGGAGCTTTGGATCGCGTCGTGCCTTTGCAGCCTCTGACCTGATGCCGATCTCAATTGGCTCCTTGGTTCTCTGAGGAGCTGAGAGAGATGAAGCGTCGGAAAAGACGCCTAGAGAGCATTTGGAGGACTAGTCAATCCGATTCCGACCGGACACAGGTGAGGTCTTATATCAAGACCTACCTAGTGGCGATAAAAGCGGCAAAATCTAACAATTTTTCCGCTCTTATCGCATCTGCAGAGAACCGCCCAGCCGCCCTGTTTAGGGTGACCCACTCCCTTCTTCGGGGGGGGAGTGCGGGAAGATCCCTTGCAGGGTCGTGCTGAGGATTTTGTGCAATTCCTGCATGATAAAGTCGCTCGGATTCGGGATGGCTTGGACTCCGATTGGATAAGTCCAGGGGAGGAAACGAGGGTAGGTCTTGAGAATATTATCTGGGAGGAGTTTGATTCTGTGGCTCCCGAGGATGTGGACAGGGTTCTGGGTAAGATTAGTGCCGCCATGTGTTTATTGGACCCGTGTCCCTCTGGCCTCCCGGGAGGTTACACCAGGCTGGCTCCAGGGGATTATAACTGCTTCTTTGAGTGAGGGTGCCTTTCCTGCCACCTTGAAAGAGGCGGTGATGAGGCCCCCTCCTCAAGAAGCCTTCCCTGGACCCGGCTGAATTAGCCAACTACTGTCCGGTCTCCAACCTTCGTTTTGTGGCGAAGGTTGTTGAGAGCGTGGTGGCAAGACAGCTTCCCTGACACCTGGATGAAGTTTTCTATCTGGACCTGTGCCAGTCGGGCTTCAGGCAGGGGTACAGCACAGACACGGCATTGGTCACGTTGGTGGATGATCTCTGGAGGGCTCGGGACAGGGGTTGCCCCTCTGTCCTAGTCCTATTAGATCTCTCAGCAGCTTTTGATACCATCGACCATGGTATCATGCTGCAGCGGTTGAGGGGGTTAGGAATAGGGGGTACTGTCTCCTCCTTCCTCTCCGACTGCTCGCAGTTTGTGTTGGCAGGGGGGCAGAGGTTGACCTCAAGGCACCTCGCATGGGGAGTGCCGCAAGGGTCGGTCCTCTCGCCCCTTCTGTTCAACATTTATGTGAAGCCGCTGGGTGAGATCATCCGTGGTTTTGGGGTAAAGTGTCATCTGTACGCTGATGATACTCAGCTGTACATCTCCACCCCAGACCACCCCAACAATGCCCTTAATGTGATGTGTCGCTGCCTGGAGGCCGTGCGGGTCTGGATGGGGAGGAACAGGCTCAAACTCAACCCCTCCAAGACTGAGTGGCTGTGGCTTCCGGCGTCCCGATATAGTCAGCAGGTGCCATCGCTGACTATTGGGGGTGAAATCTTTGCCCCCCCCAGAGAGGGCTCGCAATTTGAGTGTCCTCCTGGATGCACGGCTGTCTTTAGAAGAGCATATAACGGCCGTGGCCAGGGGGCCCTTTTATCAGGTTCACCTGATTCGCCAATTGCAGCCCTTTCTGGACCAGGACGCCTTGCGCACGGTCACTCACGCCCTTGTCACCTCCCGGCTGGACTATTGTAATGCTCTCTACATGGGGCTCCCCTTGAAGAGCACCCGGAGGCTCCAACTGGTCCAGAATGCGGCCGCGTGGGTGGTTATGGGCGCAACTCATTGTGCCCATGTGACACCCCTCCTGCGCGAGCTGCACTGGCTCCCAGTGGTCTTCCAGGTGAGATTCAAGGTGCTGGTTACCACCTTTAAAGCGCTCCATGGCATAGGACCCGGGTACCTTCAAGACCGACTTCTGCCACCAATAGCCTCCCACCGGCCAGTTCGCTCCCACAGAGAGGGTCTCCTCAGGTTGCCATCGGACAAGTTATGTCGGCTGGCGACACCCAGGGGGAGAGCCTTCTCTGTGGGAGCCCCAGCCCTGTGGAATGAACTGCCCCCGGAAATACGTAAGATCCCCGACCTCTGGGTATTTCGCTGTGCGCTGAAGACCCTGTTGTTCCACCAGGCCAGGCTATCAATATGATAATTTTAAATTGGGGTATTTTAAATTTCTGGGGTTTTAAATGGAGCCAAATTTATTCAATAATTTTAAATTTTAAATTGATGTTGGTCTTGTGTTTTTAAATAGGCTGTACACCGCCCTGAGTCCTTTGGGAGAAGGGCAGTATAGAAATAAAATATTATTATTATTATTATTATTATTATTATTATTATTATTATTATTATTATTATTATTATTATTATTATTATTATATGAAATAGCCCCTAAATACATTGATCTTTCAAATCTCCACCCCAAACCACCCCAACGATGCCCTTGAAGTGATGTCCCAGTGTGCGGGTCTGGATGGGGAGGAACAGACTTCCGGTTTGGTTCCTGTCACCGAAAGACGGTCTTTTTTTCGGACCACCAGCCCAGCTGCCTGTTAGAGCCACTTCGAACAAGAGAAGCGGCTCGGAAATTTCTGAATCCAAAAGGAATCGTGAAAAAAGTCGGCGCGAGGCAGGTAGAGCCCCTGTGAGCCCCCAGATAGCACTCCTTTGCTTCTGGGGAGGAAACAGGTGTGGCTCCCTATTCAGCGCGCCGAGACTCCGGACAGCGAGGACGAGTCTACACATCGTAGAGCAAGGCGGCAGGACCAACCTTCTTTTATTGAGAATAAAGCGAATCCAATCAACAGGGTGAAATAAGAATTTGAACCACGAAACCGCAAGTATTTACTAGCCCTGTGACTAACTTTTAAAAACTAAAGAGTGAAAGAGTAAAAGTCTCCTGAAAATGGCTCCCGGCTTCAGCGTTAACGAGAGCTGAAAGCGAAAGTGGATTTGAATAGCTATTTCAACTAGCTACAAAGTAGCATTGCCTGTAACAAGTGAAAGAAAAGGGAATCTTTTTTAAGACAAGCCTGATTTTGCTTCAATGTCATCTTTAATTTGACTAAACTTGGGGGAATTCTTCAGAGGACTTTGTGGTGGAGGAAAGAGAAAAAGGACTTCCTTTTTTGAAAAAGCTAGACTACGTGGCAGGATGGCTTCTAAGCAGACTAAACAGGATGTGAAGGCAGCAGGGGGGGGGATCCCCCACACACAAACCTGAACAGCAGCCTCCCAGCCAGCAAAGCCAGAAAAAAGAGATTGATCTTGAAAGTTTAAAGGATTTTATTGCTCAGGCTTTGATGAGGCAAGATCAAAATTTGGATGAGAAATTTAAAAAGTCACAACAGGAAATTAAGCAGGAGATTAAAGAAATCAAAGAGGTGGTGCAAGAAAAATACGACAAGGTGACTAAAAAATTAATGACAGTGGTAACTGGATTGTCAGAAGTAATTATTAAAACTGATAATAAAGTGGAGGAACTTAGATCAGAAATGGATGTCAAAATGAAGGAGACTGATTATAAAATCTTTGATGCTGACAATAAAATGCAAAGACTTGAAAATGAAATTACAATGATGCAGTTCAGGTCTATGGAATTTGCTATAAGGCTTAGAGGCTTAAAAGAGAATGATAGGGAAGACCTGAGAAAGATCTGTGCTGATGCTCTAGCTGTGCTGTTAAAGATTAGCTCTGAAGAGATTTTTTGCAAAATGGACAAAGTGTACAGAGTGAATTCTTGGGTGGCCAGACAAAGACAATTGCCTAGAGATGTGGTGATATATTTCACAGATAGAAAAATGAGAAATGATATTTTACAAAAGTCCTTTCTCTCTTCTGTGCAAGTGGATGGAAAGGAGATTGGAGTTTATAAAGAGCTATCACCTAAGATGTTAAAAGATAGAAAGAACTTTGGATTTTTAGTGAATGAATTAAAAAAAACAACAAATTCCATTTAGGTGGGATGCTCCAACTGGCATAATTTTGAGGTATAAGGGAGAAAGATATCGATTGAATACTGTTGAGAAGGCGGAAGAATTCTATTCTAATGTTTTTAAAGAGAGTTCACCATTCCCACATACATCTTCTGTGTTGGAGATAAAGGAGAGTGATAAGGAGAAGCAATTTCAGCAAGAGAAGGAAGAGCAGTCTAAGCAGCTGGAATTGGAGGCAATGGAAATGCAGGGAGCTACAGGAGGATTTCTGGATGCGCCCCTGCTGGATTTTCCTTCGGAAATTGTAAATGAACCACCTAAGACCACAAGAGAAGTGGCTTTGGACCTAGCCCGGATGTGTGAAGCTAAAGGTCAGCGTATAACTCAAGCAGTTTCTAAGCAAATTAAAGAAAGACAACAACAGAAAAGGTCCAAGCCACAGCAATATAAGAAAGGAGTCAAGGGCAATATACAAGAATGTGAAGCCATGGGGGGAGCAAAGCTGAAGACCACCGATTCGGAAAATCTTCGGCATGTGTTCTTGTTGCTTCAAAAAACTGTAAATGATGATTAAGTTTTTATCTTGGAACGTGAATGGATTAAACTCACCACAGAAAAGGAAGAAACTATTTAACTATTTGAGACAATTTAATAATGATATAATTTGCTTACAAGAAACTCATGTCAGAATACAAGATCAAAAATATTTGATAAATTCAAGAATAGGAGCACATTTTATAGCTTCGAATTTGGAAAAAAAGAATGGTGTGGTTATTTATATAAATAAAAGACTTGTCAGCTAAAATTATAGAAGCAGATGACTGTGGCAGTTTTATAGCAATTGAATTTTACACAGCAAATGGCCCAATTTTGGTGATTGGAATTTATGCTCCTAATCAACAACAAGAAAATTTCTACAAAACTTTGCATTTTAAAATATTGCAATGGGACTATAGATCTATTTTAATTATGGGAGACTGGAATGGAGTAATTGATTCTAAAATAGATAAAAAGAGTTTGGCAAAGTCAAGGATTAGATTACCACAGACCTTTTTTGATATGAAAGAAGACTTGGAATTAAAAGATATTTGGAGAATATATAACCCAAAAGATTTGGATTTTACTTTCTTTTCATATAGACACAGATCCTTTTCTAGGATTGACTTTATTTTACTATCAGCTGACCTACTTGTAAAAACAAAAAGAACAAAGATTTTTCCAAGGACTTTATCTGACCATAGCCCAGTATGGATAGAAATTGAGATGGGAAAGAGTGAGAAAAGGTCATGGAGAGTAAATGAAAATTTGTTTAGATATGAAAAGAATATAACAGAACTTAAAAAGCAGATGAAATAATTTTTTGAAATGAACTTGAATAAGGGTACCCCTATTGAAATTGTGTGGGATGCGAGTAAAGCATATATGAGAGGGGTACTCATTCATATGAACTCTAAACACAAACTAAATCAACAAAAGAAAAGATCTGAAATGGAAGTAGAAATAAAGAATAAAGAACAGCTACTTATAAAAAACCCAACAGATGAAAGAATACGAGGAGCTATAAAACTTCTGAAAGATCAATTTCAAATGCTTATGGCGGAACAAACAGCAACAAATTTACAATTTGCGAAACATATCACATTTTGTAATGCTAACAAACCGGGCAGATGGTTGGCTTATACACTAAGGAAGAGGCAGAGTGCACGGGTCATTGACAGTATTGATAGTGGAGGGAAGGAAATTTCTCAACAAAAATTAATTAAAGAAGTTTTTGTAGATTATTACACCAAACTATATGCCAAAGATGATACACAGAATGGATTTATAGAGAAATATTTATAAAATAGAAGAGTTACAAAAATTTCTATTCAACAAAAGGAGAGAATGAATTATCCTATAACAGCTGAGGAGGTTATTGCCGCAATTAAACAATTGAAAACAGCTAAAGCACCAGGGACGGATGGTTTAACTGCAGTGTACTATAAAACTTTACAAGCAGAAATGATTGAACATCTTAAAGATCTATTTTTCAGTATACAACAAGGGGGTAAAATACCCCTATCATGGAAAACAGCTTATATTTCATTGATCCCGAAAGAGCAAGCAGGTCCTAAAAAACCTGAGAATTTTAGACCAATATCTCTTCTGAATAATGATTATAAAATATTTGCAAAAGTATTAGCCAACAGGTTGATGCCAGTTATTCAAGAGGTGATTCATTGTGATCAAGTGGGATTTATAGAAGGCAGATACATGAAGGATAATGTAAGGCAAGTTATAGATTTATTGGAATATCTTGAGAAGAATAAACAGATCCCTGCAGTGCTGGTTTTCTTGGATGCGGAGAAGGCCTTTGATAGAGTGGTCTGGAACTTTCTATTAAAGACTTTAAGAAAAATGGATTTTGGGGATCAATTTATACAGCCGGTTTCAGCAATTTATCAAGAAAAAAAGGCACAAATTATTATTAATGGAAGTTTGACAACAAATTTTAGTATTGAAAAAGGAACAAGACAAGGTTGTCCGTTATCCCCATTGTTATTTATTTTAACATTAGAAGTCTTGTTGAATACAATACGGGACTCGAGTACCTTGAAGGGAATAGTGATAAGGCAAGAGGATTACAGAATAAGGGCATTTGCAGATGATCTGGTTGTTACCCTAACACAGCCGATGGAATCAATAATCCAGATGAAAGACATTATAGAACAATATGGTATGGTACCAGGATTTAGACTGAACCAGAAAAAAACTAAGATGATAGTAAAAAATATGACACAAGATCGAAAACAGGAACTTGAAAGCAAGGCAGGTTTTGAGATAGTACCAAAGGTTAAATATCTAGGAGTTCAGGTTGCAGAATCAAATATGAAATTGTTTCAAAATAATTATGAGGTGTTGTGGCGAGAGGTACAGAAAGATGTGGAGACCTGGAAAGAACTGCAGCTGTCTCTACTTGGAAGAATAGCAGCAGTTAAGATGAACGTTTTGCCAAGATTTCTTTTTTTGTTTCAAATGATTCCGGTGATTAAAAGTGATAAACAATTGAAAGAATGGCAAAAAGGAGTGAATAAGTTTGTCTGGAACGAGAAAAAGCTGAGAGTCAAGTTGAAAATTATGCAAGATGTTCCAGAAAGGGGGGGCCTTAAACTTCCAAACCTACAATTATATTATGAAGCAGCAGCTTTGACGCAAGCAAGTGATTGGTTTGGAAGGAAAAAGACTGGGATATTGAATATAGAAAGTCATGGTCTTGAATTTGGATGACATGCATACTTATTCTATGAGAATAAAGTGGATAAAGTATTTAAAAGCCACATACTTAGAAACTCTTTGATGAGAGTTTGGAAGACGCACCGATTCAAATGGGATTACAAAATACCGTTATGGCTGGATCTTGGTCATATCATGTGGAATACAAATATAATGTCACTCGGGGGTTTTTTATATAAAGTTCTTTTTACAGATGCGGGCAGATGGCAACTGAAGACATTAGAAACGCTGTTGGAAGAGGGGATTAATTTATCTTGGTTACAGTATAATCAACTCCAATTGAGATGGAAAGAGGACCAAAAAACTGGTATAATGATGCATGAAGAAGAATTGGTTAGACATATAAAAGAGAAAGGTCCAATGCATATTAAAAGGGTATATAATGTTTTGCTAGAAAGAGATTCAGAAACTGAATTGGTTAAAGACTGCATGATAAAATGGGCACAAAATTTTGCAGAACCAGTGATGTTGGAAACATGGGAGAAAATATGGGTCCAGAATGTTAAATTTACACAGTCGCAGAATCTGAGGGAAAATTTTTATAAAATGTTTTATAGGTCCTAAGAAATTATCCTGTATGTATCCTAATGTTCAACCAAAATGCTGGAGATGTGATTGCCTAGATGCCACATATTATCATATGTGGTGGACTTGTAAGAAAGTGAAGGCTTTTTGGATAAAAATTTGGTGGGTTATGCAGAATGTTTTAAAGAAAAAAAATCAGTTTTCTCCACAATTGTTTTTATTGGGCATAGTTAAGGGTTTCACATTGGGTGAAGTAAAGTTGATATTGTATATGATTACAGCAGCGAGATTACTGATAGGTCAATATTGGAAAAATGAAGCTATGCCTACTATTGAAGAATAGACTTTGAAGATGGCCAGTTTTGCAGAGATGGGGAAGATTTCAGCATACTTAAAAGATCGGACACAAGAGACTTATGTATGGGAGTGGAAAAAAGTGGATAGATTATGTGCAGAATAAATATCAAACTAGGAAATATCAGATAGCTTTTAACTGAAAGTATTATATAGGGATAGAATAATTGAACTTTGTGAAGATGTGGAAAATATACAGGGGATGAAGGGGTTCAAGTTTTATAAAATGTGATTTTGATTTGGATTATATTTTGTGGAAGTCCTGGGGGGAGGGGAGGGATAGGGGAGTTAGGGGGGTTAGGGAGGGTTAGGGGGGGCTAGGGAGGGTTAGGGGGGTAATTGGGGAGAAAATGTATTTGTATATATATATATATATATATATATATATATATATATATATATATACATACATACATATATATATATATATATATAAAGTGGATGGGGAGGAACAGGCTTTGACTCAACCTTTCCAAGATCGAGTGGCTGTGGATGCCAGCATCCCGAAATAGCCAGCTGGTGCCATCGCTGGCTATTGGGGGCAAGTCATTGACCCCCACAGAGGGGGCTCGCAACTTGGGCGTCCTCCTAGACACACGGCTGTCTTTAGAAGAGCACATGACGGCTGTGGCCAGGGGGGCTTTTTATCAGGTTCGCCTGATACACCAGTTGCGCCCCTTTCTGAGTCGGGATTCCTTATGCACAGTCACTCATGCTCTCGTCACTTCTCGCCTGGACTACTGCAACACTCTCTACATGGGGCTCTCCTTGAGGAGCACCTGGAGGCTTCAACTGGTCCAGAATGCGGCCGTGTGGGTGATTACGGGAGCGACATGGCGTTCCCATATAACACGTCTCCTGCGCGAGCTGCACTGACTCCCAGTGGTCTTCCGGGTGCACTTCAAGGTGTTGGTTCTCACCTTTAAAGTGCTCCATGGCTTAGGGCCAGGGTATTTACGAGACCGCCTTCTGCTACCGATAACCTCCCACTGGACAATACGCTCTCACAGAGAGGGCCTCCTCAGGGTGCCGTCAGTCAAGCAATGTCAGCTGGCGGCCCCCAGGGGGAGAGCCTTTTCTGTGGGAGTACCCGCCCTCTGGAACGAGCTACCTCCCGGAATATGGCTGATCCCGGATCACCGCACTTTCCATAAGGCCCTGAAGACATTTTTATTTCAGCAAGCCGGCCTGGCCTGAATAGGTTTTATGGGTTAGTTTTTAATTGTATAGCTTGGGGTTTTAAATTGGAAGGCCGATTAATTTAATTTATTTTTAGTTATCTTAACTTTTATATTGTATGTTATTTTAATTTTTGGCTGTTCACCACCCTGAGTCCCTTCAGGGAGAAGGGCGATATATAAATTCAATAAATAAATAAAATAAAAATAGAATGGAATTCTTATACAATCAATGCATTGAGCAATATGGCAATTATACCCCTTAATATAAAATGTTTCAGATTTTGGAAGAAGGATTACATTTTCCATATTTAGAGTTAAAAGCCCCTTCTAATTTGATGTTCTTATGTGGTAACATGGCATTGCCCAAATTACCTTTTGTATGGAAGGGACAATGCACTGTTGGCTACCTTAAAGCATCTTTATGATAATCTATAACTGGAAGGAGAGGCAATCTTTACATAATGTTGAGAAACACTGGCCTATTGATTTTCCAGATGAGCAGGACACATTGACCCTAAGAAGTTTTTATTTCCCACCTAGGTTACTGCCAGAAAGATGGCAGAAAGAGAAACATGGAAATGCTGCATTCTAAAGTTCAAGTTTTACAAAGGAAATGAAGAGTAACATGGAACAAAATGTAAACATTACTTTTAGTTAGATGTAATGTACGCTAGGTGGCATAGTCAAGAAAATCTAAATAATTAAAAGCCCAAAATTATATAGGATTGGACTGTTAAGCTTGGTGTCAAAGTAATAGTCCCATAGCAAACAAAACTCCGAGGCAGGTGAATTCCTCAAAGAATAGCTTTATTGGAAATATCATATTGGCACAGATCTGGTGAAAACTGACTCTGAAGGTTCCTGTGGTTTTCACTTAATTAAAACAGAAAGTTTTCCGGACTTCCGGTTGACGTCACAGCGAGACGGTGTTGGACTAGCAGGGCGCCGTGAAATCCAGCTGATTCTTATCTGCCAGGAGGTCCTCTGGGGCCAAAGTCACCCTGGAGGGGTCACAAAGAAAGTAAGGACCCTTCATCGATTGTGAGGAGATGGTAGTCCCCTCGCTTGATCCGAAGGAACTTTTCTGACCAGCAGGAGAGAAGACAACCATGAGATAGGATAGCTGTTGATAGGACGGAGATGAATAGATTCACATTAATAATAAAAGATAAGGAAGAAACAGAATATTTTTTAACATGGGATATGTTTTATCAATGGTTGAATAAAAGAGAGAGAAATTAGAAGATGATATACTTACATATATAAATAAATGATGTAAGAACATTACTACAGTAAGTTATTAATATTTTAACTATGATTGTTATTATAATTCACATTACTAGTTTATTAATACTTTGTACAATCAAATTGATCCAGACAATACACGTTATTAAGCACATATGTACTTTAAAGAAGAAAAAAAATGTATAAATATTTTTTTAAAAGGAAGAAGAGAGATTATGTTTTATTTAGAGAGGGTGGTAAATTGCTAAAATTGTTTTTACCTGCTGGGATGAAGGGAGAAGTTACTTTTTTTCCCTTTTCTCCCCCCCCCCCCCCATTTCTAACACTCCATTTTCATGCCCTTTGGTAGTTGGTATTTTTATGTTTGTATTTTTTGTCATTTGCATTGACTTTTATTCTTTTCATGTATAATTCTTAATAAAATTATTTTGAAAAAAAAGAAAACTTTCCCATAACCTCAAACAATTAATCACATGGTCCAAACAAGACACGGTCTGGTTGTCTGGTGACCTCACTCCTCCTTTCACGGTTCAGGTGTGAGAATGTCTTTGATTCTCATGAGAAAGTATTTTATTTTGGCTACACAATCCCTCCTATCTCTAATCCCCCCTCCTTTTTCCTCAGCTCGTGTGGCAACACTGAAGCTCCAATATGGCTCCAGTGAGGTCAGCTTCAGGGTTGACAGCAGGGGTGAAATGCTCCCGGTTTGGGCGAGTAGGTAGCGATGGCGGCGGGCAATTTGGAGAACCGATAGCAAAAATCCCTGTCCCCGCCCCCCATGCCCAGCTGAGCCGTGCAATCATCAGAGCCTTTTTTTCTTTTAAATGGCTCTGATGAGCCAAGCTATGATGATCCCAGCTGAGTTACCTGCTAACTGGTAGCAAAAATCCCTCCTCCCCCCAGCCTCCAGCTTGCTTACCTTAACTGCTGGTCACAACGCCTGCCTTGCTTCGCTTGCTGTAATACCTGCAATCGACTGCATCAGTGAGCAACTGAATCTCCCTGTCTGCAATCAAGCTCATCGGTGAGCAACTCTATCTGCCTGCCTGCCTTCCTGCCTGCCTTGTACCTTCTATTGCAGGGGTCTCCAACCTTGGCAACTTTAAGACTTGTGGACTTCAACTCCCAGCAAAGCTGGCTGAGGAATTCTGGGAGTTGAAGTCCACAAGTCTTAAAGTTGCCAAGGTTGGAGACCCCTGTTCTATTGGGTAAGTTATTTTCCCCCTTTGGGAGCTTTAAAAAAAATAGTTAATTGGAGTTTTTTTTAGTTGTTCTTTTTTTAGACCTAGCCATTTAAAGTTTAGGAAGTTTTAAATTTAGCTGCTTTTATATAAAAATAAATAAAAATAAAATAATATTTGTGCAGTTTTCTGAGATTTAGTGTGCTTCTGTAGTGTTTCACTCTAACTACAAAAACACAAAATCTCACAAAGTTGTATGTGGAATTTTGTGTGTGTAAAGTGTGAAAGTTGGGTTTTGGGGCTTTTTGCGACTGTGTGAGGTTCCTGCTTCTTGCAGGGGCCATTTTGAGTCTAGCACAGCTGCTTTTACATTGTGGGTGAGCCAGTTGTGTTGTGTTGTGTTTTGTAGGTTAAAAAAGGGCAAAGAAGTGACATTGACTTGGCCAAGCCCACCCAGTCACCTTACCACCAAGCCCCGCCCACTAATTAAACCACGCCCACAGAACTGGTAGCAAAAAATTTTAGATTTCACCCCTGTTTGACAGGCTGCCCTCCCTCAGTTGAAGAGGACTTCCTGCAAGACAAAAACATACAGGGAGAAGTTAGTCAGGGCTTAATTCACCCTCCCCTTCCTCTCCCCAGAGGCCCCTTAGGTTTCTGGGATAAGTCATCATGAAACTGTTTGACCAATTTATCTGCCTTCACATCCCAGCTCTTGATCCAGGTAGCTTCGGAGAGGGGGTATCCCTTCCATTGCACAAGGTATTGCAACCTGCCCCTATGCAATTTTGAATCTAAAATCTTCTTAACTTTGTAATGTGTCTCCTCCAGCACCACTATGGGTTTTGGGGCTGCCCGATCTACTGGCATGATCAGAGAGCCTACCGCCGGCTTTAACAAGCTGCTGTAAAAGACCAGATGCACTTTTCCTAGCAGGCAAGGGAGGCTAAGTTGTACTATAACAGGGTTTATTACCTTCACTATTAGGAAAGGGTCTATAAATTTGGGTCCGAACTTCTTGCAAGGGAGTTTTAATTTTAGCTACTTTGTTGAGAGATAGATCTTACTCCCAACCTGAAACAGCTCTTGGGGTCTGTGGCATTTGTCGGATTGAGCTTTGTGGGTTTTCGCCACTTCCTGCAGAGCCTGCTTGGTGTTTTCCCACCCCTCCTTCAGAGACTCCATTCATTCATTTAGACATAGGGACGAATTCCATGCCACTAGTGATCTGGAAGGGGCTCAGACCAGTACTGCTGTGCACGGCATTATTGTATGCCACTACAGTGAACAGCAGTAACTCTGCCCAATTAGACTGCTAATAATTGACATAGAATCTTAAGTACTGCTTTACCATGGCAGTCTGGGGTCCCATTGGTACTTGGATAAAGAGCCGAGCTAAGTCCCTGCAAGAACCCAATGGACCTAACAAACTCTCTCCAAAACTTACGGTGAATTGGACCCCTCTGTCAGAGATGATCCTATGGGCGACACCATGCAACCTGTAAATATGCTTCACAAACATCTTGGCTAGCTTTTCTGCTGAAGGGAGCCCTAAACAAGTTGTGAAGTGGCCTTGCTTTGAAAATAGATCTATGATGGAGTGCTTCCGGAAGCGAGCGGCGTGACTGGTTGGGAAAATACCAGGCTCCGATGAGCCTGGTGAAACCCAGCCCAATGAACTGTTGCCGGGGTGGGGGGGGTCTTTGGACCTGATCTGTCCTGTAGGGACAGTGAAGAAGGAGAGGCAGCTTGGTAGCTACAGAGGAACAGGCAAGTTCCTCGTAAAGCCCAAGAAAACTCTTCGATTCGGTGATGGGGGGCAGTGATCAGTGCGAATTGCCATGAAGCTGGAGCAACTGGAATAAGCGTTGTGCAGGAGTGAAGATTTGGACAGAGTACTGGTACCGGGTGAGTGATTGGCCAACTCACAGGTAATAAAAGAAAAATTGGAAAATTTTAGAATTACCCCGGCGTGGAAATAGCGGCTAAATAGCAACGGGGGAGACAACTGATAGAGAAAAAATACGGAAGTGACAAGTGCTCTATAGGAGAGCCTGACTAAAGATTTAAAGTTCAATATGAATGAAAATGTTAAATTGGAATTTGGATTTTTCAGATTAGGATTGGATTATAAATAGATTGGTTGGATATAAAAGTTAAAGAAGAAGTGGGAAAACTTTGCTTTTCTCCTTTTTGAATTACAAACAAAATGAATACTTTTTAACCGGCTGAGTGGAATTGTGGATTGTAGAGAGACGTCTCCAGAAGAAATAAGGGTATGACATTAAACTTTCTGTTTTGAGGGAAAACTTTGAAGCAGTGAAAGAAAAATAAAAATAAAACCTTGAACTTTCAAAATGATAAGCTGTGAGAACTAAGGAGGATTTGTGTGCCTTCAAGCAGACTTTGATGATTAAAAAAGGAGGATTATAATGTGGATTTAAATTGGAACAATATCAACCTAGAAAGAATAAAATGGCGCAGGAACTTGAGGAAATTATGAAGATGATGTGCTTGGAAATAAAGGAAATGATTACAATCTTGCATGGAAAATCAAAACTTGATGAATCTAAGACTGAGCTAGAATATATGGAAGCTGAAAAGGAAATAACCCATGAAAAACAGGAAAGAGAGATTGACAATGAAAAAGAAGACAAAGACAAAGAGACTGACTATGGAAAATTAAACAATGAAATAGGTTGTAATAATAACAGGGAGAACATTAAAGATTACAGTGGGACTAATAATGGGGAATATAGAAAAAAGGAAAGAAACAAGGAAGGAAAAGAGGGTCGAATAGAAAAAATATAAAAAGATTAAATGATTACACTGGGATTTACAATGGAAGTACAAGAAAGAGAAAAAGGAGATGGGAAATAATGGGAAACAAAGGGCAAAACAAAAGATTTTATGACTTTAAATTACAAAACAAGTATACTGGGATTAACAATGGAAATATAAGAAAAAGGAAAGAGAGGAGAAATAATGGGAAATATAGGGCAGAATAGGAGAGCTCAGAATCCTAAAACACAAAAGAAAGGAAGAGGAAGGAAAAAGAAAAAAATAGAAGAGGAGAAAGGAAGAAAGGGAAAAAGAAATGAAAGGGGGGCTAAATTTAGAATTGTAAGATTTAACATAAAATGAATGTTAGAAAAAAGATAAAATAGTGATACCAATTAAGTGACTTAAAATGATGGGAAATTATAGAGTAAATGAAGTAAATGAAATAAGATTTATGTTTGATGTTTGATGTTTTAAATATGCTCTATTGAAAATTTGAGAAGTTGCAAGAATTGTCATACTTTTAATTGCAGTGTTGGAGGTTTATAAAATGATAAGTTGTAATAATATGAATAAATTTAATTGGGGGAATTGTAATAAATTGGAATATTTTAAACTATATATTTGAAATGTAATTAAAAAAGGGAAAGAAGGCAAATTAAGATTAAAATAAGAACTAATTAGACCGGGGGCAATTAGAAATGATTAAGATGTGAATTATAAATATATATTGTTAACAAGATAAGAAGAATTTTGAGAAAGGTATTTAATAAAAGAAAAAAAGGTCGGGGTTGCCTGGACACCATAGTGAAAATATTAAATTGAAAATCTATATAGCAATAGAGAGAGATGGAAGAAGAAGTAGAGATGGAAGAGAAGGGGAGAGAGGGATAGAAGAGAGGGGAGGAAGGAAGGGAGGGGAAATCAGAGTAGGAGAGAGGGTTAGTCAGGGAGGAAGAAAGAAGGAGAAGGAGAAAGGAAGAGGAAGTAGTAAGGAGCAGGAGAAGAGGGAAAGAAAGTAAGAAGGAAGGAAGAGAGGGAGCTGAGAAGAAAGATTGCTGTATAACAAAAAAGAGGAAATGGAAGAAAGGCAACCCTGAACACACATATGAATATATGAAGATAAAGAAGAAATTGTTAAAAAATAAATGTGAGAATAAATGTGAACACAGGAAAATTAGAATTTGAGAGTGAATGAAGATGTTGTTTATATAAATAAATATAGAAATATTGAGATATGAATTAAAGAAAAAATAGGGAAAAAAGGAAGATTTTGGCAAAAATTGTAATTGAGTAAAATGTATTTTAACTTGAAAAATTGTATAAGATATGGCCAATACTCTGTTCAAAAAAAAGATGTGGGTGAATGCAGGGGGGGGATCAATAAAACTTGATAAAAAAAAAAGAAGAAAGAAAATAGATCTATGATGGTTCAAATGACGGTATTTCAGGGGTGAAATGTTACTGGTTTGGACTGAATTGGGTGAACTGGTAGTGGAGATTGGGGCTGGTTCGCTGAACTGATAGCAACTGCTGGCTAGCACACCCCTGAACCAGTCCACGGCCCGCAGTCCTGCCATGCTTCCCTGCCTTCCACGCGGCCTTCCTGGCATCCCTGTGGCCAGTTTGCGAAGGCAGGCTAAGAGAAGGCCACATGGAAGGCAGGCAAGCATGGCAGGACTGCAGGGAAGGGAGCTAGCAGCCTACTCCCTTCCCTGCAGCCCTACCATGCTTGCCTGCCTTCCACGCTGCCTTCCTGGCATCCCCGTGGCCAGCTTGCGAAGGCAAGCAAGCAAAAGGCCACGTGGAAGGCAGGCAAGCATGGCAGGGCTGTGGGGAAAGGGAGCTAGCAGCCTATTCCCTTCCCTGCAGCCCTGTCATGCTTGCCTGCCTTCCACGCTGCATTCCTGACGGTCCCCCATGCCTGCTTGCTTTCTGAGGTCGGCATCCAGACCGGTCCGGCCAGTGGGTGGGTGGGCGGCCCTTGGTGGAAACACAGAAGCTGAGCTGGGGCTGAGAGGGGCGGCGGTGGTGCTCCAGGAGGGCAAGTGGACATCCCTGGGCTGCTGCACATGCACCCACCTGTTTCTGCAAAGGCACAGCCCTCCCCCTGCAGGCCGATCCAAAGAGGAGAGGGGGATGCTGCAGAAAAGTCCGCCTTCCACCTGGGCCCGCGTGCCTCCTGTGCCGACTCCGTGGGGCTTGGGGCTCTGAAACAGCCCACTGGCTTCCCACCTGGCCACCTGCCTGCTCTCTTTGACCACTGGCGACACTCCAGGAACTTGGCCCGCAGAGTCCAGCACTCCAGGGGAAGGAGGCTCAGCTGCGGTGCCACTTCCTGCCAGCGAAGAGCTGGAGTGAGAGGCACGGAAGCCTCTGGCAGCTGGTAGGGTGGCAGCCCCCCACATGCGGAGAGGGCCAGGCCCACCTGTGCCACTGCGGAGCCCATGGCAGTTTTCCTTTGGCCTGGGCGGTGGCGCTTACCTGGCCAAGCCAGTGCGGATAGCCCTTTATCTTGCCGAAGAGCAGGTTGCCGCACTTATAGTTGTGCGGCCGGCCAGAGCGGGACATGGCATGGGCGGAAAGGCTAATGCAGCCCCCGAGGCTTCCCTGGCTGAGCAATCACAGTGCCTCCGCAGCAACAGGCGTGCCGCGGCCGCCTTGCTCACCTTTGTCTCCGGGCGCTGCGCTTGGAAATGGTTGCCACCACCACTCTCCCTCCCCGCCTGGCTGAACAGTGTGCACACGTCCGCCTGCCCTCCTGAAGCAACCCTGCCACTGTTTGCTTTCATTTCATGGCAGGAGAAGAAGCGAACAGCGCCGCGGTGGCGCGTGCTCGTGTGCATGTGCCAGCAGCCCCGGGACATCCGCGGCCAGCCTGCCCTCCCGGAGCAGTGCTGTGGCACCACCATTCGATTTCATCAGCCGCAGCAGGCAACGGTGTGCGTTTAAGAAGGAGACTGTCTTGCATGTGCTGTGCCGCCGCCGTTCACTTTCTTCTCCCACTGCGAAATGAAAGCAAATGGCAGTAGGGTTGCTTCGGGAGGGCACGCAGACATGTGCACACTGTGCAGCCAGGCGGGGAGGGAGAGCAGCAGCGACCCCCTCCAACTACAGTGCATGGAGGCGAAGGTGGGCAAGGCGACCGTGGTTCGCCTGTTGCTGCGGGGGCACTGTGATCACTCAGCCAGGGCGGCCTTGGTGGGGGCTGCATTGGCCTCTCCGCCCGCACCATGTCCTGCTCTTGCTGGCCGTGCGACTATAAGTGCGGTGACCTGGTCTTCGGCAAGATGAAGAGCTACTCACACTGGCCTGGCAAGCGTCACCGCCCAGGCTGAAGGGAAAGCACCATGGTCTCTGCAGTGGTGTGGCCGGGCCTGTCCCTCTCCTCACGTGTTTAAGAAGGGGAGCGTGGCTCTGGTAAGTTTCACTACAAGAAGCCTGCAGCCGCTGCATCTTTCAGCACAAGAAGCACCTCCAGGTGCACCGCAAAAAAAGAGGCTGTGGCTGCAGGCATCTCGTGACAGGGGAAAATAGGGTTTTAGAATAGAAAATAGAAATTATTTTTTTCCCTGCCGGGTTCTGTGGGTGCGGCTTGATGGGGGTGGTGGTCATGTGACTGAGTGGGCGTGGCTGTACGTGATGTCAAGTTGGTCACGCCCACTCTGTCACAGGAACCCCCACCAAGCCATGCCCACAGAACAGGTAGGGAAAATTTTTAGATTTCACCACTGCTGTATCTCCCCCGCTTTTGGGAAGAAGTTGCAAGATGGCTGTGCACATGGTTGCTACAGCTGGGCGCTCTTCCTTCCAGTGTATGGTGTGGATGATTCTGTGGGTGTTTTGGACTTTTCCCTAGATTGATCCCAATGGGGCAAGGAGCATCTATAGTCTGCAAGCCTTGTTACAAATTGGACTGAAATGTGTAAAGGCTATTACGGATGATTTTATACAGTATGTTCTCATAACATACCGGAGGAGACAGCTAGAACCCTGGAGGAGCCATAGATTACTATCCCTGCAGGAAGGAAATGGAGGGACAGAAGGAGAAAGAGAGGCTGTCATGCCAGCATTCTTGTCAAGCTAAGTAAGTTTCTGCACAAACCTTCAATTCCAAGTATATTTCTTACCAATGCAAGATCTTTTACTAACAAAATGGATGAATTAAGGCAGCGGGAGTTATAAAGCTCTTCCAAAGAGGGGAGAGGGCAACCAATGATCCTCTGGGCAATGGCGTTAACCCTCTGGAGCACTGGCCTATCTGCCACTGTGCAATTGGCAAACCATACACAGGTGCAGTAAGTTAAAATACTCTTTATGGTGCAGTAGAAGGTCACCAGCAGTTTTTCATTCAGTTGTTGTTTCCTGAAAAGTCTCAGGTAGTATAATCTCTGCTGGGTCGTTTTGACCAGTGCTGCAATGTGAGCTCCCCAGGTCAGGTCCTCTTTTATGATAACACCCAGAAACGTAAAACTAACCACGTGCTCCGCTTGGTCTCCATTGATAAGCAAGGGCTGGATGTCCGATCTATTCCTTCTACAGTCCACTATAAACTCCTTGGTCTTATTGGTGTTAAGGACCAAGTTATTGTCTCCACACCATGAAAGCAACTGGTCCAACTTATCTCAATGGGCAGACTCACCCCCTGCATCCCGGAGTTGAGTCCCACCACTGTTGTATTGTCTGAAAATTTAATAATATTTTACTGGTGTGAATGGGAATGCAGTCATATACATAAAGAGTATAGAGTAAGGGACTCAAAACGCAAGCCTGTGATGTACCAGTGTTAAGAATAAGGGCTAAGGAAATACGATTACCTAATCGGACCCTCTGAGAGCGGCCAGACAGAAAATCCATAATCCAAAGGCAGATTGAATAAGAAAGCCCAAGATTCATAAGTTTAGTCTATGTGGAATAATTGTGTTAAATGCAGAACTAAAATTTACAAAAAGCATTCTCACACAGCCCCCCCCCCCATTCCAAATGAGTCAGAGAAGTGTGAAAAGTGATGGCTATAGCATCCACTATAGATCTATTTGTTCTGTATGCAAACTGGTGTTTATCAAATGTATGTGGAATGGGGGGGGCAAGGAGAATGGTGAGACTCAGAGAGTAGGTCAGGTGGAGCTGGCTGATTCAGGACTGCTCAGAAGTTGCCCCTGCTGCTGCCAGAAGTTTGGGTGCCTTAGCTTCAGATCGCTCCCTCCCTCTCACACATACAAAAACAGAGGTTGGAGAGCTCTCTTGCTCTCTCTCTCTCCAAGCACCCCATGCCCATTTGATGAAAGGGCACGCACAACTGGGTGCGCTTGGCTGCAAGAGGAGGCCCGGGTGGAAGGTGGCGTTTTATGCAGCATCCCCCTCCCCTCGTTCGATCACCCTGCAAGGGGGGGCCTCTGCCTTTTCAGAAACAGGGCAGGAGCTTTGTGCGGAGGATTGGCAGGGGGTGGTGATGCGCGGCCCTCTGGGATGGAGAGAGGGGAATGAGAAGGCTCCGAGGTTCACTTGGGCAGTAAAGCCAGAGGGAAACTCAAAGCATTGGGGGTTTCAGAAGGGCAGAATGTGCTTTAGAATGTGCATCTCCTGGCTCTAACAGTGAATGACGTGAGTGATGTCAAGTTGGCCACACCCACCCGGTCACATGACCAAGCCATTCCCCAAGAACCAGTAGGGAAAATTTTTGGATTTCACCAGTCGTCAAGGCTCTACTTTTACCTCCTTCAGCTTCTCAGATTGCTGTGTTACAACCATGTAACAACCGTGTTATTAACTTAATAATTAGTGATTCATTTAACTGTGGCAAGAAAAGTCGCAAAATGGGGCAAAATGCACTTAACAAATGTTTCTTTTGTAATTTTTTTTTATTTTTAAACATAAACATACGTAAATACATATAAAAACACATACATATACATTAATACAATTCACATACACAAAAAAAAAGTCTATCGACTAACTCCTAAGAAGCTGTCGCAACGGTGGTGGTTTTCTAATTTACCTGTTATTTCTTTATTTAGAAGTTTGCATTTCTGCTTGCTTGTGCCTTAACGTAATTATACATTTCTAAGCATAGCTTTCTGCATATCATACTAACTATTCATAGATACCATCCTACTGTTTTCCTCATGTGCCAATTTCTATATTCTTATTTAAATTTTCCTAAATGCTGTAACACCCTCTACATGGGGTTGCCCTTGGGATGTGTCCGGAGGCTTCAGCTAGTCCAAAATGCAGCTGCGTGGGTAGTTATGGGGGCGTCTAGATACTCCCGTGTAACACCTCTCCTGCGTGAGCTGCACTGGCTACCAGTGGCACTCCGGATACGTTTCAAGGTGCTGGTGCTCACCTATAAAGCCCTTCATGGCTTAGGCCCGGGGTACTTGCAGGACCATCTCCAGCCGTTCTCCCATCGTCCTGTGCGCTCTCACAGTCGGCCTCCTCAGGGTGCTGTCGGCCAAACAATGTCGGCTGACGACCCCCAGGGGGAGGGCGTTCTCTGTGGGAGCCCCAACCCTCTGGAATGGATTGCCCAATGAGCTCAGGACAGCCCCTGACCTTCTTTCCTTCCGTCACGAGCTGAAGACGTGGCTCTTCCGCCAATTAAACTGATCCGTTTGGGGGTACACTGGTATAATTTTAATTTGGTATTGTATTGTGATTTGTATTGAAGTTGTTATTTTATAAGCCGCCTTGAGTCCCTAGGGAGAAAGGCGGCATATAAATCGCAATAAATAAATAAATAAATAAATAAACAAACAAACAAACAAACAAACAAACATCTTATTTTACTGGCCCTATCTTTCCCTCCAGCCATAAGTACCATCTTTGCCAGACTATATAGTAATCGGTATCTTCCTTCTCTTGGAGATCTTTAGTGAGTCTATCCATTTCTGCACATTCGGTTATTTTTGCAATTATTTTTGCTTCTGTTGGTAGTAATTCAGATTTCCAATTTTGGGCGTACAATATGCGTGCCACTGTCAAAATGTGAATGATAAGGTATTTTATCTCTTTAATATATTGTGGTGTAGTCATTCCAAATAGAAAAAATTCCGGTTTCATTTCGACGTTTTGCTTAGTTATTTCTTCAATCATTCTCTTAATTTCTTGCCAGTAGTGTTGTGCCTTTCTACAAGACCACCAGAGATGATAGTATGACCCCTTTTGTGACTTGCATTTCCAGCACATTGGTGATGTATTTGGAAACATTTTAGCCAAACGTGCTGGTGGGAGGTGCCATCTGTAAAATATCTTATATAGGTTTTCTTTGTATGGGATCGATATTGTCATCTTATGATTTTCTGTCCATAGCTTATCCCATTTGTCCAGTTCTATGTTATGACCTATATTTCTTGCCCAGCTTATCATGTTTTCTTTCACCGTTTCCTCCTCTAATTTGTACTTTAGTAAGTAATTGTAAATTTTAGATATCATTTTCTCGTCCGTGCCTTTTAGTATTTTGTCCAGTTCATTCGGTTCAGTTTGGAATCCATACTGTATCTGGTCTGCTGTGAATCTTGATTCTATTTGAAGGTAAGGCCACCAATCAATAACTATACCTCGTCTTTCCAGTTCTTGTCTCATGTATAGGTTCCCTTCACTGCTCAACAGTTCTTGATATTTCCTCATCTTTCCTATTTCAATAGTATTTGGGTAGATTAATGCTTCCATAGGGGAGAGGCATCGCGGGATTTTAATACAATGTTGCTTTCTGATGTCTTTCCAAGTTTTGTATAGTGAGCCTCTGATTAAGTGTCTCTGGAAGTACCCGTGTTTCTTGTCTGTGCCTTCCCACAGAAAGGCATGCCAACCTCGACTCAAATCGAATCCCTCTAAGTATAGAGTTCTCCTGTTTGTTAAGTCTATCCATTCTCTGATCCAGTTTAGCGACGCTGCCTTGTAATATAACTTCCAGTCCGGTAAACCGAGGCCTCCCTTCTCCCTGGTATCCTGTAAGCATTTTATTTTGATTGTAGACTTCTTTGCTTGCCAGATATATTTCATTATTAACTTGTTGAGATCCTTGAAAAAATCTTTTCCTGGGCCAATTGGCATCACTTGAAAGAGATAGAGGAGTCTTGTTAGTATGTTCATTTTTACTGAAGCTATTCTGCCTAGGAATGACAGTTGTACCTTGTTCCAAATTTCCAGGTCTTTTTAAATTTGTTTCATCAATTTAATGTAATTGTCCTCTCTGATCGTTGTTACTTTTGTGGTGAGCCAAATTCCCAGATATTTTATTTTCTTAACAATTTGTATTCCTAATTCTTCCTCCAATTTTGTCTCTTGTGTCTTTGTCATATTTTTGGTTAGGACTTTGGTTTTTTGCCTGTTGATTTTGAGTCCCGCCACTTTGCCATACTCTTCTGTCTTCTCTAATAATTTGATTCCTGCTACTTCTGGGTGCTCCACTATGAATACCACATCATCGGCAAAGGCCTGTAATTTATATTCCTCTTTCTGTATCCTTAGTCCCTTTATTTCTTCTTCCTTTCTTACTTCATTTAATAGGACTTCCAATGATATTATGAACAGTTGGGGTGATACTGGGCATCCTTGTCTTACTCCTTTTTGTATATTTATTTTTTCTGTCATATTCCCATTGATTGTAATTCTCGCTGTCAGGGAGGAGTATACTTTCTTGACCATTTTTAGAAATTTGTTGCCGAAATCCATGAACTCTAGTTGTGCTATAAGAAATTTTCAATTCAAATTGTCGAATTGTGAGTTTTTTGTGGGCCGCCCATGAGGTCAATATTGAGGAAAGACATGGACACGAGTTTTCTTGGGATGAGACGACCCAGATCTGACTCCGGGAGCCTCTTTTATTGTACACAAACAAAGGCAGGAGGGGTTTGTTAGCATAAGCCAATAATGTATTACAGCATGTCTCATGTAATGCATACGTAAGTACAAGTAATACATGGAAGCAATGCCCATATTTGGGAAGATCTACAATCCTAGCTGCTAGTGAGTTGTTACAGTCCTTATCTATGAGTTGTTGCAACCCTTATCTATGAGTTGTTGCAACCCTTATCTATGAGTTGTTGCAGCCCTTATCTAGTTTTTCGCATACGCTTTACAGCATGATCCTCTCATGCCTGCGCGTAGCTCCTGAGCATGTTACAACATCTCCTACTTTTTGTTTTAATTTTTTAAACACGATCATCTTCCTCATCAGAGAGGGCAGATAGCAATGCCTTTTGCTGTAGTATGTCGTTAGTGTCTGTTTGGGCTGTGTTAATATGTTTTTCTCTGGTTTGGACCACACTCTCTACCGTGGATTGGATAATACTCCGGATTACGGGGATTAGGCATGGGAGCATGAGGAGGCCTAAAAGAATGACACCAATCATGAACGCTGCTTGCTTCCAATTGCGGAATATTCCTCCCAAAAAAACCCCTTCATTTGCTAAAAGGTAATCAAGGGCTAAGCGATTCTGATACACAGTAGTGCGCAATTTATCTTGAGCGGTCGCAATGGTGTTAAGAGCTGCATCTATGCGTCAGCCTGCTAACTCCAAAACGGCTTGTAAGCGAATAATTCTGTTCAGCATGTAGATCGGGGTACGGTAGCCATAAGACCCGTCCTCAGCCCATGTGGCGGCATCCTTTTATTACGGTGAACAAAGTTAGTGGAAAAGTGGCCAGGAGATGTCAAGCGAGGTAGGCCATCAAGTTTCTGAGTTGTTATACATTTCCACAAATCGCTCGCACAAATTGTAAATCCATCCGGATCCAGGCACCCAAGAAAACCACATGTCAGGAGTTTGTAACCTCTGAGTTATTCTGAAAGCCCTATCCTGTAAGTCCCGAGCACCTTCTCTGACCACACCTGATTTGTTCCTCCAGTTCCAGAAGGGCTTTGGTTTCACTTATCAGGACGTTCTTCCTATTGGAGGGAATAAAACCTTTGCACATTTGCAGAAGGGAGGGGAGACATTGGATACAGCAACAAAGCAAAACAAGCAGTATAGATACAATAGTTGGCATAATTGATTTCAACCAAGAACCATCCGGGAGCCATAACCAAAGGGCAGCCCAGATGTCAATGGCGCCAGATCCATTGGATGATAAGGGATTGTTTTTGATCAAGTTTTCCATATGTTCTATGGTGTGAGTGATGTTATACTGATAATCAGATACATAGGTACAACAATGTGAGTGTATGAGGGCACAAACGCCTCCTTTAGCTACTAGCATAATATCTAAGGCATATCGGTTTTGTAAGACCACCTCCCTGATTTCAGCCAGTTCTTTGTTCATCAGCTTCAGCACCTTGATAGTCTCGTTGAACATATGTACTGTCCAGTTATTTAATAAGTGAAGATCCCGATAGTTCATTGCCACCCGAGATTGGGCAAGATGCCTCTGGATATCTGAATTTTTAATGAGCCACCCAGTGTCAGTGGTGGGTGTGGTTTGGGAAATAGGAGTAGTGGAGTTTGTCCGATTAGCAGCTATTTGAATGTCTTTTATTACTGTCCCATCATGATTGAATGTAGAGGCTGCTGACATGAAGGATCATGAGATGTAGGGGCAATAGATGCAAGATCATGACTTAATTCCAGAATCCGTGATATATAGTCTCCTCTATGCAATTGTTGCAGAGGCCCATTGTCCTTAATTCACTCCCCCCTCAGCTGGAAATGTCAATATGGGAACCTTAGGTGGTGGAGTAGACTTAGGTAGAAAGTAAGGACCTCGTACATAGACAATGCGTTTATGGCGGGAGCGTACTTGACTTGAAGTGTATGTATGTGGGGATTTGATGTTCCTTACATGGTCACTTGAGAGTCCCAAAGCTAACAATGTCCAAGGCCATAAACAAATCAGTTACTTATACGTGTGAAACAAAATTACTAGCAAAATTAGAAAAACAATTACCCACAAAACTCACTCCCAAACTTCTACTAACATTAGTATGTGTAAGAAAGTGTTATAGTAAGGTTAATAAAATGTATATGTACAATGTGAAGGTAGTTTCCTCCTGATGAATCTTCCGCTGTGCGTTGAGAGCCTGTTGCTGGTAGGACTCAGCAAGGTGTTTTCTTCTTAAATCTCAGCACGAGGGGTTTCTCCTTCTTTTTGTTGTAAATGAAATGGTCTTACGTGTCTTTTGGGGATCCAAATGGTGTGATCCTTGTACTGGACAGCAGCGTATCCACGGCCCCAGGTAATAAGGTCAGTGGGCCCTTTCCAGGCAGGATTAGGTGGTTGGCAGAAATAGACCTTCGGTTTTAGGGTAGCTGATGGAGAAGCAGAAAAATGATAGGTCGCAGCCGATGTGGGAGGCTGTCCAGTCAGGTTAAGAAAGTTCAAAGTATATAAGCAAAGATTGAGTTTGTTTTGCATGGCTGGGAGGCCGAGGCATTTTTCCTCTTTCAATTTATCCAGGGCGGACTTCCGGTTTGCTTCTTGCCGCCGCCAGACGATCCCTTGGGATTGCCGCCCCGTTGCCTGTAAAGAGCCGCCTTTACATCTGAAAGGCGGCTCGAAAAAACTCAATTTCCATGTGGAAATGGAGAGAGAGCCGGCGGGGGCAGGTAGAGCTCTCTGCCTAGCCCCAAAAGTTTTTTTTTTACTTTTGGGGACGAAGCAGATGAGCTCCCTATTTCCCTCGCCGTCACTCCGGGCTTTGGGAGACCTCTGCTTATGCAGAGCTATGCGACAAGATTAAGCCTACAAAAATTAACAGAACAATTAAAAAGGATATGAGCTGGACCTGTGACCCTGAATCGCAAGTATTTCATTTATTTTATAACAATTATTGAAAAAGGAAAAGGAAAAGGAGAAAAAGAATTTTTTAAAATGGCGACTGCCGAGGCTTGAGAAGGGGCTGAAAGGGAGAGTCTTTCCGTTTTCTATGAAGATACAAAGTAGCGGAATAAATACTTCTGGCTACAATTGAAGATAAAGCTCTACTTTTGTGTTTTGTTCTTCCTGGAGATCTGATATTGATCTTGGTTGGAAAGAAGCTTTTTTTTTTCTTTTTTGCCTCTCTTTTCTTTTTTTAAAAATAGTTTGTCTGTGTGGAAATATGGCATTAAAGCTTGCAAAGCCGGACAAACAAGCAGTGGGGGGGGGATTCCCCCATTAATAAATTACGTGAACAAGTTCTAAATCTCCAGTCTGAGAAAACTGATTTTAATATAATTGAATTTCTTTTGGAGGAGATTGTAAGAAGGGATGAGATTGTGAATCAGAACCATGAAAAATTTAAGCAGGAAATTAAAGAATTAGTGCAATCAAAGTTTGATTTTTTGGACCGAAAGATTATAAAAATGGCTAATGGTTTTGCAGAATTTATGATCAAGTTGGATGCAAATACTAATTTATTAGAGTCCAAAGTGGAAGAAATTGAGGACAATTTGGATAATAGAATACAAAAAATTGAAAATGATTTGACAAACACTCAAGACAATAGCTCAAAAGAAAAACCTAAAATGGAGGCTGATCAAAAGACTTGTAATGCAGAAAACATACAACAACGGATTGAAAGAGAAGTTTTAATGATGCAACATAATTTTACTGAATATGTGATTAGATTCAGAGGACTGCAGGAAAATGACAGAGATGATTTAAGGAAAATATCTTCTAAAATTCTGGCTGGGATCTTAAAGGTTCAACCTGAGGAAGTATTTTGTAGGATTGACAGAGTTTATAGAATAAATTCCTGGATTGCAAAGCAAAGGCAATTGCCTAGAGATGTGGTGATTTATTTTACAGATAAAGATATAAGAAATAATATTGTGCAGAATTCTTTTAATTCTACTTTGCAATTGTTTGGAAGAAAGATTTGGATTTACAAAGAGCTCCCGCCTAAGATGTTATTGGAAAGGAAGAAATTTGGTTTTCTGGTGACTGAGTTAAAAAAAAGAAATATTTTATTCAGGTGGGACGCTCCAGCTGGTATAATATTGAGATATCAAGGAGAAAGATACCAACTAAATACTGTTGAAAAAGCGGAAGAATTTTATCAAAAAATTTTGAAAATGAACTTAACATCTCTAGGCACAATACAGGATAAGCAGAAGGAATTGGAAATAAAGGGAAAACATCGAATTATAGAGGCTGCTGTGGATAAACTGCCTTTGGATTCTTTAGACACCTCAGCTGGATTATCTATAAATACGAGAGAAGTGGCATCGGACTCTAACGTGATGATTCATCAAGTCACAGACAAGTATGGAAACCAATTAGCTGATACACAATTGATAAAAAAGGAATATGAGACACGAAAGCAAAACCAACAAGATCAAGTTATAAAGCAGAATGAAAATCGATCAGTTGATATACAACTTATAGAAAGGAAACCAGGATGGAGATCAAACCCACAAAAAGAAAAGAAAAAAAGAAATAGGTCTCACAAAAATAGAAATTTCTAAATTAAGCAACAGTGAAGCCAGTTATTTTAAAAAAATGAATGAATATATGAAAAGATAGGTGAGGCGAAGTATTGGTTAATATTATCCTGAGGAGAGTGACAGACCTCTGCAATGCCATAATTTTGGGATGTGAAAAGAGCCTTAATTTGTTGGATTTGAATTATCTATTTTGGACTTCTTTCTTTTATTGATAAATATATTATATTCATCTTGAGCTATAAGGCAAGAGAGCTACGCTGGGGCACGCAGAAGATCTGGTTGTTACCCATTAGGATGATGGGAATTAATAATCCTGATGAAAGCCACAATTACAATTATATGGAATATAATCATAATGTCACTCGGCTGGTTGTTTTTTTCTTTTATATATATATGAGGATATTCATTACTGATGGGGGCAGATGATGACTGAGGATTTTGAACAAACTGTTGCACCAGGATGCTATGTTACCCTAATATGGATGATGGACTCAACAATCCAGTGGAAAGACATCAAAGAAGATATTATATGGATTATAAATTTAAAGTCATTGACTTTCTTTTATATAACGGAATATATATATATATATATATATATATATATATATATATATATATATATATATATATATATATATTAGTAGAGTGGGCAGTGGATTCAAGATATTAAGAATTGTTGTGCATGGCAATTTTGCAGGAAAGTGGGTGGAAATAGGTTAGTTTACTGATTGTTTAGTTTAAGAAAAGGGATGTTTAAGTGATATATTTAGGGGAGTGGAGCAAATGGATAGAGTTGAATAAATGTTAAATTAGGATTTATGGGGTAGGCTGCTTTGAAATGTTATATTAATATACACAAAAGATTAAATGTTAAAGTAGGATTTATTATATAGTTTTAAAGTGGAAGGTTGTTTTGAAATGTTGTATTAATATACAGATATAAGTATGGAGGAGGAGAAAAAGGGCAGAATATTGTTAAATTGGGAGTTACAATAATATTACAAATTATAAATTATAAGTTATACAATGTTACAGTAGAATATTATTTTGAAATGTATGGTAAAAGGGGGAAGTAACAATATTAATAATACTATTAGCAAGTAAGAGTCAGTACTTAGAGGAGGGAGTAAGGGGATGGTAAAATATTATATAATCTGTTATGAATTAGGTCTTTGTTCTGAAGAAGTCACAGGGGGGGATGGGTGGTGAGGGGGGGTTAGGGTGGAGGGGGGGAGAAAAATGGGGAAAAAAAATTGTATTCAAAAACTTTTTCAATTTAAAAAAAAAATTATCCAGGGCGTTTTTTAGGGTCTGATTAGCCCGTTGAGAATTGTAGGGTAAACCAAATTTGTGTGTGATGGACCACTTGTTACAAAAGTCTGCAAAGGCAGTACTGGTGTACGCAGGTCCATTGTCAGTTTTAAGTTCAATTGGGCATCCCATCGATGCAGAAGTCCGAATACAATGATTTATTACATGTTTGGTTGCTTCTCCCCTTTGTGGGGATGCCATAATAAATCCTGAATAAGTATCCACGGAAACATGCAAATATTTCCATGGGGCAAAGGATGGATACTGAGTTACATCCATTTGCCAAATTTCACAAGCTTTAAGTCCTCTAGGGTTTACACCCATAGGGATAGAATGAGCTTGTTGACTACAGGTAGGACATTGTTGTATGATGTCAGTTGCTTCGGCTGCCTTGAGACCAAATTGCTTCGCTAATGCTTTTTTTATTTTGATGGAAATCTCTGTCTCCACCACCCACAACATCTATAACCTTCCAATAAACAAATCTCCTTATAACACTAAAGATTCAAGTCCTTTCTCCCACTGCCATTCTGACTTCCAAGCCAGCCCAAGTCTGTGCAAACCAACTTACCTAAATGTCTTTTCTTAAACAATTCAACCCCTTCTCAGCACCAATATCTGATACTTCCAAAAGTCAACTTTCTGCTTTCCTTCACTAACTCTCTCTTCCCTCCCCACTTCTGGGTTAAAACCCTCAAAGCCATTCCCTTACATTCCCTGTAACACTGGGATCTTTGCATACCAGTCTTTATTCAAAATAGCACAATTATCTATTCACAGCCCACAATATCCAGTCAATCCTAAAAATTTCCTCAACTCTTCAGGTGTTATTTTTGTTACTTCTTTCATTAATTAAATGTCCTAAGTATTTTATCTCTCTGTCTACATATTGTAATCTCTAACTCATCTCTGTGATAATTCCTAAAAAGGCAGCAGCTTATGCTGCTGACAAACAAACAAACAACAAACATACAAACGAACAAACGTGCCATCTGTTAAGTATGAAGAATGCACGCAGACATAAAAACATTAAGGAGTAAGAAAGACAGCTTCACAAATAAAACAAACAATCTAAATGAGGTATTTTGAGTCAATACTCTGAAATTTAATTGGGTATGAAAGTATTTGAAACGTCAAAAATTTCCAGAAGGAAAAAGAAGATCAAAATTGCATTCTGAGCCAAGACAGTGGCTCAGCAAAGGCAGGTATCAGATATCACCCTTTACCCCGCCTTTCTCAGGCTGGTTCTCTGAGAGAGAAAAAAAATGGTGAAGAGAACAAAAACCGTAGCCCCCCTTTTCTGCCTCTCACCTCCCAGGGAAAAAAAGGAGGGGGGGTGAGAGAAAGGAGAAAAAAGTTAAAAGGAACTGTTTCTCTCTGTTGCGTGCTGTAAAATGTTTTACAGCACGCAACCAAGCCTCGCTTCCCTCCTCCATTCAGCATACTTACAACAAAGCAACACGTTCAGTATTTCTCTAATTTCTCACCTTATCAACACACAGGCATTCACATTTGTACTGCAATCAGACCTTTCGTATAAACCACTTTCACATAAAAAATTTCATTTAATGCGTCCTCCATGCAAATCAGACAAATAAAGCCATTCAATACAATATACTTTTTGCAGTTTTAAAGCAGCCAATACTCCTGTGGGTAGCTTACTAGTAGGAAATATTAACTGACAATTTCTATGAGGGATCCAATCCACAAACTGAATACTCAATATGTTATTAATTTTCTCAACTGTAGCAAACACTAAAGATGGAACTATAATTAAATCTCCTGGCTTTTTTCCTTTAGTCAATAACTCAAATAATGGGCTAAGTAAATGTGTAGGTAAAGAGAAATATGAGGGGACCCAATTAATAGTACCCAGTAATTGTTGCAAATTTAACTTTGGGTAACTTTAAACAAGGAATAGCCGGAGCAGAAAAAGTTTGCAATAGTTTATGCCCTAAATACAGATAAGAAGCGTACAGCTGTATTTTTTCTGGGGCAATGTGCAATTCATTTACACATAAATCATTTTGTATTCCAAAAAGCCAATTAGGTTGTATAAACTTGCAAAGTTGCAGCCGGTAGACAGACAGAAAGCATTTCAGGAATTTCTTCTATATTCCACCCCCTCCTTTTTTCTAACTGTTTCTTTAATGGGGGTGTAACCAGCTCCTTCAGAAGGAACTGATAATTCAGTTAAAGATGGTTTTGAGGTAACAATTTTAACTTTATAATCAGGTGGAGGGCTTGTCGTTAATTGTTGCCCTTCCAAGGCATCAAAGCTATATTTTCTATTCCTTGATGACATTAATCTAAAAAGGAACCATTATCAGTGTCCTGAAGGCTTTTTTTTTCATGCATCATTAAACACTCTATAACCAATCTCCAGAGTGCCAGAATTTTTCCAGGGCTCGGGGAGGTTCGTGGAGGCATGTTCCTATCTGCTTCCACACTTTCACTTTTAAAGAGCCCTTTTCCGGATAAGCCGGATAGTGTTGTTGAAGATATTTTAGTACACTAATTAGATGTTTTTTCGGGGGAATGGGAAGCGGTTTGCCCGCCGCCTGGCTAATTACACTAGATAATTTGCAGATATCTCGAAGTTCATTGAGATGGACTGCCTGGTCCTTCGAGAAACCCGACCCCATATTCACGATGTGGGAGGGTGCTCCGTTCGCCGACGGCCGTCCCTGGGTGCGAGGCTATTCCCAGCCGGGGGTGAGATGGGTGGGCGACACGGATATCACGTCGGGGTCACCAGATGTGAGTTTTCCGCGGGCCGCCCATGAGGTCAATATTGAGGAAAGACATGGACACGAGTTTTCTCGGGATGAGACGACCCAGATCTGACTCCGGGAGCCTCTTTTATTGTACACAAACAAAGGCAGGAGGGGTTTGTTAGCATAAGCCAATAATATATTACAGCATGTCTCATGTAATGCATACGTAAGTACAAGTAATACCTGGAAGCAATGCCCATATTTGGGAAGATCTACAATCCTAGCTGCTAGTGAGTTGTTACAGCCCTTATCTATGAGTTGTTGCAGCCCTTATCTAGTTTTTCGCATACGCGTTACAGCATGATCCTCCCATGCCTGCGTGTAGCTCCTGAGCATGTTACAATATCGAATTCCTTTTGGGCATCGAGAAAAATTAAGGCCACCTGTTTGTTAATTTTTTGTTCATAATATTCTAAGACATTTAAGATTGTCCTCATATTACTTTTTATCTGTCTCCTTGGGACAAAGCCATTCTGATCCGGATGTATATAATTATGTATAATTGTTTTCAGTCTTTGTGCTATAATTGTGATGAATAATTTATAATCGACATTTAACAGAGAGATAGGTCTATAATTTTTAACCTTGGTCGGGGCCGTATCTTCTTTGGGGATAAGTGAAATAATAGTTTCTGCCCAGGATTTAGGTGCTTCTGCTTCGAGCAGTGCATCGTTTGGTGTTTATCAAATGTATGTGGAATGGTGGGGGGGGGGGCCAAGGAGAATGGCGAGACTCAGAGAGTAGGTCAGGTGGAGCTGGCTGATTCAGGACTGCTCAGAAGTTGCCCCTGCTGCTGCCAGAAGTTTGGGTGCCTTAGCTTCAGATCGCTCCCTCCCTCCCTCTCACACACACAAAAACAGAGGTTGGAGAGCTCTCTTGCTCTCTCTCTCTCCAAGCGCCCCATGCCCATTTGAGGAAAGGGCACGCACAACTGGGCGCGCTTGGCTGCAGGAGGAGGCCCGGGTGGAAGGTGGCGTTTTATGCAGCATCCCCCTCCCTTTGTTCGATCACCCTGCAAGGGGGGGGCTCTGCCTTTACAGAAACGGGGCAAGAGCTTTGTGCGGAGGATTGGCAGGGGGTGGTGATGTGCGGCCCTCTGGGATGGAGAGAGGGGAATGAGAAGGCTCCGAGGTTCACTTGGGCAGTAAAGCCAGAGGGAAACTCAAAGCGTTGGGGGTTTCAGAAGGGCAGAATGTGCTTTAGAATGTGCAGCTCCTGGCTCTAACAGTGAGTGATGTCAAGTTGGCCACGCCCACCCAGTCACATGACCAAGCCACACCCACAGAACCAGTAGGGAAAATTTTTGGATTTCACCAGTCGTCAAGGCTCTACTTTTACTTCCTTCAGCTTCTCAGATTGCTGTGTTACAACCATGTAACAACTGTGTTATTAACTAAATAATTACAGTGATTCATTTAACTGTGGCAAGAAAAGTCATAAAATGGGGTAAAATGCACTTAACAAATGTTTCACTTAGCAAGAGAAATTTTCTGTGACCAGCTTTCCGTAATTTTTTCATCAAGGTGCTAAAGGTAGGACAAAATGATGTCAATTTGTCTATTCAGTCATCAGTAATCAAACTTAACCTGATAACACCTAAATTCAGTGGGATTTACTTTTAATAATTAGGCATAAAATTAAGTAATTGAATCCTAGGCTTTTTTAATTGAAGCATTAGATGGGAGGAGCGCAACTACAGCAACCAAGATTATCAGGTGTACAGATTCCTACACACAATAATATATTCTAAAAGCCGAACTACTTTGCTTTTTATCACTTTTAGGTTAATTTCCACAGCACTTGTGCAGGGAAGTTTCTTATGTGACTGTCTAATGCATTTGACTGCCCAGGTAGCCAGGGAAGAATGTGTGTGCATTAAATTCATGCATTCTAATTCAGTGACAGTATGAGTGAGAACATGTTTGTCCAGTCATTGTGTGCGCAATGCTATATATGTGGAATGCACATTTGCATTGGCACAAAGTCAGCCTGGCCATTTTTAATGTCAAGGCTATTTTCACAGTAGATTAGAGTTCATGCCTTATTAGCTTTAAAACACAGAAACATATTATTTGGAACATTTAAAAAACAACACAATAACCCAACAGACACCAGATCACCTTTAGAAGTAACAATTAATTCATTCAACGAACCTCTTATTTTCATGCTAAAAGCTTAGGGCTGAATTTGAGCAGCGCGTTGAGGACCGGTGCATACATTCTACTGTCACGCCTCGTACCGGAGAAAAGTACCATCTGACAACTCAGTAACGAGGCAGTGGCCGCGCAAATCCTGCCTCCTGCATTCATTGCATCAATATGCTAAATAAGCTCAATTCACTTGCCGCGTCTGCAGCAGCGATCGCCGTCGCACGATTAAACTTTAGGCCGACGCGGTTAAAGGCCGGGAGGATGGGCGGGCGTGTGCATCTGCGAGTGCGCACCCTGTCACAAGGTGTGGCCGAAAGCCTGACTGGCCGACGAGGATACGACTCACGTGGTGCCCGAGGCGGGTGAACCCTCACAGGCGCACAGCCTTCCCCCCCCCGCCTCTTTACTTCAGGCGGGCGCGCGCCGGGCTGGCTCAGTCGAAATGGGGAGGCGATAGGCTCGGGAGCACAAGAGCGCGCCTGCTGGCTTTGCTTTTGCTTCGCTTCGCTTTGCTCGAGCGAGCCTTTCGCTATTAAGGTGGTGGGAGTTTGCGCGAGAACCAGCGGTTTTCCCCAGCAGAGGAGGAGGCTCTTTCCGTGGATACGGCATCCTGCTCGGCAACAGAGGCTGTGGCTGTGAGTGTTGAATGTCTCTTAGCATTGGGGGTGGGGGGTGGTAATATGTCTCCGCTCCTTCCCAGCAGTAGTTTTATACCAGCTGAGGTGTGGGCCGGTGTGGCTGTCATCCGTCTCTAGCTCGGCACCCAGCCGGTTCGGTCGCCTCGCAAAGACCCTGGGAGACCCGGGGCTGAGTAGCTGCTCCAGCAGCAAGGGCTGCGAGTTAATCTTCGCTCGCGGCTTCCCATGGCAACCGGCAGCCGCCGTTTTGTGGGGACAGACTAACCGTCTGGGATCCACCCTCCAGAAGCCAGGCGGTAAGGAGGGAGAGCTGTTTCCAAGTTCTCCCTGCTTTCCACCTGCCTTTTCAAGATGCCGAAAAAGCATCAGGCGAATTATGGTCTCCTATACTAGTCCGTGATGGGGTCTTAAAGGGAAACTGGAAAAGTCCCAGGGCAAGCCCGGTCCTGTGCAAAAATCGCCATGCGTGGAGGGGTGCGATAGAGCCGAGAAGGAAGAAATCGAGGCATGTCTTCCTTCCTCTCCTTCCTGCCACACTGTCTGCCAACCTCCTTCTGCCTCTGGATTTTTCCTTTTTGGTTTAGTCGGAGGTGTTTTGGGCATTGAATCGCTGGTTTTGCAGTCGGGGTTTGCAGTTGTAGCAGCTGAAGCTCATGTCACCTCAAGGCCTGGCATTTCTGTCATGAACTGGAGTCCTAATGATAATCTCCCTCTTCCTTTTTCTTGCTGTGTGGGTGTGCCTCATTTGTGTACATCCATATTCTGACAGCCAGGCTTGGTACAGCAGCAACATCAGTTTATCCTTTTTAGCATTCAGGGCTGGGCTCAAGTTTGGGTGTTTGGCTCAACCTGCTCTGGCACAGCCCATGAAATGCTACAGGTGTGAGTTCTCTTTGAGCAAATGGCTGCAGTTATTTCATGCATTAATACCCTGTGGTGACAAAATAAGTAGCAGGCAAATGTGCTAGTTGCAGTTGAAAGTGGGAGTCGGGGATTGGGTGGTGCCTTGTTCCTTTGTAGCTGACATACCCTTCGATTATGTCTCCTCTCTACAAAAATTATCCATTGTTTAAATTGTTGAAATACTTCAGTTTTGCTTTTTAGTAAATAGCAAAATCCATATCTAGAGTAATCTAGATTGATGGAGATAGAGGGCCAATTAAATCAGCATGCAGTAACTGAAAAATTATTTGATTTTCTTTCCCTCCTTTGCTGACAGTATACTTTCGATTTGGCTTCTTTGCAAATAGCACAATCCAAATAATTGTCACAATCTTTTACATTCAAACCTACAGCCAGGTCAGGCATTTTCTGTAATACGTTAAAGCTTGCATGACCCAGCCTTCTGTGCAACAAGTCTGCACACCTATTACGCTTTGGTTCATTTGAAAATATTGTTTGTACACTGCCACCAGTTTCCTTGTAGTTCAAAACATATAAATTGTTCAGTTTCAAACCTTGTTCACAAATCTTGTTATTCTTTATTATCTTACATGAACCCTTTGCAAAAATTACCTTATACCTTCACATTCAGCAAGACACACTCAGATCATCAGCCCTGGGGCAGGTGTGCATGGCCAGCACAGGAGATGGTGAGCGTGTGGGGACCGATGGTGTCTGGCAGCAGCTGCAGCCTGCCAGCCCCACGCTCCAGGGCTGTACAGCCTTCACACCACAGGTGAGTCCGAGCACTGCAACCGCCAGGCCAGCCTTCCAAGCAGCAGGTGCGGGGAGAAGCATGCAATGCAGCCTGCCGTATGGGCCCTGTGTCTTCCTACTCCATCACAAGCAAAGACAGACGGTGGGGTGGAGTGGGTGGCTGGCCACAGCAATCTCATTCTGAGTGTGTAGCAGAGCCGGAGGATGATATTGTACAGCGGGGGCAGCAGCTTGGTGCCCCGCCCCACTACCTGCCTTTCCTTTCCTTACGGTGATGGCACCAGCAGCAGGCAGAGGCAGTGGCATGGGGGAGGCACACTGTCTGGCTCACCAGATGCACTGCATGGCTGCCTGACCTGTTGCAGCTGTGGGCAAACAAAGACAGACAAGATGGAGTGGGCGAGTGGCTGCACGGCTGCCTGTCCACTCCATCCCACTGTCTTTCCCCGCGGCCATGACTGGGCAGGCAGCCATGTGGTGTGTCCAGTGGGCTGGACCCTGCCCCTATGCCTCCGCCTGGTGCTTGGACAGTCCGGCAGTTGCAGCATTGTGACTCACCTGTGTTACATGGGCTGCGCAGCCCCTAGAGTGTGCTGGCCAAGGGGCTGGTGGGCTGCAACTGCTGCCAGACCCCCTTGCGCTCACCACCTCTTCCGCATGCGCCGGGGAGCACACGGCCGGGTTGATGAGCCTGATACCATGTTTCTCCAAAAATAACCCCTAATGCAGTGGTTCTCAACCTTCCTAATGCCGCGACCCTTTAATACAGTTCCTCATGTTGTGGTGACCCCCAACCAGGGGTGGGTTCTAAATTTTTTTACTACAGGTTCTGTGGGCATGGCTTATTTTGTGGCGTGGCTTGGAGGTCATGTGACTGGGTGGGCGTGGCTAGCTGGTCATGTGACCAGGTGGCCATGGCTATGTGTATAGGGACTACTCAGAGGGCTGAAAAAAGTGATTTCTGACAGGTCCTCGCACTTTTCACCGGTCTTTGCACTTATGACTGGTCATCATTTATGCCCATTGTAGCATTCTTAACAACTGTGTCACTCATTTCACAACTGCTTCTCTTCACCATGGTGACAAGATAGGGCAAAAACATAAAATGTGAGGACAGTCGTAAGTTCGAGGACTGGTCAAAAGTGCGAGGGCCAGTCAAAAATAACTTTTTCAGCCCTCTGAGTAGTCCATATGCATAAAAGGATAAAGCAATAGAGGGATGAAGGAAGGGAAGGGAAATTAGAATAGGAGTGAGGGTAAGAGAGGGACGAAGAGAGGAGGAGAAGGAGAAAGGAAGAGGAAGTAGGGAGGAGAAGAGGGGGGGAAGAGAAAGTGAGAAGGAAAGAAAAGAGAGAGGTGGTAGGTTTGAGGAGAAAGATTGCTGTACAATAAAAAAGATGAAAGGGAAGAAAACCAACCCTAAACAAATATGAAGATATTAAGATAAAGAATGAATTGTTAAACTTTAAAGTTTAAACATACAATGTATTTTCTTTGAACAGAGTATTTGGCTGGTTCACAAATTTAAACAGTGTTTAGTCATTTCAATTAAATTTACAATTTCTATATTTCCTTTTTGCCATATTTATTCCTCATCTATTTTTTAAAAAAACCAATATTACCCTTCATCCTCATCTCTAATCTTAATCAAATTCAATTTTTTCCTTCTATTCTATATTATACCCCTTTGCATTGTCATCTATTTTTATATCCATCCTCACATTGGTTAATTATGTAATTATGTAATACAGTTGTTTAATACAAATTCAACATTTTAATATAAATCAATTAGTTATATAACTATCTTTTTTGTATATTAATCAATATGAACATGAATATTCCAAATATTTCCATGCAATCCAATTTCTTACAAATCAATTAATTATATTTACCAATAATAATAAACCAAATAATTTCCCCCATATATTCCTCCAAACCACAACTTAACCATTTCTGCTTTCAACACAATATACAATTAATAGTATCTCAATTATTACAATTCCCTAGTTAAATAGAGCTTTTTTTCTTTTGTCTTTTAAAATCTTGAACCTCCTTTTTTGCCCTAAATTTCCCATTGTTTGCAGTTTTGCACCTACCTTTTTTTGGTGAGGAAAAAGAAAAAGAAATCTCTCTCTGCCTCATTTTGTCATGTTGCAGCAAAGACACTGCTTTACTTTCAGTTTCGTTTTTTCAGCATAGCTAGGGGGAAAAAATCTGCTGGAGATTTTTTTGCAGCTAGCAACAGAGCCCTCCGCAAAACAGCTGAGAGCAAATCAGCTGAGAGTTGAGGCTGATCTAATCAACTTGTGCTAATTAACCTATCCTGAAGC
This sequence comes from Arizona elegans, assembly GCA_022577455.1. NCBI lineage: Eukaryota > Metazoa > Chordata > Lepidosauria > Squamata > Colubridae > Arizona > Arizona elegans. The sequence goes on along the minus strand of JAKOOJ010000007.1, from coordinate 34,246,655 downwards.
TGAAAGGGGCTGTTTTTTCTATTTTTGCAGGCACCGGTCTACTCATTTGTTTTCTTTTAACACTGATCAGCTGTAGGGCGGCCCTTTGAAGCCCCGCGGCAAGAATTTAAACAGTTTTTTTCCCTCTAGCCATCAGCTGGGACTCAGGAGGCAGCAATAGATTGGGAGTGGGCGGGGTAAGCGAACGGACGGCGATCCAACAGAGGCAGAGAGTGAAGGTGAGTGAAGGTGTTGGGGGCAGGGCGAGAGAGGGCTTTGGCGACCCCTGTGGAATGGCCATTCGACCCCCAAAGGGGTCGCGACCCCCAGGTTGAGAACTGCTGTCCTAATGTGTCTTTTGGAGCCAAATACATATATGTTTGTATATCTGGAGATACAACAACCAACCAGATTTCTACCATGTTTCTCATATATATATATATATATATATATATATATATATATATATATATATATATATATATGTTTTTCTTCTAGCCAGGTTTTCCCTACGTAGCCAAGGTTTTTTTTGTAGCTCCAGCTCAGTAGAATCTCATCTACTCAGTTCTGGGCTTTTTTCCTTTCTAACACCTAGCAAGCTCTAACTGCTAGGTGGGAGACCTAAATAGATCCATTTCTAGCTCGTTAGCTGTCATCAGTAGGCCACACCCATATCCTCCCTGTAAAGGTATATATATATGTCTTCTTAAATTTTCGCGGGTGTGCATATGCAAAAAATTAAAATCTTGGTGTTTTCCCACGTCATTATAAATAAGTTGGTTAAAATATTTAAAATCCTGGTTAAAATCCCAGCTTAAAATCTTCTAAAAATCCTTACAGAGCATTCTGCAAGGTCCTTTGAAACCTCAGCTAAAATCCTACCAGTGACTTTAAAAGTTTTTCTTTTAACCCATAGCTTCTACATGAAACAGAGCCTGAAGATGACAGGGTTGTGAGCCTGTCGAAACATTGTTTTATTAAAAACTTTTAAAGTCACTGGTAGGATTTTAGCTGAGGTTATAAAGGACCTTGCAGAGTGCTCTGTAAGGATTTTTAGAAGATTTTAAGCTGGGATTTTAACCAGGATTTTAAATATTTTAACCAACTTATTTATAATGACGTGGGAAAACACCGAGATTTTAATTTTTTGCATATATATATATATATACATACATACATACATACATACACATACACACACACACACACACACATATATATAGGCTGAGTCAAACTTGAGCCTGGTGAGATTCAATCTACTGAACTGCAGCTAGTAGTCAGCTGAAGTACCCTGCAGTATTGCACTCTAACCACTGTGCCACCGCAGTATATCTGCTTTATGGACAACATGTTAACAGCAATATCAGAATTAGAAGAATTAGACTAGAGCTAGAACAACCTTGGAGTTCTTCTAGTCCAGCCCCCTGCTCAAGCAGGAGATCCTATACCATTTCATACCAAAGTCTCTTCTTAAAAACATCCAATGATGGAATGCCGACAATTTATGGAGGCAAGTTGTTCCACTGTTTAGTTGTCCTCACTGTTAGAAAGTTTCTCCTTAATTCCAGGTTGCTTTTCTCTGTGATTAATTTCCAACCATTGTTTCTTGTCCTACCCTCTGGTGCTTTGAAGAATAATTTGACCCCCTCTTCTTTGTGGCAGCCCCTCAAATACTGGAATGCTGCTATCATGTTACCCCTAATTCTTCTTTTCTTTAGCCAACCCAAATTCTGCAGCTGTTCTTCATATAGTTTGGTCTCCAGGCCTTTAATAATCTTAGTTATTCTTCTTTGCAGCATCTTTTTCGTAATGTGGCCAAAACTGAATGCATTATTCCAGGTGTGGTTTCCGAAAAATGGGCCAAAAAAGCCTCAAAAATGGGCCCAAAAAAGCCTCAAAAATGGGCTGAAAAAGCCCCAAAAATGGGCCGAAAAGAGCTGCAAAAATGGGCTGCAAAAAGCCTTGAAAGTGGGCTGAAAAAAGTCTTGAAAATGGGCTGAAAAAAGCTGAAAAAAATGGGTTGAAAAAAGCTCTGGAAACAGGCCGAAAAAGGACTCAAAAAGGGCTGAAAAAAGGCCCAAAAAAGGGGAGGCCAAAAACTTTGTGTTGTTTTCCTCTTCTAAATTTAGGTACGTTATAGTCAAGTGCGTCTTATAGTCTGAAAAATACGGTATATACTGTAATTGAGAGGATAGAATATAAGAACAAGTAACATTAGAAAAGATGATGGGGCTTAATTTAAAGTTTTAGTTTTAGTTTGCATTATCAAGCTAATAAAATTCAACTAAAGTCTGTTTTTTAGATGTGTAAGCTGAAAAAAGAATATGCATGTCACAATCTATAAACAATACAGATTAAATATTCATATTTAATGCATCTATATGCATTAAGATTTGCATGCAGATTTTAAAATATCAGAAGATGTAATTTAAAATAAAATGTATTTTTCATCAAATATGATACTCAGAATATGTGTGTAAGTACCACTTTATCAATTAACCTTGAAAAGTTTGGCAAGGCTAACATGATGTCATTCAAGCTTCATGATACTGTTCTATGTTGATGTGGGTGTACATTTAGGCTAACTGCATTGCTTTCTTCAGAACCACTAAAGGCTGGCTGAGCTTTTCACTTATTTACTTCAATAGAAAACGGAAAGGAAAAAAGTTAACAAAAGAAGTCTGTTTTCCCTGTCCCACTTGCTGGGCTGTTGTCTTTGCCCTTTTCAATGAAGGAGGGAGTAGAGCTGGGTCAGAGTTGAAGAGTACTGAAAAGGAATTCAAGTCTTAGGTAGAAATTTGAATGAAAATTTAGTTTGAATGCTGAGTGCATTTATTGAATTGAAATTTTTGTATCTATTACAGTAGAGATAGATGATGAAAGTAACATCATAGGCATGGATTTAGTTTATAATAGAGCATTATAATTAAAATAGCTATTTGACAAGAAATATGGCAAGTATAGCAAGTATTGAGATGTGGCTTAGATTTAAGGCCTTGTGTCCATTTACACAGTCAGATGTAATTATTTCAGACTATTATAGTACCTACATTCTTACCCATTCTGCCTTATCAATATGATGGGCATTGTTTTGCAATCTTAGCAATTTTAAATTGTGTGGATTTCAACTTACCCAACATACTTGGTTGTGGAATTCTGGAAGTTAATGTTTCTATGTCTTCAAGTTGCTAAGATTGAGAAGCATTGTGGTAGGATACAGAGCATAAAATAGGGACATTATTTATTACTTGATTTATTTGATTTTTATCGTGCCTTTATTATTGTTTATAAATAACTCAAGGCAGCAGACATACATCATGCTCCTTCATCCTGCTTTTCCCACAATAGCCCCTGGGGTTGAGCTGAGATATAAAGTCACAGAGCCAGTTTTCATGTCTAAAATGGGATGAGGACTGACAGTTTCTCATTCCTAGACCAGCACCTTAACGACTAAACCAAATAATCTTAAATGTCAATGAATTACTGGTAATAATGGATATTATTCTACTTTTGTTGGTTTGATGCTTAGCTTAGCTTTGTTTGTTTGAGTCTTACTCTGTTTTTGATATCCAACCAAGAACTATTAAGATGTTAATGTGGTGGATTTTTTTTCCACATAACATATAACTAAAAAGAAAAGTACAATTGCGTACAACTTTTTTTTCTTTAATATAAATTCATCAAAAAAGGAAATCTTCCAAGTGGACTTCTTTCACAAGATTCCGATATGCTTTCTATTTTCTATGTTTCAGGGCTGTTCTGTATTTGACATGAAAAGAGCTTTTTTACCATTTGATTTGATGGTTTTTTAAAATAACTCCAGAAAAGAATTGGCATTTTCAATGGTCAATGTAGCAAGTTATAATTAAGTTAAGTAGCTTTTTAATATTGCGGAACATGCAGGAATTCTCAACATTTAAAACCTCAAAGGTTGCCCCCCCTTATTAAAATTCTTAGAACTCCCACTGACACATGTGCTGGGAGGATAAGGGCTAACATTTTTAAATATTTATTAATTTAGTTTAAATATCCTAGAAATAGCTCATTTAACACTATGACTAATTGGGAATAGGAAAAATGAGAGCTCTATCCGTATGTATAAGATTAAATTAGATGTCCTTTTCCACAATATTTGCTCATTTTAAATCAAATAGGGCTGGAATCTTAAACTTAACCCCATTTAATGTTTAAACTTCACTGAATGTAGTTGGGCTTCCTTCTGAATAAACTTGCATTGGATTGTGCTGTTATGTAGAGTTAAACTAAGATGTGGATCTTAATATTAATTCTATTTAAAATAGCTGTGTATCTTTAACAAAACATCCCAGTGAGAATGAAAACCGAACACAAATTGGGATTGTGTAAAGTGTAATTGTTGTATCAATTTCTTGCTGATCTGTTACCTTGCTGCCTCCCTCCCCCCAACTGTTCTTTCATTGAAGTTCCTATTTGCTGCAAAAGTTGCAGTCCCGAGAAGAAGAATGAAATGATCTGGAAATCCCAGCTGTGTAACTTTAGCTTTTATTTCACCATTCACCACTCACCACTTGTTTTGTTGTTTAAAAAGAAAATCTAAACAAACTATAAATCTGATCAAAGTGATTTGTAGTTTGGCTTTTAAAGATAACCTCAGCTTGACATTATAGTTTGTTAGATGTTTTCAATACAGACAATACAGAGCAGCTGCTGATTAAATCACCACAATCTTGTCAGTTTAACATTTTTATTGATAAAATGTTATCAATAACATTTTAAATAAAATAAAATACAAAATAGGAAAGTAAATACGAAAACGGTGGGAAGGAAGAGGGGGAAGAGAAGTAAGGGAGGATAAGAAAAAAAAGAAAAAGAAGCGTTGACTTCTGACTCTCTCTGTTGCACTAAAATAAGGTACCAACAAACCATTTCTATGAACTATCAATCTAATCGGTAAAACCCAAAATCAAAGTTTCATTCTTTTCCACTTCAACCACAAAGTTCAGAAGTGGTCTCCATGTGGAAATAAAAGTACTTATATTCTTTTCTTTAATCAAAATAGTCAATTTTGATGTTTCAGCCAACTCCATCAAGTTCTGCAACCGTTTGTCCATGTTAGGAATTGAAGTGTTCTTCTGTTTTGTGCATACAATAGTCTTGCTGCTTTGAACATATATAGTAACAAAGTTCCAAATTTATTCTCCAAGTCTTTTTCTGTTAGACCCAAAAGGAAAAATTATGGTTTCATCTTTATTTCCATTTTCAAAATTTTCTGTATTAGAATATGAATCATACTCCAAAAATTTTTTTTGCTTTTTCCTATGTCCACCATAGATGATAAAAAGACCTTTTTTATATACTTGCAACATTCATTTGACATACCTTTATACATCTTAGATAACTTATCTGGTGTTAAATACCAACAATACATCGTCTTATAGAAATTTTCTTTTAGATTATAGTTTAATGTAAATTTTAAACCCTTCGTCCATGTATTTTCCCATTGTTCAAGCATTATGCTATATCCAAAATTCCTTGCCCACTGAATCATACAATGTTTTACATGTTCATTTTCCAAATTCAATTTCAATAACATTTTATAGCTCTTAGCAATAATATGGTCATCATTTCCACGTAATAAAATTTCCAATTCATTTTTAACAAAGTCAAATCCATAGCACTTTTTATCCAGTTTAAATCTTTCTTTCAGTTGTTGATAAGTAAACCAATGGCAAACATAACCTTCTGATTCAAGTTCTTCTCTTGGCTTTAATATTGGGTCACCCTAGTTAAAAGATAAAATTTTACCATACATCAACCAGTTTGGCTTTGCCACCATTTCTTTTTTAAAGAAAACTTCCTGGGGTCACACCCAAAGAGGTAACTTCATAGAGAGCCTTGTTTTATATTTATTCCAAACTCTTAGTATGGCACTTCTAACAAAATAATTATTAAATTCAACATTAAGTTTACTTTTATCATACCATAAGTAGTTGTGCTATCCAAACCTTAATTCATGGCCATCTAATTCAAGAAACCTCTTATTCTGAAGGCTCACCCATTCTTTTGACCAGGTCAATTAGGCAGAATGTCCACTTTCAGAATTTTATTTGCAAGATTTTTAGATATCCATATCACATCAATCTTTGAAAAAGGTTTATGTCTTTCAGAAAAGAAGGTGTATTCTCTGATGTCTCCATTTTTGTATCTCCATGAGTCTATTAATACTAGATTGACCATCCTTTCAAAGAAAGTCTTGGATAATTTACCCTGTGATGGTTTGACCTCCTTGATGGATGTTGTATCCAAAGTTGGTGTAGTCACTCTGTTCCAGTCCCCCAATCAGCACAATCTTGATAATTTGTTGAGTCCTGTGCCATTCATACAAAATACGCAGAAACCTGTCTGTTTAACACTTGTGTATTTATATTTTGAGAGGTTTTGTGTCTAGTGCAGGGAATGTGTTTGGAGAAAACCCACTGTTTTAACTTGAAAAACAAATAAGACAGGGAAGTAATCTGGAATTTATGGCTATGTAATAGTGTCTTTCATTTCATAGCTCATTTAATTATGATATTCTTTGATCATATTGAATTATTAAATAAAAGAATTACTTTCTACTTTTCTTAAAAAGGAGTGTTGTATGTCCTAATAAATTTATTTTAATTGTATAACTGGATAAATGCAAAACTGAAATTTCATTCAACAAAACATTAATAAGTTGAACTGTTACAACCAAAAGAAGTAATTTTAACAGTTCAGGCGTAACAGTTCATTTCATTATTATCATATAAGAAATATGACTCTGGGCTGTTATTTATGCATTTATAACACTTACATACTACCTTGCTTAACTGGAACTCAGGATGACCTTCATATCTATCCTCATCCAGTTTGCCTCCACAATAATGTGATGTGGGTAGGTATGAAAAATAATACTGTCTCAAAGTGTCTGATTGAAATGGCTGAAAATCATTTGAACTAAGCCTCTAGTCCAAGCTCAACTCTTTAACCACCACACCCCACTGGCTTTTTCCAATAAACTTAAGTTACGGTTTAAAGGTATTTATGTTCCACTCAGTGGTGAAGTATAAAATTTGTTACTACTGGTTCTGTGGGCGTGGCTTGGTGGGGGGAGATAATGTGACTGGGTGGGCGTGGCCAACTTTTTTTTTTACTTTTAAAAGCATTTTTTCTACAACCTTAAGAGGTTGCAGGAAAAAATGCTTTTAAAAGTAAAAAAAAACAGCCTCTGATGATCACGCAGCTCAGCTGGGCATGCGGTGGGGGCAGGGATTTTTGCTACCGGTTCTCCGAACCACCTGCGCCATTGCTACTGGATCGGGTGATCTGGTCCGAACCGGGAGCATTTCACCCCTGGTTCCACTTCTTTTTTTCTATTTCTCTTTTCTTTATGGAAGCAAAGACAGTGTGATGGGGAATCTTCTTGATCAAAGATAAATTTATACAACCTGCTAAGAAGCTAATATCTTTTCCTTTAATCTTGTGTGGTGTAGGAGAACCTAATCTTTCATAGTGATTGGTCTCTTAGACATACATAAAAGGAAAGGTTAACAACTCTAATTAACTTTACAAAGCTGCTTGGTGATAATAGGTTTTGTTGTCACCAATTTTTTGTTATTAGTGCAACACACTGGAAATTAATTGCAGCCCTTCAATGACTTCAAACTAATTTGCAGAAGTTGCAGAGTTCAATTTGTTAAAATTTCACACATTTTAACATATAAAATGTAACTACAGGTAGCCCTTGACTTACAACCACAATTGGGACTAGAATTTCCATAGCTAAGCAAAGAGGTTGTAAAAATGGAGTAATGTCCCTTTTTAAAACCTTTTCTGCCATGGTTGTTAAGCAAATGACTGCAATTGTTAAGTGAATCATACAGTGATTAATCAAATATGGCTTCCCCTATTGACTTTACTTGTTGGAAGACAGCTGAGAAGAACCCCTCTTCAGATGCAAGTTCAGAGGAGGAGGGTAAGTTTGAGTCTGCAAAGGAAAGTTTGGAGCCAGGTATTGGTCAGGATTGGGGCTCAGAGAATGCTAGCCGGATGGAGCAGCCTCAGCTGGGTGGATTGCACCAGCAACAGGCTGTGGGAGACCAGTTCCATCAAGTTGGCCAGGAGGCGAGGACTGGGAGCAGCTGCCGTTAGCAATGAGGAGGAGGTGGAGTCCACAGCTGCTCCTGATCCAAGGACATGTAGAGCAGAGATGAGACGGGCACAATGCCTGTCAGCCAGACTACTCACGAGCAGGCTATCTCGTCTTGCATGAAGGGCTGCACTGGTATTGCCTACTTATCCCCACCATGAGGGTTTGAGTGTTGCTACAACAACATGCCCAGTTCTGTGTCTTGTGTGCCTATGTCTTGTATCCTGGTCTGTTTGATTCCTGGCCTGCTTTCCTAGATTTTGTATGTGCCCATTGTACTTGATTGCCCAGTTATTGTTGGTGTACTGAGCTTGGAATCCGGACCTGCACAACAGGGGTGCTTTCCAAGGGCCTGCCTGGTGTGTGTGTGTGTGTTGAATAAACACCTGTAGAACTCTTGCCATATGTGTGTGTGTGGAGGGAGTGAGGGGCAGCATACAAGGTTGCAAATGGCAATCATGTGACCCTGAGATGCTCCAACCATAATAAATACATGCCAGTTGCCAAGTGCCTGAATTTTGATCATGGGATTGTGAGGATGTTGCAACCATTGTAAAGGCAAGAGTAGAGTAATATATCACTTATTCAGTGATGTAGCTTAAAATGATTGCTAAATGAATGGTTGTAAGTCAAGGACTATATATATATTATTATTATTGCAGTCTACCCTTAGAAATGTTGGCTTTGTACATAAACAAATAGTTATATGTAATTTGTGCATTTGTATGGTACCTATTCAGTGGATTCTAGGTAAAACATAATAAGCATAGCTACTTAGCCTACTAAGTCAGTTGTCTGCCTAACTGAACTTATCCTTGTCAAAAGCCTTGCAGAAGATCTCAAATTTTTATTGCCTTCCTGAATTTTTTACAACAAAGAAGTCATATTCTTTTAGAATGAGGCACTGTAACCTACAAGGATGTCCTCAAGGTCTCTTCTGCAAACGTGCTAGGTGATAGACACTTAGTGTTCCTACTTAGTTGATGTAGGCAAGTTGGCAGGTTCCACTTGAGAAATTTTGTAACCCTTAAAAACCTTGAATTGGGCCTAAAAGCTACTGACAATCAGTATAGACCCTCCAGCATAGATGTTATTTCTGTTGAATAGCAGATAGACAATTGCACTCTATGCTAGCTTCAACTTCTGGGTCATTTTCAAGTGCAGTCTCATATAAAGCAAATTGCAGTAGTTTAAGTGGGAGATAATAAGGGCAATGCATTCAGCACCTGGTCTAGGAAGGATTATAACCATGGGTAAGTTACTACTGGTCACAGCTTCTAGGTATAGCAGGAGCTCCAAGTCTAAGAGCACCCTCAAATTATATACCAGTTCTTTCAAGAGAACAGCATGCAACATGGAATGTACTGTATGTATGAATGTGTTTATCATCAGGATATTGTTGATACCTCAGCCCAGTATGATCTCTCCTGTTGGCTTTGTATGGATATTAAAGAGTGTAAGGAAATAGATATACTGAAATACTAGAATTAGTATTATTATTGGACCTTACAAGAGGATGAGGAGAAGACCAGACCAGAGAGCTCAATCTCCACCTACTGCCAACACTAATTAAAACCACCCACAAATACACAAATGTACTGTCATACTACACAGAAATAATTAGTTAGGTTTTATTGTACCTGAAGTTTTTTTTTTTTTTGCTTTACTTGTAACTGCTTATTCTTTTAACACTATTATAAACATTTTAAAAAGCCAGTATGGCTTTTCAATCCTTTACTAATGGCAGTGCTAACAGAGATCTATTTTATTTAAATTCACTAATTTATTTAAAACATTTTCATCCCTCTTGTCTATGTAAAAGGATATGGGCAGTATGTCTAATGTATTTATTTCAGTGGGGTATCCATGGTGATTTGTAACAACAAGTGGTCCTTCAGCACACTGCCCTTCACAGCTACCTAGATTTATTGCCCCCCTTTCCCTGAACAGTTTTTCTTTAGACACGCTAGATTACAAAAAAATGCTGGCGCTGTCCACACATGCAACATTGAAAACTAACAGCAGTCAGCCTACCATAGCTGCATGTCCCTGGGAACGGATGATTACTTTCTTCAGCTAGATGAATAAATGGGTATTGACTTTAACTAAAATATTGCTCTTATACTGTGTGGAGAATAGTTGGAATTGTCGACCTAATAGCTGGATAAATACAAAGTGGCTGAAATATGGCTGACATCAGGGCTGGTGAATCAGCAAATTCTCAAGCTGTGACTGTTAAAGCTTTTCAAGAACTTCTAGAATCTTTTAATTCTGCTCTTTTGGACACAATTGAAAGAGCTTTTTCAAAAAACAGCTTGGAAAATTATAAGGAGTTGTTGGATGTGCAGCAGGAAATTTTTCAGAGGAGTTTGCCCGTGGAAGATCAAGAGGCTGTTAGGACTGAAAGGCAGGCTGGCACAGCTGAAACAAAGGACTGGGTAGACGCTTCCATTCAATTGATAGAAAAGCAACAAATAGACTCTTTATCGCAAACTGACAAACTTTATGGCAACAAATTTTGGCTATATGGACAAAGGAATGGACTGAAGGATTATACAAGCAAGAAGAGTCGAAATGGAGATTTTAAATTAGAAAAAGTGATTTCAGGAAGAGAGCGAGTATTTCAGAAACATCAACCTCAAATCAACATTTTAAAATTTTCCAAAATAAAATTGGGAATGTTGAAAGAATTAATAAAAAAAAGGATTGGAAAAAATATAGAAAGAATAGAAGAATAGAAGATTAAGTACTTGTTTTTTTTTTTTCTCTTTGGGGAAGGAAGATTCTAGTAAGAAATTGAAAAGTTTAATTACATTGGTATTAAAGGCTACTTTAGAAATTGAAAATGTGAAAGATATCTTCCTGTAGATTCTGAAATCTGCATTTGGCAAATATGTGTTTTAATGGTATTAAGAGATTTTTAAAATGTTTAACATAAGATTATATTATTTTAAAAGATATGAGATAAAATGTGTAAGCTTTCAAGATGCCCAACTTTTTGAAGCAAAGAGGATTAATGTTAAATTCAAAATTTTATTAGGGAGTAATGTTCAAAAAGAATCATGTTTGAGGGTATGGAAATGAAATTTACTTATGATTTTTACTGTTTGTAATATTGCTAAAGTATTGGATTACACATCAAGAAAAAGTTTTTTTTTATATAATTAGGAAGAATGAATTTAACTTAATTGGTCTTGAGGATTTATAAAAGGGAGGTTGATGAATTGGAGCAAGGGGAGTTAAAGAACGTGTGGGAGTTTTGAATTTTATAATTAGTTTATTTTAGCATATGTTTGTTAGATGCTATACCCTGTTTTTGTTCTGGGAAGTCAGGGGAGTGGGTGGGGAGGGTGGGATAAGGGTTGGGGTGGGAGAAAAAAGTGGTGAATAGAGAAATGTTTTAACAGAAGAAAGTCTACGATTAGAATACAGGAATTGCTCAGATACTAAAGGAGGAGAATTTTTCACAGCAAAGAAGTTAGAAAGGAGAGAGGAGGAGAGGCTAGGAAGAGGAGAGGGAGGGAGAGGAATGGAAGAAAGAGGAGGAAGGGAAGGGGACAGGAGTAGGAGTGAAGGTGAGAAGGGGGAAAAGAAGAGAGAAGTGGGGGAAAGGGAAAGGAAGTAGGATGAGGTAGGAGAGGAGGAAGGAGAAAGTAGGAGAGAAGAGGAGGGAGGGAAGGGAAAGAAAGGAGAAGAAGAAGGTTTGTTGTGGAATGAGGGAAGAAAGAGAAGAAGAGCAACTCCGAATGTAATTAAAATGTCTTATTTTAATGCTTTCTTTAAGGGAAACATATATAAGTAGTATTTATTATGTATAAGAAAATGTACACTTTCTATTATGTGGGGAGGGAGAAAGGGTGGGGGGGGGAGAAAATTGTATTTCTTATAAAACTTTTCAATTAAAAAAAAAGAAAAAGAAAACTAACAGCAATCAGCCTACCATAGCTGCATGTCCCTGGGAACGGATGATTACTTTCTTCAGTTAGATGAATAAATGGTAATTTAAAATGATGCATGTATATAGTTGTAGCTTATTTGAAAAACAAGGAAGGTGGCAATAATAAGGAGAAGATGAAGTAAAAATAAAGAGCGATAGAACAGAACACTGCAATGTGAAGCAAATATGGGAACAAATACTGCACAAATGAGTTGAAGGAACTACAATGTATTCATTTTTGCTATCACACAGGAAAAACAATGCTTTTGCATCTACAATTTGGAAAATATAGTTTTGTAGTCTCTTTTCTCCCAGCACTGTTACAACTGCTCCCTTTTAACTTTTCTCTTTATTTCCAAATGAAGTACTCAGCAAATCCAGAAGCTCTGAGACATTCTGGGTTTAAATTCTGTATTTAAAATCATTATCAGATGATTTAGGAGTTGCATTAGGATTCATAACTTTGCAATTGTGATAGAAATCATTAACTGAATTTGAGCTAAAGTTATTTCAGTCCCAAAGCTGAATAATTATTTTCCTACTTTTTAATAATGTTCCTAGTTGACATTTACATAAATCGGATATTTATAATTACCCACTGATCTTGAGAAAAGTGAAATCTTACAAGCATTTTTCCATTATAGCAGCATTCAGCAAGACTATTTTGAAAGATTTCCAAGCCAAAACTGCAGAGATTATTCAACAAAAAGTAGAGAGAATGGCTAACATAAAGTAAGATGCGATGTTATTCTGGGACAGAAGTACATACTGAATGTCATATATAAAATGCATAGTCTCTGATACTTCCAGTACTTTGAGTTCCTGACTATTTTTAATGAATGGGTTCTTTTGGAAATTCACAGCTAGCACAGAAGACTTCTTTCATGTATCCCTGCTTTGTTGGTAGCGATTTATTTTATGAATGCTTAAAACTTTGCTGTGGTGTGATTTACATTCCCTCTGTCTTATGTATCACTTCATTATTTGTATATGTATTTTAAGAAGGATATTTTTCAATTTGTAAAATTATTTTACAAATAATTTTATAATTATGTATATTGGAACTATCTTCTCTTTCAGTTCATTTCAGATAGTAAACTTCATATAGGTCGCCTAGTCATTCTTGAGCTTCAGATCTTAGAATTCCACACATTTTGTTTATTAATGTGAAATGCTTGTGATTGTTTCTTTGAAAAAATTGAAAAACTACAAAGAAGATGGAAAAATGAAGCAAGTTTTAATAATATATTAGATTGATTGCAAATAATAAATATATATGTTAAATCGGCATAATATTTAGCTCATTTTAGTAGTTGGTCTTATTGCAGTGGATGCTAAAGATCTATTTTCAAAAGATAAGTTGAAGAAAAGATCAGTTGGACTTTCATCATTTTTCATTTAAAAGTTTATATTCTCTCTAGTTTTCATCAAAAATTCTTATATTAAGAGTTTTTTTTATTGCTTAAATAGAATAGAATAGAATTCTTTATTGGCCAAGTGTGATTGGACACACAAGGAATTTGTCTTTGGCGCATATGCTCTTAGTGTACATAAAGAAAACATAAAATATATTCGTCAAGAATCATAAGATACAACGTTTAGTGATAGTCATAAGATACTAATAAGCAATCAAATCATACTAGGAAACAATAAAAAACAATATAAATTGTAAAGATACAAGCAACATGGATATAGCCATAAGTGGGAAGAGATAGGTACTAGTAAGGATGAGAAAAAGAATGTAATACAGTCTTAGTAGTTAATTTGAGTGTTGTGGGAATTAGTTGTTTAGCAGAGTGATGGCATTTGGGAAAAAACTGTCCTTGTGTCGTCTTGTTCTGGTGTGCAGAGCCCTATTACCTCGTTTTGAGGGTAGAAGTTGAAACAGTTTATGTCCAGGATGTGAGGGGTCGGTAGATATTTTCACAATCCTCTTTTTGACTCGTGCAGTATACAGGTCCTCAGTGGAAGGCAGGTTGGTAGCAATTGTTTTTTCTGCAGTTCTAATTATCTGTTGAAGTCTGTGTCTATCTTGTTTGGCTGCAGAGCCAAACCAGATAGTTATAGAGACATCTGCTGATGACAGACTCAATAATTCCTCTGTAGAACTGAATCATCAGCTCTTTGGGCAGTTTGAGCTTTCTGAGTTGGCGCAGAAAGAACATTCCTTGTTGATGACGCTTTTTTGATGACGTTTTTGTTGTTAGGTGTCCATTTTAAGTCTTGAAATATGATAGAACCTAGAAACTTGAAGGTCTCTACTGTTGATACTGTGTTGTCTAGTATTGTAAGAGGTGGTAGTATAGGAGGATTTCTCCTAAAATCTACCATTTCTACAGTTTTGAGAGATCTGAAGAGAATTTGTCAACATTTCCTTTACATTCATGGGTATAGTATAGGTAATCTTCATTTAGTGACTGACTCGTTGATCACAGACAGTGATGAAAAAGAAATCTACAACCAATCTTTGCATTTATGTTCTTCACAGGACTGTAAATCAAAGGAAAGCTGAAGTATGATCAAAAGTGTTATGGTTTAACTTAGTTGCATATCCCAACTGAGTTGCATATCCCAACTGAGATCGCTAAATGAGGACTATCTATACTTGTTTTGCTGGTAAAAGGTAATAAACGCAATCACGTAAAAAACTTTCATTTGGATTTTGGTTTCAAAGAAAATATCCTTGAGTTGTGTGAATAATAATTAATAATACATTGAAGGGGAGCATAATATTCATTTGTCTTTTCTTCCTTGTCCACAGGCTTCATTAAGATAGTGAGCATAATAAAATGAAGAATAGGAAGATCTAAAAACTGGGTATGCCAAGAGTTTCAGTTACTCTACTCACCATGGGAACATTATGTCAGTGTAATTATGAGCTGGGATAGTCATAACAACAAGTCAGCCAATGGGAACTGTTTGGTGACTTGAGAGCCATGTCTGACAGCTCAGAGCCTGGGCATGGCTTAGGTTCACTGGTCTGTATATATATAAGGATTATTACTGATTCTGTGCATATGTGATTCTTTGCTTCTGGATTCTGAGTTCTGCTGCATGGGTATTGTATACATGCATCATGCTATATATTGTTGTATGTAAAGAAGTTTCTTTTATAAATGAATCCTGCTGAATTCTTTACTTGTGTGCTGGTTGGATTGCTGCAAACTCTAACACATTAGCAGATGTGAAGACCCCTTATAACTTAACAATGTTGGGACTGTGCCTATTCTTGCACAATCAATACTTTCCATTTTCCTGTAGCCTGTTTTTCAAAACCATTTCTCTAAGCCACAAAACAATATTAAGTTGCTTTCATTGGCATCCTATCTAACTACCATGATGTCAAATTGGCAAAATGTATGTCATGATACCACAATGGAAACATCAAACTTTCATATTTCCATTAAAGTGTCATGACTCATGTTTCCTCACTATCCTCCCCAGATATATTGTATCTCCTCAGGCTGATGAATAATGGAATTGTCTAGCATTTTTTGTTTCACATAACTATTGAATATAAAATACAGTCAGTATATGTAAAACAAAGATATGAAAACACAAACAGTTGACTCAAAGTATTAGGAACTTCCGACTTCCGGCGGTGACGTAGGGCTGTGGCGGCACAGGAGAGGAGCGCTCTCTGTTGCCAGTTTTCTGAGCTTTTGGTGCCTTATTTGGCGAAGACCGATCTTGGAGAGATCGGGAATAGAGAGTGGAAACTTCGGGGGAGGCATGGAGAGGTGCAATCTCCTGCCGTACCGAGAAGATCCCTCAATCCAGGCTCGGGAAGAAGCTAGCTGGTGAGCGCAGCTGGCCCGGAGGCCCGACAAGCCGATTGAGACCAGCGGGGAAGCGGAGGAGTGAGTACAGTGCAAAACTGCCGAGGGTGAGCAAGCGAGGATCGTTATCTTGGAGTATTTTGGAGCATTGTGGCGCAAAACCGAGGAGGAAATAATTTTCCGGAGGAGCAGCACAGAAGAGAAGATCTCAGAGCGCAAAGGGGCGGCAACTGAGGAGGTGAGCAGAAAGGAAGAGGACGAGACAGAGACAAGTGCAGAAAGACTTTAAACAGTGAAGACGAAGGTGAGGAGAGGTGGATTTGAAGTGCAGAGATTTAAAGACTTAAAGAAAACGAACATTCCTTGTATCCTCCCTTTTTTGGCTGCTCTAACGGAAGGAGAGAGGTAGTTTGGCAAGAACAAATTGCAGACTGTGACTGTGCAGATTGGAGATCGCCATATTGAAACAGGAAAGACCTCTCTTTTGTTGAAATTACGACGAAAAAGACTTACAAAAGTCATAGAAATTGAATAGAAAATTGAAATATATTACTTCTATATAATCCTCTTTTTTTTAAAAAAAAAGATAATTGCTATTGCTATTGCTATTTATCGGAATTAAGAATCATAGTGATACTTGTGTTTATTAATAAATAAATTAGTATATAGTATATAGTATATAACAGTATGTATAGTAAATAATAAATTAGGATTCATAATAATTGTAGTGCTATAGAAGTAAATAGTGGGAATTAATTGAATTAATTGATTTGTAAAGTCTGTGATTATCTATTTTTATATTATCTATATATCTATTTATATTTATATTAGCTATTTAGATTAATTTATATTAATATATTTTAATATCTATATTATACCCTAGCTTATATTTTTATTGCATTTTTATGAAGTATTTTATAAGAGATAATTAATTAGTTAAAGGAATTTCACTTAAAGAAAATAGATAAAAGTAAATGAGAGACTACTGAATTGAATTTTTTACAAGTGAAAAGGAAAGGGAAAGAAAGAAATTAGACAAAAGTTGGATGTGATTTGGGAGAAAGTTGATAAAATACTGGTGGAACAATATAGAATTCTGAAAGAGATGAGCACTACTACGACAACGTTGAAGACTGCGAAGAAAACGACATCAATCTTAGCTGGACCATCGGCCTCACTGGTGTCACAGAAAACCCTAGAGGGAATGTTTGCATCAGAGAAACAACCCAGCACACCCAGTTTACCAACAATGCAAGCTACTTTAATGTCATTCCAAGAAACAATGGTCAAAATGCAAGAGTGCATGACCAGAAACCATGAACAATCTAGAAAAGATATGGATGAGGTAAAGAAGGAAGTTAAGAACGACATCCAAAAGATTGATGAAAAAATGGATCTGATTCAAGAAATTATCCAAAGAAATGATCAAAAGAGAAAAGAAATAGAACAAAAAACTGAATTGACAGAAGAAAAATTGGAAGCATTGGACACAAAAATGACGGGATTAAATAAAGAGCTTGAGAACACAGTAGCCCAGCTGGAGATGGGAAAGGCAGCATTCTTCCTGCGTTTTCAAAATGTAGTCGAAGAAAGAGAAGAAGATTTGACAATGATAATGGCGGAATAGCTGAGGCTCTCCAAAGAGAAAGGGAAGAAATAATAAATGAATTAGATGAAGTGTACTGGGTACACACAAACTATGCCCGACAACACAAACTTCCGCGGGAGGTACGCATAAGATTCGTGAGAAGAAAGGTGAGAGATATCGTTTATAAAATAACAAAGGATGAACCTATGCTTTACAAGAATAAAGAAATAATAACTTTGAAACAAATTCCCAAGAGAATAAGAGACTTGCGAAAAGATTACTGGTTCCTGGCCATGTTGCTAAACAGGAGATATATACCTTTCAAATGGATGATACCCGAGGGAATGTTGGTAACATGGCAGGGAAGGTGAAATGTAGTGGGTTCCAATAAGCCAGGCAACTCCAAGTGACTTCAGCATCTCTTTATTACATAGTAAAAGCAGTAGTAAAAGGCTAGAACAAGCTTAGCTAACCAGAAACAGACCAAGAATATATACTGTTAAGGCTGCTGCTACAGGTTGGCCACAGGGTGGAGTAACTGACCAGCAAAGCTGATTGGTCCTAAAACCCCGGCCAGCTGTTGGTAGAACAAATGACCACCGGGTGGGGCCGTTGCAACCCAGAAGCACAGGTAAGCCGATCCCAAGACACAACAGAAGGAAAATAGAGGTGGATTCGCAGAGTAAAGCAAGGGAACTATATGATCAAATGCTGGCCAGTGAGATAACAAACGACAGCAGAGAGGAGGGAGGAAGAAGCATTAAAGGAAAACAGAGACAGGAACGTGAAAGAACCCCACCACAGGGAGGAAAAGAGGAGGAAGGAGAGACTCAGGAGGAAGGAGGAGTACAAACAAGAGGCAAAAAAAGGAACTAGAAGAAACAAAGAAGAAACAACAGGAAAGTCAGTAAGACATGGAAAGAACTCTAAGAATTCTATCAGTAAATGTAAATGGTCTCAACTCACCATCTAAACGACACCAAATTTTCAAAAAGATTCTGAAACAAAAGTCGAATATAGTATGTCTCCAGGAGGTACACATAAGAAAACAAGATATAAATTAAATACAATATAAGAAATTAGGAATAACATATTCATCACTGGCAGTAGAGAAAAAAAGAGGAGTAGTGGTATATATTAAGGAAGGGATAGATAGTAATTTAAGATATACAGACACTGAAGGTAGAATTGTGATGATAGAGTTAAAATTTGACTTCAAAAATATATTATTGGTTGCGATATATGCACCAAATAGTAAACAATTAGAATTCTACAAAAAAGTGCATGAGAAAATCATACAGCAAAAAATGGAAAATGTATGTCTAATTGGAGATTTTAATGCCATTTCAGATGTAAAAAAAAGATTATAAATCTGACCAGCAAAATAAAAATAAGAAAAACATATTACCTAGAACCTTTACAGAAACGGTCGAAGAGCTAAACATGATAGATAGCTGGAGGTTTTATAACCCCGAAATCAAGAACTTCACATATTACTCAAATCCACACAAGTCTTGGTCCAGGTTAGACATGGCATGGGTATCTGGTATGTTAATGAGAGAGATAGAAACCGTAGAAATCTCATCAAACGATTGGACAGATCATAACCCATTAATGGTGACATGGAAGGGGCATCAGAGAAAAAAAAACAGATGGACAATGAATTTACAGGTAATCAAAGAGAAAGAATATAAGAAGTATTTGGAAAAAGAACTAGAATTGTTTTATAAGGAAAATACAAAACAACACACCTCCCTACAAAATTTATAGGATACTACTAAGGCGTATGTAAGAGGTCTTACAATAGCGTATAATGCAAAAAGGAGAAAAGAGAGAGAAAAAGAATATAATAAAATACGGGAGGAAATTCAAAATTGGGAACATAAATTGCAAGGGAAACCAGGAGATGAAGAAATAAGGGTGAAGTGGATAGCGGCAAAACATAAGCTCAACATATTAGAACAAGGGAAATATGCACTAAATTTGAAATATATAAGGCAGAACTATTTTGAGCACACAAACAAACCAGGGAAGTGGTTGGCGTGTAGGCTAAGGAAGGAAAGGGAAAAAAGAACAATTCAGAAACTACAAGATGATGAGGGGAAGATCCAACAAAGCATAGAGAAGAAAAAGGAAATAATACTTCAATATTATCAGAAGCTTTATGAGAAGGACATAGCAACAACAGAGGAAATTGAACAGTACTTAAAAGGAGAGGGGGTACAAATATTAACAGAGGAGAAAAAAGAATTACTAAATAGAGAGATCACAATGGGTGAATTAAAAGAAGCATTGAAGAGACAGAAAAATAATAAAACCCCGGGGACCGATGGTTTACCAACAGAATTTTACAAAACATTTGGAGAATTATTAAATGGAATATTATTAGAAGTGTACAATGAAGCCCTGTCGGAGGCAAAATTACCAAACACATGGAAGGAAGCGTATATCTCCCTAATACCAAAAGAAGGAGCAGATGCCACATTAATAAAAAATTACAAGCCGATTTCTTTGTTGAACACCGATTACAAGATTCTAATGAATATACTCGCTAATAGAATGAAAAAAATATTACATAACAAAATACATCAGGACCAAAACGGTTTCTTGCCCACAAGACAAATAAAAAATAATTTAAGGATGGTAATGGATGTTTTAGAGTATTATGAAGTGCATTCAGAAAGACAGATAGCCCTGATCTTTTTGGATGCACAAAAAGCATTCGACCAAGTAAACTGGCAATTTATGAAAGAACAAATTAAAAATATGAATTTCGACGATAAATTCACAAAAATGATATCATCAATATACCAGGACCAAAAAGCATATATATTGGTAAATGGGGACCCAACGGGATTTTTTGGAATAAATAAAGGAGTAAGGCAGGGATGTCCGCTGTCCCCTTTGCTTTTCATTTTAACGTTAGAAAATTTATTAATTAGAATTAGGGCAAACAAAGAGATACAAGGACTAAAGATTAAGAGAGAGGAGTACAAGGTCCAAGCTTTTGCAGACGACCTTGTCTTTTTTATAGAAGACCCAATAGAAACAATCCCCAAGTTAATAAAAGAAATTGAAAAATTTGGAAGAGTAGCAGGCCTAAAAATCAACAAAGAAAAAACAAATATGATAACAAAAATATGACAGCAAAGCAAGTAGAGCAATTAGTAAATGTTTCACAACTACAGGCAGTAAAGAAAGTGAAGTACTTAGGGATCCATCTGATGGCTAGAACAGTAACAATAAAACAGGACAATTATGAACCCTTGGTCCAGAAAATTAAAGAAGATTTAGATAAATGGGGGAAACTAAAAGTTGTCCCTTCTGGGGAGGATAGCAGTGGTAAAATCCAACATACTTCCAAGACTCCTTTATTTATTCCAAACGATCCCAATAAAATTGGATAAGAAATTTTTTGACAATTTGGATAAAAGAACCACAAGATTTGTATGGGAGGGGAAAAAATCGAGAATAAAATTAAACATATTACAAGATGATAAAATTAGGGGTGGTTTCGGTTTTCCAGCATGGCAAAAATATTACAAGGAATGGATAACTTTGGAGAATCAAAGACTGTTAAAGCTGGAAGGACATGATCTAATGAAGAGATGGCATGCCTTTATTTGGAATTCCGGAAACAAATCATACAAACATTTTAACAATCATACCATTAGGAAATCTTTAATTAGTACATGGCAACAAATTCAACGTAAGCATTACATGAAAATCCCCGGTTGGTTGTCGACAATAGAAGCAATTACCCACCCAAATAGATTATCAAAACAAAAAATACTACGATATAGAGAAATATTAGATACACAGGGCAAATTAAAAACTAGGGAAGGATTAAAAGAACAAGGAATAGCAATAGACTGGTGGCCCTACTCACAAATAAAAATAAGATACAGGAAGGATCAGGAGGAGGGGGGAATAGAATTTGAAACAAAACAGGTTGGATAAATTATTAGAATCTAAAGAAGGGAAATTAATTTCGAAAATCTACAAATATTTACTTGAATATGATTTGGCAGAAGAATTAGTGAAAGGGCAGATGATAGCATGGGCGAGAAACATTGGCCACAGTCTACAGTTAGAAGATTGGGAAAGAGTGTGGGAAACTAACTACAGCATGACAAAATCGGTGGCCTACAAAGAAAATCATTATAAGATGTGGTATCGATGGCATCTGGCCCCCGCAAGACTTGCGAAAATGTACCCAAATGTAGATTCGACCTGTTGGAAGTGCAGAAGAACACAGGGAACCTTCTACCATGTTTGGTGGCTTTGCCCGGTCATTAAGAAATACTGGAACAAAGTAAGGATATGGATAAGAGAAATTACAGATTGTGAAATTGAATTAGAACCTGAGATTTTCCTATTGGGCATGATCAAAAAGAACATCCGAAATGACATAAAATACCTAATACTTCATATAATCACGGCGGCAAGATTAGCACTAACACAATTTTGGAAAAGCGATCGACTGCCAACAGACCAGGAATTCATACAAAAAATATATACATGCGCAGAGATGGACAGACTAACTTTAGAGTTACAGGATAAGGAGGACTCTAAATATTATGAAACATGGAATAGATGGCACCAATGGATAAACCAGAGGAAAGGAAATGGGTAGAGATGAAATTTAGAAGAAATTAATATAACAAAAACAACATTGTCAGAGGTATAGAATATGGAATATTTTATTGTATGTTTGTATATATGTACATATAATACATATAATATATTTATATAGAATAATGGAAATTAGTTAATAGGTGACGTTTATGTACTGTATATGTAAATTTGTTTCTCAATTGAGAGAAACTTGTATGTTTTTTAAATGTTTTTTCTTTTAAACAATAAAGTTTAATTTAAAAAAAAAAGTATTAGGAATTTCCTTTTCTCTGGTATCTGCAGAACAGTTTCAAGTTGCTTGGTGAATGCTCCGAGGAATGTGACATTTTTTCCCAGTCTCTGTCACTCAAAACTAGTATATAATTTTGGATAAACTGACAGACTTCAGACATGTAAGATATTCTTTAGTAAAAAGAAAATACTGACTTACATTAAGATTTTTTCAGACAGCTGTGTGTGAATATTAATTACCTTCTACATAGAGACACAACTTTTTTTTGGGGGGGGGCAGAGTTTATACTTAATGTTTAACTTGGTGCTCTTCTCCCTGAAGTAAAAGTATGTGTATGTGTGTAACTTTTTTTCTTCCATTCAATCATTTCCAATTTTCAGAGGCTATCTGGACATCCTGCAGTTCTCTTAGCAAAGTTTTTCGGAAGTAGTTTGCTATTGCCTCCTTACTAAGGTGAGAGAAAGTGCATGCTACATAGTGAAGAAAATTTAATAACATTAATAGCATATAAACTGATCAACATGAAAAGAACAAAAAACTAGATGGAAGATGCTGAACTTATTGCAATCTGAAGCTTTTGTCTGGAATAATTTTTATAATGTTCTGAAAGGAGGTTTTTAATTTTAATTTAATTTAATTTCCAATTTATATACCGCCCTTCTCCCTGAGGACTCAGGGCGGTGTACAGCCAAGATAAAAAACATAGAATACAAATATTAAAACATTTAAAAATATATATAAATTTGGGCCGAAAGTTAAGAATCACAAACAATTAAAAGAATTTAAAAATTTCTTCTAAGCCAACCTGGCTTGTTGGAAAAGATGGGTTTTCAGGGAACGACGGAAGGCATTGAGGTCATGGATTCTTCTTATCTCCGGGGGCAACTGATTCCAGAGGGTGGGAGTCCCCACAGAGAAGGCCCTCCCCCTGGGGGTCACCAGCCTGCACTGTTTGGCTGATGGCACCCTGAGGAGGCCCTCTCTGTGGGAGCGCATGGGTCGATGGGAGGTCGTCAGTAGCAGCAGGCGGTCTCGGAGATAGCTAGGCCCTATGCCATGGAGCGCTTTAAAGGTGATAACCAACACCTTGAAGCGCACCCGGAAGACCACCGGGAGCCAGTGCAGCTCGCGCAGGAGTGGTGTTACATGGGAGCGCCATGTTGCTCCCGTCACTACCCGCGCTGCTGCATTCTGGACCAGCTGGAGCCTCCGGGTGCTCTTCAAGGGGAGCCCCATGTAGAGAGCGTTGCAGTAGTCAAGGCGAGAGGTGACGAGGGCGTGAGTGACTGTGCACAAGGAATCCCAATCAAGAAAGGGCCGCAACTGGCGAATCAGGCGAACCTGATAAAAGGTCCCCCTGGTAACAGCCGTCAGATGTTCCTCCAAAGACAGCTGCCTATCCAGGAGGACTCCCAGATTGCGAGCCCTTTCAGTGGGGGCCAAAGACTCGCCCCCAATAGTCAGCGATGGAGTCAACTGACTATATCGGGATGCCGGGAGCCACAGCCACTCAGTCTTGGAAGGGTTGAGCCTGAGCCTGTTCCTCCCCATCCAGATCCGCACAGCCTCCAGGCACTGGGACATCACTTCAAGGGCATCGTTGGGGTGGCCTGGGGTGGAGATGTACAGCTGGGTGTCATCAGCGTACTGGTGGTATCTCACCCCAAAGCCACGGATGATCTCGCCCAGCGGCTTCACATAAATGTTGAACAGAAGGGGCGAGAGGACCGATCCCTGCGGCACTCCACAGATGAGAGGCCTCGAGGTCGACCTCTGCCCCCCTGCCAACACAAACTGCGACCGGTCAGAGAGAAAGGAGGAGAACCACCGCAACACGGTGCCTCCCACCCCCAACTCTTCCAGCCGGTGCAGTGTGATACCATGGTCGATGGTATCAAAAACTGCTGAGAGATCTAATAGGACCAGAACAGAGGAATAACCCCTGTCCCGAGCCCTCCGGAGATCATCCACCAACGCGACCAATGCCGTTTCCGTGCTGTGCCCAGACCTGAAACCCGACTGGAACGGATCTAGATAGGATGTTTCCTCCAGGAATTGCGGAAACTGTTGCGCGACCACACTCTCAACAACCTTCGCAATGAAGCAAAGGTTGGAGACAGGACGATAGTTGGCCAATATTGCTGGATCCAGGGACGGCTTCTTGAGGAGAGGCCTCACCACCGCCTCTTTCAGGGCGGCGGGGAAGTGACCCTCATTCAACGAAGCATTAATGACGCCCTGGAGCCAGCCTCCTGTAACCTCCCGGGAAGCCAGTACCAACCAGGAGGGACACGGGTCCAGTAAACATGTGGCCGCACTAAGTCTCCCCAAAATCCTGTCCACATCATCGGGAGTCACAGCATCAAACTCCTCCCAGATAACATTCTCAAGACTGTTCCTCGTCACCCTGCCCTGATCTACCCAGTCAGAGTCCAGATCCCCCCGGATCTGAGAGATTTTGTCATACAGGTATTGTCCGAAATCCTCCGCCCTGCCTTCTAAGGGATCCTCCCGCACTCCCAGATGGAGCAGGGTGCGGGTCACCCTAAACAGGGCGGCCGGACGATTCCCTGATGACGCAATAGAGGCGGAAAAGTAGTTAGACTTTGCCGTCTTTATCGCCACTAGGTAGGCCTTAATATGTGACCTTACCAGTGTTCGATCAGATTCAGCGAGACTGGCCCTCCAACCGCTCTCCAGGCGTCTTTTCCGGCGCTTCATTTCCCTCAGCTCCTCAGTAAACCAAGGAGCCGCACGGGATCGGCATCGGGTCAGAGGCCGCAAAGGCACAACTCGGTCCAAGGCCCCACCAGCCGCCCAATCCCAGGCGGCTACCAGGTCCTCGGCCGAGTCATTTGCTAGATCCTCAGGAAATGGCCCAAGCTCCGTCTGGAACCTATCAGGATCCATCAGGCGCCTGGGGCGGATCCATCTAATTGGGTCCGCCTCCCTGCGGCGAGGGGTCGCGGTTCGAAGATCTAGGCGAAGGAGTGAGTGGTCAGTCCATGACAAGGGTTCCATATATCCCCTATAACAAGACCACTCAACCACTGGCCAGAGACAAAAATCAGATCCAGAGTGTGACCATGAACTAACCTGTGGTCCCCTGTGAGTAGGGCCATGAACTAACTGGGTCAGGTCCATGGCCGTCATGGAAGCCATGAACTCCCGAGCCACCTCAGACGTTTCACCGACGGATGGCAAGTTGAAATCACCCATGACTAAAAGCCTGGGTGTATCTACTGCCACCGTGGCTATCACGTCGAGTAGCTCAGGTAGGGCTGTTGCCACGCGGCAGGGAGCCAGGTACGTAAGCAACAAGCCCATCTGAACCCCACGGCCCCACCTCACAAGGAGGGACTCACATCCGGCTATCTGAGGCACAGTGGTCTCCCTTGGACCCAGATCCTCGTTAATAATAACCGCCACCCCCCCGCCCCTCCCCTGGGCCCTCGGCTGATGGAATGCTCTGAATCCTGGTGGGCACATTTCAACCAGAGGGACGCCACCCTCCAGGCCCAACCAGGTCTCCGTAATACCCGCCAGGTCCGCTCCTCCCTCTTGTATAAGATCGTGAATGAGGGGGGCCTTATTGACCACAGACCTGGCATTGCACAGCATCAGCCGAAGGCCCAGCTCCTGAGTATCTAAGCCACCTAGTATCCGAGCAGAGCCTTGGGGACCGGGGCAAGCAATTGCTCTCAAACAGCAAGTGCGAGCCCCCAACACCTGATGTGGTCCCCTGCTCCCACCATATCTGCCCCTCCCGTTCACCATGCCGATGGTACAGCCCTCATAGATATTGCCCCCCATCCCTTTTCCAATCCCTCGTCCGGTGCCTCCCGGATCATTACCCTGAGCCGGGCACGGCTCTGACCCTGGTGGATTTCCCCCCCACCATCCGCCATAGTCGTCTTCCCAGTATCTTTAAAAGAATAATTACAACCCCCTCCCCCAGAACCTCTTAAAATCTTTAAAAATTTCCCTAAAAAGCCCCATAAATTCTTCCTTGCTCCATGCCATCTCTCCGGACTCCAAAGTCCGTCATCGAGATAGGCCCTTGATAATGTGGGGGGCCAAACCTGCGAGAGGGGAGAATCTCGCAGGGCGAGGAGTTCCGACACCGACAGTTCATTAACTGAATGTAAGTTATAGTCTAAAAAGATAAATATTAACATCAAGGAGGAGAAAATGAATGCTGTGGAAAGGGCTCGAATAGAGAGGGGTGTGGCCAGCATCGGGTGGTACAGTGTGGATTCCAGATCTCCGGGAGAACACCGACATCCCAGCCAATTTTGGGGATCCCTAGAGATCATAGCAGTCCTGTAGGGACAGCGAAGAAAAGAGGCACTGGCTGACACAGATAGGGAAAGAGCAAGTTTCCTGAAGTGCCAGCATTAGTCTCCGACCCAGTGGCGAAGGAAGGCAGCCATGGAGCTGTCAAAAGCCGGAGCGGCCACAAGAAAGAAGAGAAGTGCAGGACTGGAAATTGAACAGAGTATTGTTACCGGGTGAGTGATTGGCCAATTCACAGGTAAGAAGAAAAAAAATGTAAAGCTTGAAAGAAGTCCCAACGCATAATTAGCGGCTAATTGGCACTTGGGAACTCAAGTGGAAAAAAAAGGAACTTTAAAACTAAAGCCCTAAAGTAACCTTCCACCTGGATTTAAAATTGGACTTGGAAGAAATTAAAAATAAGATAAGAAAAAGAAAACAGAGAAGTATTCTTTGAACAACAAAAGGACTTAATTTGGAGAAGAGAAAGTAATTATTTCTCGTTGATCCTGGGTCCAGTGGTCAGGAACTGGTTAAACTCCCTCCGATATGATTGATTGAGTCTGCTAGCTGAGAAGCTCCTCTTTCCCTTGCTTCCCAGCTTTCTGACTCAATCCGATTGAGGAGGACACGTTTAGCTGAGCTGCTAAAACCTTTCTAACTAAGGTTTTTAGGGATATTCTATTTTATCCCTGTCTCCCAGATCATTTTGGTTGAGCTTTCCAGCGCAAAGGGGCTTGCACCCAAAACCACTGAAGGCCACTTGCTGGCATTCAGGGGGCTGGGGGCTTCCTGTGGGTTGAGCTGCCCCAACCCCACCACAGCATGAAGAGCTAATGCCCAAAACCGCTGGCAACCGTTGGCAACCGTTAGCTTCGGCCGCCATTTTAACAACTGCCTCGGGGGGGGCACAGTCTTGGAGTTGCCGGCCACCATTTTAAGTCTTCCTCATGGGCAGTTAGAGGCCCTGTTGACCTCCCGCAAGCACGTTAAGACTCCCAAACAGCCCGCACGTGGTGAGGAGGCTCAGGGGACATCATATCCAGTCCCGGCAAAGAAAACTAAAAAGGCCCACCACACCTCAGAAGCCCCTCGGAATGCTTAATCAGAGGCTGGTTTAGCTCGGGAAGAGCTTAAATGCCACAAGGCGATCGAAAAGGCCATCCAGAAGGCCATTAAAGAGGCCTCCTTCAGGGAGGTAGCCCACCAATGCCCGCAATCGGGACCTCTTCCTGACTGTACATCCACTCCAGTGCCTGCCCCTCCTCCCCTGGCCACTACTCCGGCATTGTCCCCGGATGGGGATCCCGCTTTGGCCACTGGTCAAGGGGAAGTGAATGTGGTCTTGTTCGGGGCCCAATCTGGAGCTTCTACGCCCAGACATATCCCACCTGCCTCCCAGGGGGATACAGCAGTGGAGGCTATCTCTGACCAAGATCCAGGGCCTTCTAGGCCTGAACCTCTAATCACTCCTGATCTAGCCTCATATATTCAAGAGACCATTAGGAAGGGGATTCGTCAGGAGCTTCTCCACAGGACAACTTCCTGGGTATCAGACCAGGCCGACTCCCAGGTGGATATGGAAGGGTCCATCATCTCTTCAGACCAGGCCCTAGTTCAAGACAGGAGAGGTCAGGCAACAGGGCAGGCCACGGCACCATCTTCTGCCTCCTCTGGCCAGGAATCCCTTGAGGAGTAGACTTACGTGAGCAAGACATGTCGGAGGACGAGGATTTAGCCCCAGATCAGCCGTCCTTTGTGGCTTTGTTTAAGCCACAGTTGTTTTGTTCCCTCCTCCACAAGGCTAAGTCCACCACAGGCTTGGGCATTTCCCAACCCTCTGCCCCCAACCCAGGGGAGGGGGTTTCCTCCTCAGTTCCCCTCTTTGAGGAACCCACCATAGAGATGGAAGAGATCCCGGGTCCTAAACTCTTTCGGGATGTTCTTCAGCGACAATGGTCCTCCCCTGCCTCAGGCCCGAGTCCCAACTCGGTGGACAGACGCCTATATAACCTGGCCCCCAAACTGGCCACCTTGTTGCAGGTACCTTCCGTGGACCAGCCGGTGGTGGCTTTATCCGCCCCCTCCAACCTAACGGGCCCCCCGGAAGATAGTCTCCGTCCGGAGGACAGGCGACTGGAACATTCCTTGGTTAGATTCCACCAGGCCCTGCTTGATCGGTCAAGTCGGCCATGGTCACATCATTTTTCAACCGGGCATCTATCCTTTGGTTATGCCAACTTCAGGATAGGTTGCCGATCTCTGACACCCGAACCACCACATAGTCTGCCTCTCTTCCAAGGTCTTCATTTCTCTAAAATGGTGGGTCTCGGGGGCAGTCCTCAGAGGGAGGGAGTTCAGAGAACCTCATTGTCTGATCCTGACCACGGACGCCAGCCTTCAGGGCTGGGGAGCCCACCTCGCATCATCCATGGCGCAGGGCCGATTGACTCAGGCCGATCTGGGTCACAATATCAATTGGTTGGAGCTCCAGGCCATTCATCTGGCCCTCCGGGTCTTCCAAGACAAGGTTCAGGACAGACACATACTAATCAGGATGGACAACGTGGCCACCAAGGCCCATGTAAACCGCCTAGGGGGGACCCTTTCCCGGCACCTCATGGAGGAGGCTGAGAGACTGGGAGCCTGGGTGGAGACACATCTGAGGTCGCTTCGGGCCTCTCAATTTTGGGGGTGGCGAACACACAAGCAGATTGGCTCAGCCGAGCCACAGTGGACCAGGGGGAATGGACCCTAGACCCGGACCTGTACCAGGAGATCACGGCTCACTTCAGCGTTCCTGTCATGGACCTTTTCGCCACCCAGACCAACCGTCAGATGGCAAGATTCTTCTTGCGGTTCCTGGAGCCGGGGGTGGAAACCGTGGACGCTCTACACAGTGACTGCCCCCCCCCGGCCTTCTATACGCCTTCCCACCTCTGCCCCTGATAGCCAAAGTCATCCGGAAGATGCTAGTGGAGTGGGCGGAACTTCTTCTGATTGCCCCCCACTGGCCTCGCAGGCCTTGGTTCGCAGATCTGACAGTCTTGTCAGTGCGCTGCCCGTGGTGTCTTCCTCCAGACAGAGTCCTTTGGCAAGGGGCCCTTTTGCATCTGGAAGTCGGATGGCTGCAACTAACTGCCTGGAGATTGAGCGGCGCCTGCTGAGCGACAGGCAGCTCCCGGCGAGGGTCATTACCACCATCCAGGCAGCTTGCTGTCCTTTGACAACTCGTATCTACGACTCTACCTGGAGGTCGTTCTTGGCTTGGTGTGAGAGGCAGACCATCGTCTCCACGTTGGCCTCTACGGAGCAGGTGCTGAAGTTTCTGCAGGACGGTCTCGACGCAGGTTTGGCTCCCAACACTCTCCGCAGGCAGGTCGCTGCATTTTCTTCCATTCTCTGTTGCGGGGCGATGGGTTCTCTTTCCGGTCAGCCCCTTATCAGACAGTTCCTCGGGGGGGCTTGAATCTTCGCCCAGCCCCCCTCCATAGGGATCCCACATAGGATTTGCCCTGGGTCCTCGACACCCTTACCAGGGGCTCCTTTGAACCTTTTCTGGAGGTGGGGTTAAGGTTTATCTCAGCTCATCACCCAGCCAGCCCGGATTGCAACAAAAGAACCAGACGAAAGAGCAATTTGCAATGCTTTTTACTTTTGGTCGTTTCAGCAACACAGCCAGCAGAAAACAACAACAAAACAACAACAACAATAATAATAATAATAATAATAATAATAATAATAATAATAATAATAATAATAATAATTTTATTTCTATACCACCCTTCTCCCGAAGGACTCAGGGCGGTGTACAGCCAATTTAAAAAACACAAGACACAACAATGATTAAAAATTAAAATAATTAAATAAATTTGGCCGGATTAAAACCCCAAAAATTTTAAATACCCCAATTAAAATTATTATTTTGATAGCCCGGCCTGGCGGAACAACAGGGTCTTCAATGCACAACGAAATACCCGGAGGTTGGAGATCTTACGTATTTCTGGGGGCAGTTCATTCCACAGGGCTGGGGCTCCCACAGAGAGGGCCCTCCTCCTGGGTGTCACCAGCCGACACAACTTGGCTGATGGCACCCTGAGGAGACCCTCTCTGTGGGAGCAGACTGGTCGGTGGGAGGCTATTGGTGGCAGAAGACGGTCTCGAAGGTACCCGGGTCCTATGCCATGGAGCGCTTTAAAGGTAGTAACCAACACCTTGAATCGCACCCGGAAGACCACTGGGAGCCAGTGCAGCTCGCGCAGGAGGGGTGTCACGCAAGCACAACGGGTTGCGCCCATAACCACCCACGCGGCCGCATTCTGGACCAGTTGGAGCCTCCGAGTGCTCTTCAAGGGGAGCCCCATGTAGACAGCATTACAATAGTCCAGCCGGGAGGTGACTAGGGAATGAGTGACCGTGTGCAAGGGGTCCCGGTCCAGAAAGGGCTGCAACTGGCGGATCAGGCGAACCTGATAAAAGGCCCCCCTGGCCACGGCCGTCATGTGCTCTTCTAAAGACAGCCGTGCGTCCAGGAGGACACCCAGATTGCGAGCCCTCTCTGTGGGGGGCAAAGATTCACCCCCAATAGTCAGCGATGGCACCTGCTGACTATATCGGGACGCCGGCAGCCACAGCCACTCAGTCTTGGACGGGTTGAGTCTGAGCCTGTTCCTCCCCATCCAGACCCGCATGGCCTCCAGGCAGCGAGACATCACATCAAAGGCATTGTTGGGGTGGTCTGGGGTGGAGACCAACAAGCCGGATCATAAGTGTAACGTCAGCGCTACACGCAGCCACTGTGTGGCACTATTTATACATATTTCCCCACTCTAACCACCATCCGACAGTTAAAGGCAAAACCCCTTCCAACAGCAGTTCGCGGTGAAAAAGCTGGCGCTTCCCTGATGTCATAGGAGAGCCACCGTGCCCTCGGTCTCTGCTCCGTGCCGTCCTCTGTGCTGTGCTGCGACGCCTTGAGACCGTGTGACAAGCCGGCTCTCATGTGGACCTTTCGAACAGCTGGTAACCTCCTCCCCTCCAGTCCCGTGAGTGGCGAGACCCGGCTAGGGCTTGGCAGTTTCTTCCCTACAAGGTAACCTTTTTACTGGCTGTTACCTCGGCCAGGAGGGTGTCGGAATTGGTGGCCCTTTCCACTCGGCTGGACCTTTGTCTATTTCATCCCGATAGGGTGGTCCTTCGATTGGACCCTACATTCCTTCCTAAGATCAATACGCCATACCATCGGACCCTGGAACTGGTCCTTCCCAATTTCTGCCCCAACCCTTCTCCCCCGTTGGAGCGAGCTTGGCACACACTAGCCATCAGGAGGGCTCTCCGCATCTACCTTCGGAGGACCTCCTCCCTGAGACGGTCCGAGTCCCTCCTCGTCTCCTTGCAACCCTCTACACTGGTTCAGAAGGTCTCCTCCACTACGTTGGGGCGTTGGCTTTGGGCGACTATTGCCAAGGCCTACGAGGCTCAGGCCTTACCAGTTCCCCGCATAACAGCTTATTCCCCATGCAGTGCCTCCACCTCGGCAGCGTGGGCCACCCAGGCCTCCTTAGAGGAGGTTTGTCGGGTCGCCACCTGGGCGTCCCCTACCCCGTTCATCCACCATTACCGACTTGATTGGCTTGCCTCAGCAGATGCGGCCTTTGGCCGTCGGGTGTTATAACAGGTTCACAGGGGGGGCTGCCTCTCCGGCTCGGATGGGTCCACCCATTGGGCCTCTTTTGGCATTCCCGTTCCTGACCACTGGACCCAGGAGCAACAAGAAAGGGCATTGGCTTACCTGAACGCCCATTCTGGTTGCTCTGGGTCCAGTGGTCAGCCCCACCCTGTTAGGGCCCTTGCCGGTTCAATGTTTCTGTTGGTCTACTCTTTCCTTTTGTTTCAGCTCAGTATGTCCGTCTGCTATTTCATCTTTCATCAGAAATCTGGGAAGCAAGGGAAAGAGGAGGAGCTTCTCAGCTAGCAGACGCAATCATATCGGAGGGAGTTTAACCCGTTCCTGACCATTGGACCAGAGCAACCTGAATGGGCGTTCAGGTAAGCCAATGCCCTTTTTGTGGATTTACAATTGATACTTTGTTGTCGGGGGATTTGGGAATTGGAGAGAGCCATCTACTGGTGAAAAGAAAGTATCGCACTAAGTTTATTTAGACGATCATGAGAAGATTTTGGAGGAGTGTTGTTAAACAGCTGGAGCACGATTTCAAAAGAGGTGGAATGAACAAATACTGTATTTGAATTGGATGCTATTTGGAAAGAAAAAAGAAAGAGACACTATATGGACTTGAATTTGAATTATAGGTAAACAAAGATAATTTAAAAATTCTTGCCCTTTAAATTGATAACATGGAGAATTGGGAGGATGAATATGAGAAACTAAGTGAGATGTTTCAAAAGATAAGAGAAGCCTTTAAGGGAAATAAAGAAGCGGAAGACTGGTTAGAATGTAAAAAAAATGAAAGAGAAAATATGAATGGGAAGCAAGAGAAGCAAGAAGACAATATTGAAAAGGAAATGATTGAAAATAAAGATACAGATGATTCCACTGGGATTGACAGTGAAAATATGAAAATGGATAAGGGGGAATATCTCTCAAAAAAGAAGAGAAGAGAGGGAAATGGGGAAATATTGAGAGGGAAAATTAGAGTAAAAATTAGAGAAAGGATGCAGAAAGGGAGATATAAGAAAAAGAAAAAGAAAATAAGGGAATGGGAGAAAGGGTGGAAATTATCAAGAAATGGAATTGTGGAGAGATTAAAAGAAAATGGTTAAAAAGGGATAGTAGGAAATTAAAATATCAGTATGTTGATTTAAGAGAAAGATAGTAGTAGAAACTATGTAAAAAGTAAGTTAGAAGAAAAATATAGATTATCGTAAAAGGGATATAAGTAAGGATGAAATGAAATGTGGGCAAGAAGCAAAAAGAAGAAAGATGCTGTTTAATGTAAAATAGAACAGTAGATGTAATATGAAAGACAGAATGGGTTACATGTTTTGTTGTTTGAATGTATAGATTGGAGAGATCTAATAGTAGATGGTAAAGAAGAGTGTGTTAAAGATGGAGACGAACAAAGGAATTAATTGAAATTAAGATGAAAAATTGAAATGTAAAATTGAACAAAATTGAAATGTTGGTAAATGATGTAAGAATGAAATGAAATATAAATAAGTAAAATAGAAGAAAGATATTGTTAAAGGTAAAATTGGAAGGCCAACTCAGCAAAAGTTTTAAGGTAAAAATGGAATAAATTGAAATATATTGTTAATAATTAAAAGAGGAGGGGAATTTTGAGAAATATATTTAGTAAATGGAGGAAAAGTCGGGATTGTCTGGACACCATAGTAGAAAATAGTAAATTAAAAATGAATACAGCAATAGAGAGAGATGAAAGAAGGAGTAGAGGGATGGAAGGGAAAAGGAGAGAGAGGAACGGAAGAAAGGGAAGAGGGGAGGAAGGGAGGGGAAATAAGGGTAGGAGAGAAGGTTAGATAGAGAGAAAGAGAGGAGGAGAGGGAGAATGGAAAGGGAAGTAGGGAAGGAGTAGGAGAGGAGAAAAGAAGAAAGTAGGAAGGATAAAAGAAAGGAGGGAGACAAAAGAGAATGAGAAGAAAAGATTGCTGTACAATAAAAAAGATGAAATGGAGGAAAGGCAATCCCAAACGTGTAAATATATTAGGATAAAGAATGAATTATTAAAAAGTAAAAAAAAAGAGTAAAAATAGAGAAATTAGAATTTGAGGGCGAATGAAGATGTTCATATAAATAAACAGAAATATTAAGATATGATTAAAAACATGGAAAAAGATGATTTTTGCTGAAATTGTAACTAAAATGTATTTGGATATGATAAATTGTATAAGATATGATATGGCCAATACTCTGTTCATAAAATATGCGGGTGAATGGGGTAGTGGGGAGAAAAAAAATCAATAAAACTTGATTAAAAAAAGAGAGAGAGGACTTCCGGTTGGTGGCTTGTGGCGACAAGGTGGCAGGAGAGTGATCTCTGCTCCCCTGCCCCGTTTTTCACTTGTGTTTTGGGAGACCCCGAGGGGCGCAAAGCCCGAACGAGAGAGGGAGTCAAGCAAGTGGGAAAGCACAGGGCAAGCGCTTCTCATCCGACCAGACGCCTCTGTTGATCCCAACACGAGTGTGTCTGCCATTCAATGGCGGACCTGAGGCCACAATAAGCCAGCAAAGAGACGAGAAGCAGAGAAGAAGATCGGAAGAGACAGTGTGAGACGGAGTGACTTCTATTTGCCCCAACCACTGTAGAGACTGTAGAGCCTCAGATCAGAAAGCTAACGAGGTTGATCGTGTCGGACGAAAGGATCCGTAGAAAGGAACTGAGCAGCGATTGAAAGGAAGGAGACAGATTGAAAAAGCGGAGAACTGACAGGTCGGCACGAGATAATAAGAGGAGAGCTTAACAGTGCTGCGGTGCAAAGAGAAAGAGCGGTGGGACGCCGTAAGTAACAGCGGGAAAGATTTTTTTTAAAAAAAAGGAAAAAATGCTGTCAGGGAGAGATTTAACGAAATGTCAGAAATCTAAGCGGTGATTGAGGAGGAGGAAGGAGGCGGAAGCGCGGCCATTGCAAGGAACTGACGGAGGAAGTAACAGAGGAGTGTTTAATGGACCATTTGATTAACAGAACTGAGAATTGAGGAATAGAACTGAGAAAAACGTGTTAAGCGGACCTCTAACAAACCTGGACAAAGCGGAGAAATAGACTTTTCAAGTGGAGAAGAAGATCGAGGATAGGGGGACAGTGAAAACTTAAACAACGGTGATTCCCGTCAACCAAGTACTGTAAAAGAACGTTGGACCTAACTTTTAAGGACAAAGCTCTTCACATCCACCTTGATATCTCTTTGTGATTCTCTCTCCCCCCTCTTTTCTTTTTCTTTTTCTTCTTCTTTCTTTTTCTTTTTCCTGTTGTTGATAGAGTATCAATTAAGTATTATTAATAATTATACTTAAGTATTATTCAGTAAGTTGATAGAATATATTTGAGATATAAGCCAGTACTTGACTACTAAATATTTATTCTTATTATTAATTGTTTAGAAATTAAGTAGTAGTAAATAAACTCTAAGTGTATAGCTTAATGAATTGAATTACTTGGCTATACATTTATAATTACAACTAAATTGATTACAAGTTAAGTAGAGAAACTGATTACTTAGATTTGGATGTTGATTGATATAGATTGTCTAGTGGATTTGTTACATTTTTGATAAGATATATATTTTATATTTAACACACATTACAGATTTGATAAAGGATAATATTGCATAGTAACTTAAGGAAATTAGATAAATCTCCAACAGTGAGCTCATTTTCTTTTAGAGAAAATTAAGACTATATATAGCAATATTAGAAAGTCTGATAACGATAGGCAAGGAAAATAAGTAGAATAGGAAACACAAGTGTATGCTAATCTGGAGGAAGATCAATAGGATAGTGAGAGATCAAAAGATTCTGATAGAGATGACAAGTCTCGCCTCAACGGTATTAAAAACAGGAAAGAAGATGACCGCTAATCCTATAATTACTATGACTTCGCCTGCAACCCAAAGATCGACAGAAGGACTATCCAAAACAGAAAAATCAGTGGTTATTCCAACAATGCAAGCTATGCAATCTACCCTGACATTAATCCAAGAAACAATGATGAAAATGCAGGAAAAAATGTCGAGCAATCATGACGAGCTGAAGACTGACATTCAAGCTCTAGATTAAGATGAATGAGATACAAGAATTGATTCATGACAATGAACAAAAGATAAAGAAAGTGGAAACAAGGGTGGATGAGAAAAAGCTCGAATCAGTTGACCAGAAATTGATGGCGCAAAATAGAGAATTAGAGGATTCGATCATCCAGTTAGAGATGGACCGGGCGGCCTTTTACTTGCGATTTCAAAATATAGCAGAAGGTAAAGAGGAAGATTTGGGGCAAGTGATGGCAGAGATGATTGCAGAAGCCCTACAACAAGATAAGCAGCAAATAATAAGAGAGCTGGATGAAGTCTATCGCGTGCAGACCAATTACGCCAGAAGGAACAAGTTGCCAAGGGAGGTCCATGTCAGGTTCACTAGGAAGAAAGTCAGAGACATATTGTATAATGTTACGAGGGAGGAGCCGATGATATATAAGGGGAAGGAAGTGACAACATTGAAGCAAGTTCTCAGAAGGGTTAGGGAACTAAGAAGGGACTATCGATTCCTAGCCATGCAATTAAACAAGAGAAATATTTTATTCAGATGGATTCTGCCGGAAGATATGATAATCACATGGCTAGGGAAGAAAATCAAGATTGATAGTTTAGTAACCGTGCAAGACTTTCTTGACCACTTAGTAGGAGCAGAGGAAGAACAGAGCAGCAAGGAAGAAACGGAAACAGTAACCCAAGAAGAGGAAACACACTCCGAACGAGAACCTAAGGAAGGATCCCTGGAAAAGAAGGAATTAGAAGAAAAAGAAAGCAAAGACACAAAAGAAAAGAAACCAAGAACCCAAAGAGTCACATGAGCAAACAAAAACTAAGATAGCCCAAGAGAACTTTAGATGGAAGATTGGAAACTAATATCAATTAATGTTAACGGATTGAATGAGAACAGAAAGAGAAAACAAATTTTTACAAAATTAGCTAAATAAAATGCCGATATTATATGCCTTCAGGAAGTCCACATACGTCAGCAAGATGAAAGGTATCTAGAATATAGTAAATTAGGGAAGGCCTTCACTTCGTTAGCGGGGGAAAAAAAGAGGGGAGTAGTAATTTACATCAAGGGAGGGATAATCGTGGAACAAAAATATGTCGATTCAAAAGGAAGGACGTTAATGATTGAGATAAAAAGAGGTAACTTATCAGTATTATTGGTAGCCATATATGCCCCGAACAAAACTCCATGAATGAATAAGCAAATTGGAATACAGCAATATCTGTATAGTGGGTGACTTTAATGGGATAGTGGACTCTGATAAAGATTATAGGAATGGCAAAGAAAAAAAAAAGGGGAGATGAGTTACCCAAATCCTTTTTTGACTTAACAGAGGAAATGAATTTAATAGATATTTGGCGGACCTTACACCCAAATGAAAGACAATATACCTATTACTCAAATCCCCAAATATCCCGGTCCAGAATAGACATGATGTGGGTTAGTAAACAATTGGGACTGGAAATCGATTCTGTAGAAATTACACCAAACATTTGGGCAGACCACAATCCCCTAGAAATTAGGTGGAGGGCCCCATAAAGAAAAAAGAGGAGGAGATGGAGATTAAATATGCAACTCCTGAGAGATAAAGACTATATAGAAAAAATTAGGAGAAAATTAAAATTATTCTTCAAAGAGAATGAGAACCAAGAAACATCCCGAATTAACGTATGGGATACAGTGAAGGCTTATTTAAGAGGGCTAACGATATCATATAATGTATATAAGAATAGGAAAAAACGGGAGGTGCAGGATGCCCTCCAGGAAGAGCTGGGGAAAGTGGAAAAGAAGATGGAGCAA
The DNA here is from genome assembly GCA_022577455.1 of Arizona elegans. NCBI lineage: Eukaryota > Metazoa > Chordata > Lepidosauria > Squamata > Colubridae > Arizona > Arizona elegans. The sequence continues at coordinate 34,208,541 of JAKOOJ010000007.1, read as the reverse complement.
AATCCAGGAGACAAAGTGATAAAAGAGAATTGGACAATGTTAAGACATAAATTGAATATACTGGAGCAGGAGGAATTGGCTTATAAAATAAAACAAGCAAAACAATACTATTTTGAAAACACTAATAAGCCGGGCAGATGGTTGTCTTATAAATTAAAGAAAGAAAACGAAAAACGGAGTATTCACCAATTGGAACAAGAAGGGACACCTGCAAAACGAAGAAGAAAAGTTTGAAATTGCTTGCGAATATTACACCGAACTCTATAAAGAGGAAGAAGTTTCTTAGGAAAGTATTGCTCAATATCTTTCAGAAGATGAACCTGTACTGATGGGAGAAGAGGGAAGTGTTAAATAGAGAGGTGATGATGGAGGAATTAAAGATGGCAACTTCCAGATTAAAAAACAACAAATCACCAGGTCTGGACGTCTCCCAGGAGAATTATACAAAAAACTGGAGGATATATTACTACCAAAATTATTAGAGATCTACAATGGGGCCTTACTGGATGCCAAAATTCCTGATTCGTGGAGGGAAGCGTACATCACTCTATTGCCAAAAGAAGGTACCGACCCAACACAAATAAAAAAACTATAGGCCAATTTCACCCTTAAATTCGGATTATAAAATTTTCATGAGCATAATGGCGGAAAGAATGAAAACAATATTAAACGGTACGATACACACAGACCAGAACGGCTTCCTCCCCAGTAGACAAATAAGGAATAACATAAGAATAGTCATTGACACTTTAGAATATTACGAGGCCCACCCCGAAAAGAAATGGCCTTAGTTTTCTTAGACGCCCAAAAAGCGTTCAATAATTTAAATTGGGATTTTATGATTGAACAAATTAAAATAATGAAATTTGGAAGGAATTTTGAGAGAATGATAAAAACAATTTATAACAAACAAAGGGCAAATATAATAATAAATGGAGACATGACAAAATCATTCCAGATAAAGAAGGGGGTAAGACAAGGATGCCCTTTATCACCATTATTATTCATCATGGCCTTGGAAGTACTGTTAAGTAGGATTAGACAGAATAAGGAAATAAAAGGGCTGTAGATCAGGAACAAGGAATATAAAATGCAGGCATTCGCTGATGACGTAGTGATGATTGTGGAGGATCCATTGGAAACTGGCCAAAAAACCTTGGATGAATTAGGCAAATATGGGGAGGTATCTGGATTTAGGTTAAATGAAGTAAAAACAAAAATGCTGGTTAAGAATTTGACAGAAAGGCAAAAGGAAGAAGTGGAGAAGAAAATGGATTTACAGTGGGGCAAAAAAGTATTTAGTCAGCCACCAATTGTGCAAGTTCTCCCACTTAAAAAGATGAGAGAGGCCTGTAATTGACATCATAGGTAGACCTCAACTATGAGAGACAAAATGAGAAAACAAATCCAGACAATCACATTGTCTGATTTGGAAAGAATTTATTTGCAAATTATGGTGGAAAATTAAGTATTTGGTCACCTACAAACAAGATTTCTGGCTCTCACAGACTTGTAACTTCTTCTTTAAGAGGCTCCTCTGTCCTCCACTCATTACCTGTATTAATGGCACCTGTTTGAACTTGTTATCAGTATAAAAGACACCTGTCCACAACCTCAAACAGTCACACTCCAAACTCCACTATGGTGAAGACCAAAGAGCTGTCGAAGGACACCAGAAACAAAATTGTAGACCTGCACTAGGCTGGGAAGATTGAATCTGCAATAGGCAAGCAGCTTGGTGTGAAGAAATCAACTATGGGAGCAATAATTAGAAAATGGAAGACATACAAGACCACTGATAATCTCCCTTGATCTGGGGCTCCATGCAAGATCTCACCCTGTGGGGTCAAAATGATCGCAAGAATGGTGAGCAAAAATCCCAGAACCACACGGGGGGACCTAGTGAATGACCTGCAGAGAGCTGGGACCAACGTAACAAAGGCTACCATCAGTAACACACTACACCGCCAGGGACTCAGATCCTGCAATGCTAGATGTGTCCCCCTGCTTAAGCCAGTACATGTCCAGGCCTGTCTGAAGTTTGCTAGAGAGCATTTGGATGATCCAGAAGAGGATTGGGAGAATGTCTACACACACTTGTATTTCTATTTTATCTAACTTCTAGTTATATTTCTTCAGTAGTAGCCGTATGCCATTGATACCATTTGTTCCAAACTTTATAAAATTCTGTGTCTTCTTTTTCCTTTAGCTCTTTTGTCAGCCTATCCATTTCAGCACATTGTGTAATTTTATCCATTATTTCTTCTTCCGTTGGCGTTTTTTCCAGTTTCCAATTTTTAGCATATATTATCCTCGCTGCCGTTAAAATATGTATTAACAAGTATTTTATTTCTTTGGGGTAAGTTTTTGTGAAAATTCCTAACAAAAAAGTTTCGGGTCTCTTATCTATTTGTAATTTGGTGATTTGTTCTAGCCATTTCTTAATATTGGACCAAAATTTCTTTGCTGCCAGGATGTTCACCATAGATGGTAAAAAGTGCCTTGTGGATTTTTGCATTTCCAACACACTGAACTGTTTTTCGGGTTTATTTTGGCCAATCTTGTAGGTGACAAATGCCACCTATAAAACATCTTTAGCTGGTTCTCCTTTTATGCCACCGCCAATGTTGTTTTTGTGTTCAATTGCCAGAATTCTTCCCATCTCTCCAATTCTATTGAGTATTTAAAGTTTTGCATCCATTTAATCATCGTGTTTTTAACTATTTCCTCCTCCATCTTATATCTCAGGATTGGGAGACTGTCATATGGTCAGATGAAACCAAAGTAGAACTGTTTGGTAGAAAAAACAACTCGTCGTGTTTGGAGGAGAGAGAATGCTGAGTTGCATCCAAAGAACACCATACCTACTGTGAAACATGGGGGTGGCAACATCATGCTTTGGGGCTGTTTCTCTGCAAAGGGACCAGGACGACTAATCCGTGTACAGGAAAGAATGAATGGGGCCATGTATCGTGAGATTTTGAGTGCAAACCTCCTTCCATCAGTAAGGGCATTGAAGATGAAATGTGGCTGGGTCTTTCAGCATGACAATGATCCCAAACACACCGCCCGGGCAACAAAGGAGTGGCTTCGTAAGAAGCATTTCAAGGTCCTGGAGTGGTCTAGCCAGTCTCCAGATCTCAACCCCATAGAAAACTTTTGGAGGGAGTTGAAAGTCCGTGTTGCCCAGCGACAGCCCAAAACATCACTGCTCTAGAGGAGATCTGCATGGAGGAATGGGCCAACATACCAGCAACAGTGTGTGCCAGTCTTATGAAGACTTACAGAAAACGTTTGACCTCTGTCATTGCCAACAAAGAATATATAACAAAGTATTGAGATGAACTTTTGATATTGACCACATACTTAATTTTCCACCATAATTTGCAAATAAATTCTTTCCAAATCAGACAATGTGATTGTCTGGATTTGTTTTCTCATTTTGTCTCTCATAGTTGAGGTCTATCTATGATGTCAATTACAGGCCTCTCTCATCTTTTTAAGTGGGAGAACTTGCACAATTGGTGGCTGACTAAATACTTTTTTGCCTCACTGTACAAATCGTTAAAAAAATCAAATATCTAGGAATATGGATAACATCAAGATGTTCAACCCTGAAAGAGGATAATTGTATACCTTTGATTAGGAAAATAAAACAAGACTTAGAAAGATGGGGGAACCTGCAATTATCACTCCTAGGACGGATAGCCTCAATAAAGATGAACGTTCTGCCCAATTATACCTATTTCAGACTACGCCGGTAAACCTTGATAAAAAATTCTTTGCAGAATTGAACAAAAATCACTAGGAAATTTGTCTGGGGAGGGAAAAAGCCCAGAATCTCACTAAAATCATTACAGGACAGTAGAAGTAGGGGAGGTTTTGGACTCCCAGCATGAGAAATCTACCACAAAGTGGCCAATTTAGTGTGGATAAAGGAATGGGTTACCCTAGAGAATAAAAGACTTTTGATCCTAGAAGGCATGATCTATAGAGAGGCTGGCACGCGTATCTATGGGACAAGGAAAAAAGGATAAAATCATATTTTCATAGACACAGGATGCGGGAGACGTTACTACAAACTTGGAATGAAATTGGGCAAAAACAGTATATGAAGATCCCGAACTGGCTTTCAGTAATGGAAGCCATGATATACCCTAATGTGCTAGGATTAGATAAAATGTATAGGTATAAGGATATTTTAGATAATTGCGGGAATCTTAAAACCAATGAATTATTGAAAGAACAGGGTATCCACATTGATTGGTGGCCATATCTACAGATCAAATCTAGGTATCAAAAAGACAAGGAGGAATTCAGAATAGAGATGGGATCAAATAGATTTGATAAATTATTGACTGGCTCGGAAAGCAAATTATTATCTAAATTATACAACTATCTGTTAGAATACGATAGAGTGGAGGTGGTGGTAAAGGAACAAATGATTGCGTGGGCAAAAAAACAGGGCATAGTATAAATTTGGCAGATTGGGAAATAATTTGGAATAGGAACTACAAATTGACAAGAGCGGCAGCGTTTAAAGAAAATCAGTATAAAATGCTGTACAGATGGCACTTAGTCCCTACAAGACTAGCCAAAATTTACCCAAATTTGAGACCAAATTGTTGGAAATGCGACCACTACCAGGGTATCACCTTTCACATATGGTGGACATGTCCCAAGGCTATCAAGTATTGGAAAAAGATTCGAAAATGGATACAGGAAGTAATTGAGGAAAACATAGATTTGGTACCTGAAACCTTTCTCTTGGGAGTACTAAAGAGGACATATGAGAAAAGAAAGAGATATCTAATTATACATATCATCACAGCAGCCAGAATAACATACGCGCAGCATTGGAAAGATAAGGGAATACCACCAGAAGAACACTTAATTCGGAAAATTTTAGAATGCGCTGAGATGAGCAAATTAACATATGAGATTGATGAGAAAGAGGAATCGGAATACTATACGGTGTGGGGATTATGGTATAGATGGTTGGAAGATAGAATAAAGGAAGAGAGATAGCTTAGTATAACCAAACAAGGGGGAAATTGAGGAGATATCATAAGTCAAAATTGTATTCAATCTGTATTTATATTATCACTGTCAAATCGATACTCTATGTATTGTATTATAACGTAATCTAATAAAAATTAATAAATAGAAAAAAAATGAAAAAGAAAGAATATTTTGGTCTTGTTTGTGATGTTAGATATATAGAGCCTTGGTGGCACAGCAGATTAAAGCACTGTTAAGTAACACCAGCTGCCTGCAATTACAGTTCAAATCTCACCAGGCTCAAGGTTGACTCAGCCTTCCATCCTTTCGAGGTAAGTAAAATGAGGACCCGGTTTGTGGGGGCAATAAACTGACTTTGTATAAAAAAGAACACCGCTTGGGGGCCCCTGAAAGCCCTACTAAACAGGTATATACAAAAGTATGAAGGCTATTGCTTAATGCATTGTAAGCTGCCCTGAGTCTCCGGAAAAGGGCGGCATATAAATCGAACCAATAAATAAATAAATAAATAATAAATAAATAATAAATAAATAAATAATAAATAAATAAATAAATAAATAAATAAATAAATAAATAATAAATAAATTCACTTGAAAATAATGTACGAAATTAAGTAGGATTTATTTATTTGGCGTATGGCAAATACATGGACTTATAGTGGTTCAAATGTTAATGTCCAGTCCACCCAGCCAGTTAACGAGATTCAGCCAGTTTTGTACAGGATTGCATTGTCCCAGAAAAAGCATTTTTTTCAGCCTGGGAATGCTTCTTAATTTTCAATTATCAATGGATTGACAGTGGAGGCTATAGAAAAGAGCAACTTTGCACATTTACATTTGCTATGCCACCAGCATCTTCCTGAGTTGGTCTGATTTGTTTGTTGGTAAGAACCCTTCTACAGAAGGCATTAAGCATAGTTTCTGAGAAGTCTGCAAACATGTAAAGACAAAAAAATGAAATAGTAGCACATAGACACATTAAATTATGACAAAGGCTTAGGGTATACACTACAGTCCCAGTATATATGAAGTTAATGGTAGGATGTCCAGGAAACATTAGCCTAGCCATAGTAGGACATTAACCTTTCAGTAGTTTCACTGACTTTTCCAATTGACCTGTGCTGCTGAAGTTAAATATTCTAGGTTCGTGAGAATGAAAATTGCAAAATTTGTAACTTGAAAATTTATGGATAATTTATTTTATATGTTCTTGTTTCAGTTATAGTATTGCATGTACTTTTTCAGTTGCAGGATATAATCCATATTTAATATCACAGTGCATTATAGCCTTCTGAAACTGATTGGAGTAAAAAAAAAAACCCAACAAAACAAAACAGACTGAAGACACCTGATAATCTGTATTCTTACTGAATTTACAGCTACTGAAGAATGTGCAGATGGAGGCTATGACAGGGTGGATGATGGGGAGACACTTTGCCTAATTAATCTGATGAACCATTTGCAGTCCTACCTGGATGGGAGCCCTGGCAACAGTGATTCATCCCCTCACCACCACAGACTATTGCAGCACACTCTGCTTTGGATTGTCTATGGAGATTTTCAATCATCCAGGCGATGGTTGACCCAAAGGTACTTTTTTCCAAAAGGGAACTGGATTTTCTTGTTTTTTTTCTTTGAAATATTTCGCTTCTCATCCAAGAAGAACTGAAGAAACTGCCTTTGAACATAACTCAGAAAGTGTAATCAGCATAAAATGTAACAGCCTGCAAATAAGTAACAGATAGCTGCATTTTTCTCATAGTATCAATATTATGAATGCTGGGTTGGTTGTCATTAAGTGTCCAAATATAAATCAAAATGCCAGTTTAGATCTATAAACCCCAATGTGGTTTCATTTCTACAATTTTTTTAAGAATCACCTTCTCCAGGTGGAACCTGCCTGACTTGTGTATTTTTCTGGGTTGGGAATACTGTCAGGTTCCAATTAATCACAAATCGAACTCCGAGGCATTCCATTTCCTCAAAGAACAAATTTATTTAGATACATCATCTTGGCATGAACTTGTGGAAAGCCAGTACTAAAGGTTCCCGCACTTTTCATCCCACTTTAAGTAAGAGTTTCTCATTTTCCCAAAACAATACGTCACACTGTCCAATCAGGATGAGAGCCAGTTGCTTGGCGACTTCTTCCCTGGCAAGCCAGCAATTGGAATGTGTCTGACTCATCGGCCAACTATATTGTTGAAGACCCCATCCACCTCTGCGCTCCCCCTTCAGCTCCAAACTCTTGTCAGCCTGAATTCTTGTGAGAATAACCCATGATAGAAACAACCCCACAGCCTGGTCAGATTCAGGCTTGACAAATACTTTATTTTTCCCTATACCTGGAGTTGACAAGAGGGTACAGAAGCTAAACATTTTTGTGAGGGCCTCCTGTCTATCAGATGTTTTTCATGAATTTTTGATTTGCACCCTCCCTGGCAGTAATCATAAGGCTGTAAAAACTCAGTTCATTGTAAAAATTTTTCAATGTGTTTGACTTGATGGGGCTGACATTAATAATTGTCTTTTATTTTATTTTATGATTTTATCTTACAATTTTGCTTCTTGTTTTATAATTGTGCATTTGCGATTATTTGAAAGCATAGTGAGTTGTAGATATCTAATATTTTACTAATTTGACTTGATAAGCCTCACTATTAATGCAGTATAAAAACCATTGTTTACTTGTATCTCTGGATTAAGTATTACATTAATTATGCTAGCTACAAGCATACATATATCACTGACATCATAGGTTTAAAGAGATGCAGGCAAGTGCATCACTTATATCTTTGTTTGCTCCATTGCCTCTTTTTTGCCATTGAATGCTAGTGGCTTTACAACACCAGATTTACCTTTATCCCTCATTCTTTGCAAATGGCCAATTTTATTGGTTATTTGTTGTTTTTTTTAATTTTTTTTATTTGAAAATACAAACAAAACAAAACAAATCACGACAAAACATACAAAACATGTAAACATATGAACAAAAATTCAAATATATATCAAGTTTATCGTAATTGTACTGTATGTTCTTATTTGTGCTTTTGACTCCTCATTATTATTAGTCTATCTCTTATGTCTACCTTGGTGGTTCATTGTTAACCTATGTTCGTAGTTTATATTCCTATTACTATATTAGGTCACTCCACTTACTTCCTAATTTTTCCCTTTTCTGCCTTTCAACCAGGTGTACCACTTTTCCCATACTAGGTAGTAATCGTGTTCTTTTCTATTTTGTAATTCCTTTGTGAGTCTGTCCATTTCTGCACATTCCATGATTTTGCTAATTACTTTATCTTCCATTGGTATGTCACTACTTTTCCAATTTTGTGCAAAAATTATTCGCGCTGCTGTCGTTATGTGAATGATTAAGTATTTGATTTCCTTTTCATATTGTCCATTTATAGACAATAGAAAGGTTTCTGGCCTCGTTTCTGTTCTTTGCTGGGTTATTTCTTCTATTTGTTTTCTGATCATTAGCCAATATTGTTTTGCCACTGGGCAGGTCCACCACATGTGGTAATATGTTCCTTTGTGGAGTTTACATTTCCAGCATGTTGGGGGAGTGTTGGGGAACATTCTTGCCAGTCTGGCCGGTGGAAGGTGCCACCTATAAAACATTTTGTACAAATTTTCTTTATAGGGTACAGACATTGTTAATTTATAATTTATTGTCCATAATTTTTCCCAATTGTCTAATTCAATGTTGTAGCCGAAATTCTTTGCCCAAATTATCATGTTTTCCTTAACCACTTTTTCTTCTAATTTATATCCTCGTAAAAAATTATAAACTTTTAAAATCAGTTTATCTTGTGATCCTTGTAGAATTTTATCTAATTCGTATTGGCCTTTTTGGAATCCAAATTGTGCCAAATCTTTCTTATACCTCAATTTTATTTGTAAGTATGGCCACCAGTCAATGTCTGTACCCATGTCCTTCAATTCTTGTCTCGTTCTTAGTTCCCCTGATTGTTTAGCAAGTCTTTGTAAGTTTTCATTTTGGTGTTGTCCATAGCGTTTGGGTAGATCTGAGCTTCCATGGTCAACAACCATTCCGGAATTTTATTGTAGTGTATTTTTTGATGCCCTGCCAAGTCTGATATAGTGCGTGTCTAATCACGTGCCTCTGGAAATATCCATGACGTCTATTGGTGCCCTCCCATAGAAATAACCTTCTGCGCATGCTCAAGATGGCGGCTCCCTGCTGAGTTCGCTACCATTGAGGGGATGTTATTTGGACTACAGGGGGTCTTTGGGGGCCAGACGAAACAACTATGGCCCCTACCTGGCTAGCGGAGGCTATTGCCAACCTTTTGAGAGCTTTTTAGCTCTCCAGAGTGCTTCCTGGCCAGAGGGAGTCGGGTGTTGCAGAGGAGACCTTTGGGGGCGTTGTTGGCCCAGATGGCTGCGGCGGCGGCCTTTGCGATCAGCTGGCAGTCGCCTGAGCGGCAGTGGAGGCGACAGCAGCAGCGCAGCGCTCTCGTCGGAGCTCTCGTCAGAGCCTCGTCGGAGTCCTGGGTGTCCAGGAGGTGTTGGCGGGGCTTGGGAAAGACGAGGAGGATGGCGGAGAGGCTGGCAGCTGTTGTGGCGCCAGCCAGGGAGGCGGCTGTGATGGCGGCTGCTGGCTGGCGGTGGAGGCGGCTGTGGCAGCCTGAAGGCTGTGAAGAAGATGGCAGGAACTAATTCCAACATGATCATCTTGGACTGACCTGGGCGGTTGTGAGGTGTGTGGCCGCTTGTGACCAGTCCACTAATGCCTAGAGGCCCCACAGTGAACTGATGGAGGCTGAACTGGGTGAGCATTGTAACTGGGAAAGACCTAGGGGGCGATGTGGAGGACCGGAAGAGGACTATGGGGGTGTTTCCCCCCTAAATGCTTTGTACTGCTCCCCCCCATTTTCTGCTGGGTTCAGTCCGTATGATGGTCCCACCCTATCCAGGCCATTTTCAGTCTCAGCTGGATACCACCATCATTTTCCATCTACTCTCCATTGGATCATCTTCTGATACGCGCACTGCACTAACTCTGTAAACCGACTTATACTTCTGGGCCTATGGATTGGCATTGTTCTATCTGTCTCCCTAACCGAAAGGAGAAGTTTACCTTAGGTATGAGTATTGAGGGAGTCATCCTCGGCTATTATTTCCATCGTTTCTGGACTATCCTTGGACTCCTCCCACTACCATGAAGGCAGTGGCGTTTTCCAATGTATACTACCTAAGACTTATATACTTTTCCGTTGGACTCTTAAATCATCATGGTTGACCCCCTGGTTATAAGCCATAACTACTCCCAGTAACAAATGTATTCGACTGCAGAACTCCTGCTGTGAGACTCCGCCCTCTCGCAGGCTTGGCCCTCCACTCTATCGAGGGCCTACCTCGATGACGGGTTTTGGAAACCCGAGAGGTGGCATGCAGCAAAAAGGAGAGTGAGGAGGAAGTATTGATTAATACTTATACAAAGTTTTTACGGGGTTTTAGGAAGGGGTGGGAAGGACCTGGGAGGGTCTGTAGAACCACAGAGAGGCAGAGTAGGTCTGAGGGTCATGGTGGGAGGAGGGAGGGAGGGGGTTAGATAGGCGGGGGACGAGACGAAGGGCCATTCCATCAAAACAGTGAGTGGGAGGGGCAGATATGGCGGGCACAGGGGGCCGTATCATGTACGGGGAGTACGCACTTGCTGGTTGCGAGCAGTGGCGTGCTCCAGCCCCCAAGGCGCTTCTTGTATTCCAGGTTGTGCAGAGTCTCAGGGCCCGGGCCTTTGGTTGTTGTTGTGCGATGCCAGGTCTGCGACTAATAAAGCCCCCCTCATTCATGATTTAGTTCAAGAGGGGGGTGCAGACCTGGCTGGGATCATGGAGACCCGGCTGGGCCACGGGGGTGGTTCCCCCTCGTGGAGATGTGCCCACCAGGCTTCCACGCATTTCATCAGCCGAGGGCCCAGGGGAGGGGCGGAGGGGTAGCGGTGATTCTTAAAGAAAGTCTTAGTCCAAGGGAGCCACTGTTCCTCAGATAGCTGGCTGTGAGTCCCTCTTTGTGAAGTGTGGTCATGGGGTGCAGATGGGTTTGCTGACCACGTACCTGGCTCCCTGCCGCGTGGCAGCTGTCCTGCCTGAGCTGCTCGACGTAATACTCTGGGTGGCGGTAGATAACCCAGGCTTATGGTCATGGGGGATTTCAACCTGCCATCCGTCGGTGAAACGTCGGAAGTGGCTCAGGAGTTCATGGCTTCCATGATGGCCATGGACCTGACCCAGTTAGTTCATGACCCTACCCACATAGGGGGACACACGCTAGACTTGATTTTTGTCTCTGGTCAGTGGCTGAATGATCTCACAATAGGGGATCTAGTCATCAAGCCCTCGTCATGGACAGATCATTCGCTCCTTCAGCTGGACTTTCGTACCACTCCCCCTCGCCGCAGGGAGATGGAACTGAACCGACCAGGTGGTTCCATCCCAGGTGCCTGATGGACCCTGAGAGGTTCCTGATGGAGCTTGGGCCATTTCCAAAGGCTCTGACTCACGGCTCGTCTGAGGAGCTGGCGGCCGCCTGGGATAGGGCGGCCGCCAGAGCCTTGGACCCTGTTGCACCTTTGCGGCCTCTGACCTGGTGCCATTCTCAATTGGCTCCTTGGTTCTCCGAGGAACTGAGAGAGATGAAGCACTGGAAAAGACGCCTAGAGAGCGATTGGAGGACCAGCCATGCCGAATCAGACCGGACACTGGTGAGGTCTTATATCAAGACCTACCTAGTGGCAATAAGAGTGGCGAAATCTAACTATTTTTCCACTCTTATTGCATCTGCAGAGAACTGCCCAGCTGCCTTGTTCAGGGTGACCCGCTCCCTACTCCAGATGGGAGCAAGGGAGGACCCCTTGCAGGGTAGAGCTGAGGATTTGGGGCAGTATCTGCATGATAAAATCGCTCAGATTCGGCCCGGCCTTGATTCTGATTGGATAGTTTCAGATGGGATGATGGAGGCAAGTCTTGAGACTGTTATCTGGGAGGAGTTTGACCCTGTGACTCCTGAGGACATGGATAGGATTTTGGGGAGGCTTAACGCTATCACATGTTTACCGGACCTGTGTCCCTCCTGGTTGCTACTGGCCTCCCGGGAGGTTACACGAGGCTGGTTTTAGGAGATTACCAATGCTTCGCTGGGTGAGGGTGTCTTCCCAGCTGCCCTGAAAGAGGCGGTGGTGAGGCCCCTCTTCAAGAAGCCTTCCCTGGACCCGGCTGTTTTAGTTAATTATTGTCCTGTCTCCAACCTTCGCTTCGCGGCGAAGGTTGTCGAGTGTGGTGGCGAGGCAACTTCCTCGATTCCTGGATGAAGCTGTCTATCTAGATCTGTGCCAGTCGGGCTTCAGGGCGGGTTGCAGCATGGAAACGGCATTGATCGCATTGGTTGATGATCTCTGGAGGGCTCAAGACAGGGGTTGCTCCTCTGTTCTGGTCCTCTTAGACCTCTCAGCAGCTTTTGATACCATCGATCATGGTATCATGTTGCGTCGGCTAGAGGGGTT